>OX637484.1:8934166-9565500 GCA_951800055.1 Cenopis cana
GGAGAACACGACCATGCATAGGGTCCGCGACGCTGAATGTGTTAACTTGCGCCACATATTTTTGTATATCTGTAAGAGGCGTGGATTCATACCTAATATCTTCTTCAGTACGTATATTTGTCAAAGAGCTTCGCTATAACCTGGACTATCGCTGGACGGACTAACTTTGATGAAATCGTATGTATGGGTACTTATATCTCGAGCGTGGTCTTATACTAGCCGTGCTGCTGCTAGCCTAACTCCATTTTTCCTAAAACGTGACAAGCCTCTGCTAACTAAACTGTGTTTTGTTCCTATCTCAAAAACTTCAATGTCAAAGTGACAGAATTGACAGATAAGGACTACGAGTATAATGCCTGCCTGCCTGCCTGCTGCCTGCCTGATTCAATCAATAAGTTAGTCCTTGTCCTAACCTAACCTAACACAAACCACAACTTGATACGGCATAAAGACATCAGTTAATACATCTGAAATTGGTTGCGTAATTCAGAGACATCTT
Organism: Cenopis cana; assembly: GCA_951800055.1. Classification (NCBI taxonomy): domain Eukaryota; kingdom Metazoa; phylum Arthropoda; class Insecta; order Lepidoptera; family Tortricidae; genus Cenopis; species Cenopis cana. Next base: position 8,934,666 of record OX637484.1, read on the forward strand.
AATGGGTAGGTACCATAACCAGTGCTTACTCATCGTTTGTGGTAACCGCGTTTCGCCTCCTATAATTCGCGGCAACATAAGACGAATCCTCCGCGCGGACTGGTAAAAAAGTGATTTATTGAGGGTCAAAAGCACTGAAACTAAGCGACACAGAGTTCTGAAATATGTCTGAAACGTTGATACCTCAATAAGAATTTCAAATTTCAATGTTTGAAATTTGTTTAGAGCAATAAATAGGTAATATATCAGAAAAGATAATTCTGTTTAAAACGGGAATTAACACAAAGAACTAGAAAATAGTCTTTAGGTCATGTCGTTTGCTCACATACTTAATTGCGAAGTCAAGGGTTCACGTCGCATCGCAAGCACACACACGGATTCACACACGGGGCAGTACTAGGTATTTGACATCACAGTAGGGGTGATGAGAAAAATTGTGAACCAGTGCCCGTAGCACATGATGCGCTCGAGAGTATCTCGACTTATCTCGAGCTACGCGTCTTTTTCTGATTGGCGCTGTTAGAAAGTGACGGATAGCTCGAGATACGCCGACATACTCTCGAGCGCAACACGTGCTAGGCCTACAGCTGTGAATAGCTTAGCCGCTGTCTAGCGGACAAACGACCTTAAGAGAAGTTTCCGTAACAAACTCGTCCCTAGCGACTCCATTTGCGAACTAGCGAAGTGGATGTGCTAAACATTTACCTACGCCCCACTAGAAATTATTACGGTGATTTCCAAGTACCTATACATACCTACCTGATTCGAACTTAAGGTAGTTCGCCCTCAACCTTTGTGTTTCCAACTTAATACAACACTTACATTGTTTTTGTACCCACGCCTAAAATATTTTTATAGAATAGGTACCTAATTTAATGTATATTTATACATATATTAATTATATATATGTATATAGATATATTATTTTTTAATTTATATTAGGTAGGTACATTTTAGGATTCCGTGCTGTCTGTTACAAATATATGTAAGACCAAAAGACGGATATGTAACGTAAATTTAATTAATTTTAAACACAGGATATACTTTTAGGGGGTCAATTTTAATGTTTTGGTGACGATGGCGGCAGAATTAGACCGTCTCATGCGCTTACGGGCCGCAATACGCGACCAATTAACGTAAATACAGACACAACTGGAACAAATACAAATTACATCGGATTTCGAAGTAAGTCAAAGACTGCCAAATCTCGAACATTACGAAAATAAATTTGATAATGTTCAAAGTGATATAGAAGATAGAAGCTCAGACGGAGAATCTAGAATCAGAGATTGATCAACGACATAGCTATGACATGACTACCTTAATTTAAATTACGTGGATTTGACTGCTTTTATTATTATTTAATTCTGTGACATGTAATTTGTATTTAATTAATTTGTTTTTTTTTTAAGTTCGACAGGTAATACCTACTAAATTCGTACGCCATAAGGCACATCATGGCTTTGTGACTATCCAATTCGAATATTCCACCTTTTTGTACCTGTGATGAACGTATTTATGATTTGTATTTGACATGCCACGGAAGAGATCATTCTACAACTAAGTACAGATAAAACTACACGACTTACGTTCTTCTTCTTCTACCGATGCGCCTTCCACATACATACATGACCACAACACGCGAGGAGTTTCGAAGGTAGGTACCTACCCCTAAACACAACTCGGAACATTTAGTAACACGACGCGACCCGCAGCCCAGACTAATTTCTGTGCGTATGAACTTCATTTTCAGTGTGAAGGACGGGACGGGCAACTACGGATAATTACTTGCACTGCGCATTCAATGAATCATATCCTAAAAGTACCGTTGGAAATAATTTGGTTTTAAAAGCAAATAAAACAAGATCTCAACAGGACAAAGTAGAACAAAATTGGATCAGAGCCTACGCATAAATCAATTTAGTGACTCAATACAGCGAGACTCGAGTTGCGTCGCGGGTAAAAGGGGAAATTGAGTAGATTCTTTAATCCTACTCTTCAAAAGAAATTTTCAAACTGCAATAGAAAGTTCTTCAGAATATTAAATTTCGTTACCGGATTTTTTCCACAGGCAGGTAAAAATGTTATTGAAAAAAAGTGATCTCATCAAGCTAGCTATATCATGATACAAGCTCGTTATATACCCATATATACGTCACCGTTAGATTGTAAAAAAACCGGCAAGTGCGTGCCAAGTGCGTGTCGGGACAAGGTAGGGTTCCGTAGTCGTCCACCCGTTACATTATGTGGACTAAAAAGTTCACAAACTTATATTTGCTATGTTTTTAACAGAATTAACAACATTATCTGAGGTATCAATGGAAATTGTACGAAAGTTTGCTTTTGCAAAGTACATTTCTGAAGTTCGACTATTACTCGTTAACTCGTAATGTCTACTTAGCTGTGATAGTTTTCCTTTCAAATTCATCGTATATGTTACGTATATGATTACTACCATGATTTTTTTCACATGCCTAGTAGCCACCGTTTAGCTGGCAGGGGGACACTTCAAATTGTGTCTTCACAAGTGCAGTGACGTTTTCCAGTCCAGAAGCGCTAAGAACCAATCTTGACATATTCATAAAATGAGCCTCCTTAAACAAATTATTGGGTTTATGGACACTAATTTTTTTCATAAAAAATACGGCGTTCTATTTTTTTTATGATTTTTCGATACTGCGCACAGTTGTACAATAAATTATTTCATTATTCCATAGAGCATAGACTTTTGATACAGTTTAAATGTATGGTATTGTGCAATGGTCTATGAAGTTCTAATTAAAAGATTATAGTAGACGAGTAGAAAAAAACAAATTTCGATTAACAATAAATTGAACTTCCTGAATGTAAACATCTCATCATCATCATGTAAACAATTCACAATCTCGCAATTATAATCTTACGGTTATTGCATTATATATTCTACCGAGTTTTATGATTTTACGGTAACATACATATATATTTGAATACTTCTTGTATACAATAAACTTTATAATTTTCTCTTTCATAACCCGTCGTCTACCAGTCCCTGGGATCCCAGGGCAGATAACAAAAAAATGGCATTGTTTGTTTTTTTCGCCGGGAGAGGACGGCTTGCCGTCATTATATTGTCAAAAACAATAAAGTATATTTGTATTGTATTGTCTTTAAAGGGTTTAGTACAAAAACCGTAACATATGAATCGTTATCTGTCACAGCGCTATATCTCAGGGACTAATATTTACCGCTTTAGCTTAGTTGGTAGTGACCCTGCCTACGAAGTTGGAGGTCCCGGGTTCGAATCCCGGCTGGGGCATTTATTTGTGTGATGAGCACAAATATTTGTTCTCGGGTCTTGGATGTTTTCTATGTATTTAAGTATCTATTTATCTATATAAGTATGTATATCGTCGCCTAGTACCCATAGTACAAGCTGTGCTTAGTTTGGGACTAGGTTGATTTGTGTAAGATTGTCCACAAATATTTATTTATTTATTATTTATTTATTATATTAAAATTTGGAATACTAAGCTATTGCTTTGTAATTTCGTTCGTGACACTCCCATGGTCCACGGGGGTGGCGGGGCAAGCAACGTTACTAGCCAATAACGTTTTGCTCAAGCCTACACACAATATGACATCTAGGTTACGGATATGACTACGAATATCCCTATAAAATATTCAGCATTAACCTAATCTAATTTGATCTACCTACTGTGATATACGGATATGGTGTAAACATGGTGTCGATTAACAACATTACTGCTGATATCAACTTGTTTTGACATTTGAGTAAGTAATTTAAAACCATTTTCTAATAAACCAAAATTGAAGAAATATGATTTACTGTAATGTTTGTGTCATATTTATATAATTAAGAGAAGGACCCGATATTCGAGATATCCGCTCGTTTCCGACAGTTTTCGCTACAAAGCGGAAACCCCATGTTATCGGCTACGAGCGTAGCGCGTAGCACTCGTCGGCAATGAATGTTTTAACCCCGAAGTTTACCGAAGCTAAAATCTTGAAATTATTATACTTGCTAGATGACTTGATCACCAGAGCACCAAAAGTCTAAATTAAATAAATAAATCGAGATAGGCTCTTGTGAACAGTTGTTTATACAATATACACATACATACACTCACCGGCAGAAAATTTAGCCCAAAAACTTTTTGTGATTTCAAACTATAAATCGAATAAATTAAATAATGTTTAATATATTTTTAATGCATTTTTCTAATTTGGGTCATTTTTTCTGCCGGTGAGTATATATTTAGCAATTTCTTATTTCCGTGGCGTAGTAGGCCATTAAGGAATTATCCTCATACGTAATAAACAACAAACAGAAATTTAACATTTTTATGTGAAAATTGTTAAAATATAAGCGTCGTTTTCTGTCTTTGATAAAATTATGTTTCCCCTTATAATTTATTCTATTGTTTTATTAAAAACGTTGTAAAGGTGTCTCAAAATGTACGCAAGATTTGATTTTGAATAGCAATTTTTTTTTGTTTTACTTTTTTTATTAAAAACTTTAGGTAACTACCTATATAGGATAGGGTTATGTATGAAATAGCATATCGGGCAAATTTCCACCACAGCTTTTCTGGCACGTACGAATTCTTTTAATGAATTTTCCTTTAATTTTTTGCACAAATGTGGCTATATTTCTTGAATGCAACGTTGAACCTCCACATTTAATACTTTTGTAGTTGTGGGCTTAATGGCATAGACCTTTGACTTAGAAAGAACCCTATAGAAAGAAATCTAATTGTGTTAAATCCCATGAACGAGGGGGGCAATTCTGATCACCAAAACGAGACAGTACGAATCATTTGTATGAAATTTTCGAAATATCGCAGCCAATCATCATATCATTATTTTTTTAACGCATGTTGTTGCATTTTTGTTGTTGTCTCGTGTAGTGTAGTATATTTTTAATAACCTTAAACTGTCAGCTCTCAAATTGTTTTATTTTTTAGTGGGGGCCAATTCAAATCTTGCGTACATTTTGGGCCACCCCCCGTTATAAATCGGTAGCTCCAGGTTGATCTACAAACGTTTATGACAGCTTCAGGCGATATGTCAGCGGGCACAGGAAATAGAAATCAAATCATATCTCGATAAGGTAATACGCGCAAGTTACTGAGCGTAAAATGAAAAAAAAAATATTTTCCGAAGATAAACGGCAACTTTATATCCGTTCCGCGGTACTGTCAAATGCATGAAGAATTATTTCGCACCTTGTTGAACTTATCAATTTAAATAGGGATTTTGAGTTAAAGCATCTCTCTCTAGTGTGATGAAAGCTGAGAATAGAATAACCCTGCATTGTAGTCGGGTAAAAAAACAGCAATTTTATTTTTTTTTTTAAATTAGTACAAAGTGCAACACTGTGTATTATGTGACAGCTGCACAATAATGATACTTGGGCAACAAGATAAAATGTTCGCACTACATATTACCATGCGATGCCGATAACATTAACAAAAAGAAGCTGTATGGTATTTAAATATTTCGAGTCTGTTATAGAAGTAGCAATTCAATCGGAATAATGTACTGTGATACGATTTGCTGTATCCTGTTTCTGACCCATAAAGGATCAAGCAATGTTTGTCTCCATTGACACGGCAATTAAGTGAGGTTTGACACATTCGACGGAGATATTATATTACAGTTGCCATTTAAAAAGTTTCAAATAAATCTCAGTATCAACTTTCATTAGCCAGACTCTAAATTATTACTGCGATCCTCTCGTAGTGCTAAATTTAAAAGGGTGTATAAGGGGCCAGTCACGGCGTGGTGGAGCGTGTGTCATAGTTAATGTGTCGCGAGACTGGTCACCGACATCTGCGGCCGTCCCGAGCCCCGACATACTCAACAATGCCCGGTTACAGCACGGCAGTCCTGACAATAACTACCTACTTACCCTCCCCGGTCCTTCTGGGACTGCGGCATTTTCTTTTCAATTGAATCTCGCTCGACAAACGACACATTCACATTCAATTTTTAAAGAATATACAGGCGGTTTCGCTTGTTAAAAGACAAATTCAATTTTCCTTTTCACCAATACTATAGCTCCTTATACTTGAATAGTAAAAGAGCTTTACTCCAAAATAACAATGGTATTGTTGGCGGCTCTTGAATGGTATTGAAGGTATTGCAGCCTTTTACATTCAAGGTTTGGGGCAGCTACCGTTAGTAAGCGGGGTGTGTAATGTGCGTTGTGATGATTAATGATATTTATAGTATCCGTCTGTGTCTCTTTGTTATTAAATGGTTGCATTTTAGGTGTCATTTATTTTTTACCTTTTAAAATTTGTAAATCGATGATATACAGGCGTTTGTTGCAATTACTTTAGGTAATTTTTGTAGTCATTTCAAAGACCACGCATTATTTTAATATAAGGTACAGGGGGCCAAGAAAGTGGTCTAACAGTTTTGACAAAAGTTTCTGTGAGATCGCTAGGATTGACTTTTCTAACGGAGTGTAAGAATTGCACAAATTGACGTACGTCTATTATCTGAGATGCCTGACATATAAAGTCATGGGTTATTTTATTTCGATCTTTGTTATCAATGCAATAGGCTATTAATTTGCAAAATTAAAACCATTACGATCTTTTCCAAGAAAATCTTTTTGCAACTGAAAAAGAAAGTATCACTGACAAATAGTGTCAAGTATTATTGTCAACGTAATATTCAAAAATCGTGTTATTATATATTATTCTAATTTCTTGATTTCCTACTATTGGAATGCCTCGTAATTTAACAAGAGCCAAACGAGCTAATAATAAAGCACTTCATAACAAGGGCTTCAGTAATAGTGAGATTTTTAGACACTGAATGGGGGCCGATTTTTGAGTTTCGAACGCTCGAATTCAAAAGCGAGTGGTAGAAAATAGTCACGCGCGGCTAATTGTCACGATTATTGTCGCATGAACCTAATAAGAGCTATTTTTGAGAGTCACCAGTCACCACTCGAAAGCTTGACTATCGATATTTTGCATATTGTTACCGGTTATTGAAAATCATATTTAAAATAGGTACTTACAAAAAAGTACAGTAATAATTGTAGTATTTAATTGCACTAAAATACGTGACGAAATGACTACTCTCTTCATTCCGCTTCTTTACAACTGACACGGTTGGTGGCCGAACTAAACAAACAATGCGTGTTCGAATTCTTCTAGTACATTACTGCAGAGGCCGTGAAGTATTGCTGACGAGAGACGCCTTTTTTTTGCGAAAACCGCCATTATACTCGAAATAATGAAATAAATGAAATAAATGAACTTTATTCTGTAAGTAGGCCGCAATGGCACTTTTACAAGTCAAACCCTACTAGCGTTTCACAGAGGCCACTGCCGAGAAGAAACGCCGAAAGAAACTCGACAGTCAGCCATTTTCTCACAAAAATATGCTTATTACAATGATAATACTTAACCTACTTAAGATCAAGAAATCTAAGACACATAGAATTCAAAATTCAGAATTCAAACATTTACTCTCGAAACTCGATTTCGACTAATTCAGGGTTTCAATTTTTTCTTAGGGTTTTCATACATTACTGGCCTGGGTAGTAGTAGGTAGTGTAGGTAGGGCACCATAAGCAAGAAACTTCATGTCTTCATTTCGTGCCATTAACACACACATACCTGTCCGAGCATGTTTGAGAAAATTTATATTATTAGCGTAATATTAAATTCAAGTAGAAAGTAAATAGATTCAGGATAAATTACTTAGTGGGTACTAAATTCTACTGGTAGAATTGAATACGAGTGGTCAGTACCACTCGACTTCGAATTTTCTATCGCTCGAATGTCATAAATAGCATGTCATCGTTTTTTGACAGATCTCGAGTGAAAAGTCGACCGTTCGAAACTCAAAAATCGGCTCCCTGAACTTGCACATGACATGACGTAAATACATGTAATAAATGAAAGAAGCAATTGTCACTGTCATAATATTATTGCAAGGGGAAATCGACCTTGTTGTTTCATGACGTTGAAATAAACCTCGACCGCAGGGTGGTAGACCACATTTTTAGCTGACTGTACTTAAGTCGATAAACATTTAAAAAAAACAATAAACATGTCATTAAATATATACGCCATGCCACGCCATTAATCAAAATGCAATTAGATCTATACGCCAGCGTACAGCGATGTCTGAACTGATGTTGCTTAATGAGTGTTTTTATCTCAAAGTGACTTGATCGATCAAAAGCCATTCTAAAAATCAAGTGGTAATTTTTATTTTATTTACAAACCTACCTATTCAAAATTATGCAATGATCTACGCCAAAAGCAAATTTTAATTGTGAAATATACTAAAATTGAGGCGACCATAGAACTCATATTTTCTCGCACGTTGAAACAACCGGGAAACGATAGGACGATAACGATACGACGAAGCAACATTAAAAAGGACTCTTTAAAAATCTATTCTCCGACTAGATTAAATAGAGGATGAAACATTAATAGAAGCAGTATTTTTTCTGTAATAAGAATTCTGTCACGCGGCAAGTTATTTAATAAATCTTGAACCTTTATAAATGGATTGGGAACCGTAGTCCTATTTCAACATGACATCTGTATGCAAACACAAAGGCGAGTGTGCGGTTAGTGTCAGAGGCTCGGTGGCGCGTAATTGAGGGCTCTGGCTGCTTGATTTGCGGATTTAAACTGTAACCGGCCAGGCCACGCGAGCAGTTCACTTTGTACCATGTGTGTAATGAATGATCCGATAGCTTTCCCGGGAGGCGCACTCTTTTCGTAATCTTGTTGGTATCTTGGGCACTCGTTCCGAATATTTGTTATTATATTAACGTATTATAAATACGACGTAATTTATATTAATTTGAAGCTAAACGTTATAGAATGGACGCTCAGGGACATACATAATACCTACAACCACGCATACAGTCTCTTTATAATAAAAAAAATCATATTACATTAAAGTAAGACATCATTTTTTTAATTTTGATTTATTACTTAGAAAATATTTTAAATTACTTATTCAAAACAAGTTGGTATCAGTAATAATGCTATTAAAATCGACATCACGTTTACACCATATTTGTATATTACATTACAAATACAAATTTATTTATTTACAGATAACAATGATCCAATTTTGTTAGTAAATAATGTACAACTAAGTGGCTTACGATTAAAGTTATTAAATAAATAATAATAATTAATTAATTAAAATATATTTAAAAATTCAATTCTAAGTTCGATTTGACAATTTTAATCAAATCAGAGACATTAGGTATCTGTATCCAATCAGATTAAGTCAATGCAGAATATCTTATAGGGATATCGGAATTCATATTAATAACATAAGTGGACCATGGGAGTGTCACGAAGCAAATTGTGTCTAACATGTAATTGTAAAGTTGTCCTTGTGGCCTATTTGCAGAATAAATGTTTGATTTAATTTTGATAAATAAATACCCATTTGACGTAAGGAAATAGCCATTCCGTAGGTAACTTTTTCTTCGATCTATATTTTGAATGATTATAGCAGTTCACAATTTCTCGAATTACTTAAGGCGCTACAACGAGAAATTTAGAAACTTTGAAACGCTGTTCTGCCCAGACGAGGAAACAATAGGGACTGATTTTCAGATATATGATTCTTGACTTTATGATTGTGGCACTGACAATAGCCGAAACATGATTGCTTAAAATTTTCTCGATAGAAAAGAAATCCAAAGTTGAGTCTATATTTTCCTTTTTTACTCAGCCTACTAATACAGCGCATTATTAAAAGACACGATTAAGTTAATATGATGGTATTCTACCTCGTCTATACTCTATGGGTAGTCTGACAAGAGGAAATTTAATAAACCTGCACACAGTCGGATATTTATCGAGATTTGTCTAAAAGTCATTCCCGGAGAGTGTTGCATCCCGTTTTGTCGTGAACGAAAAATATACGCTCGTCTCTTTCAATCAATATATCGCCTTAAGGCGCCTGCATACGCAAGGCCTTCTCCATACACACTCTGTGCAAGTTTTATTCGTCAGTTTTGGTACTCCCACATATTTTTATTTGCTTGTTAATATTAGATATACGAAGAATGCCAAGCAAAAAAAATCAAAAAATTGTATTGTAGTGTAATGCAAACACAAGCGAAGAAAAACTTGCACAAAGTTTGTATGGGGAGTGCTTGCGTAATAGAGGCGCCTTAATATTGGAGTGCTGACTCACGTTATATAATTTTTGTATACATTATTTGTAAGCCGAGTGTAAAGACGGGAAGTTTTTCATCGCGAAAATATTATACACACTCATGTAATTTTTGAATTATTCATCAATTTTTAAGAATATAATTATTAATGAAATAACGACTTGCATTTCTTAAATTAATTGACCGCCATCGTTCACGTTTCTTGTATGATAAGTTATTATATTTATAGTTGCAATCAAATTGCAACCCGCAACGACAGTCTACGTATCTGCAAAAAGATTCCTACCTTAGGCACGTCACACGAAATAAACCCCATAAAATTGTCCAAACAAGGTTAGTATGTGTTTCCTATGCGCGTCTAAAATATTAATATCCCAAATAAAAAGCTCTATCTGTAAAAATACGTACTAATAAACTTCAGCAATTTGTACTCAATCTCACAGTGACGATAGACAAACATAAGCCGTAAAATTAGCATTTCGCGAGGAATCGTCGCCAATTAGGTTAGCGGCACGATGTCTACGCAGCCCGCCGGCTAGCCTTCTGTCGGCCACTTCTCGTCTACATTAACATATATATTTTATACATCATTGCCAGCCTCTGCACTGTGAGAAGGGTCGATCAGAAACTATTTTTTTGCATTCTAATTTGATACCAATGTATTTCGCGTGCTTGCTTCCACGCACGCCTAGCTTCTCTGAATAACCGCACGAAATACATTACAAGTAATACCTAATTGGAATGCGAAACCTAAGTCTCTGATTGCCCCCAGGGTAGCTCGACGGAGCACAGCTTTGAATACCAGGCAATTAATTTTAATACAGCAGCATGTGTAAGTGTTGGTTTCCCTTTATCTCTGTTGGTGCCCCAATTTATTTCATGTTTAAGCAGTATAATATTTGCATGCACATGATTTTTTGCAAAGTTAATTCCACACAGTATTACGTAGTAGTAGGTATTTTGATGCACATTGCTAAAGGATCTAACCAGATCTAACTTTATTATGATATCGTAATATTTGTAATAGATAATTTTGCAAGTTTATTCTCACTGTATGATATTAACTTTTAATTATTCTTAATTTTTAACTTTGTAATTATCTTACTGTCAGATTTTATAATATTCTAAACTAATATTTTGACAGGAAAAGTGTATTATATTCTTATTGTCAGACATTCTTCAATTGTAAATTAATATTTTGTCCTGAAAAGTGTATAATATTCCTATACACGACTACGACTTTTGATTTTAACCGTAGGTATTATTGATTAGATGTGGTCACGGTTATATATAATGAATTTACTAATACAACCGCCTTGAGAGTGCTTCGTTATTAATGGTAACTTAATGAATAGGCGAGTTTCAAATTAATGATGACACCACTTTCCTGGTAAACCTTTGAAAGCGTGCGTAACATCAGGAGCCCTGTCATGATTATAAACGTACAATACATTTATACAAAATATCTAATGAAATTTTTAAGCAGTTTATTGGAGCACGTACGAATCTAAGTATGAAGAAGAAGAAATTTACGTAAAGTATCTTTATTTTAAATCTATTACTGGGGAGAGACAAAAGTGCACGCTGCTGCGCAACACCAATGAAAAATACTTTCATTTAAAACTAAAAGAAATTCAGCAAAAGTTGCATAACGTTACTTTCTTGTATTTTTGCATAAAGTAAAGATTTAGCGCCAAGTAGGTTGGGAGTACAATGTAGAACGGCCAGCGTCTCCGCTCGTTTGCATTCAGGGAGGCAACCAACGTATTGTTTTTCATCTTGAGCTCAACACTGGCTATAAATTTAGAACTCTTCTTTAAATGAGGTTAAAGTTCTAACTTGGAGATTTTATTTCAACATGCGCATTATTCTCCGCACAACCCAAGCTATGAAAATATCCCAGCCGTGCGTCATAGAATTCATTCGTTTTCATAACGTTTTTTCAGTCAAAAGCAAATTGTTTAGCAACCGTTTATTTTCTACTAATGTGATATCTATATTCTCGAAGGCAATGTAAACAGGGACCTTCGGAATACAAAGGATTCTTATGAGTTCAGTTCTATATATTCTTGGATACATGCTGTAAATTAGACATCTTCATTCTGTTTAAATATTTTCATTTCTTGGAGACGCGACTAAAAAAGCCCGTTCACCCTTTTCTCGAAATAACTCCGAGCATCCTTGAGCCCTTAAATCTTAAATCTTTGCTGGAGATAAGAATAAGAGTAAAATGTCAGGAACTACGTATCCAAGAAATCTCCATAAGTCGAGAGAATACTCTAAACTAGTGAAGGTTGTTTACAAAATATCTTATCGGCAAACTTTTGTATTTTTTTACTATGAAATTAATAATACATAATATATAATATGTATATAAATAATACATATATATTTTACTATGAAATTGACAGCAGCTACTACCGCTTCGTTTTGTAGGCAGCTGCGAAAGTGGTTGATGAAGGAGCTATTTTACAGTTACGACGATTTTATTAACCTACCTATATTGCTATAGAGATATTAGAGATAATAATACTTTTTATGGATAATGATAATTTAATAGCAGAATATCAAGCTTTTTATTATATTTAATATTGTCAACAAAGTTATGTTCATTGATAATTATGTAAGACATTTATTGCGCTTATACTGACCTGTAACTTTGTTACCAATAAACTTTGTATTTGTATTTGTATTTGACATTATCAAAAGTTACACTTATAATGATTACAAGTATTTATATCTGGAGCAGACATCGACTTTGTAGTGAAAGCTTCAAAAGAAACAAATATATGGAAAATAAGAATATCGTTTAAAAAATAAAAATCCTGGTAATCCTGCAAAAAATCCACCTCTCTATTATTTATTCTCGTTGGTTAAATATGAAAAACGGTCGGATTTCAAGATTGACATTAAAAAGAGGGAAAGAATTTTAAAACTGTCTGATTAATTTACGTGATCTAGGGCTCTCGCAATATTAATTTCGGTGTCATCTTCTGACCACATTTTTAATTTTTTAGGATGAAAAAGAAATGACGAAGATTTAGATAATATTAAAAGCTCAGATGTAAGGTGAAGTCCCAGTGCCCGACACTGACCCAATACATGACACTTTCATTCAATCTTATGTCATAATAATATAAGTTACGGGGTTTTAAAAAACAATGTGGATAACATTGCCGAACTTTATTCTTAAAAGAGGACAAATTATGATCAAAAAATCTATGTCATTAATTATGCATTTCATTATACATAAAGTATAGGTACTGTTGTTTAGTGAGCTGTTTGATTCGTATTCGCTTAAACCCCCGGTGTTGATTGAAGCGGCAGCGGCAACTATTCATAAGCTGTTCCGGATGTCACCACTCATCCCTTGTATATTATGACCCCGAGATCCGCAACAAGTACTTGTAATGGGGGCTTGACTTACACTGGTATTGGTTAAGCGCGTTGTCAGTAAACGTTGGGACCATCCCAGGCGCGTGGGCGCACGTTTAACAGCCGTGAGATAACGCGCCACGAAAGGTTGCGGATTAGCCCGTCGAATATCCATCCAACCGACATTGGTCAGCCTAATTAATTTAATTAACATTTTCTGTCGTAAACATCTCCTTGTCAAAATATTTCGTTTGATTGCGCAATTCAACGGACTTTATTGATTGAGAACATTAACAAATCGTTTTTGACATTTAATAAAAAGTTGCTGATTTGACTATGAATTTAATACTGTATTGCATTAATGAACAATCAGCCCAAGCGTGTCTTGCTAAACGTTTTGGTTTACAGGCTTTACAGCTTTCAAGTGCGTTCGACCACGCGCGTCAATGAGAGTGCGGGTAGCAACTGGTGCGCGGTAAGCGGACATTTATTGAAACTGATACTATTAGAGGAGGAACAGAATTGGAAAAGGCGTCTCTAAACAATGCAAGCGGCAAGTCATGTAACAGTTGGGGTGACAACGTTATCAGAGGGTTTGGACCCTGCAGAATACGGATCTGCCTGTCGCCATCTCGAAATTTGAGCCGGAAGTACGGTATACCGGAAAAGGTGCAGCCCATACAAAAAATTTCGTAGTACATTTAGTAAATTGTTGCTCTGGTACTCTAAAAGAGGTCCGATTGATATGGTTTTTTGGTATGTTGTGAAGGACAATATTAGCCATGGTAACCTAAAAATTTCGGCCCTCCAGCTACATAACTTTGGCCGCCATCTTGGAAATAGTGTCATTTTTTTCAGTTCTTTGCTTTTACTGTCGTCAAAGTTCATTCCAGTGCTAAACATAGTTCTACAATATTGTAGAATACAAAATTTGCTAAAACTTTTGGGTACAAAGATTTTTTCCATGACCCCTAGGGACGAAGATATGACAGGATATATCATTAAAAATTGCCACTTTTTTCTAGTTTTCCGTTCATGTTTACATTTTAAGTGCATTTTAGCACTAACTATAGTTGGGCAATATTGTAGATCACGAAATTTGCTACAACTTTTGTATTGAAATATTTTTTCCACGACCATTAGGAAAGAAGATATGAAGTCATCTATGGAGTAGCACCGTTAAAATTTGCTACTTTTGCAGTTTTCTTCTCATATTTAGGTTTGAGTGCATTTAATCGCAATCGAGTGATAGCGGGATAGACGACAAGATAAAGCATCTGTCACTTTCCGATCTGTACCACTTCAATCCCTCAGAAGACAAAATCGTCTGTTTCCACGATACCTAGAAGATCGTAGGTACTTTGAATTTGCATATAATTTTGTCTTCTATAATATTGCTGACCGAGAAATGCACTAAAACGAAAATATGTGAAGAAAACTGGAAAAGTAGTAAATATCGACGGTAGTACCCCATAGGTGACATCGTATCTTCTTTCCTGATGGTCGTGGAAAAAATATTTCAATACAAAAGTTGTAGCCAATTTTGTAATCTACAATATTGCTGAACTATAGTTAACGCTAAAATGCACTTTAAACGTAAACATGAGAGGAAAACTAGAAAAAAGTGGTAATTTATAATGATATCTCCTGTCATATCTTCGTCCCTAGGGGTCATGGAAAAAATCTTTGTACCCAAAAGTTTCAGCAAATTTTGTGTTTTACAATATTGCCAAACCATGTTTAGCACTAAAATGAACTATAACGACAGTACAAGCAAAAAACTGAAAAAAGTGACAGATTTTCCAAGATGGCCGAGAAAGACGTGGAGCTGGAGTGTCGAAAATTTCGGGATACGATGACAAATATTGTTATTTACGGCATATCAAAAATCCATAACAATTGGACCATAGTTAGGGTACCGGAACAACGATTTACCAAATGTACAACGAAAAAATTTGTATGGGCTGCACCTTTTCCGATATAACATTCTTCCGGCTCAAATTTGGGGATGGAGACAGGCAGATCCGTATTCTGCAGGGTCTAAACCCTCTGATTACGTTGTCACCCCAACTGTTACACGATTTGCTTCTTGTATTCTACTTCTTCAAAAATGGGCCTACTCTATATATTATATTCCATTAGCAAACATAATTATGTAAATTAACTGCAAAATTATATTTCTTACATCTGCACCTTCAATGTACTAAGTGCACTGCTTAAGATAACGTCTTCTTCTTCTTCTTTTTAGGCTTAAAAGGCTTTCCATCATGATGATTTCGCCAATCAATACTTGTACAAAGAACGCGGGGACGAGCAAAATCGTAAGATAACGTCGTAGTAAACATAAAATTAAGGGCTGTCTGTCGTTTGTACTGAGAGTGAGTTGTCAATTTACTTGTACATTGCTGGCAATTCAAAGTTTGTTAGAAATTAAATGAAGTCGAAATTTTGGAAATTAAGCGCGTGGTTAGGTTAGGTAACACACGGTATAAATTAACACGTTCAGTGACGAAGAAACACCGAAAATTAGTTTCAGAGTTTGTAAATATAATGTTTGTGATAGCGTAGTTTTATATCAGAACGTTTTTCTAGTTTCTGTAACTACATATCTGAGGAAAATATTTCATCTCGGAACATTGTAACTCTCGGGACTCATCGATTCTTCGTTATATGTGTTCGTTATAAGTGTCAAACAGTCAAAATGGCCAAAATGTGCCCGCAACTAGGGAATGCAATCTGGCACCAAGATTGGCGATTCGAGATCTCGCGTAAGAAATCCGAGGTCGAGATTTGGAATTCGAGATCTCGTCAGAAAAACAGACGAGATTTCGTTTAATCTCGTCGATATCGAGATTCAACATATTTTTATAAATATACGCTTTTTCTATAAAGATACGTTAATTCAATGGACAGTCCCTACTCAGGGTAGTACTGGTATTCAAAAAAAGCTACATTATTAGAATACTGAAACAAAAATCAACGTTTGATAAAAAAATGTAGGGTAAGCGAGTAAATATCATGTAAATAATTGTAGGTAGTTACGCTAACCGCGCCGCACCAAACAACGGGCAAACAACTGTGCTGCACGCTGCGCCCTTATCATCGTTTAGAGTTTGTTCCAAGTAGCGGTCAACAATAAAATCAGTCTTGTAATCTCGTTCGAGATCTCGAAATTATTAGTCGAGATCTCGACCGAGATATCGGAAGTCGATATTTCTCACCAACGAGATTAAATCTCGAAAATTAGCGCGAGATCTCGCGAGATCGAGATTAGATTCCCTACCCGCAACTTCGTCTGCGGAAATTTTTCGCTCCCTATTCCATTCCTTCGATGGATGATTTTTGGTTGATTGAGTAACAAACATCTAAACATCCAAACATCTAGGTAAACTTTCGGATTTATAATATAAAGCAGGATATATATCGATATATATATAGTACGAAAAGACAGATATACATTACATAGAAATATTTTGTATTATACTTAATGAATTTTATGAATTATTTAGAGACACTATGGTTGGCATCAATTTCCCTTAAATGTTTGTGTTTTTCTTACATATTTTGTATTGATTGAGACATACAATTACTATATGTAATGGCGACAGAAAAAATAGTTTTTTTATCAAAATACCTAACACCATGAGTGAATATCGACTTGCCGGACGAGTTCGATGTATGTTAAGATTGATTTTAGTGGAAACACTGCTATCAGCCTTTCAGCGTTTCCTTCAAGAATCTTCCTTTGACTATGTAATATCGATGTCGTTCGCAAATGCGTTCGCAGAAGATGTAATTCGCATACCGTTTCGCATACAAACCCATTACAAACCCCCTTCTTCATTAATCGTTCATCAAACCTATTTTAGTTTAATTTCCGCTAAAGTTCGTTTCAAGAAGTTTAGATAGGTACATCCTGGGGTGCTACCGCGAGGCACAAACGAAATTTTCGCTCTCTGTCGCACTTGCAAGTCTGTACGTAAGTGCGACAGAGACGAAAAACTTAAATTACATCCATCTTATATTAGAATGAAAGAGATGCAATATAACGGTGACGTCATTCAAGGCAATATTTTCTAGCTTCAATCGAATGTTCGACACGCAACCTCCAGGATCTATCTAAACTTCTTGGTTTGTTTGTACTTATCTGTCACTTTGACATTAATGTTTGTGAGAAAGAAAAAGAACAAACCACATTAACGGAGGTTTGTTTTTTTTATGAACAAGGGGTTACCATTTATGAATCCCATTGCAACGTGATAAAGTCCATTTTAAGTGCTGCATGACATAGTTTGTACGCTCACGTGCATCGTGCGAGTTTATATTTCACAATTAAATACCGCTGAATGCCAATAGTCGCTAAATGCCAACGCCACTCGTAGTAACGATATACGAGTGCTACGAGTACGTGTGGGTTTACGCCGCGCCGTAGCGCTACGCAATATGTAACAGATATTTGTAACGTATTAAACGGGCTGCATACGTCATAGGTTAGATTTAAGGCGAGATGCAATGCCATTGCCCCACTCTAACGCGTGAGTTTGCAATTAACCATCCCACTCTCTTAGGAAATCGTCAGCATGAAAGTTTATTTTTACGATGATACTTAGGATTTTTTGACAGTTACTGAGGCATCAATATTTTTTTCGGTTATTGTGTTTCTTTTTCCGTCTACAGTATTTTTAGTGCATTGTAAATCTACACCATTTCTTCACACTGGAAGCTCGTACTATATTTTAGTCAGATCTTGCCTTAAATCGTATTGGTCAGTGTGCTCTCGTTATCGCTAAAGTCACGCCAAATCTGGCGCCGCCACAAAAAAAAGAATGTTTTTATGACACCAAGATAACTCTTTCTCGATTCTCAATGTGATACCTTCCTTTATTTATGGTTTAACTCCGAATATAAATTGAATAACATCCCACTAACACCGTTTATGATGACAATAATTTCACCACGCTGGAAATGTACAGTATTATTATTTCGAGACCCGCTTTGTTTCTTTTTGCAGACGACGACATTGTGTTTGTTGAAGTTTTGCCTTCATTTAACCCCGAAATCCCGTATAATTATGGTTACCTCGCTCGTGAAAAACGTTTTAGTTGCTTATATTTAAAGCTAAGAGATCCTTTCATTTTTCACGTATTGTATGGCTTCTTAAATAAACAGTTTACAGGCTGCTAAAGAATCGGTTCAGTAAAAGGGTTGGGTCTACAAAGATAATAATAGTGCTGGACGAAGAAGAATCTAAAGGCTCTCTAGCCTGTCCGTGGGCGTCAAAAAATCCTTACTTTTTATGCAAAGTGACAACACGCGAGCGAGATATGTTTTATTCGGCCTCACTAATCAGCGGTTTTTATTGTACTAGGTATTTAAAAATACTGAATTAAAATAGTGAGTAGTAGTGAATTTGAAATTCTGTCAAGTACAACCATTATAATACGTGTGCGGGATACCATACGTACAGCAGTAGTTACTACCGCTTGTATACGCTATGCTATGACAAGTAGATATTTAAAAATAATAAGTATCTGTAGCATTCAATATTTATTTATTAAATTACATATAAGAGGGAAGGCCTTTGCTCAGCTGTAGGACACTATATAAGATATTTAAAAAAAATTACACATTGCCTTTCAAAGCCATGGTTATTGCAACAGAAGGCATATATGGCAGACATAATTTATGACCTTATTGACATCGTGTCAAGGTTCATATCACATAATTCTTCACAAGCCTTTGTCGCATCACAGTGAAGTATTCGAGAGTTCTTGGCTCACACACTGTATTTCACACATACGACACGACGATATTGTAAAGCTGGTAAAGCCATGAGATTACAGAAAATATTTTTATAATGCATATGCTCAAAAAATGCGAATTCTGTGTGGAAAGTACCACTTTTCCGCACTAGTGCTTTTTAGGGTTCCGTACCCGAAGGGTCCAAACGGAACCCTATTATTGCTGTCACTCACGCGCCTGTCCGTCCGTCCGTCTGCCCGTCCGTCGTCTGTCACGCAGGTTTTACAGCCAAACGGTTGGAGCTTATAGTCTTAAATTTTTTAATACAACGACGAGAAACGGGAATCGTCGCAAAAAATGCCTTTCTCCAACCAGTCATGTGTCACAAGTCGAGTTGCTTTCAAAAGTAAACAGCTAGAAAGGCGGGTACTTACATGGGCATAAACAGTCGTCTCAAACTAATAAATAATCTTAACATCCTTTCGTCAATAACTCTGGATAATTTGCACCGATGAAGATTATCTACGAGTAGTAATTAGACAATTATTACGCAGCCTGCTCTAGACATGAGAGACAGCACTGTAGTCTTAACTGCAAAGAACACTTACCTTATCTGCCTCTGTAGGAAGCAGTCTTCATCCTGGGTACCTCCTACTACGCCAGAAGTAGTGGAGACTCGAGCTGAGGGAGGAGCTTGATGACAAAGTTATCTGTACATACTGCCCAGAAGCCGCGAAGAGGTTAGGTTAAACCAAGACTTCTTATACTGCATTTTTTTATACTCTTGATTGTAACCTATTACGCATAGTAGCTTCTCCTTGCGCGGGAGTGACTTTGATGAACGGTTGATAACAACCCCTTGCGCAGGGGTTCCACCCTAGACCATAATTCGCTTACCATCAAGTGATTTGTGGTTAAACGCAAACCTATTAAGAAAAATAAAAACCCGCGGCGCCATTGCGAATGTCAATTGTGTCGTCATACGGCACAATACAGCCGGATCCACACAATGAACCATGATGGCACAATGCACATGAAAATATGTCTCAGATGTAATAGTAGGTACCTGACACGAGTAACGGACATAACAACGAGTACTTACGAGTATACCCCAACGAACGAAAGAGTATAACCCTATTATTAATACTTCATGAAAGCGGGTATTACACTGTCCTGGATTCAGGACACTTAGAAGAGTTCCGACCTATACGTTAGAGCGAGATGCTTCAACTCCCCTCCACTAGTTAGGACGCCTGATTCAGGACAGTGTAATACCCGCTTAAGGGTCCTTATTAGTTAAAAAAAGGCTCATCTATTTAGGCGATTTTCTATTTAATTAACACGCATTTTGACATTTTATCAATGTTACTATGTAGGACAGGACTATTGCGACCTGATGACATACATTTTAAACGTATTATTTGGGTTTTTCATTAAGAAATATTGATTCAAACATCACTCCAAAACGACCATTTTCGAGCTAAGAACTGCTTTTTCCGCTTAAATTTTACTACACAATAAAATCAAAAAAGGGCAATGTTACTATCTAAAACTTTTATAAAATCATCGTATCCTTTAATCACTTTATTGGTGTTTTCAAAACTGTTGTCAACATTTCAGTTCAAAAAAATTTAAAACTTGTAAGGCCTGTTAAACATTGATCATTTTCGATTTTCATTTTTACTTTACACACTTGTATCATAAATAACTATGATTGTACACTACGTCTGTAAATAGAACTCAGTCTTCAAGTTCATATCGAAATCGAAATTCTAACATACCTATCTTATAATCAACTGGATTAGACCAAGTGGAAAATTATACCAACATAATAGCATTTTTGTACAATGACCAAGTATTAAATATACCAAATAAAAATAGCCACAAGTTTCTTGGGACTGTGATTAGGTAGTTAGTAGTTTGCGTGATAAGTATAATTGAATTGAAACCCACATCAAGTGGAATTATTCTGTTGACACGGAACAAAATGATTATTACAGCAGTACACACGCACAGCACCGGCCGACTCGGTGTCCGTCCGTACGAAATTCTAATCGCACCCGCCGACAAGTTCTAATTCGTTAAGGGTATGGTTTTAGGTACATGCTATACGTACGTACTCTTACTTTTAATAGCTTAATTGATGAGAATATTCCACGTTAGCTCACATTCAGTGTAGTAATATGATTATAATAACAGTTTGACGTAGCAACTATATAATTGACATTTTTGTTTGAATTGGTTCGTTAATGGCAGACCCCATACATAATGATCTTAGAATTTAAATTGTGTTATTTCGACGTTACCTGCACGAGTGGAGGTCATTCATGTAATTTTTATTTGGAGCTCATTACTAATTCATACCAAGGCCTAAGACAACCACGCACGGTATCTCTGCAGTGGACAGTCGGCGTACCGCACGAGACAGCTATTTAACATATTGCCGTGACAACATGATAAATTATGACAGAACCTCTTAAAGAACGAGGGTGTTTGGTGTTCAGGTCAGGCTTGCGTAAATTCAGTGCTCGGCTGAGGATAATTTAATTCGTCCATTCATGGAGGTGCGAACTTGCGAGTGCGTATCGGAGGGCGCGCCGCCCGCCACCGCGACCCCTCTCCGCGGCGGGCGCCCCGCTATGACGTCAACCGCCCTCCGAGGCACTGCCACCCGATTATAAATAGCCATGCCGATAACACGCCACAGGTTTCGGCCCGTTTACTTCCCAGTGTTATATTTTCAATCAACTTTAAAATATTATTACAAATGACCATAGTGAAGTAGTTTAAATGTGGGTTTAGAGATAGTTTATAATAAGTAGAATTATTGAGGTACGCGATTTCGGATTGAAAGTGATGCCGACTTGTTTAACTAGTTATGTAATAAGATCGGGTGGACCTTAAAGCTATACCTATTGTATTTATAAAGCATCTTAATTCTTCTACGCGGAGAGAACATTAGAATATCCCTCTTTCCATCCACAGAAGACTTTCCATCGCAATGAAAGCATATACCTAATAATGCGCTTACCACACGCTAAAATTATCTATATCTTTCGTTTCTACTCTTTCGACAAGTGCATGAGATCTTAGACATATCAATTTTGGCGTCCAACCTATGTGGGTAACGTTTTAAAATTGTAAATTAATCTGAAGTCACCTGTGAGGCGCGTCGAGCGCAAGTTCACGCGGCTACCCACTCGCTGTGAGGCGCGAGCGAGCGCAAGTTCACGCGGCTACCCACTCGCTGTGAGGCGCGAGCGAGCGCAAGTTCACGCGGCTACCCACTCGCTGTGAGGCGCGAGCGAGCGCAAGTTCACGCGGCTACCCACTCGCTGTGAGGCGCGAGCGAGCGCAAGTTCACGCGGCTAGCCACTCGCTGTGAGGCGCGAGCGAGCGCAAGTTCACGCGGCTACCCACTCGCTGTGAGGCGCGAGCGAGCGCAAGTTCACGCGGCTACCCACTCGCTGTGAGGCGCGAGCGAGCGCAAGTTCACGCGGCTACCCACTCGCTGTGAGGCGCGAGCGAGCGCAAGTTCACGCGGCTACCCACTCGTAACACGGCTGCTAATTTGTATTCACGTTTTATTTTTGACAACTTTATTAAGTATGGTCAAATTAATCAAATCTGATTAAATGTTATGGCATTGGCATTTAAACAAGCAACAATTTTTCAACGAGAAGTCAAAATCAAGATCAGGATCCTTATCAGAACAAACAAACCCAATTTAAGTTCGTCCAAGAATGTCCTGGGCTCGGCAAAGTGTACCGAATCAGCCTGTAACTAATGTTGCAATTCTATAAGCTTGGCTGTCAACAGTTTTTATTTTATAAATGTACTAGCTTTTGCCCGCGACTTCGTCCGCGTGACCTTGTATTTGAGGGATGATTTCAGGGATAAAAAGTATCCTATATGTTAATCCAGGCTATAAACTCGCATCCAGGCTACTAACTTTCGCATTTATAATATTAAGTAGCATAATTTTGGAGTAATAACTTATTTTCCGCATAGCAATTAACCGAGAAGTTTCCAAAGTTGCCATTTTTTCTATATGGATATTTCTCAGAACTTCAATTATACAAACACCGAAAACATGTCACAAACTCACTGGATATGAATGGATTTAATCTTATATCTTATATCTTTAAACGAGAAATTCTTGTATATTTATTTATTTTTTTCGGGGATCTCGGAAACGGCTCTAACGATTTTAATGAAATTTGGTACGTGGGGGTTTTCGGGACGAACAATCGATATAGCTAGGTCTCATGCCCAGCCGCCCAGATATTCTTATATCTTTAAACGAGCGATTCTTGTATATATGTATATTTATTTATGGGTAGCATTTAACGAACCACCAAATTAGTTGCCGAATGATGCTCTAAAAAATTACATTGATTACCAAAAATACTAGATTCGCACCAAATTTTCAATTCCTTTTAAATATAAAGTGCAACTCAAAGAAGTAACATGTCGATAACCTATTAAATTAAATTGTTACCAAATAAATTAGTCACTACCCAAAAATACTTAATGATCACCTAATTTCAAACACCAAATTTCATATAATTTACATCCAAATATTACAGGGCTCGTAATCCTATTAAAATTATTTACACCCAAATAATTCTTTCGATACCCAGAAATACTACATGATCACCAAATTTCACGCGGCAATTGTTTTTTAACGCCCCACGCGCAAAGCAGTTCCAATCTACAGTCTAACCTCATTGCTAGCACACTGATGCGGTTTTCCATACGGTCCGTCTCGCTCGCACATCGCACCGCGTGCGAGCAAGACAGCGCTAAATGATTTTATTTTATTGAAGCTTCAAAATTTCTGTAACTTGAATGAGACACGTACATAACATAATTTAATTTAATATATTTTCAACAGTTCTTTCCTTACTGGTCGCATACAGCTATTTGTTCTCAGATGTTTTTGCCTCTACTCTATTCGCTGATAATCGTCAATTTGCCTAGGTAGTAGTATTTTTCTATGACATCTATTTTTATTTCAAACTAGTGGACCTTGGAACAGTATTGACGGATCTCCGCTGGCGCGGAGCTCCTATTTTGAGTTGTTTTGGCCCTTCGGGCCGTTGCAAAACTAACATAACCTAAACCTACCCATACCTATTTCTACCTATTAACTTCCTTTAATTTTTCCATGAAAGTCTATCTAAATTAATAAAGTAAACTCATTTGAGGACCTTTATCCATTTTCATAACAAACTAACAATTTAATAAATCAACAAAACTCATTTTCAAATAAAAGTTTTCAATCAAACGCGCTCACGTCAACGCATTAAAAAAAAAAAACTTCTTGCAGTTTGTAAACCATCAGCAATAGGTAGTTAGAATGAAACAGCAATAGGTACCTTTCACTCTAACGACATATCAATAGGTTTTATGCTTCAGACAATTCTTTGTATTTTATTGAGTGACATAGCAGTATACGTGTTATTATTTCACACAGCCACATTGCGCGTTGCTTTTTAAATTAATTTAGAATTTTACTTTCTGATTTATAACATTTTGGAAATGACTAAAATATTTATAGTGCTAAAAACAATTAATTTGTAACTGTTTATTAAAATGTAGCATGCGATGTGTATAATATTTGGATGTAATTCTAATGAAAAAAGGTGCATGAGATTAGGTGGTAGTTTAGTGTTTTTGGTGGTACTTGACAATTTTTTTGATGCGATTATAAATTTATAGGAACGCAATAAGTAAAATAGGTGCAAGTGCTGCAAAAATAGGTAGAATTTTTTTGGTGACTCGGAATTGTTGATCGATAAATTTTTTTGAGTGTTCAACCTTATTTTAGGGTTCGAAAATTTGATGATATCAAAAGTTATTTAGGTGATCATTTTATTTGTTCCCTTTATTTATTTCGTGGATCTCGGAAACGGCTCTAACGATTTTGATGAAATTTGGTTCGTGGGGGCTTTCGGGGATGAGCAATCGCAGCCTGTTTTTTAT
This sequence comes from Cenopis cana, assembly GCA_951800055.1. Lineage (NCBI taxonomy): Eukaryota > Metazoa > Arthropoda > Insecta > Lepidoptera > Tortricidae > Cenopis > Cenopis cana. Next base: position 8,959,954 of record OX637484.1, read on the forward strand.
TAACGAATGCTAGGCATTCGCTTATTTAGATGATCTGGGGGCCGATTATTGAGTGTCGAACGCTCGACTTTTCACTCGACATTTATGTGTCAAACAAATCATCATAGTTTTTTGACAGATCTCGAGTGAAAAGTCGAGCGTTAAAATCGCCCCCCTGTACTTAAACAACAAATAAGATTAACAATAAACTCACTAGGTAAGTATCTAATGTCTCGGATAAGGTAACTGACACTTACTTTACAAAAAGTGGTTTTTATTGTGAAACTTTATACATTTTCCTTCATATATAGTGAACATACGTACGTTGCATCCACTCCAAAGATTCAAATTTTTAATAACTTTGTAACCAACTCGTAACCTTAAACAAATCACGTTTGCCACTTTAGCATATATAGAGGTAAAGGTCAGAATTCAATACGATGACGTACTGTTTACTTTGCTCTTCTCAAGTGTACGTTTTTGACGGAGAGGTACCTAGTTGTGATGATGTTGGTTGACTAATGGTGGGATGACGCCGATCTTATCATCACTAAGCAGCTTTTTCATTGCATCTCCACAAATGGCTGTTGATTGAGATAGGTGGGGTAGAAGACCGGGCGGGTGCGTGTAAAAATACGAACAAAAAAAATTGCACCACCACTTTACATGTCGGGGAGGAACCCTTTTTTAAAGATTTTATTCTACCGTTTTGTCGGCGTCATTAATATGTATACTCATGCCAAATTACAGTTTTCTAGTACTAACGGTTACTGAGAAAAACGGGGGTCGGACGGACTGACGGACGGACGGACATGGCGAAACTATAAGGGTTCCTTGTTTACTACGGAACCCTAAAAACATTGCAGGCGGCCTGCAATGATGTCAGTTATAAATTCCTTTATTTGTCGAGTACCAAACTTTTTAAGAAGTAGAAATGTCATATAAAAGGAGGCATAGCTTGTATTCAGCCAATTCAGTTCGTATTTTTCTGTTCGAAATGCGACGTTTTTTTATGTCTCGAATAATTTATTGTTTTCGGTAGAAAACACACTTGCGATTCTATTTAAAAAAAGTTAACGGCGGGAAAGCATTACGTTTTTGACTTTTTAAGGTTATGTTTATCAAACTTAATTCAAATTTTGTCGTTTTTCCCCCATTTTTGAGAAAAGCACTTAGCCTCGGCCGGAATGGCAATTGCAGGCTTCGTATTATAATAAAAAGGACTTGCAAGCTCGTCCGTTTAAATAAATACTCAGCCTGCAATTACCTCCTTCCCGGCCACGGCAATATTAATGTACTATTCCGTCGGGCTGACGACGACGGAGTTAAAAAAAATTAAAAAAAAGTAAAAGTAAAAAGCACTAGTGCGGAAAATTCGTAATCTTAATTATCATGAATATTCGTATATCTTAATTTTATTTGTACCTAATAGATTGTTCTACTTGGTTTCAGATCTAGCGGCGTGAATTACAAGTTATTAAGCGAGTCAGACATCGCACATATCCAGCCCGGACTCGCGATTACACTCTATAATGTGGTCGGGCGTGCGCCCGCGGGGTGTGCGTAGATTGTGTACTTAGTACGCGCGAGTGGTGGGAGGTGGGTGTCAGCATGCGCGTGTACTGCATGGTACTAGCGGCGCTGACGCTGCGATCCGCGGCGGAGCCGGCTCCGCGGCGGTATGCGGGCGAGTGGCGCGGTGCGCGCGACCGCGAGCTAGCGCACACGCGGCCCCTGCACGACCTCTTTGAGCCCGAGTCCGCAGAGCTCGCGCCGGCGCCCGCGCCTGCGTCGGCGCACGTGCCCCCGCCGCTACCCTCCGGCGCCCTGCACAAGGAACGGCGACGCAACCGCGCCTGGTCTAAACGTGCTCCACGCCTGCCTTCGGAGATCGCGAACCAGATGATGCTGCGAGCTTCACGATCTAGTCGACCCTACGATGTACCCCAAATAGGTGAGTTTAGTTTTATTTTTAGATATAACTACGGCTATCATACTGAATTTACTAAGAATACGGTGTACATAGTGTGTCCATTAGATGATAGGCTTTTATTACAACATATATTACATGTAAGTAGGTAAGCATAACAGTACCATCCATTAGGTTCGTATCGTATACAATATGGCAAATGAGTATTAAAGAATGAACATAAAATGGGAACGCCGTGATTTTTCGACACAGTTATTTACTGTGTCGAAAAACTGTACTGTGTGTGCTGTACTTTCACTGTAAGCCTTCACTATAATTTCTTACGGTGCGTAGATTTCTAAAAATACGAACATCTTAGGAATGGAATCGGTACATTTCTAAGATAGCAGCGGCTCTACAAGGTGAACTCTGGCTCTGGCTTGGAGGGAGGGAAACGAAAACAGGGCCAAGGCCTGGGCCTTCCATGAATATTTGTATCAAAGTTAAGTTAGACAATATCGGCTGGACTATTTGTTTATCAAAAGATGCTTTTCTGGATACTCTTTACGAGAACTATGTCTATGAGCACCTTCTCAATCAAAACAATGTACGTGAGATTTTGAATTTTCCAGCGCTCAGCCGAAAGTATCTAACTACCTTGTTATAATGATTGAATAAATAAAGTTTTCATTTTATTACTGCGGTGCATAACAACTATTAATAATTTAAAAACAATGAGAAAATCCTTGTGTTCTAATTAAGATTTTGTTTAAAAATATGGTATAAATAATAACGATAGGTAACAAAAAATACTTGAACAAAATTACGAGAAATTGAAGCCGCGGTTCACAAAAAATATAGAGGTGAATAAAATGTAATAACAGATGCCAGTGCGGAGCTATGGTGGACAGTCTGGGCCACCATGGCCTCTCATGCAGTGCTGGGAGGATCCCTCGGCATGCCAGCATCAACGACGTTATGCCTTGTCAGTGCCAAGGTGCCGGCAGTCCTCGAGCCCAACGGCCTGACAAGGGACGACGGCAAGAGGCCTGACGGAATGACGTTGGTGCATGCCTTTTTTTTTTTTTTTTGTTGACCCAGAGAAATGCATGAAACTGCATACCAATACGTAACCTAAGGCTCCGGGGGAGAACCAGAAATTACGCATTGGTTATGTGGGGCTCTCCAGTCCAGAAGGGACTAGCCTACTCACTAAAACTCTGGGATGCTGCCCTCTCGTGCCTTAGTGGTGATGCCGTGGGATCGTACATTCTAACGTTGGTGCATGCCTTGGAGTATGGGTCGGCCTCTCGTCTGGGACGCCCTAGATACCCTGGCACCGTCCCATATTCCAGGCACCAAAACTGATTCTGGCGCAGCTGCCTCCTCGGCAGAAAACCTCAAGCGTCGCAAATATGCTACTCTCGGCTTGGGGTTGAGACCCTGGGGCCATGGGGTCCAAGTGTTCGGCGCCTCTATAAGGACATCTCGACGCGCCTTATAGAAGCGTCTGGTGACCAGAGGGCTGGCCACTATTTCACCCAACGGATTAGCATTGCTATCCAGCGTGGCAATGCGGCCAGCCTTCTGGGAACCCTACCGTGCACCGAGGATCTGGGGCAAATTTTTTATTTAGTATAAGTTTTTGTTTATACTCGTATTATTTCCTTCCTTTTTTTATGTTGTTGATAATAAATCAGATGAAATTTAAGTATAATAACAGGGTTTTATAGAATACCACATTGTCAAGACTCCACGCGCTCTTCGGAAACCTCTGAAATGGGTAAATTTAGTTAGTTAAACTTTTCAATACCGAATTCGAGGACGTAAACCGCTAAAATAAAGACCTGGCTTATGAGTTGCACGTTCGCTAATTAGTTGGTAGCTTTTTTCTAATGGTAATCTGATGATACGAGTACTTAGATAGGATTTAGGATGAATCAGAATCAGAATCAGAATCAGAATTTATTTATTTGTTTAACATAGGTACAATGTAAAGATCTTAAGACTTAAGCATGCAGCGAACTCTATGTTATGCCAGGTGGCGTACAAATATTTTTATTTGGTAATATAGATTTTCATTTTCATGCATAGATACTAATACGATTTATATAGTTTTAGAACAACGTCAACAGAGATATAATGTCAATAGTTATTAATAGATAATACGATCAATATAATTTTAAAACAATGTCAACAGAGATATAATTTAAAATTATAATATTAATGTCAAAACGAAATGAGAGTAGGTACAACAATTTCAATAAAATATATATATATATATATATTTATATTACATCAGTGTCATTTAAAAATTGTGGAATATTATAATAGCATTTGTCAATTAACAATAATGTTAACTTCTTCTTAAATAATCCAATTGGTAAGTTCTTTATGGAGGTTGGAATTTTATTATATATTTGTGGATTTTGTGGTGCCATCCCCAGTATGCTCTTCCTTAGAAGAGCAGTGTTACATGTTTTGTTACGTAACATATTCACGTACTGTGTTCTTGTGGGGAGCCTTCGTGTTTTGGCAACTGTAGTGTATAGGTTGGGATTACATTTTACAAAAATAGCTGTTTCTAAAATGTACAGACAGGGAAAATTTAAGATCTTAAGTGACTTAAAATATGGAATACAACTATCTGTAATTTTCAATCCACACATAGCTCGGATGCACCTCTTTTGAGATTTAAATACTGAGTCCTTATCAACAGAATTTCCCCAGAAAATTATTCCATATCTCAATAAAGATGCAACGAGTCCATGATAAGCAACCCGTAAAGCATCACTGTTTACTATTTTGGAGAGCTTGTAAAGAGCGTAAGCAGACTTATTTAGTTTTTTACATAAGTCATTTACATGGTCTTTCCACGTGAGCTGACTGTCAATGAGTAAGCCTAAGAATTTCGTCACTCCTACCGTTGATATGTTATTACCTTCATAATTAATATTTATGTCATTTAATTTAATTCTCTGATAAAAATGCATTATATTCGTTTTGCTTAAATTAATAACTAAATTATTATTATTCAACCACATTACGATGTCATTTATTACATTATTAATATCATGTTCATAATTATTAAAGTTATCACATTCTATAATAGATGTGCTGTCATCAGCAAACAAAATCATAGGATGAGAAATGGCTTTAGGCAGATCATTGATATATATCAAAAATAATAGAGGTCCCAACACACTTCCCTGTGGTACACCGTAGCTTACACATCTAGCATCAGACAAGAACACTTTACAAGTCTTGCTCTTTACACATAATCTGTTGATTTCAGTGTATTGCAACCGGTTGGACAGATACGATTTTATAAGATTTAGTATATTTCCCCTGATACCATAGGCGTTAAGTTTCTTAAGCAGAATTTCGTGATCTACTTGATCAAATGCTTTAGTCATGTCGGTAAATAAGGCACATATTGGTATTTTCTTATCAACGCTTTCCATTACGGTATTAATTAAATCAAATATAGCCATATTAATACTAACATTTTTCCTAAATCCTTTTTGTTCAATACACAGTAAGTCAAATCTATCCAAAAAATTATAGAGGCATTTGTATATGTACTTCTCGAACACCTTTGAAAATACTGGTATGAGGGCTATTGGCCGGTAATTTTGAGGGGATTCTTTGTCACCTTTTTTATGTAAGGGTTTAATGATAGTAGTTTTTAGCTTGTCAGGGTATGTACCAGTTTCAATACATAAATTCATTATGTGACTTAGGTGGGAGGCTATATTATCACTTACATATTTAATAACTAAAGTACAGATTTTGTCAATTCCCACACTCCTAGTATTTCTTAATGTATTTATTATTAATTTAATATCGTGAGCCGTTGATGGGGCCATAAACATTGATTGCGAAATGTTGTGTATATTACAGCGCGAATTATTATCTTTTGGCAAGTTTTGTATACATTCAATAAAATGTTTATTTAGTTCATCAGCTATACCCTTGGGACTCGTTATGTCATTCTGATCGGATTTTATCTTCATAATACTTTCAGGTTGGTAGTTAGCTTTCACAGAATTTATGATCTGCCAAGTAGCTTTTGATTTATTTGGCGCAGAGGTAATTTTATAGTTATTATGCGCTTTTTGGGTTAGCATGATTATTTTTTAAAATTTCCGAGAGTAATCTTTAAGCATGTCTTTATTGCCTAGGGTGGGAGAAAGTCTGTATTGCCAAAGAAGTTGCCGTTGTTTCTTGCTACAAGCTTTTATGCCCTTTGATAGCCATTTAACTTTTCCATTGTTCTTTTGTGTCGTTTTCTTAGCAGGGAAGCATAAATCATAAATTAATAAAAACTCAGCAAGGAAAATATTGTAAGCTACATTAGGATCATGCGTATTGTAAATGTTACTAAAGGATGAAATTATGGAACTCTTGAAATATAGGCACATACACTTACACAATAGCTAATATGCAAAGAAGAGAAAAATATGCAAGATTTATGGATGTTTTACAAATTTCCCGGTGGTGGACAAGCAACTAAGTAATATTTATATTTCAAGTACGAAAGAATTAGTACGGAATAAGTGTAGAAATTTTCTAATACTTACTACGTCTTACATAACGTATACGTCTTTTTTCTGGAATGGCTTACATTTTTCACATAGGATAAGTTACATGTAATACTAACATAGTTTTTAAGTTTCATTGTTACTAATACGATATGGACATTTCCGAAATAAATTATTATTGATTGATTGATTAAGTTCATGAACAATAACGATGCAGAAAATTACTAATTCTAATTTATTAACTTAATATGTACATTGTCAATACTTTTATTACACAATAACATATACACGAAATCTAGTAATAGTGGTAACGGCCGATTACATTTAGCGGGGCGTGGCCAATTGGCTATTACAATCAACGAGTACAATCTGGGACAGATCCCAGCTACAATCGTCATACGAATTTCCAACAGTGAAACGTGGAGCCGAGCCGTCACTACAGACATATGTACGTGCCAGTGGAGAACTAGACATTTAGTGGACATGTCGAGTCCGCAGGCAGCAAATGCCAAAAGCTAACAGCGGTCCCACATCACATAATAGGTGGCGTGTTCACTGGCTCACCGCAACCTGTGATCTGTTTAATATGTATCGTGCATGGTCGCCATTGCCTGGCTCAACTACCTTCGCACTCACACATTAATGCCCTATTTGCCAATTACACGTACACACACTAACTGAAAACTACTTAGGAAGTTTGCATACCGTTGTTAGTTTATACTGAGACCAACTAATAGAAGAGTTAAATATTAAAGTGAAGTGAATACATCCGAGAGTTGTGGCTCAACACTACACATCCCCAAATATGTATATTATTGATTTTATCTTATTTGATCAGTTCAGTTCAGTTCAGTTTCTTTATTGGTAAAAATAATTTACAAGTCATTAAATTCTAAGTACTATAACTAGTGAAGCATATTGTTTAAATGAATTAAATTTTATCTTTTGGTCTTTTGGTATCGGATTAGTTTAAACTACATTTATGCAAATAAAACATCTTTCTCGCGTCTAGTGTTCGTGTTAGAATTTCAGTTCACCTGACCATATGAATAGAAGGTGTTTATACTAAAATAGTAATATTATGTTCGTACTTACACAAAACTTTAAATAGGTAAGTTAAGTCGGTACAGTTATTAATGACGTGTCATTTTGCTGTCAACCGCATAAGGCGACTTCCTGACTTGGCGGGGCGGGATCGATATGTGACATTTTCTTCTTTGACGTAAACTTACTGACGTCGCAAACATTCTCGCTTGACATAATACTGTCAGTATTACGTTTGCGCAGTAGTAATATCATGCGCAGAAATAGAGCAGTACCGCCTTCGCGTCGTCCCGCTACCGCGCATCCCGCGCCAGTCAGGAAGCACTCATTTAAATGTAGAGGCGTAGTAAAAAATGGTATCGCGTCGACTGACAGCTGACACTGACATTTGACACTTTTCTCATATCGTACTGCCTCCGCACCGACAAATCAGGAAGTCGCCTAAGATTAGCCGTCCGCTATCGATGACTGGGATCCCCGGCCGGATAACAAAAGATAAAAATAAATAAAATAAATAAATGTGGTAATGTTTTGTTTTGTTTTTTTCGCTTGGAGAGGACGGAACGTTTACCCCGGAAGGTAATGTAAAATACGGTATTCACGTCAAAATGGCGAGAAGGCTGGTGACGACGGTTGTTATCTTTCGTCAGGCAAAATTAAATTAGATAAAGCTTTAAGCTTAAACCTTCTACCGAGTTGCTTGTCTTGGTATTACCATCAACATTATTTTTCATTGTTACACAAATAAAAAGATGAAAAGAATAATAGGAGAAAATTTTTGGTTATATTAACACCATGGTCGAACGTGTTGGGTTTGAAGCCAAGACGTAATGAAGACTCAAAAGTACTGTGATGAAGATGAAATTGTAAACCCGAGGCGAACATTTACCCGCCTGAATATCTCGCTTATATTTCAGTTAATTAACCTTGCTCTTCATTCAAACAAGCCGTTTTCATGGGCTTATTCACTTAATAAAAAGGACCTTACCATTAGACGGCTATTCGTGAGGGCTGGCTGTTTTCGGTCGTGGCTTTAATGCTTATTATTATTCCACTTTGTTCATTGCAAAATTTGGTAGTTTTCATAATTTTAAATAATTAATGATGTCCGCCCAGATCTAATTCGACATGTTTTCGACACAATCTTTCTACTAGTATGCTCAACCATAATTGTACAAATAGATACAGTTACGTTAATGGCGTGCTTTAAAATATCTTGGTGCCGACTCTATTCGGTCTGTGTAGACATTTTCAAATGTGTTTATTTTTTAGCATATAAATTTTACCAAACAACAAACAATATTTTCCAAGTTACGTAATTTTTGAAGGTATTAAACATCTTAGCACTCTAAAGATTTCATATTAGCAGTTCGTGTATTCATGTGATAAATATTAACTACCCAAATATCTGATCAATTTAACACTGCTATTGTGTCGGGGCACGCGAACTAATCGTACAAATCACTGCTTATTTAGCCATTGTCATGATTTATTAATGAACGGTGATTATCTTCTGCTTTAATTGATAAGCATTTACCTGCGAGGTTATGATGGTTCGTTTATCGTCTGACAGCGACAAGATAAAGCTTTTAACGCTTTTTAGTTCTTTATTCTTGTCGATTTTCACGTGATAGATTTAAATTTATTTGAATTGAATTACATATAATTAGTAGTTAAATGACTTTTAACATTAGTGTACATGTGTACGTATATATTTGTAATATGTATTTATTATATGTATGGTTGGTATATATATATTTATTTATTGTATTTAGTATTGGTTTTTAGATCTAAATTAACTTAATTTAAAACCTTGTACGACACCATGTAAGTTTGTCTATTTCATTTTCTCACTTTCCACTCAATCCCTCAAAGGCTAGCTGGAAGAGATCCCTCGTAGGGATAAGTTCGCCTTTGTACTTTAATCTTATTAGACATGTAGGTATATTGTTTTAACCGGTTTTGTGTTCAATAAAGTGCTTACATACATACATTCAAACATACATAACATACATATTGTGACAAATCAAAATGCTAAAAATATGTCTTCCAACCAATGAACTGCTACAGTCACTGCATAGGTACAATACTCTCGCGCTTTGTAAACATACTTAAGGGGAGGTATCCCCAACGCAAATGTCCCGCTCTAACACGCGTGAGTTTTGTAAATATTTAGCTATAGTCATTAAGCCAATCATTCTATCAAAGCAAACCCTGCGAATTTGTCTATAACTATTTACGATCTTTAATTGAGTACAAAAATAAAACGTTAAATATCAGTAATATAGCCGTAGTATTGAAAATACATTCCAAAAAGGGGTAACTTCGCGATTTTTTTCTATCGAGTGAAATTCATCAGGTCATGTAACTGACTGCGATTTTGACTAGACAAGATCCTTATGTAACACATACACACAAAGAGTGCCACAATGACCGGTCTTGCGCCACCCGCATCCAGCGGACTCCCGCGACCTTTACCAGGTCATCAGTCCACCTTGTGGGGGGTCTACCCACGCTGCGCCTTCCGGCACCACTGCATACAGTTTCATTATGTAGACTAAACCTGAAGATCGTCACAAAATACTTAAAAATCACGTTGAAGAGTTTCTACGATACGAATGTTACGCTAGGAAGTCACTTCAACATGGCTTGGTAGGTTCGTGGCATGCACATACATTATAAGTATGTAAAATATTATATTAAGACATCTTCAAAATCAGCTCTTAATTTAATTTCTAGGTGATTTATCAAGCCACGATGGTTTTTATTACGGTTCCGTAGCCATAATGGCAAAAAATTTCCTCCTTATAGTTTCGTCATGTCTATCTGTCTGTCTGTCTGTCCGTCCGTATGTCACAGCCGGTTTACTCGAATACTATAAGTACTACAATTATGAAATTTAATGGAAAGATGTATTCTATGAACCACTATACAAATGTGATATGATATAAGGAAAAAAAATATTTTAGGGGGGGGCACCCCATACATGTAACCGGGGGACGAAAATTTTTTTTCAATGCTAGTTGTGTGGGGTATTTTTGGAAAGTTTTCCATTTAAGTCAATCGTTGGTGAGATATTAGCTCCCAAAAGCGTACAAAATGTGTCCCCCCTCTAATTTCCAAACTATGAAGATTAAAATTCGGAAAAAAATTGAGGTGGTGTACAATAATAAATACTTTCAACGAAAATTGGTTTGAACAAGATGGTATTAAGGGTTTTTGAGTTATCACTCAAAAACTGGCTTGCCCAAACAAAAGGACGTAAGTGCCGTGACTTCCCTATGAAGATACGACGTTTTATTGATTTAAGATATTAAATAGTTTTTTGAAATGTGGACTAGTAGGTGTCAGTCGGAACCACCCTCGTTGTGCGTGATCCGACATGCACTTGGCCGGTTTTTTATTTAAATAGGTAAGGGCTTAACAAATGCTTGCATTCAAAACAGATTCATTGCACTTAAATAACTATAAAACTATTAAATAACAACAACACAATATTTATTAAATAATTATATAGATATGTTCTAGATCTACCTTCATCTAAGAGCATAAAATAACAATTAAGACAAGAGACCATGCAATTTTTACTTCCTAGGCGGGCGCCCAATTTCGGAACATTTTCGGAACGCGTTTTTGACGTACCTACTGATATGATATGTGATTAATCTAATTGCTTGCTCTTCCTCTTGTGTTAACGCATAGTATGTCTGTATGTAGATAGAGACGCACTTTTAGGTGAGGTTGGGGTTAAATCGTTATTTAGCAAACTGAGGCATCAGAACATTCATTAATCGACTATTAGCAATAAGAAGAAAATTAAACGATTACAAACGAAACGAAAAATTAAACGAAGACAAAGACTTTTAGTGCGTTTCGTGGTTTACTCCATTGTAATAGAGAAAAATAAACGCATTTGTATTTGAACTTTTAAACTCTATAAGTATAATACCTCCTTATCATAGGTATCATGTTGTATTTTCCTCATCACGGAGACACGACCTCACAAAAGGAATCCGTCGACACCTCCGTCGAATAGCGACGCACCACGTACGGACGCCGCACGTGCGACACTTACCAATGCGAGCACTATATTTATATTTTCATTTCTCTGATCTGAGACGCCATTGTGAAACAGAAAAAAATTAAAATTGACGTACAGGACGATTACTTCAAGTTTGGCACTGAAATTATGACTTTGGATATTCTACATTAATATAACATAATGTAATATAGTCTCTATTACAAACATATGATTTTTAGACAGTGCGTCTGCAACAAGTCTGCAATAGAATAGTACCTATGTCGGGTTACGAATTACTATGATTACGTTTCTTTTATATATTTTTTAATTTTGAACACCGTTTAAGGAATTATAAAGATTTGAAATTGGTTAACATTAGCAACCGGATTACGTAAAAAAATTAAAACATAAAAACAAGTCCAGTACCCTAGAAATCTAACATAGATAGGGTTAGGACACCTAACGAAAAAATCAATAATTTCAGATTTTCTCGAAGGAGTATGAAAGTTAGAATCAAACGGTGAAAAGGCAGCTTAAGAGTATAAATGATCCGATCAAAAACATAAATGTAAAAAAAAAATCTTAAATAAATAAATAATATTGGTTTCGGTGAAGTCTCTCGCGCCGTAGTACTCAGGTTCCATCACCACCGGCCGAACTTGTTGAGCATTTTTCCCATAATTCATTTATAGAGTAGGCCCATTTTTGAAGAAGTAGCATGCAAGAAGCAAGTCATGTAACAGTTAGGGTGACAACGTTATCAGAGGGCTTAGACCCTGCAGAATACGGTTCTGCCTGTCTCCATTCCCAAATTTGAGCCGGAAGTATGTTATACCGGGCAATGTGCAGCCCATACAATTTTTTTCGTTGTACATTTGGTAAATCGTGGTTCCGGTACCCTAACTATGGTCCGATTGTTATAGGTTTTTGATATGCCGTAAAGGACAATATTTGTCATTGTATGCCGAAATTTTCGACCCTCCAGCTCCATATCTTTCTCCGCCATCTTGGAAAATCTGTAACTTTTTTCAGTTTTTTCCTTGTACTGTCGCTTAAGTTCATTTTAGTGCTAAACATGGTTCGGCAATATTGTAGGAGACAAAATTTGCTAAAACTTATGGCTACAAAGATTATTTGTATGACCCCTAAGGACGAAGGTATGACAGGAGATATCTTTAAAACTGCAATTTTTTTTTAGTATTCCTCCCATATTTGCGTTTTAAGTGCATTTTAGCACTAAGTATAGTCCTGCAATATTGTAGATCACAAAATGTGCTACAACTCTTCTATTGAATTTTTTTTTCCACGATCATCAGGAAAGAAGGTACGAAGTCATCTATGGAGTACTACCGTCGATATTTGCTTCTTTTTCCAATTTTCTTCCCATATTTGCGTTTTAGTGTATTTTAGCTCAAGTTCTAGGTCTGTAATAGTACAGAAGACCAAATTATATGCAAATTCAAAGTACCTACGATCTTATTAGGTATCGTGGTAACAGACGATTTTGTCTTTTGAGGGATTGAAGTGGTATGGATCGGAAAGTGACAGATGCTTTCTCTTGTCGTCTATCCCGCTATCACTCGACCATCATAATCCCCTACAGATTGCGATTAATTGCACTCAAACCTAAATATGAGAAGCAAACTGCAAAAGTAGCAAATTTCGACGGTGGTACTCCATAGATGACTTCATATCTTCTTTCGTAATGGTCGTGGAAAAAATATTTCAATGCAAAAGTTGTAGCAAATTTTGTGATCTACAATATTGCCTAACTATAGTTAGCGCTAAAATGCACTTAAAATGTAAATATGAGCGGAAAACTAGTAAAAAGTCGCAATTTTTAATGACATATCCTGTCATATCTTCGTCCTTAGGGGTCATGGAAAAAATCTTTGTACCCGAAAGTTTTAGCAAATTTTATATTCTACAATATTGCAGAACTATGTTTAGCACTGGAATGAACTTTGACGACAGTAAAAGCAAAGAACTGAAAAAAGTGACACTATTTCCAAGATGGCGGCCAAAGTTATGTAGCTGGAGGGCCGAAATTTTTAGGTTACCATGGCTAATATTGTCCTTCACAACACACCAAAAAACCATTTCAACCGGACCTCTTTTAGAGTACCAGAGCAACAATTTAGTAAATGTACTACGAAATTTTTTGTATGGGCTGCACCTTTTCATGTATACCGTACTTCCGGCTCAAATTTCGAGATGGCGACAGGCAGATCCGTATTCTGCAGGGTCCAAACCCTCTGATAACGTTGTCACCCCAACTGTTACATCATTTGCCGCTTGCATTGTTTAGAGACGCCTTTTCCAATTCTGTTCCTGCTCTATTATTCATATGCCAACCATGGTGAACGTATGGGGAAAATTCTGTAAGGTTTTTAAATAAGTATTCACTACCGCAAAATAATTGATTTTACTCACAGTTTACCACGGTTTTTCGTGTCTTCTGAAAGATTGCAGACCTACAGTTTCCGCAAACCGTAAATATGGGTAAAACTGGAAAATTTAGCAAATGTTGACGGTAGTACAGTCAAGGGCATAAATATGTATACATTTGTGGACCTTCTTTCAATGGAATAAGGTGAAAAAGTGTATACATATTGGTGCCCTTGACTGTTATTATTATTATTATTTGTAGTCTTTACCATATCTCGGGACCATGGGGTCCCGGACCTTTAATTGGACATGTCATAGATTAGAAGAGTCCGGGCGTGCCCATGGGCAGGAATTCCAAGACGTCGTCTGTCCATCAGTCACAGACACGCAACAGGTGCATTAGAACTTCCGACAGCTCAACACCTTAACAGCCCCGACCACTGCGAACGATAAATAACATAAAACAAAAGAAAAATTCATCTAACACGGATCTGGTATAACTGATACATATTTCACCGAAGGAGGTATAAACTTTAATGTATCTGTCCTTCTGATTTTGAAAGGCACTTTACGGAGCCGGTTTTGTCAAATATCGCGGATGGCAATGCTTTCTAAGAAGAAGCATTTAATACTTTACAATGAATGCGGAGGGTACCCTCTGCTACAATCTGCTTACTTTACCATATATCACAATGTATTGAAAATTGAATACTTTAAACTAAATAAAAAAACCGGCCAAGTGCGTGTCGGGCCACGCGCAAGGTAGGGTTCCGTAGTCGTGCACCCGTTACATTATGTGGACTAAAAAGTTCGCAAACTTATAATTACTATGTTTTTGACAGAATTAACAACATTATCTAAGGTAGGATCAATGGAAATTGTACGAAAGTTTGCTTTTGCAAAGTACATTTCTGAAGTTCGACTATTACTCGTTAACTAGTAATGTCTACTTAGCTGTGATAGTTTTTCTTTTAAATTCATCGTATATACTACTACCATGTTTTTTTTCACATGCCTAGTAGCCACCGTTTAGCTGGCAGGGGGGGGGGGACACTTGACCATAACAAAAATTATCACTTCAAAGCTTAATATCACGCTAACTACCCCACACGATGGGGTTTGGCAGAAAAAAAAATTGCACCACCACTTTAGATGTAGGAGAGGTAACCTAAAAAAAAATTTTTTTAAGGATTTATTCTACCGTTTTGTCGGCGTCATTGATATGTATTATCATACTAAATTACAGCTTTCTAGTACTAACGGTTACTGGGAAAAACGGGGGTCGGACGGATGGACGGACGGACATGGCGAAACTATAAGGTTCCTTGTTTACTACGGAACCCTAAAAAACGATATTTACCATCATAAATTCGAAAAATGATGTTTTTTATCGTCTCAATGTCTAACAAAAGGTATAGTATGCTCATTTAAAAATAAATCATAAATTGTATGGCAACTATGTAGGTACGTAAACGCATTATTTCACGGCTAAAACAGCAAAATACATATTTTCCGATACAATGGTTGGTTCGATGTTCGATACCGTGTGACGTTATTTGCCCATGCCAATTTGCCTTTTGGAGGGCCGCTAGCGTCGAGCTAGGTTTGTCTCTAATTTTCACCCTTTATTGTGGTCTAATCGGCTTAATCTATCTTTAAGGGATAAAATATGTGGCTATACTTTTTTTTAACGTTCATTATGGATAGTTTTATTGATTTAAGTGATTCGTTCTTAACTAGGAGTTGTTCCTTTAATCCACTGAAATGTAAATTGTTAACATAAATTGTACAGAGTATAATTGTACTATGATTACATGTGTAAACACGTCATCATAACACAATTCGGTGCTATGTAACAAGTAAATATTTAGGTACTATAAATGATAATAAAAGTCTACTATGACGATTAAGAAACTATTTTTGTACTAAACACTTTACCTATTTAATAGTTAAAAAGTAATAAAAATAGATGCGTTCCTAGTTTTATCGGAACGTCTCAAATCCGGTCAAATAATATACTTTTCACTTCTCATGCTCGAAAAGTGTGTCATATCATATTAGACTTGTGAAGCGGGGCTAAAGTAGTACATTTAAGCCCTAGGGAAAATATGTATACATATTTATGATTTCCAAACATTTTAATTTGACCAATCAAAATACTTCACCTATTACATCCACCAATCACAGAACAGTAATTTGACAGATAAAAAAACATTTGGTAAAAATATCAACCAATCAGAATACAGCTGTACTAAAACCGACCAATCAGGAAAGACGTTTTTCAGTTCTCTAAAGATTAAGCGGTGTCTGTGGTCAAAGCAATTGCGCCTCTTAAAAGAAAAAAAAAGCGCATGTTGCATCTCTTTGTTTAATATAGCAAAAGAAAGGGAGGCGAATACGCAAAGCTAGTACGCACAGCGAGGTTTAAAAATTGTAAAATCCGTTCCGATCCGATCCGATGCGATCCGTTTGGCGGAAACCGACCCTTAGTGCTCTACTTGTGCATTCAAGGGCATAAATATACATACATTTTTGGATCTTATTTCAGTGGAGTAAGATGAAAAAATGTATACATATTGGTGACTCGTAAAAGCAACTGGATGTTGTCACCAGGCGTAAACTCATTTAATAAATTTATTTTTCTGAATGATGATGGGTTGTCTCGTTTACCCGTCGAGTGCAACGCGTAAGTAAGGCTCTTAAATATATTGCCCACGGAATGGATCCGCCCGGACCATAAAATTACATATGACTAAGATAAATGTCACTCGTAGACTATAAAATACAAAACACATTCCGTTACCCCTATTTTCATTCATTTGTATTAATTTTGTATAGACTTTACATAACTTAAAAAAATGAACAGTCTTCAAATTGTATACCAAAACCTTCTCCAGGAGATAACAAATGCTTTTCTGAAAACCGCGTCAAAATCGGTTCAGCCGAACGCGAAATAATCGCGGACAAACATACAAACATACCATAAACTGAGAACCTCCATTTTATTGTAGAAAACTGTGTAGTTACAAATATGGAAGATGGTTTAATTTGGTTAAAAAGTTTGATTTGGTCTCAGGTTCCTAATAATTATCTCATGACTGATATTTTGCTTATTATTTCACTCTAGATGGCAGAGAACTAAATAAGGTCTAGTTTCCCCTCAGGGTTGGAAGGTCAGATGGCAGTCGCTTTCGTAAAAACTAGTGCCTGCGCCAAATCTTGGGATTAGGTAGCGGACCCCAGGCATCCTTCAGGATGCAACTGTACTGGGATAACGCTAGGAGGATGATGATGAGATGGCAGAGAACTAAATATCCTCAGCAAACAAGGAGGATGAAAACCGCTGCACATGTACACCTGGTTTTATAATGTTTACCTATGATATTTTAAATCAGTTTGGCGAGTTAAACTATAATTGTTAAACATTGTGTACCTTTATTGAAAAAAAAATATAAAAAAACATATATTATTTATTATTGTCAATATAATACTTCATACTCATTGAATTGAATTTATATCGAAGCTTTGAAAATACCTGTGAGATCCTATAATTGGCTTCCTGTTTATATGTTTAAAGTGTTATCCTATCATAAAAGCTGTTGGTTCTCCATATAAATAAATAAATAAATAAATAAATAAGTAATAGGTTGGCGACATGTATGTGAAATGCTTAAAGATGATTAGAGCAGTCCTGGCGAATGCATACCTAACCTAATGTATTTTTCAAATAATTTGAACATTAAATTGACAAATAAAATAAAGTATCATTGCGAAAATGAACGATTTATAAATGTAACCAAATAAAACATTTTATGACTCTGTTATAAATTACTCCGAATGATTACCAAAAACAAAACATCCGCGTCCCCTATGGATCTATAATTTGTTATCATCAATACAATTTGTTTATTTATTTATTACCAATTTACGGAAAAATTAAGTAGGATGATCTCAATAATAATAAGAGCGCATGTATCTTGTTTTATTTTTTTGACACAAATTGGAGAAAATTTACAAAGACGCGTGCAGTAATTCCCACGACTAGATTGCTCAGAAGTAGGTACAATTTTCTTTTAAGATTTTGTACAGTGCTGTGTCATTTCCATTTCTTTATTAGCCACCAACTTATCTTTATCTACACACATATCATAAATCCTCTAATATGCGTTCGGAAACCGTAGAAAATGACTCTCATTTCAACATTCAATGAATTTATGACAATTTTCTTATCTGTGGCTAAGGCTACAGCAGTAATATAATTTTTTATTTTAATCTCATATATGATGTTAAAATATTAGACCTCAAACAAAACTGTCAAAATTTAAATGTCAAAGTTGACATGTCCCTATTCTAGTATCACTGAAAATTCAAATTCAGTCGATGCGAAATGTCAGCTCGATGTTTTTTTAGTATATATCGCACGAAATTTGAGCTAGAACGACATCATCACATCAGAAGAGGGACTCTTTACTTTTTAAAATAACATTCAGGTATCGGTTGCCAGTTCTGATTTCGATATTTCCGCAACCGTGCAAAAAAGGTTGTATTAACACAATTATTGTATTTATTTACTACGGTTTCTGAACCCATCTTAGAGTAGTTATAATATGTGTGTAGATAAAGTAATGTACCTATTATTACCAATAAATTATGTCTATGTCTATGTCTATGTCTATGCAACTGTACATAATTAGGCATTAAAACACTCGTGTGACCTTATTATGAAACTCGCCTTCGGCTCGTTTCATAAAACACACTCGTATTTTAATGCCCCTCATTATGTACCAGTTGCCAACTCTTCCAAGTCATGCTATTAAGTAGCATATAACATAATAACAACGTTATGCATCACAGAAGCTTTGTAAGAACAAACAAACAAAACACAACAAAACAAATCGTATTGATGATGATTGACGTTTTGTTTTTGGTAATCATTCGGAGTAATTCATAACGGAGTCATAAAATGTTTTATTTGGTTACATTTATAAATCGTTCATTTTCGCAATGTTACTTTATTTTATGTGTCAATTCATTGTTCAAATTATTTGAAAAATACATTAGGTTAGGTAAAAAAGTTAACGAAACCGATTACGCACTTGGACTTTTTTTCACTTTTATGTTGTATGATATTTAAATATAACGGCATACGTTCATTACAGTTTCAAACATACAATATCCAACCACTGTTCCCAATACGATATTACGAGTCCCTCTGCCCGACACAATGGATAATATCACGATGATATCTGTAAACTATCCGACCTCGTCCTGCGCCGACAATAGCATGACATTGTTATTTTTATTACTCACTTATTCAGCACATTACGATATCTTCGCCCAAAATAAACCATAATCCGCCAAAGATTACGCACTCGCTGCCTTCAATTACCCAATTTGATAGCACTTTAATAGCTAATTCCCAAATTATTCAATCCTAATAATACCCTTTTATTTAGAGATGGACATATTTTCGATTCACTAATGAAAATAGAAAATGAACACATCAAATTAATTTCTTGGGTTCACAACATAAAATAATGCTTCAAATTGAAGTAGAATTACTTTAAGTGTTTTTTATACATGAGAAGTTTAATAAAATATGACCACTTTGTTATTTAATTCTTATCAGTTGCTCCGATCTTAAGTGCAACTTTATAATTCGATAGTTCATTCGTCGATATTATTTTAGGTACATATTTTCGTTACATTATTGCAATGTGGATGGTTGAAGTTGCATTGTATTTGTCGATTTAAGATTGAACTGAAGTGCGTTCTTATTTCTGTGCATTTAATCGTAGCGATTTTTAGGTAGGTATGTACATCCGAAGCATTTTCATTAATAATTCTAAGCGTTATATTCCAAAGTCGGCCTAAGCTCGAGTTTTATCCCTGCGGTGCTGCTGGGAGTTGACTAACTAAAAGTCCAAAAGTCACCAATTCGCGTAATTGGGACCGGAACCAACTCGGCGTCGACCCCGCCGGGACTCGGTGATCGTCCGGCTCGCGTCTAGTCGCATGCAGTTTATTTATATATATTTGTTGGGTACCTACCCTTGTTGTTCGAAAAAAGTTTTTCAAACGTCATTTTTCTCGATTAACGTGGATAAATACCTAATGATTATTAAAATCTTAAACCAACCTGGACCAGACTAGAACTGCTACGTCTAGAACTGAATGGAAAACCATGGAAGAGGCATATGTCCAGCAGTGGTCGCAAATTTGCTGAGAGAGAGAGAGAAAATCTGTAAATGTTAACAAAAAGCAAAATAGTATTCCACACAATCATTAGAGGTACATACTTAATGACAGCTATTGAAGTCGAGTAACGCGTTTATTTAAGGCCGGTGCACATTGGTTGCGTGCGCAGCACGTAAGAGTTGACGTGCACGTCGAAGTGCGCGTTGTAAAGTATGAATCTCCATAGTAGATGACACACTGCTTGCGTGACGTGTGATATTGTGAGCAGGTTCGATTATTATATAGTTTTTTTTTGTAGAGTCAGTTCTTGGAAATTTGAAAAAACCCACAGAGCCAGTAGTTTATAATGTTTATAAGCGATGTCTTGCTGAATGTGAGGCGGAAATCATTTTGTCGTAACTGGACAGTGTTTAAACTTACTACTAGGTACTGAAATTACGGGTCGGTAATAATCTCTATCTACTATTATGTGTTGAATTATTAATCATATTACTAATTATATATTTTAAAGGTACAATAACGATTTATGGATGAAATTTCATAGTGAATGTTCTAAACTAAAGCATAGCAAATAAGCCACATAATTAACAGGAGTTTAGAAACTGGAATCTAACCCAACTGACTTAAAACTATCCATCATAAAACCTGTTCACAAAAAGGGCGACAAAGTACTTTCTTCTAACTATCGCCCAATCGCATTGTTGTCAGTAATTTCAAAAATCTTTGAGAAACTCATTTATGATAGAATCTATAACTTCCTTGATAAGTACGAGTATAAAATACTAGTGAACGAACAGAAAGGATTCCGTAAAGGCACCTCGATAAACATGGCAATTTACGATCTGGTAGAGAAGGCTACTGCTAATCTTGATAAGAGAAATTTGTCATGTGCCATTTACATGGACATGACAAAAGCCTTTGACTACGTGGACCATACAATACTTTCTAAAAAACTGCAACATTATGGCATTCGCGGTAATGGCCTCCACCTTATTGAATCTTACCTAGATAAAAGGGAGCAGTATACTGAATTAGTCCAAATTATCTGCACTAAATCCACGAAAGAAAAAGTGTACCGATCGTCCCGTCGAGTCATTAAATATGGGGTGCCCCAAGGAAGTGTGCTGGGACCGCTTTTATTCTTAATATACATCAACGATATTGTTAAGGCCACACCATCCAATGCTGCTATTTGCTGATGATAGTACTATTTTTGTTGAATTTTATGGTACCTCAAACTATGAAAATGTAATTCAAAAAGCAATTAAAGATGTTGCAATATGGTTAGAAAGTAATAATTTAAGAGTAAACCTAGAAAAGACGGCTATAATGCAATTCAAACAAAGAAAAGCGGTCCCAAATTTAAGCATCAAATGTAAGGGTACACTTATTAAGGTAACTGAAACTACCAAATTTTTAGGTCTCCATATAGACAGCAATTTGTCATGGGAAACACATTCCATCGAAGTTTGCAAAAAACTCTACAAACGAAGTTTGCAAAAAACTCTACAAATTCTCATTTGCACTCCATAGATTGGCTAATACCAATGACCAAAAAACCGTTCTAGTCGCGTACCATGGTTTCGTTAGCTCAACCATGCGCTATGGCCTTATTTTCTGCGGCAATTCATCGTACAGAGATATTTTATTTAGAGCCCAAAAGCGATGCATTCGAGCAATTTGCAAATTGAAACCAGAAGAGAGTTTGTCAACCTCACTTTAAATCTTTAAAACTATTGACTTTACCGTGTCTCTACATTTTCGAATGCTGTATGTTTGTTAAGCATAATCAGGATTTATTTCCGAAAAAAACACTACACAGACACACTGTAACTTTCGGCAAAGAAAATATACAGTCAATTTGAATGCAGGGAACACGGCATTGATGAGGAAAAGCTTCAAAGCTATGGCCCTCAGAATATTTAATAAACTTCCCGAGGAAATTAAAGTATGAATGGTTTTAAACATATACTATCTAAATATTTAATTGAGAAATGTTATTACAGCGTAAACGAATATTTAAATGATTTTGACATTTAATCCATATTGTAGCTTTTGTGACTTTCTTTTATTTTACTGTATTTTCACTGCATATTAATTTTTCATTCTATTTAACATTTATAATTATAAGACTCATTTGACTATATTATATGACATATTATTTGACATTGTTTAGCATTAGTTTATGTTTAAATTTTTTTTTCATAATTGGACATTGTATTTACTATTATTTAATTTTGATTAAGCTTTTTTTTTAATTAACTGACATGATGTGTATCCAGCAACCACACTTTTGTACGCCATAAGGCTCGACATAGCTGTACCATATATATTACCTCTGTACATTCCTAAAACCTATGTTGACGAAAAATAAATTTCATTCATTCATTCATTCATAAAAGATAGTTAAAATTGTACTTGCTTATTCAGGTAAAATCTCTATAACTCTTAATAAATACTTACGAGCACAAATAAAGTTTTCTCAAGTTTTTATGTCGTTGACTTTAAATTTCACTTGGTCTATGAAGTATTTTTACACTTTACCTACGAGTAAAACTAATTGATTAATATATTTCTGTGTTACAAACCTGCTAAAAATGTTTTAGTAGAAAATGAAGTATCATGATATTATGTTTTGGGCGTATTATTCGTGTTGCCATATTATCAGCGACAGAGGCGCCCCTATTATTTTCTACTCTTTTTTGCCAGACTGTAAGTCAATTAGTATGTGCCTGATGCCTTTTGATGTCCTCTGCTTGTAGTTGGTCCCATATAGAAAATAGATCCTATCTGAAAAGTGTATTAAATAGCATCAAGAAAAAAATGAAGGTAGCCAATTTCGAAACGCGTTTTTGATACCTATATTAAATGATACGGTCTATATTAAGTATGTGAAGTAAAGATAAAGTTTAAGACAAGTGAATTTCCCTTGCTTGTTTGCCCTGCAAAGCATATATGGGCGATTAAATAGAATTGTATTAGTTTCCTCTCTTAACCTGTGTCTTTATCCACCCTCAAGAATAGGTATCCCTTAATAAATTCTTAAACAACAATAAGATTGCTAAATCGGGCGGGAGTACCTACAAGACTAGGGTAAGAGACTCTCCTCAAATTTCAGAGGCAAGGATGGAGTTTTTGGCATTGCGACTAGGTATCAAAAACTTTGCTTTTCCGTATCAGGTGTCCGCCTTAATTTGAAAGAGTATCTTTCCACGGCCTCGCGGCAACAGGTGAGTGGCGGGCGCAGGCGCGCCGCGCGCGTCGATACCCGTCCCCGGCTTCGCTCCGCGACCCTCGCCATTCACACCCGCACACTAACACACGCACCAACACACGTACTATACTTATAACTATCAATAAATACCACCTTAATAACAAGTCAGCTGTTAACTCACTTCTTGTTGATGTTGACATAGGTACACTTCGTTCCATATTAGATGACGAAACTACTTGAAGCGGGATTCAACAACATCTTGTGTAATAGCCACCATAAAACTAGAACCGAACTGCGGCACGTTTGCTTTTGTAGCTCAACTCTTATTGTATTGTTAACAGATTTAAACAATACACACCCGCGTACCTCTATAGTTGTTTTACAACCCTACTTGAAGATAACAACTAAACAATGGATGTTGGACGTTGGTAATAGTTGGTTTTAAAAAGTACTTTTCGTCATCTTATCTGGAACAAAGTATAATAGGGTATTCGCTACATGCCTGACAGACTCGTACTTACCATACAAAACTTTCTCAGGTATCAAAGCTTTCGAAATGTTTGACCGGGCTTATCGCCTGGACCAACGGAGTCAAATATCTTGGAGTGACCCACGACAGAAAACTCACTTTCCGTAGCCACATCAGCAGGGTACGAAACCGTGCGTTGTCTTTCCGTGCGTTGTATTCCCACGCCTCCCCCTCTGTCGTAAATCGGCTCACTGATTAGTGGCCGCACGGTCCGGCGTCCTAGACACACACTATCAAACCCGGACGACCTAATCACAGCGTCCATCGAAACATGGAACGCTGCGCTTACGGGCGCTTGTGAGTTACATACAACGCGTACACTTCGCCGACAAGGACGTTCACCGCGCGATCTCATCAACACAGACAGAAATATTACCTATATTCGTCCCGGTACAGCCGCATACCGGGTAGAGTCAGTCCGACCCACACGCCGGGCCTAGCTGAGTTTCTTGCTGGACTCTTCTCAGCCTAGGTTAAGTAATCAGCGACAAAACTCCCAGTGGAGCCCAAACTCTTAGATTTAAAAGAAAAAAAAAAGAAAAGAAAACATTTATTCACTGCACGAAACGAAAGACACACATACAAAAAAAAAAAAAAACAATAATAATAAACGCACCACATTGAACAAATAAATGATGTGTGTCTTCGCGGCAGTGAATCGGTTGCTGTCTCAGCATTATGCTCAGGTGTTGTTAGACACCTGGAGCGCTGGTTTTCAGACAGCACCGTACGTGACCCACGGAACGCAACACAACAAACTTTATACAATATATACATACATACATAACATTCCAGATTTCATTCCAGTGTTTAAGCCGCCCGCCTGGTCGTGTCTGAGGTTTCACCTGGATTTTCCCCAGGCTACTCTCTCACCGCGCACTCCCGCTTATTGGGCCTAGACTATAAAGCCACAGTCAGGTTAAAAAAACGACTAAAACAGCAAAATACTTATACTTACTTAATTATTTTTTCCCATACAACGGTTGGTTCGATAACTTGCTCGTGACGTCGTCAGCTATAGCGTCAATTTGTAGGAGTCCCTTTAGGTGCCGCTAGCGTCAAGCTATGTTTCTCCCTATTTTTCCCCTTCATTGTGCTCTAATTGTAGTTGGCCCCATGTAGACATTTGATCGTCTCAAAATACTCGTTCGAATGGCACCAAAAAACAGCGTATTGCAGAGGTAAACATTGCATTATTTATGAATGCAAGGTTCAGTAATTCAACACCAAGATGCTACACTACAAATCAGCAAAGCTTATCCGGATTAGAATAACTACTGACCTTATAGTACCGCAAATAAAACAGATATGACTCTGACCTTTTGCTTTCTCCGAGATCGAAAGCTATTCCGTTACGCGTGCAGCTTCCATATTTCTTATAAATAGTGTCTTACGCGGGAATTTTTAAGTGCATGTTGGTTATCTCAAATAGGCACGACAGCGTAGAACTCTGCTAGGATAAAACGGCTGCATAATTAACCCAAGACAAATGGGGAGGCAGTTTTAATACATCTGTATACATCTGTATTGTGCCCCAGGTGACGCACTTTCGTTGTCGTTACACCGAACAATAGCAGACAGAATGTTCTGTTCAAACATAACAGACACAGTAACGATTACACTGCCGCGAAATACATATATAAAGACTCGACGAGATCGAGATATACTTTAATGGGGCACTTGAAAAAAATACGGTTGAACGCGAGAACGACTCGCAGTCTGGTTTCATCAGTCCCAAATCGGAAATTGCAATCAAGAAAGATAGAAGAAGTACGTATTACTTCAAGTTTTGAAAACATTGATTTGTTTCTAAAAGGATTTTAAGTCCGGTAAGTTATGGTCTTGTAATATGTGCTAATCAGATATTTAGCTACGTACTTTAATAAAAACACGACTGCATTAAAAAGATAAAAACAAGTTTCCTAAGAAAGAACTCAAGGAAATATATTTTGTTTGCAGTCGTGGGACCTAAGGAAACTTGTTTTTATCTTTTTAATGCAGTCATGTTTTTAATTTTTATAATTATTATTTTATTTCGAACTTTTTTTTGCTTAAAAAAATACATTATATATACTTTTGGAATCGTCTCTTCAAATGCTTCATTTTGATACCTCACTTGCTAGGATAGAATTATTTTTTTTACGGAATACTCAAAATGGGGTCTACAGTTCGCCATATTGTTTTTATTGCAACGTCACATATCCTATGTTACCCGGGATGACGTAAGGATTCCAACGATACCTCACACACCTAAATCGGTTAAGGGGTTGAGAAGTTCTGGGGGAACAAAAAAAGTTCACATATATACATACATACATGAAACCTGAAAAAAACATTACACCCCTTTTTTTGGGCAGTCGTTAGGAGTTAAGGATACTCTAAACACTAGTAGTTTAGATATGCAATCGTCATATAATGTATCCTTTTAAAGTAGAGAACCGCGTTAGACCATAAGACTTGCCGAGAATACTTTTCCTACGACTCAACCGAAATTAGTTAAACAAAGTAGTCCTGCGGAACCAATGTTTAGGTTTATTAGCAAATAATGTGTTAAAGTAAAGGTAAGCAATGGCAGCAGAAGCGTCTTAAAGAAAGTGTAGTTCATGCTCTTTTACTAATAATTATTGACGTTAAAGGTCAGCAGAGTAACGATCGGCGTGGCAGTTGGTGTCAGTGACTGCGATTGGCAGTGATTGGCGTACGTACTCGTAGGGTCGTAGGTATGGTTGAAATTATTTTTGTTGAACGTATTTCTATTACAATGTTATTGGATTTTGAACCTTATTATTTGAACGGTTAAGCAGGTTTTTAAAGGAATTGCATTGGTGCAATTCGGTCAACTAAAATGATTTCAAGTATATCAACGCAGCGAACAAGCGACTATCATTACTTTGTAATTAGACATTCATGCCTCCGGCCCGGCCTTCGAGCCACAGCCTCTCTAGTTCGTACAACCTCAACTAAGCCAGTAATTAATTCAATTTGCCCCGTTACTCAAATTACTTTTATCATCACAGGATACTGTTGAATTCGCATTATATGTTCTAAGTAACGGCTGAGGAAATATTGTTACCGACATTATTGATTTGTTTCAAAGGCCTTTAGTGTTTAATTGGTCCTTGCCGGTAAAACTTTGTGAAAAACCGGCAAAGTGCCAGCCTCGCACGAAGGATTAGCCCCGCTTTACGAATTCTAATTCGTCATAAAGTTTAACTGGTACCGATAGTTAATTTAGTATTGCCTTAACTCATGCGGTATCCATATGGGGTCGTCTATGCTATGTGATGCCGCGAAACGGCCAAGCTATACTTTTCAGTCAAGAAATAGAATTTGTAGAGCGGACTTCGTATTACATCTGATGACGAATATACATATATATAAACGAAAATATATACAAATACAAATTTGATTCTACGTATGGACATGATCATAGTAACTCTAAAGACATTATTAGCTCGCGTAAGGCGACTTCCTGACTTGGCGGGGCGGGATCGATATACAAATACAAAATACAAATGCGTTTATTTTTCTCTTTAAATTACAATGGTGTATCGGTTACTAATATCTTATATCTAATTGACATGGAAAAATCGGCATGGAAATATTATGTGACATTTTCTTCTTTGACGCAAACTTACTGACGTCGCAAAGATTCTCAGTTGATGGAATGTTGTCAGTATTACATTTGCGCGGTAGTAATATCATGCGCAGGAACGGACCAGTACTGCCTTCGCATCTCCCCACTACCGCGCATCCTGCGCCAGTCAGGAAGCACTCATTTGAAAGTAGGGGCAGTAAAAAGCGATACTGAGTCGACTGACAGTTGACACTGACATTTGACAGTTTTCTCATATCGTACCGCCTCCACACCGACAAATCAGGAAGTCGCCTTATTGAAATGAGCGCGCAGGCGACAAACGTCATATCAATACGTCGATTCATTTGACTTGGGGTATTGCTATAACGTTACGGGAGGTCTATTCCTCCTATAAAATGCCGATTGAGCTAAAATGTTTGTTACAGAATCCATAAACAGTTTCAAAGACTAACTTTTAAATAGTCATCGGTTCGGAAAACAAACTTTCATAATTATTCAACCTTGGAAAAATATGGAGGTTGAAAGATAACCAACATTATACATATCTGCAACATTAATTGGATGTGAACTTTGCCAATTACATAGTAAAAATGGATTCGATAAAACTTTGTTGCTGTCTACGTAAAATATTCAAGGTACTTTTTCCGATACTTATTAGAGTTACCTATTAGTCTCAGGAAGCTACACCAAGCAGTACCTGGCGGTACGAAACAGTGGCAGAAATATTGCGATTCCCCAATGTGTTTGGTAATAAAATTAATAAAATTATTCATATTTCGCAACTTCATCATCGTCATCATCATATCAGCCAAAAGACGTCCACTGCTGGACATAGGCCTCCTCCGAAGGCAAAGAGTGGCACAATGACCGGTCCTGCGCAACCCGCATCCAAGCAATAATAACATTTTCACTGATAAGAAACAACAAAACAGTTTTAATGCTGGCGGTATTTTGCGTTTTATAAAAGCATCATAGGGTAGATAGGTACGTAATATATTTTTTATCAAGGGGTAGAAAGCAAATGACTTGATTAGGTTTAAATAATAAAACGTTTATTCAATTTCAAACACTATATTAAATTACGATTTCTGTGACTGTGAATATGTGAAGTAGGGAGATCAATATTAATATTCCGAAGCCTAATTATTCTACAAATACAATCAAATGGTACGGCACTCACTACAGGATAAATACATACGGTATTTTAAATATTGGAAACCAAAGAAATTCGATTAAAGTTAATCTTAACTTATTTACAGACACTGATTTAAGTATTGGCACCAATATATATATTTATACATATCTCGTCCTGTAGCGTTACCACATAATATAGACTTTATAAAGGTTGGTACTTAACTTCTTCTCACTTAGACACCATTTGCAAAACTGAAGCTCAAAAATGACAGACTGCCTCTTTTATAACATTTTGATTCCTACCTCCACCACGCTCATGGCGGGAGAAGCGAGACTACTTCCGGTACTTCCGTTTAATACAACGATTAAATTTAAAATACATATTTACTAATCGATTGTCAATAGTTCAATAATATTATAATAAAATTAGACAACAATATATAACAGCTAATCTCCCATGTACATAATGGTAATTATATAGATTGGATAAGTGGAAGTTACGTGACGTGCCGTTGTCATTGATAAGAAAATTACCGTGGATAACAAGTAAGTCTAATTACAAAACCTTATAATCTAACACGGCCATACTGACAGTACTTCGTTCTCGAAGTACAAAATAAAGTAAATACATTTATTTTCTTATATATCAAATATAATCATCATAGTACATCACCATTCATTTCTAATTACATATGTATATTTACAGTTCAGCATTGCCATCGTCTTACTTCTCACATTAAGAAGACTCTGTGGCAACGGTCAGATGCTTTAAACAACATTCATCTCTAGCCCCACACCTGCTGCGCATGAGAAAGGCTAGTCAAGCAAATGACTTCAGCAGTTCCAACCAACAAATGACTTCAGCAGTTCCAGCCAACATTAACATTATGTACATTTTATTTGCTTAATATTACAGTCTCATATCATATTTACATGTAATGTCAATACAGTGCCATCATTGAAGATGATTGTGGTTAAGATAGAGAAAAGAGAGAAATAAAATACCTCTTTTGATATTTTTTGTAGCTTTGATGGCTCTGTTTTGACAAAAAAAAAATCTTAATAAAAATAAAATAAAACCTTTTCTCTTTTTTTATAACAATCAGCGTGTACATATAAGTATATCTACAAATCAAACATATGTAATAATATGTATGTCAAGATACTGGAATTTCTATTCGTTTTCATCCATAAATTCCCCTGGCCATAATCTTAATTTGTCTTTAGCTATAGTCACATTTCTTAAATTGCCTAGACCTCTAAGTGCGTACCTGCCATTAGGTAGTAGAGCAGTAATTTGGTACGGACCTTTAAATTTGGGGCTTAATTTATCACAACGTCTGTGGTCTTGGTTCACATAAACCGTATTGCCGACCTCAAAGTCTTTATTATCACGCCTAACGCTATCAAAACGCGCTTTGAATTTATTTGCTTCCGAACATAAGCGTTGGTAGGCTAACTCACGATCTGCTCTTACGTCAGTGCATAGTTCTGGGATATTAATGTTATTCAGTCGAGCCTGAATACAGGGGATATTACCATTGCAACCCATGAGTAAACGGATAGGTGTGAAGCCTGTCGATTTTTGGTAAGTGGTATTAAGTGACTGCTGCACCTTCCACAAACCGCTTGGCCAATCTGATGATCCATTGCATGTGGCATTTAATAGGTTAATGACAGTCGATACGTATCGTTCCACCTGCCCGTTTCCTCTTGGTGTGCCTGTTGCAATCATGTGATGCTCGATATGGAGCTCTCTAAATAAGGACCTTATTTGGTGAGAGCTAAAATTGGTGCCTTGATCAGTAATCACTTTGGACGGGGCACGAAGTGTTGTTACTATTTCCCGAATGAGAGGTACTAGTTCTTCGGCTCTTAAACTTTTGAGGGGCTTTAGTAAGCAAAACTTTGTGAATCCGTCCACTAAAACGAGAATATACCGGTATCCTTCACTAGTTCGTGCAAATGGTCCTGTGCAGTCTAAATGGACTGTGTGCAGTGGGATCGGGGTCTTTTCTATAGGGTATAGATATCCTTGTTTCGGACCAGAGGGGCCCTTACGTTCGACACACGTCAGACAATGATCGAGGTATTTTCTTACAAATGCTGCCATACGGGGAAACCAAAAATGTTCGCGAAGTTTATGTAAGGTCTTGTCAAAGCCAACGTGGCAATTTTCGTTGTGGCACAGTTGTAAAAGGCTTAGCCTGCACCCTTTCGGTACGTACAGTTTAGGTTCATCCGGCTGGGTAGCGTAAAATAAAAGATTGTCATATAACAAATATCTACGTGCGTCGAGTTCACCCGCTAGAACTTGAGTAATCAGATTCTGAGTTTCAGAATCGTTTTGCTGAGCGGTATGTAGCCAAGATTCAGGCTCATTAATTAAGTTTACATGGCAAGTTTTGTTTTGGACATTTGTATTGGAACCCTTTGCATCTACTGACAATAAATTTTGAGCATTAGAAATTGGGCTTTGAACGGGATTGCGGCTAAGAAAATCTACGTGGCCTATGTATTTTCCCTTTTTGTACATAATATCAAAAATGAAATCTTGCATGAACGTCCACCAACGGGCGACACGCGGGGAAAGGTCCTTTTTATTCATGGTCGACTTAATCGAGTTACAATCCGTATAAATTAGAAACTGGATTCCCAAAAGATATACTCTGAAATGTTTAAGTGCATTATATATTGCCAACGTTTCTAGGTCATATGAGCAATATCGGGATTCTGTAGGTGATGTTCTCCTACTAAAATAAGCAACGACTTTTTTGTCGTTGTCGACCTTTTGAGTTAAGATAGCACCGTAACCCAAGGAACTGGCGTCTGTATAAAGTTCCGTTGGTAATTTGTGGTCAAATACGGTTAACAGAGGTTTGGAGGACAAATGTTGTATTACATAATTTCTCGCCGTATCCTGTTCCAATCCCCACTCCCATTTCTGGTTTACTTTAGTAAGTTTTGTAATGCAAGCAGTTCGAGCAGCGAAATCCGGTATAAACTTTCTGAAGTAACTCGCCAAACCCAAAAACTGTCGAACCTGCTTAACGTTGCTGGGGACAGGGGAGTTAACTAATGCATTTACTTTAGTTTCGCTAGGTCTCACACCTTCATGTGATATGTGCCTACCTAGATATTCTATGTTGTCCACAAAAAACTTACATTTTTTTAGGTTAATGGTAAACCCTGCACAGCAAAGAGCCTTAATCGTCTCGTCTAAGTACTGTAGCCCCTCGTCTACTGTCGAAAAAGGAATCAGAATATCGTCAATGTATACCAAAAGAAATTTCAAATGTTGTACAGCCTTCGTAATAGCCCTTTGAAACACTGAGGGCCCATTACAGATACCGAATGGCATTTTTAAAAACTCGTAATGGCCGCTTGGTGTCACGAAGGCTGTATATTTAATTGATTCAGACGAGACCGGTATTTGGTAAAATCCGTTTTTCATGTCGATCGCAATGTAATATTTAGCATGTCCAAGTCTATCGATTTGATCCTCGATAAGAGGGAGTGGGTACCTGTCTTTCTCTAAAATCTTATTTAAAGCTCTGTAATCTATACATAATCTGTCACTACCATCTTTCTTTTTTACCAAAAGTGCTGGACTAGCGAATGGGGAATCACTTTCCTGAATGATATTTTTTTCTAAAAGTTCTTGAATGATTTGTTCTAACTTCTCCCTCTCTATCGGTGCCAATCGATACGGACGATAATAGACAACCTCATTCCCTTTTAAGCGTAAACGTAATTCACCGGTCCGTACAGAGCCAGTTTCAGCCAGAACAGAAGGATATTTCAAGAAAATGTTCTTTACTTCTTCTTGTAATTTTTCATCCAAATGATTAACTTTTGATTCCAATTCACTTAAGTCTGACGTCAAAGCAATATGATTGACTTCTGCTTTGGCTGTCACAGGCTTTCTAGCTAATCGGGATCCGGCTATATCTGTGATAATTTCTATGTCAGGATACTGAACAGAGTTCCTACCAATGAGCAAATCATAGCGAAAGTCACAATCCCTAGCAACATACATATCCAGCTCTATACAAACTTCATCAAATCGAACTAAAGCAGTGATCACGGCAAATATATGTATTTTATTTGGTCCTATACCATTAATGGATAAAGATATCGGAGTGAGATGACAACCAAGTTTTCTTGCTACGGTCTCTTTAATCACACTACAATTGGCCCCTGTGTCTATTAGCGATTGTATTACGCAATCATTGATATATACTGGAGTAAGTTTTAATTCGCTGTGTCTAAAAAATTAGCTTGTTTTGTTGGCACCACAGTAATATTATTATTTGCTCGCTGCTTATGATAGCACACAGTTTCGGTATGTCCTACCTTTTTACAATAGGTACAGATTTTCGTACGGAAGTCTGTAGGCTTAGGAGCCTGTGGAGCAAAATTTGGCGTTCTATTTACCCTTTGTGTAACACACTGAGATTGCACATGACCAATTTTATTACAGGCGAAACATGTCTTTTCGCCATTAAATTTGGGTCTTTTTGCTCCACTGGGTCCTGAGCCATCAACACCTTTGTCAAACGGTCTCTTACTGGCCTTTACATATGTCGAGAGTAATGTGATCAGGGCAGACGTTGTACTGGCGCCGTTATTTAATGAAGCCATCCTAATATCAGCATCACTAATGCCACCGCATACTATTTCTACCAATTGTACATCTGTAAAAGCTATCTTAGTGTTTCGTAGCAATCTTAGTTTCTCTCTGGCGTATTCGCCATAAGATTCGGCAGAGTCCGACGTGTATAACACTGCTTTGCTAAGTCTCTCGGATAAATTTCTCTTTTCGGGAAAAGTGTTAATGATGTCAGTGCAAAAATTCTCCCAAGATCTACCTTCTGAAGGTTCCCACGACTCGAACCAAGTCAGGGCAGATCCTTTAAGCGCCTTGCCAGCTCTCGCCGCTGTCTTGATGCTGCTCCATTTGAATTCGTTAGCTAGAATCTCGATGCTGTCACACCAACCTGCGGCACCACAGTCGTTCCGCTCGGGGTCGAACAGCGGCAGTGCGATGTCGTCATCCTTTCGATTCGTTGTAGAGACAGCATCTTTAATCGCCTTCAAAAGCTCCGTAACAGCTGGGACATCCATCCTAAAATAACCGGTTAAAATATTAATCAATAAGTAAAAGAAAGGGTCGTAAGTATAACATTTACTGTATATGTAATACCACATATAATAACTAAGTAAGATACATGTGAGAATGCAAAGTTTAAGAGTGCCCATACGATAATACCTCGCATGTCCATCTCCAGGGGGTACCCTGGCAAGATAAACATGTGTGATAAACCATACAAATCTCCGGAATAAATCCGTAACGATAAGTACAGTTAAGCTCTAAAAATTACAAAATTAAACACCACATATCTATCTCCAGAGAGTAACCCTGGCTAGATAAATATGTGCCATTAACTATATAAACCTCCGGAATAACTCCGTTACGGGAAATATAGTTTATTCACGATTTTTGTACTATTAGCTGAAATAACACATACCTATCTCCAGAGAGTAACCCTGGCAAGATAAGTATATGAAATTAACCATATAAACCTCCGGAATTACTCCGTTACGGTAAATACAGTTTAAGCAAAAGAGAAAAAAAAAGGGGAAAAAAAACAACCATAAACACAGCCAACTATGAGTGGGCGATATCGATCCCTGCTTCTGATAATATATTTTTTATCAAGGGGTAGAAAGCAAATGACTTGATTAGGTTTAAATAATAAAACGTTTATTTAATTTCAAACACTATATTAAATTACGATTTCTGTGACTGTGAATATGTGAAGTAGGGAGATCAATATTAATATTCCGAAGCCTAATTATTCTACAAATACAATCAAATGGTACGGCACTCACTACAGGATAAATACATACGGTATTTTAAATATTGGAAACCAAAGAAATTCGATTAAAGTTAATCTTAACTTATTTACAGACACTGATTTAAGTATTGGCACCAATATATATATTTATACATATCTCGTCCTGTAGCGTTACCACATAAAATAGACTTTATAAAGGTTGGTACTTAACTTCTT
The DNA here is from genome assembly GCA_951800055.1 of Cenopis cana. Taxonomy (NCBI): domain Eukaryota; kingdom Metazoa; phylum Arthropoda; class Insecta; order Lepidoptera; family Tortricidae; genus Cenopis; species Cenopis cana. Next base: position 8,994,589 of record OX637484.1, read on the forward strand.
CTCACTTAGACACCATTTGCAAAACTGAAGCTCAAAAATGACAGACTGCCTCTTTTATAACATTTTGATTCCTACCTCCACCACGCTCATGGCGGGAGAAGCGAGACTACTTCCGGTACTTCCGTTTAATACAACGATTAAATTTAAAATACATATTTACTAATCGATTGTCAATAGTTCAATAATATTATAATAAAATTAGACAACAATATATAACAGCTAATCTCCCATGTACATAATGGTAATTATATAGATTGGATAAGTGGAAGTTACGTGACGTGCCGTTGTCATTGATAAGAAAATTACCGTGGATAACAAGTAAGTCTAATTACAAAACCTTATAATCTAACATACGCGTGTAATAAACTTAGTTAACATTTCACATGGACAAAAATAGTCTGAAAATGAAGAATTTTTATTTTTATTTTACTTTATTAACCCTTCTCGTAGGTTAATATGCCTACTAGTTTTAATTTTGTATATAATGCAGGTAGGTAGATATGGTTTCAATGTACAAGTAAGTCAAGAAAGCGGTTAACCACTTTTCGTTTATATTATTTGTATATTAGATTGCAAAAAAGATAAACATGTTACTTGGCTTAATGCACAAGAAAAATACACTTTCCTTCAGTCATTTTTCTACAGTGAAACCTCCTGTCATCTATTCTTCGATGCTCGTAAATACCTTCTGTTGATGTCAGAGGTCAAAATACACTAGAACAGATTCGTCAGTACCGCATTGCGCAGTAATAGCGAAAGACCTTTGGTCTGTTCAAGTCTTCGCAGGCCACTTAACTTTCCGTGCGCTAAGCGAGCCGAGAGCTTCGCTCGAACGCCTTCGAGACGTTCGTTTAAAGCCCCGACGCGTGGCTTATCCAAGCTCAAGTGAGCTAAGAACCAATCCCGGTATATTTACTTAACTGCCTTTTGTACTCGTCTATTTGATGTTGCATAGCACAAGTTGTATGAGAATGGATCGCACGGTATTCCTACTCTAAGCAAGGCGTTTTTGGAAACGTGATCAGAAATGACAACCAATGACAATGAAAAGGATGTTATGGATTGAAAGATAAATTTAGATGGTTGACATCAAAGATTCTGGTTTCGATATTAATCATTTTTTATAGAAAATGATACAGATACAATAATCAATTGAGGGATTTGCACCTCAGCAGCTCCAATAAGCCTATTTTGCTGTGAGAACTCGTAGTGAGACTCAAGTAACTTTGTAATTTGGTATGCCACGAAGTGCCATTTCATAGTTCGGGGTCTATTACGAATTCGTTCACTCTAGCTCTTTTAATTCGTTACACAAAAATTGTGTCAGGAAAAGGTTGATCCGTAGTTCAACATTCGAATTTTGTAAGTAGTAGACCCGCAAAAACGCGCTAAACAAGTAAAACGTTCTGAAACTCAAAAGTTAAAATTATCAGGAAGTGGTTGCTGGTTGCCAACGGTTCCTTATTTTAATAATGTTCACAATGCTGAGGTGAAAAGTTGTACATATGTGTCACACGAGAGCAGATTAATATGCATCTTGTGCTTTTGAGTCTCTCGCTACACTCAAGATTCTTATTTTAGAATCTTTCGCTTACTCGGAACCCAAAATCTCTCCTGCTGCACAAATAAATATATACACGACTTAGTCACGACCCTTACACTACTGACGCTAATATGTTATTTAATCATTTGGTTACCCTTGGAAAATAATTGTATTTATTTTTCAAAGGTTTAATAACTATTCCCGAACTATATTGGAAAAATTATTTGCGAACACGCTGTCTATAGTATCATCATATGTAGAAATGGATAAGATACCTAGGTACCTACATCTGAAAACTGTGCATAAATTGAAGATCACGTCAGGTTATGATTTGATTGATTGACGACAACGAAATTCAATTAGGGAAAACCTGGCATAAATATTTGTGGACACAAATCGACCTAGTTCCAAACTAAGCAAAGCTTGTACTGTGGGCACTAGGCGACTGTATACATTCATACTTATACAGAGAAATAGATACTTAAATACACAGAGACTCCCGAACAAATATTCGAGCTCATCACACAAATAAATCCCCTGATCGGGATTCGAACCCGGGACCTCCAGCTTCGTAGGCAAGGTCACTACCAACTAGGCTAAAGCGGTCATCATTAAGTGTGGCTAAATAATTATTTTTAATAATCTTTGTCACTTCATGAGAAAAGGACAAGCAAATGATGATTAGTTGTCACTATCAACAAATAGCCCTGAAAAAGAAGGTAAACAGTCAAGTTGCAATAGGTCAGGGTCGTGAAAACAATGTGAAAGCAACTATTACCAACCCACGCATGAATTTCCAGTCCAACATTATTGAGAAATACAGCTCGTTCGCAGAATCCTAGCGCAAAATTCATGCAGTTTTCTGCCGCGTTTCTCTTAGTAAAGTATTACCGCTAAGGTTAAAGAGTTATCTTTAAAGCTTATTTAAGAGCAGCGAAAGATGTACCGCGCGTTGAAAGCGCTAACTGGCGAGCCGCACGCGACCACTTGTTACAAACTGCAAGATTGCGGTTGTGTTAACGTTAAACTCCGGGAAACACAGCGAATAAATGCGTTTACGTGGAACACATTAAGTACCTACATGCCGCTGCTCTTTAACGTGCTGCGGAGCGATTAGAATGAGCAAACACGTGTAGGTAATATGTTTGAAACCTACCTACTACATGAAACTGGCGTAAAGTACTTCTTAAACGCTTTCTAAGAAATCGCGGAGCTATAAAATTAGCAATATTATTGGTACAAATAAGATGCACTTACAATACAGTTCGATCATTACGTAATTTGTCATGTCATGTATCCGTTAGGCAACTGCGTTTATAGCGTTTATATCTTCCAGTCTAACTATCCGCATTTTTAGTGTTTCCATTGTTATATTAACACTCGTTTATTAAGCTTAAACCATTCAATAGTATTTTGTATGATTTATGGATACCTGACGCATTTATACTTTTATGACACAAAATATTAAATTAAGTGTGCTTTAATGCCATATTGTCATCTTACACAGAATAAGAGGCTATTAAATTGCTGTAAAAAAGACTAACAAATAAAGAAAATGGAATCGGGCGTTAGGAACTTTGCGGTGTTCTATAATTAATTTCTAGAACGATATTGTTTTCTAATGTACCTAACTGCGTATTTATTTTGCATGTCTTCAATGTTCCCACCCTCCTTTCGCGAAATATAGACGTATATGTACTTATAATTTATTAAATTCACTGAAAAGTATCGAATTTTTTGTTTATTTCCATAATTTAAAACGTTATATTATTTTATATTTTATGAGTTTAGAACGCGCTTGCATTTAAAATCAATTGCTTAAAATGTATTTAAGTAATACAATATTTACCAGTCTTTGTTTAGTTTTTTTATTAATAACCGACTTTTAAAAAAGGAGGACGTTCTCAAAGCGGTTGTATGTCCTTTTTTCATGATAGTAAATATTAACTTATAATAATTATTAACACAATTTAACATCAATACAATTTCACGCAGGTGGCTGTACAGGTTTCTGCCTCTGCTCAATATTTTTTTATTACTTTTCAACTCATGGGACGACATGCCTCTGTCTCAATTTCAACCCGATTCTTAGGTCAAATAGGTATGACCTACTTTCAGAGTATGAGGAATGAAAACCAAATTGTGAAGTAGGCAGGTGTACCTACGCACTCAAAGTTTAATGTTGACAAGCTTCATTTATTTCTCAATACAATGAATGAAAGACCGCGAATAAACTCAATGAAAGGCCGCAAAGGTTATTCGTTCTAACTTATAAAATATAATGAAATTAATGAAGGGATCTTACGAAATCTCATACGTTAATAAACGAATTTTCTCTCAATGTGAACTACGTGAGGATTATCTTTTGGTGTATAGTCAAATTACTTAAGTACATTCTACACTTGCCCATGTGTGTACAAATGTGCGTAACCTACATAATATCACTTATTCCGTAGCAGCAATCGAAAACAGATCTATAAACCACGGATCCCATGAAGATAAATAAAACTAAGTTATGTTTGTTTGGCTCAGTATCTAGCGAATCGTTTACATCTTGCGACAATGTATTTTACTGGTTATTAACTGTACCCTTACCATGAGTTTGCAATGTTTACATTACCGTACTCGCTAGCGACTGCGTAAACGTTTTAGTATGGCGATTCTTAATTCTATTGCGTAACCACCAGAGGCGCTGTACTTTAGTCCATACTAAATCGTTTACGCAGTCGCTAGCGAGTACGGTAATGCAAACATTGCAAACTCATGGTAAGGGTACTGAATGGTACAGTCGGGGTAAGAAAAGGTTCGTCACCTTAAAGTCGACATTTGCTTGAACCAAGGCAATCAGTTCTGCCAACGTTTAATTTCCAACGAAACCGAAATGTCGCATTGACGTTTGCAATAACTGATAGTGACAGGTCAACTTAAAGATAGATGTAGTGAAATCTGTCAACTAATCCCGAAATTTCAATCAATTACCGTATTAAATTATGTCTCTATTTTGTATTGATTTTTTACAGTATTAAAATAAATTATAGTAATTATGGTAAAATTTATTTAAATACAACTTAATCAAAAAGGACTATATCCGCAATTCGCATCAATCACGGATTGCAGTCGCGTTGGCATTGAGTTAACAAGGCGAAAACATATGTCCGTTCCTCTGAAACCCTCCCAAACATTTCGGCAATGCTCTACTACAGCTGCCTTAGTTCTCTCGTTATTATTTATCCACCGCTGCACCATCAAATCACATAGGTTTTCGATGGGGATCCGCAAATTTCGCAGGTCAAGGAATCACGACTACTTCAGGGTGCTGTTTGCTGATGGAACCAGTTGTTCACTACACGCGCTTTGTGAATGGGGGCGTTGTCATGGACATAATTGAACTCGGCCAGTTCATCAGCTGGAAATACAGTACGAACGCTTGGAAGAATACTGTTCTCCAGAACCGTTACGTAGCTTCCGTTTCCTGCGTTTGCCCTAGGTGGAAGGTCAATAAGCTCGCCTACTCCATCAGCCGAGATCCAATCCCAAATGTTGGCAGATATGCGTCCAGAACTAAGATTTGGCAATACGTGGTCCTCCGAATACCTCGTTCCGTTTACTCTCCACAAGTTTAATCTCCCATGTTGTGATAATTGGTAGCTCTTTTCATCAATAAAAATAGTGTGACTCCAGTCAAAATTTAAATATGTTCGGGCAAAATTTAAGCGTGTTGCTTTTTGGGTATCAGTTAAAGCCACTTTCTTGGCAGGACGTCGGTGATGAAGTCCCATAGAGTGCAACGCATTTATTATTACTCTCGGAGAAAAGTCAAATAATTCGGCGAAATGACTAGTTTTCATAAAACCATTTTCTTCATATTGCCGGCTCATAAAATTCTTTTGCCCTTAGGTAAGACTCGGGCGGCGTCCAGAATTGATAAGACGGTAACCAATAAGATTACCCTCTTCCTAGACCTGTACACAGAGTAGCGAGGGTATTATGAGCCTACTGATTGCAGTGAGAGATTCAAACGCGACCATGACAGAAACAGCTTTATCCCCGAGGATTGTACTCTACTTTTCTAACTTCTCACCTCTTGCGAGACAATAAATGAACTAAAAATATGATCAAATCGGTCAAACCACTTTCGAAACTCATTGTATTAGAATTTAATATTCATATTTTTTATAGGATATGCCAAACGGATATGCAGTTTTACTCCGTATACTGCAGCGTCTTGTAATACTCACGGTTTTCGTATTAGGTAACTATATAAAATATGTTCCGTGTTCCATTCAGCTGGTGGTGGCCAGCACAATTTTCGAATATATTTGGGTTTTCAAATCAGTTAGCACTTTCGCTGACAACCTTTTCGTAGCGCAATTTTCTCTACATAGCGATCGCGAATCGGCTACGCGGCTACCGGCAGAAAATCGGTGCAGCATGTTTTTATTCTTCCATGCCACTCTATCGCGTGTCATGTCGTCACTCACTTCCTTCCTCTCGATATATCGTCTCTCACGTAGTTTATCCACCAGGCCAAGGAGGCCTACCCTAGGGGAGTTCTTGGGCACTGAAAGTGTTAGGTGCGGTGACCCCGGCCCATGGGACTCGGCTGTGCGCCGTGCGAACTTCACCAAATTAGACTTTAAAGGAAATGACAATAAGAAGTATGAGAAGTTAAATCAAATTATGAACCAGCGGGTTATTAGTAAAATTCAGTACAACATTATGACTCAGCTAAAGCCAAGGGCTATTATAATTTGTTATCGTATTCACATTCTAAAAACCAATAGGTAGACCTAAATAAACGCATATTTACTAAACATTATTTAAAGTGACCCTGACCGGGTAAATTTTCTGTTACCTTCGCCAGTAACGGACACCTAACACTTAATTATTAGTTGAAAAGGTAGCGCAGATTTTCTGAAAGCTTATTTCGGCTTATTTATTCGCTAGTTAATTGAATTCAAATTGATCCCGGTGCTTGTGACAGCAGGGGCTTGTCCGGTGCGCTTATTAAATTTTCCTGATGAAACTCCAACAAATAACGTTTTACTAAAGTAGTTGAAGATTAAAATTTGATTGCTCTTATTATAAAAGACATTATTCTGCTAATTAAAGCTGGTATTAAATTGTTTTGTTGACCTTGTGTATGGCCCACATTTTGTAATTTGTCGGTGCAGCATGTTCTATTCTTCCATGCCACTCTATCGCGTGTCATCTCGACACTCACATCCTTCCTCTCGATATATCGTCTCTCACTTAGTTTATCCACCTTTTCCTTGGTCTACCCTTCTCTTACATCCCTCCTCCGCATTCATACCTAATGCCCTTCGTGTTACACGACTATCTTTCCTAAGCATAATATGCCCATACCAACGTAGTCGATAAGCTCTCAACTTATCGACTCGCTGTATTGACAATTTAGGTAAAAAATTCCTGAAGGTCAGTAAAGTTTCTAGCAACCATAAAATACAACACTATATGCATAGAAAGTAGGCCTACTGTCATAAGTAGTGTGATGGTATAATTCCATCGTACTCATCCTTAACTACGTAGAGGTATAATATACAATAAACACTATAAGAGAGTCAGTTTATCTTTCTGTTTAATAGATTTTTATCTTCTCGAAGCAGCAACGGCCACCGCTTAGATGTTATCGCTGACATTACAACAAGAGATTGGTTTGAATAGCCGGCGCAAACCCCCTACTGATAGAAATCGTTGTGCGGATGAAAGTTTTGATTCCAACTTATTGTTGAACTCATTATAATAGTTAAGTTTATCGCAGCGATATAATAAAGCAGACAATACAATTGACAAAATTTCATATTTTTAACTACTTTATTTTATGAACTAGTTAGAAAATAGGTAAAAATTTAAGCCACCCGTATTTTTTCTGTTTCAATTTAACTCATTATTTCATACAAAAAAAACACGTTGAATAGTAGGTCATTCCCAAAGGGCGTAAGTAAAATATGACGTCATCTTCCCAACAAGAATCCAGAGCCACTCCAGAGCAGCGATTGTCTGTACTCTGTACTCAGGGGAAGCGAGGAAGATGACGTCAACTTTCGGTCTACAGTAATTTGCGATTTACAAAAAATTTTTTTTGTGTACTTCACACGTTTTTACCGAAATGGTTTTCGAATTAAGACTTTTGGAAATTATGAAATATTGTCAATTGATTCTGTGATAGACTGGCGTTTATTCACAAAATACCGTAACAGTAATAACCATCAATAATTTGCCGTGTTGTTGTACCTAATAACTTGAAGTGGCAGATTATGTCTCACAGCCATTCTGGCATTCAGTGACCAACTAAATGCGTGCTCTTTTACTTCACTATAGGGTAGTAATATTAACATAACACATCGGTAACAATATAAATAATAATATCCACTTGTGTATCGTATACTAGAACATGTTCAAAGTAAAGTTGCTCATAAAATTTGACGAGCATATTCACTTTGTATAACTATACATTATGCGAAGACTTGAATTCAGGCCGCGCTCAAAACGGCAGACAGGAATATTTTCGCACCTTCTAAAACTCCTCCACTGGTTGCGAAATCAAATTTTATGAATAATGTAAACAGGAGATGGAAAAAGGCATTTCGTTGATTTTAAATCAGATCTTTGCTCAAACCTGTCGGGGTGAATAAAACTTCGTTGTAACAGTTTCTGGATGTTATTGCGTGCTGCGTTTAGTATTAATCGAAAGTAAGCTGACATTTTGATACCTAGTCATTCATAATTCGAGCGATTTTATTTACTTATAAATTAAGATGTAGTTATATAACCTTTTTTTTATCTAGCCTATAACGGTGTCCTACTAGTGGGCAACGGCCTCGCCCCATGAATTCCACGACTCCCGTGTCTTCGTCCGGCCAGTTGGCAGTTACATAACCTTACCTTTTAAAATAGGTTGCATGTGTAATTTGTTGTGGAACAAATTGAGAACAGCATAACCATCGACATCGACGACCGCTTTAGCTTAGTTGGTAGTGACCCTGCCTACGAAGCTGGAGGTCCCGGGTTCGAATCCCGGCCGGGGCATCTATTTGTGTGATGAGCACGAATATTTGTTCTGGAGTCTTGGATGTTTTCTATGTATTTAAGTATCTATATAAGTAGGTATGTATATCGTCGCTTAGTACCCATAGTACAAGCTTTGCTTAGTTTGGGACTAGGTTGATTTGTGTAAGATTGCCCACAAATATTTTAAAAAAAATATCATTAATTATATATCAAATTCATAGTCACTACAGCTCACTATTACCACAAACCACGTGGATGCATTTTATCAGGCGTTTATTCAGAATATATTTTAACACATGTATAAGAAACTAGATTTTACCGACTGCCTCTGCGTATTCTCGTTAATCGCCTTAAAAGATGAATATTATATTTTATTAATACTACGCGTGTCCAAAATCTAACAGAAAACATTTTATTCAACTTATTTTATTATTATTATTATATTATTAACTTCCCACAAGCACATCAATAATCAGTCCCTTATCTATCAAGTATTGCACATGTTTTCCGTTTAATTTCAATGCATATAAATCGTTATAGCGTGAAGGTAACAAACAGACAGACAGTTATTTCCGCATTTATAGTATAGATTTAGGCAACTTTACGCTCTAGCGTATCACTAAAAGCATCTAAATCTCAACCAATAATCGACAGCCCAACGTATTTAACGACTACGCGTAACCTTCACTAAAATAATCTATTGAGAGAATAACGCTTAACTTTTTTTGGCCGAACACTGAAGGGTTTACGAGATACAGTTAAATAAGTTGTTACGGTAGTGTGCGTCTTTCTTTATTATTATTACCCACGCGTCTCAGAGGTCAGCCAAGGAACAGCCGGGTACCACGTTTACAACTGCTCCAATTTCCAATCACGGTTGTTAGTTAGGTAGGTATTTAATACATATAAAGCTTGTAAAAAATGAGCCTCCACATATTGCGTTGGTTATTACCCATCAAGCAGTGAATCTTTAGATTAAAGGATCTCAGCTCACAATAAAGGGTAATTCATAACCTTTAATGACCACGTTTAACCTTAACTCTGGGGAGGAAAATGTTACAAGGAAAATAAGCGGCCTGCAAATGACAGGTTGCCGGCAAACTTCATTTTTACGATTGATGACACTGGAATCTGCTACAACCTGTTAATTACTTTTCTTTGTGTCGGTATTTATAATTTATTAATATTGTTACTATACTGAAATCTAGGAATTAGGCATCCTTCAGGATGCAACTGTACTGGGATAACGCTAGGAGGATGATGATGATACTTGATGATACTGATACAAGCTAACCCGGCGACGAGTATAAAAAATATATAAGTAGGTATTATACCTGTTTAATCCCACATCACAACTAGTTTTTCTAAAAGTTACATATGTATAAATGTATGTACTCAGATTATTCTATCTGGGTATATTCAGTGCTTCATTCACCTATTAATGCGAGGCGGGCACATAGCAAATGTCCTGCGTGAGTGAGAGTTTGCAATTACCCATCCCGCTCTCTACGGAAGCTCTGCGCGTAGTTTTCGTAAATATTTAATTGATTTTTGGAATACTTGATCACTTATGATTATGAATAATCATATCGGGTTATTGTGTTAGAACAATAAGAAAGCTATCCTTTTTGTAAAGAAAAACTGTCACTGTCTGTGTCTTATCACTGTCGTTAACAATTACGAAATCGTCAGCGTGAACACAGTCAGGTACACTTATCGTACCATTATTATATATGTCATATCATCGCTAAACTTATTTATTTCGAAACACACAATTGTAATTCAGTCAGCTCGATACGAGTACCCATACATATATCATTAAGATCCGTTTTCCACTTGGTTAAATATCTGTCGGGAGTACAATTTTCCTCCTCGTTGCACGTAAAAAGTGAAATGGGCGCTATTTATTGTTTGGAACGATAAGGCGATATCAAAGACAACAGAGAAAAGCCACTAATGACTGGTGCTCCGCACCGCTGTGGAAGTTTAGGCCTTTGAACGTGGCTATTATCCGCCGGCACACCTACGTTCCGTAAAAGATTGGACATTGCCTTCGCATGATTTGCCAAATGGAATACAGGTCATGCGTGGACGTTTAAATTAATGACCGGTTTTACTTAGTTATACACATTTACAAATCATATATTTACGCGGTGAACCAAAACAAACACGTTACACACGGAAACCTGTTGGATGATTGGCGGAACTCAAAAATGTTTTCATTCATAAAATAAATAAATAAATAAATATTTGTGGACAATCTTACACAAATCAACCTAGCCCCAAACTAAGCAAAGCTTGTACTATGGGTGCTAAGCGACGATATACATACTTATGTAGATAAATAGATACGTAAATACATAGAGAACATCCAAGACCTAAGAACAAATATGCTCATCAGACAAATAAATGCCCTAGCCGGGATTCGAACCCGGGACCTCCAGCTTCGTAGGCAGGGTCACTACCAACTGAGCTAAAGCGGTCGTCATTATATCCCTAATCTAAATAAAATTAGAGTAAAGAAAGAACAGCTTATTAAATTCGTTGATAACCTTAACGGCCACAAATGGCAATAAATAACGTTGGCTTTTGGATTATTACGACGATTTAAAACCCCGAATAGCGAAGTCGGTTTGTTCTTAATACAGCCAGAATTTCTTATTTGATCGTTTCTTGGAAACCACGAAAAGGCGAAGTTTTCTTACTTATTTATTGCATTTTTAATGAGATCCGTGTTTACTTTGATTTAAACTGTTGAGAATCTTATGAAAATATTCATGGCTCATTTATTAAAGGAAATTTATAAATACATACTTATACAATCTAATTAAGTGAAGAATCGGAACAAATCTTCTCAATAAAGGGGGTTTATGTGGTCTCAATAATGGGTGTATGGGTGTTTAGTTAGAATTATGTTCACGTCTATTTAATTACCAATTTTAAAACGCGTTCACTTTTTAAATAGTCTTTCAAAATTAAAAACGATAAAGGAGATAATTATTTTCAAATCTCTATTCAATGATACCCCACTCCGACAAATGTAGGTCGATTTTCTTTTTTTTCGTATAAATAAAGTTGCGTCTCATTGTCGCTTGAATGAGCTTTCATAATCCGTATCGTACGTGTGAGTTTCTGCTATCCACATCACTCACGAGAAAAATGGCAGCTGGCGTTTTCGATCGTGACATACAGATAAACTACGATATTATGTTATAAATTAAAAATAAATCTTTGGTTTTTATAACAAAATAGTGTTATACTCCTATTTCTTATGGTAAAAACTGTATAAAAGAAATACTTTGATGATTTAATTTAGACCGACGAAAATTATTAAGATAACTCAATTCAAATCAAATATCTAAATCAGTCCTCGCGTTTGGTCTCTTAGATTGTGACAAAGGAACAAAAATAAAGTCGGGTAAAAATAATTATAAATGATAAATGTTTAATTGTTTTCCTGTTTTCAGTATTTTGTGAAATGAATTCATGTACTTTTTTTAAATATATAATAGTTAACTATTCGCCTAAATATTCATAAATACCTACTACCGTTCTGTTCTCAATTTTGTATGAGAGATGTGTTAAAACTATTATAGTTTTACAAGCCGTAGTCTGTAAAGGTATCGGTCTACATTTTTCTCGATTCTTCGATAAACATCTGAGTAAGCGGTCATATTTTTAGATATCACTATTAATTACAGTTTGGTGAAACATTGTAGTGTTTTCGAAACGGGATACGCACTCCAATCCAATAACAAATTATCAATCAAAGTTGAAAACAAGAGCAGGCGTGGGCGGGGTATGGGCGGTGCGGGACGCGGGCGGGTGCAGGCGCCAGACTGACTGGCGCGACGAATGCACGCTGCATCCTGCGCAGGTGTTCCCCCCTTCCTTCCTCACCCGCGCCACTCACTGCTTCACGTACGATCATGACCTGCCTTTAGTATCACACAAATACTTCCTTACACCAATGCTTCCATCGATTTTCTTTTCTTACTCTCCCAACCCGTTTCGAAAATGCCTCCCGCTTCCACTATCCAGTATCAGTTTTATATGACTCGACGTCTCTGTGACACATCATATTGTCATCATATTATAATGGATAAGAAATCTTTCGCACGCAGTCTCTTACCGAATAGGTTATAATCCAGTTGATATGTCCTAACAAAGTGGGGGTAGCTGGAAATTTTATAGGGTTATTTGGGGGTACACTAGGAAGACTATCCTAAGTTTTCCACCTTTTCCACCTTGTGCTACCTTGGGGAGAAGGGGGGGGGGGGGGGGGGGTGTATGATATTTTTCAGATTTTCGCTTATATCTCCTAAACTAAGTGTTGCACATGTCATTGTAGCACGTTAAATAAGCTTTAAAACGGCACCTCAGACGTACCGATTGGTAACATACAACCCGAGATTTGGACATCCTTATGACGCCATCTTTATGACGTCACATCTATGGCTGTTCCCCCCTCCATTTCTTAAAATCGGCAAATTCGTATTCTGTAGACAAAGAGTAACACATACACACTCGTTTTAGGTATATAGAAGCCGTGTCGACGAAAATCGTGAAGAATGCGACTTTTTGTAAATTTGCCTTCATGCTATAACTTTGATCGGCTCAATCTCCGTTAATAGACCTGGAAATATGGTTCAGCAACGAACTTTTAGGGAATTTAATGTTCGTTAACTTCGTCATACAACGTAAAGCATAATTGTCCGTAGTTTAAAAGATATAAGCGAAAACCCGAAAAATGACACATATCCCCCCTCCCCCAGTTAGCACAAGGTGGAAAAGGTGGGAAACTTAGGATAGTCTTCCATACCCCCAAATAACCCCACAAAATTCAATTAAGTTCCGAGCACTTTCCAGGTAGAATGTACATATCAACTGGATTATAAGGCCTAGGCGTAAAAAAATGTCGTGACAATACATTGAGTCCAACCACCAGTTAAACTAAAGAACTCTAACTAAGGATAGTGATTGTTTATGTACAATCAATAAAATTGGAAAAATAACGCAGTAAAGTACCGGCTAGCCCATCTTAACCAGAGCATAAGGAAATTGAAGTTTGTGTTGTAGTTGTTAAGAAACGCCTCGGTTTGCCGCCCGCTGCCGGGCTGTCTGCGCTGCTCCTCTGAATAAACAAGTCAACGAAAAAAATATTAAGTGAAGGTTGTATTTGTTCGCTTAAAGGTCATTAAATATACAAGTCGTTTATCGTGGACTCTTGAGTTTTTTTGCGTAAATATTACTAATTGTGCCTTATTGACCGATAGATATTTTATACAGTAACTTTAATTCAGCTCTTAAAAGGGTGGATTTTCAAAGTACCTTTTTTAGGTGTCACATGCCAGTTACAAAAATATTGATATAAATATATAAATGTATTATAACATCATTAGAAAGACAATTAAATGACACATTACACATAATTTATTTCAAAGATGGTAGTCTATTAATTCTTTGTCACACGTTGAAGCAGTAAACGACTTCGCACAAATACCTGTAAATATCTAAATAACCGAATGCATTGACATTATTATTGCATTGTTACGACATTAAAGAAAAACGACGAACAGATTTGCATTTCAAATGGTTTAATACGTAAGTATTTCACGCGATTTATTTTCTTCCTCCAGGAAGTCATTCCCATGGTATTTAAGCATGTAAAACGTCTTTAATTGAGACTAATTTTTAAAGTTAAATAGTTCATTTACTGCTTATTTTCGTGGTGTGATCATTTATACACTTCATGTATCGTTTTGCCGTAATTATGAAATACTTTCGTGGCGTCATTTCCCTGACGCCATTTCTCTGTATTTCTATCCATTGAAATGACGAATAAGTATGGAGATGTCAGTTAAAGCATCATTGGGCACGAAATGAAGAATGTAATAGCTATCTACTTATACCTTTATTGATTTACAAGCGGTTATAATAGTTAAATAAAACATCCAACATGAGCGTCATTTCGAATGCACTTATATATTATTAATGTCCTTTTGCTATTAAACCATTGATTTTTAAACGGTGCCTTTTGTACCTATTAATTTCAAAGTTCAAAGTTCAAAATATTTGTTCGTGATAAAAAAATATAAGAATAAAAAGGACAAATACATTATACAATAAAACCGTGTCACGAAATGGACCCAACTCAGCATAAGGCCGGCATTGCAGCCGGCGCTGGTCTTCCGTAGGGCCCATTTGGTGATGGCACGGCGGGTAACACTACACGGATAAAAAACAAAACTAGAGTACACACAGTAATATAAACAAAAACGAAAGAACACTCAATATAAAACAATAATTAAAAAATAATAATATAAATATCATTCAAAGGTGGTTCACATATCATTGCAATAATATTCGTTAAACCCAAATTGCATTAAACAAAATGTCACTTTTCTAATACACCCGTCATTTCAGTGGGACAAATATCTTCAATCTCCCTTTACCTATTGATGTTTTTTTAAATATCTATTATATTTGATTTTATAGTAGGTAGTGCCTTATTATTTACCTTTCAAATTCATGTTGAAACGTCTTTCGTATTCTAAAGTTATTTTGGTCAAAGCCTTTAAAATACGCCATCTCCTAAATATACGCAATCGAAATAACACAAAAATATAATTTCAAAAATCTACCCAAAAATTAAATCCCACTACTTAACACAAGATTTACGGACGCACTAAACTCAAAATCAAAAATAAAATTATTATTATTTATTCTGCAACTAAGCCACAAGGGCCTATGCAAGTCAAAATTTATCTAAGCATCAAATGAAAATCATACAAAACTCAAAATAAAATGAATTAAATTAAATTATAAATGTCATAAGAAAAAAAGAAACAATAATTGAAAATTAATAATAACAGTCAAATAAAAAAGTAATATAATAATATCCTGTCAGGTGTAGGTATCTCAATAATAAAATCCAATGACAGTGAACCCTCTCATGTCAATTCTACTGAAAAACTAGTACGAAAATACTAGTCCTTGCAAACATGAACCGAACGGATCACAAACGGCACACGCCTGCCTCGATCATTATGTTGTAAGTATTGAAATCTAATAAACGGGTTACTCACGTCTGTATCGTCGAATATCGCTCGACATGTTTCGGGCCAATACGTGGTCCTTAATCATGAGTGGTCGCGGCGGCCTCGCGTTTAACACTGCGCGCGAGCGTCAATAATAATAATGACATGTAATTTTTTATATTTTATGAATAAATGAGTATGAGTATGAGTATGAGTACTAGTTCCTCATACCCTCGTATCTGACATTCCTTGGGATGTTAACTATCAGATTATGACATGAACAAATTACAGTCTATTTTAATCAATTTAGGTAACTTACGTAACTCGGAAACTAAATCCCTTCAAATGGTACCTTTTACTAAACACTGCCACATTTGATCACTCTAATAAATGAGAAAGCCTAATAAATAAAATAGACCATAGAATGAAACACTCGAAATAACCGTTAGTTACAGTTACATAAATCACTTTCCTTGTCACCCTTGGATACCTATTAATTATTCAGAGGTTGGTACTCTTATTTTTCTTACTTCAAGTAAGTAATCGTATGGTTTCTACCGAGAAAGTACGGACCATTTTCGTCTCGCCGGTCGTTACACTTAGTAAACATAGGTACTATGGCTAGAGATCAAGTAAACAACATTATGAAGGTGAAGCGAATGACACGCACTAACTATTCATTCGTATTATTTTCGTTATATTTACTTGCTGCCGTAAAGTCCTCCCACTATGAACATTTTACGGCGTAGTCAAAAAGTTTATGGAAACTCCCATTTAAGTGATTTAAATACACATAAAATCGTACGTATCGTACCTAAGGCGCTCGGTTGTTTTATGCGTCAAACGCATGCGTTCCATATTTTTATTTATTTATTTATTTAATTTGGTCTGCCAACAGCAGTTACAATCTTACATCTAAACAGTTTCAATAGGGTTTATATATTCTTAAACTTATTGCACAGCCAATTATAGGCAAACGCCACATGCATAAGACTTAACGTTCAAATAAAAAAAAGCGATGGGAAACGAAAAAACATGAAAATTTAGTTAAGTAAGTTAGCCATAGAGATGAGTACATTTTGCACCGGATGTCCGTTTGCAACCTGGACCATCTCCATCGCTGTCGGTTGTAAATATGAAATTTAAGGTTTTTGTATCTAGGTAATAATAATAACAAGTGATTTATAAAGTGATCAAAATATAAAGGTTACAATTATGAGTAATTGTGAGTAATTTTCAAATTGTATGCTTTGACCTTATTTGGTGGTTCAATTTTGGGTGTTCATGCGAAATCGGATCAGACTGTCAAAATGTATGTCGCTGTTGCCACTTTTTTCATTTAATAGCCTGCTTAACCGGGGGATACATATAAATACGT
The DNA here is from genome assembly GCA_951800055.1 of Cenopis cana. NCBI lineage: Eukaryota > Metazoa > Arthropoda > Insecta > Lepidoptera > Tortricidae > Cenopis > Cenopis cana. Next base: position 9,011,582 of record OX637484.1, read on the forward strand.
TGCGTCGAACGCATTGCGTTGAATGGATTTATATGGAAATGCATGCGTTTGACGCATAAAACAACCGAGCGCCTTAAGGACGTAATTTGACTTGTAATGACGGCTCATGTCTTGGTAACTATAAGTCCACTTTCGTGAAAAGTGACGCGCGTTTTCACTTTAGCGCACTATTAAATTTAGCTGACACGGCTATTTAGCTAACATGGCGAATACGAACCTACGTTTCACTGTCATATTCCATAATTATGCTGTCCCGAATTGAGAGAATCAATGTCGAATTGCGCCTGTGTCAACGATGTCAATAATCCATCCGTATACAATTGACAACATTTCATATTTTTAACTACTTTATTTTATGAACTAGTTAGAAAATAGGTAAAAATTTAAGCCACCCGTATTTTTTCTTTTTCAATTTAACTCATTATTTCATACAAAAAAAACACGTTGAAAAGTAGGTCATTCCAAAAGGGCGTAAGTAAAATATGACGTCATCTTCCCAACAAGAATCCAGAGCCACTCCAGAGCAGCGATTGTCTGTACTCTGTACTAAGGTCTCCCTGAATACAGCGAGGAAGATGACGTCAACTTTCGGTTTACAGTAATTTGCGATTTTTTCCAAAATTAACGGAGAAAAAAATCTAAAAAAATGTTTTTTGTGTACTTCACACGTTTTTACCGAAATGGTTTTCGAATTAAGACTTTTGGAAATTATGAAATATTGTCAATTCCGTGGCTAAATTAACGATTAACAAAGCACGGTCTATAAGTATACAGATATATACTATACTAAAACATATATAATATGACGAATACATCATTTTGGATACCACCGACTCTCCTAGTACGCTACGTTGCAAGCAAATGATGCTTAAGTCTACGGCGTAGCACATTGTAGTGTCGTTTGAATGTCATATTTACCCTCGGGCTCAATTATACACTGCGTTTTCCAACTTTACTTCAACGTGTTCGCTGTTTGCGCGCTCGAGCTACATTAGCTCGGTGCGTAGAATAAGTGCGCGAAACACAGAAATTCAATTCGAATAAAATGCTTCTAGATGAGATAGAGCCCCTTCACACATATTTGATTTTATAAAATCATTAAAAATTATATTGATATAGTAGTCGAGTTTAAATATAATGGTACGAGTACATATTGCATTGCATTTGCTTGCCATTAGAGCAGAAACGAAATAACCCCGACGAACTAATTAAATGTGTGTTCTGCCCAAGGGAAAGGAAATTCCCCGAAAATTAAATAACGCCGTTCGGGTTAAAACGTGTAGGTACCGTTATTTATAAATCAATGGGTCGAAGTTTATGCCTGTAGGTCTACGGTAGTCATGTTAATCTAGCACTTATTTTATACCTATATTTGAATTATTCATGCATATTATCAGGATTTCGGTCAACCTACGTTAGGATAGCAGAAATAAAAACCGGTCAAGGGCTAGTCTGAGGGTTTTAAGGCGATATATCGATTGAAAGAGAAACCCTTTGTTTTTCGCTCACGACAAAACGGGATGCAATCCTCTCCGAGAATGGCTTTTTAGACAAATCTCGTTAAATATCTTACTGTGTGCAGGTTTATTAAATTTCCTCTTGTCAGTACCTAGTGTAACCGCAATGGTTACAGTACCTGATGATTGTCTGATATAGTTATTTATATTATTTAATACACATGCCTAAAAAAATGTTCCCACGACAAGCTTTCTTTTAAATATAATAACGTAAACACTGTGGCAATAAATTGCATAGTTTATCGTTCTGAAGTGGTTAAGTTGAAGTGCCAATTTGTTCTCACATTTCTGGGCTAGGTGACCACTTGACAAAAAATACAAGGTTTTTAAAGACAAAAGAGCCTATGTTAAGCGTTGTTAGTTGTTAATATAACACATACGCTCATTAGTTAAAATTATTAATAATTTGGAAGCCAGAATGACGTATCTTAATATGAAATATAAGGTAATTACTACATTTGAATATGCAAGTAAATTTACGTGAGATATTTTTTTAAAAATTCATGGCAGTCGAGTTACGAGGGGCCTAGCGACAGGTCAGAAATCAGTCCGATAGAATCTCCTTTAAGATTAATTAAATAATTGATATTTATTTAAAATTATGTGTGCGCGTTCGCGGTTTTAATTATAAATTAGTGGTCCATTAATTCAGTTTTTATGTGTTATTTATACAAAGACATTCTGACTTTTGTAGTGAACAATTAAGTAGTTTTATTGTAGGGAAATACGTAGTTATAGTGAAAATTGACAATGAACGATATGTGTAATGACTCTAAGTGTTTAATTATTATTATTTTTAATTTATTAAGTGTAAATTATAATTGTTAATAGAGTCAGTGTAACAGGTAGTACAATAAAATTATTATGTATTACAAATGATAGGTATTAAGGTTGTTCCTTCATATTTTTAGGTCATCTCGACGGGCATTTCACTGGTTCTAGACTTCTGCAAGCATTTTAAAAAAAATCGTTGTTGTTTTCACGGCAACATTATTGGCTATGTTAGATCGTTTCTGCATATCAATTGAGCTGACGGAGCGTTCCAGAGAAGATTTATTAGGGACCACTAGGGTCAACATTAAATTCTATATACATAATATATCTTTATTACGTCATGGAATGAAAGTGCAATTTAAAATAGTAGTTTATATTTTTATGAACATTATTTTAAATTAAAAATTGCATGAATTAAGTGTTGACATTGCGAAGTACTTGATTTTTTAGGAGAGAGTTATTGCTACACACATCTAATATTTTTATTAACTCTTTCCAACATTTTGAGGGCGTTGCAGTGTCAAACATTTGATTGCTTTTGATCCTATTATTTGTGACAAGATAGTGAACTTACAACAAAAAACTATTACACACAACCATTGTATTCCAAGGCATAGCCTGGCTATAATGAGCACACTCTCTCGTACACACCACACACACACTAACACACACTAGCTGACACACCACATGATTAGTCAATTTGCATACACACATTTAGGTACACTCGGCAGAAGGTATCTTGGCTGATATTAGATCCTGGGATTACTGGAGCTGAATCAGGCTCTTACCTAAAGAATCTGACGGGTCAGTTCTTTAGAAGTTAGGAGCCGTTACACTACACGTTAGGTACTCAAGCAAGGCCTGAGTTGTTCATATGTCTGTAACATAATCTCTGCATTCTCTGGGGCGTAATCTCTCGATATAAGCTAACCCCTGGCATCAGAGCCGTGTGTGAAGGCAGAGAGCTCTGCGTCGCATTTTAAGGAGTTTGCAGTACAGAGTGTGTTGTAGCATATAAATGATATTCAGATTACCTTGTACATAATCGACAACAATCACTAACTTTGTCACAAATACCGCGGCTGCATGACGGATTAGGGAAGCGTAAATTCAGCAGCGCGTAAAGCTTAGCGTAACTTTAAATAAAATAAATAAAACTAGTTATTTGGCATTCTGCGTAAAGTACATTCTATTTTTAAAAAAAATAGTACGAGAGATTGGTGAGGAATGAATAAATAGGAGGGATGGTTTGAACTGTGTAGCTAAGGGATAGATAGGTTGTTCATGACGGATTTGCTGGATGGTAGGGGGTGTAGGGTGTAGGGAGCCCCCTCAATGTCAAAGATATAACATAGGATTAGGTCCCCTTTTAAGACCTAAAGGTCTGAATTCCTAAGGTCCCCTTGTAGTCTGTTTTTTACAGGTCGTCGTTGTTTGCATCGTGTTGGAGCATATATTATCATAGTATAATTTTAGTTAGTTTTAAGTGAAACATGTTTGTATTTTATTTACTTATTAATAATAATTCACATATTGTAATTAATTAATTGAATCAATTATCTTTGTTCGAGCTGTTGCTGAATCGGGTGAGTCGCATGTTCACTTATGTAGTTAGATTATTATTGCTTTGACGAATGCAGATTATTCTGATTTAATTCTTCATTATTGTTTTATTGCGGATTGAATTAATCATTGCGGATTACTATGATTTTTATCACTTGATAAAAATTGCGGGCGATAAAACTTATCTTCGGTCATTATTTTGAAATATTGATTTTAAGTATCGACATTTAATTGAGACTTGTTTTATTAACGGTTTTTTTATTAATTGCGTTAATTGTGTTTTTATTATAACACAATTTAAGAGTTATTATTTTAACGGTTTATTTTCATTATGATTTTAACACAACGTAAAGGGTCCTATTCGTATTGTTTGAACTAGACGATCACAAAATTTATTGATGGCCAATGTTATCGATAACGTATTAAATTATATTTAATTTAGGTAGGGTCAGTTAAGTCTTTCTACAGTGGTGCCGTGGACCAGGATTCAAGTCATTAAAAATTAAATCAATTTTATTGACTTAATTACTTGATTACGAATCTGAGTTACCGTATACTTCATATGAGTTCATACTGGAGTTTGATATGAAAAAAATTATGAATGAGATTAGTAGTATTTCTAAGATTAACAACAACTGTTAATATTAATTAGGATTATGTTTTCGTTTTGAGTAAAATGATAAATAAATCGCATCATTGCGTAGTATAATATCGATGCGAGGGCGTAACTTCAGTCACTTCATATTTCATTGCTTAACGGGAAAGTCAAGATTATTAATGAAATTTATCAATGTTATTATCAGTCTTAGAAAAGTGAGGGCGCAGGTAATTGCTTAGTGCATATGCTAACAGAAATTAAGTTGATTCTTCTATTTAGATAGCCTCACAAATTTAGAATCGAAGATTATAAAATTGTATCGTCTATCTGAGGGCGCTCTGTAACCGCAATGGTTACAGTACCTGATGATTGTCTGATATAGTTATTTATATTATTTAATACACATGCCTAAAAAAATGTTCCCACGACAAGCTTTCTTTTAAATATAATAACGTAAACACTGTGGCAATAAATTGCATAGTTTATCGTTCTGAAGTGGTTAAGTTGAAGTGCCAATTTGTTCTCACATTTCTGGGCTAGGTGACCACTTGACAAAAAATACAAGGTTTTTAAAGACAAAAGAGCCTATGTTAAGCGTTGTTAGTTGTTAATATAACACATACGCTCATTAGTTAAAATTATTAATAATTTGGAAGCCAGAATGACGTATCTTAATATGAAATATAAGGTAATTACTACATTTGAATATGCAAGTAAATTTACGTGAGATATTTTTTTAAAAGTTCATGGCAGTCGAGTTACGAGGGGCCTAGCGACAGGTCAGAAATCAGTCCGATAGAATCTCCTTTAAGATTAATTAAATAATTGATATTTATTTAAAATTATGTGTGCGCGTTCGCGGTTTTAATTATAAATTAGTGGTCCATTAATTCAGTTTTTATGTGTTATTTATACAAAGACATTCTGACTTTTGTAGTGAACAATTAAGTAGTTTTATTGTAGGGAAATACGTAGTTATAGTGAAAATTGACAATGAACGATATGTGTAATGACTCTAAGTGTTTAATTATTATTATTTTTAATTTATTAAGTGTAAATTATAATTGTTAATAGAGTCAGTGTAACAGGTAGTACAATAAAATTATTATGTATTACAAATGATAGGTATTAAGGTTGTTCCTTCATATTTTTAGGTCATCTCGACGGGCATTTCACTGGTTCTAGACTTCTGCAAGCATTTTAAAAAAAATCGTTGTTGTTTTCACGGCAACATTATTGGCTATGTTAGATCGTTTCTGCATATCAATTGAGCTGACGGAGCGTTCCAGAGAAGATTTATTAGGGACCACTAGGGTCAACATTAAATTCTATATACATAATATATCTTTATTACGTCATGGAATGAAAGTGCAATTTAAAATAGTAGTTTATATTTTTATGAACATTATTTTAAATTAAAAATTGCATGAATTAAGTGTTGACATTGCGAAGTACTTGATTTTTTAGGAGAGAGTTATTGCTACACACATCTAATATTTTTATTAACTCTTTCCAACATTTTGAGGGCGTTGCAGTGTCAAACATTTGATTGCTTTTGATCCTATTATTTGTGACAAGATAGTGAACTTACAACAAAAAACTATTACACACAACCATTGTATTCCAAGGCATAGCCTGGCTATAATGAGCACACTCTCTCGTACACACCACACACACACTAACACACACTAGCTGACACACCACATGATTAGTCAATTTGCATACACACATTTAGGTACACTCGGCAGAAGGTATCTTGGCTGATATTAGATCCTGGGATTACTGGAGCTGAATCAGGCTCTTACCTAAAGAATCTGACGGGTCAGTTCTTTAGAAGTTAGGAGCCGTTACACTACACGTTAGGTACTCAAGCAAGGCCTGAGTTGTTCATATGTCTGTAACATAATCTCTGCATTCTCTGGGGCGTAATCTCTCGATATAAGCTAACCCCTGGCATCAGAGCCGTGTGTGAAGGCAGAGAGCTCTGCGTCGCATTTTAAGGAGTTTGCAGTACAGAGTGTGTTGTAGCATATAAATGATATTCAGATTACCTTGTACATAATCGACAACAATCACTAACTTTGTCACAAATACCGCGGCTGCATGACGGATTAGGGAAGCGTAAATTCAGCAGCGCGTAAAGCTTAGCGTAACTTTAAATAAAATAAATAAAACTAGTTATTTGGCATTCTGCGTAAAGTACATTCTATTTTTAAAAAAAATAGTACGAGAGATTGGTGAGGAATGAATAAATAGGAGGGATGGTTTGAACTGTGTAGCTAAGGGATAGATAGGTTGTTCATGACGGATTTGCTGGATGGTAGGGGGTGTAGGGTGTAGGGAGCCCCCTCAATGTCAAAGATATAACATAGGATTAGGTCCCCTTTTAAGACCTAAAGGTCTGAATTCCTAAGGTCCCCTTGTAGTCTGTTTTTTACAGGTCGTCGTTGTTTGCATCGTGTTGGAGCATATATTATCATAGTATAATTTTAGTTAGTTTTAAGTGAAACATGTTTGTATTTTATTTACTTATTAATAATAATTCACATATTGTAATTAATTAATTGAATCAATTATCTTTGTTCGAGCTGTTGCTGAATCGGGTGAGTCGCATGTTCACTTATGTAGTTAGATTATTATTGCTTTGACGAATGCAGATTATTCTGATTTAATTCTTCATTATTGTTTTATTGCGGATTGAATTAATCATTGCGGATTACTATGATTTTTATCACTTGATAAAAATTGCGGGCGATAAAACTTATCTTCGGTCATTATTTTGAAATATTGATTTTAAGTATCGACATTTATTTGAGACTTGTTTTATTAACGGTTTTTTTATTAATTGCGTTAATTGTGTTTTTATTATAACACAATTTAAGAGTTATTATTTTAACGGTTTATTTTCATTATGATTTTAACACAACGTAAAGGGTCCTATTCGTATTGTTTGAACTAGACGATCACAAAATTTATTGATGGCCAATGTTATCGATAACGTATTAAATTATATTTAATTTAGGTAGGGTCAGTTAAGTCTTTCTACACTAGATGAGGTAAAATACCATCATATTAACTTAATCGTGTCTTTTAATAATGCGTTGTTTTAGTAGGCTGAGGAAAAAAAGGAAAATATAGACTCGACTTTGGATTTTTTTTTCTATCGAGAAAATTTTACGCAATCATGTTTTGCTATTGTCAGTACCACAATCATATAGTCAAGAATCATATATCTGAATATCAGCCCCCACTGTTTGCTAGTCTGGGCAGGACAGCGTTTCAACGTCTCCAAATTTCTCAGTGTAGCGCCTTGAACAAATTAACCCCCTTATTCATAAAACTTAACAAACCTCTGCTAACTGAAATGTCTTTAGTCACTGTCTCACAAGCACGCGTGTCTACAGGACGGATAAGGACAAACAAATTTTAGCGGCTATTTAACTAGCTAGGTTTGATTGACGTTTATGGATTTAATAAAAACTGAACGGATATATTCGGTACGAAAGTCGCACCATAAGTCGAACCCTGTTAAGAAAAATTTCTACTAGAATAGAACCGAGAGGGTAAAAATAAGGTTTCGCTTGCAATGGATTGGAAAACTTATTTACATAAATAACTTGTTCAGTAACCTAGTTAAGAAGCAAAAATAAAATCCAACACAAATAGCGATGAAAGGGAAATGACCTCATTCTACGCGGCCATTCCGGTTAGCTATTCGAAACCTTCTCACGCACGCATCTATAAAGTTTATTTTTAGTACGGTTTACAAGTATCTGGCGATCGACGATTACAGTCCAAGCTCTAATTAACAGAATAGCTCGAAATCGGACCAATTTTGCCCGAGGTACGGTAATTAAGCGGCCATGGCCGGCAACCGGCACTGTAGCAAGCTTGTTTGACAAATTAAAACCGATCGCTATCGTCACTTCAAAGAAGAGGTGCTTTTGTTCAGTTATTCTCGGCAATTTAAACACACGGTATCAATATAACATTCCAGGAAAGTAAGACAATTTTAAAGCCCGACAGACCGATATATTAGTAATGGGTTCTACAATTTCTACATCTTTGTCTTCCGCGCACGCGCTCACTTTGCTGCTATGTTAACTACACACCTACATATGTACATATACCTATATAGATACTATATAGGTAAATAAACGCACGCCCGTACCTATCTCATTGGGACTAAACATCGCCAAATAATACAGACCTTAAATATTTCGCTAAACATTATAATTGACAAAATATATATTACTTAAAAAAAACACGATTGTACTGCATTAATATTAACTAAGATATAAAGTTTAGAACATAAAGACATCTATTTCTTCTTGTATATTGTAAACTTTTACTTTTATCATTTTGTCTGTAAAATCTGTTTTTTTTTTATGGTTATTGATATATATGATTTAAGTATTTATGAAATCTTCTTTTTAAATCCTTCATTTTCTTATCCCACTTGCTGCAGGTCACACAAGTCCGCCATCTTGTTTTATTGCAACATAAAATCCATGTTACTCGGAATGATTTAAGGATTCTAACGATACCTCACACATCTAAATCGATTAAGACGTTGAGAAGTTCAGGGGGAACAAAAAATCTCACATACATACACATATACATACATACATAGCACATACATACATACATACACACATACATACATACATACATACATACATACATACATACATGAACCCTGAAAATATTACACTCATTTTTTTGGGCAGTCTTGTAAATAGATACCAGTATTGAATGTGTTTCCTGAACCTAAATAGTTGCCATATTCCTAATTTTATTATTATTCTATCAACAAGTAACATAAACATTGTTCTGAATCAAAATCCTAACCTAACCAATGTTGTCAAGAACTTTGGAATGGATACCAAACAGATGGAACGAGTCCACGTCAAAAATGCAGAGAATGAAAACGTTGAGCCGAAAAGGCGCGTCGCTCCATTATGCGCAATAACCCGCTTGAGGGAACGTGTCGCGGCCGCTAAGGGCAGACAAGGGACACGACACGGACAGTCCAGCAAGATTGTTTTCCCTTGACACATTCACGCTAACTATTGGGGTATAATTTGAATACCATGTATAGGTATGCTATATGAACCTACCTGTCGACATTTATGTACGAGGATTTGAAAACTACGCACACTTTTGATTTCATCAATCTTGAGTGAATGATTTTGATGCAAATACTAGTAATATATTCATAAATAGTAAATAAATAAATTCGTTAGTTGATCAGAAATATTTCTACAACTAAAACAGCTTAAACAACATCTGGCGGACCCGTAACTAGGCAAAACCTGTATCTGGCGAAGAAATAGTGCAGTTGACCTGATTTATTTTACAATAGGAATTATTAACATATAACTATTGTCTAAGACTTCAAAAAAAAACAAACAAAGAAACAGATATGTTGTAGTTAAGAGGTTATAGACATAAAAATAAGATTTAAAGATATTTTTTACCATGCAATAGGAGAAGAACTTCGTAGCTATTTTGTAAACATTTGCTACCACATGTTTGCTCGTAGCCGCAGCCCACTTGTCCAGAATCAAAAGAGATAGAATTTCAATGGATCTAGTTTGTATAAGAGTTGCTCCAGATTTTAAAGCAAATATAAACAAGTGGATTACGCGGTCTCCGAAAGACGGCAAAGTTATTAGAACGTGGGCTACCCCGCTAACGAGTGTGTCGACGGGCAGAGCCTCCATTCTAAACGCTACAAATTGATATTAAATTCGAATCGTATTAGTACGCTCACGCTCCCACACATTTAGGCATGCACTAGTAAAAGCGAGACCGCACCAATGAATACGATTCACACCTAGTTTCTTTATATCACTAGCGAGTTCTGCAATAGAGCCGCTGGCCATTCGCCAATCGTTGGCGAGCATAAATTGTGCTCGAGTATTCACTACTCACCACTCACTGCGTATCCTTTACAACCGACCTTATAGAAAAACAGATACCTACGAGTAAGTGCGAAAGACAGAACGAGGTCAGATGAATACGGATTTGTGGTCAAACTGACACTGTTGCGAAAACAACCTACATAAGCCGGGATCGATTAAATTTCTTTTTGGTCGATTTTGTCACATTTCGTCAAAATTTACCATATCAATAATCTGTATAATAGTTTTTTATTCACTTTGAATGCCAATATTGTACAGATCACCCCATTTATAATGGTGACATCACGAAATGTCGAGGTCAGATAAATACGCATTTGTGGCCAAACTGACACTGTTGCGAAAACAACCTACATAAGCCGGGATCGATTAGATTTCTTTTTGGTCGATTTTGTCACATTTCGTCAAAATTTACCATATCAATAATCTGTATAATAGTTTTTTTATTCACTTTTAATGCCAATATTGTACAGATCACCCCATTTATAATGGTGACATCACGAAATGTTCTACTTATCCACGTACAAAAAATCGAATCGGACCGCTGTTCATTCATAATATACGGTTTAGGCAGGCGGCTTTCACTCCGTCAGTTCGCCGCGCCGCTGCAAGTACATCCTCGGGCCGCTGCAAGTACATTCAGTGACGAATTGCTACCGGACGGTCGCGTCGTCTCGTCATTCGCTTGGTGTGGTCAATATTTGTTATTTACCTATTATAATTTGGGTTTGTAAGTTGGCGATTTGTTAACAGTGCAACTTCTGTACGTAGTACTATTACTTATTCTGTGGTTTAGGGCGGGTTGCACCAACTTACAATTTACAGACCGATCAACGTTAAATATAGCGCCGGCAAATGTCATCCCACAGAAATTGTCAAACTTTCCATACAATCATGTCGTAACGAACACTGCGATTACTGACATTCATTACAATAGGTACAAACGGTTTGCTGCAATGCAACCCACCCTTAATATGATTATTGTTATTAACTTGTTTGAGTCCAGTCAATTTGTATCAACATTTTTCCCATTAGCGTAACGGTGTTTTTCGTAAGCCCATGCGAGGTATATGTCGTGATTGTCGTTGAATGGGGTAAGTTAGTACCTACAACAAAAAGTCCTGATCATTAAGTAAACTAGTCATGTACTGTACCCACGCTACATAGAAGTTTGTATGCACAGGGGTACAGGTTTCTCTGCATCTGACCTTACCACTCTTACCAGTGACGAATAGATTTCGGGGACGAGTAGAATGAGTGGAACTCCTAAATAAGGTGTAAGCGCTAGGCTAGGCTACGCTAGGCTGCGTTAGCGCCATTTGCAGATGATATTAATGATAAGTTAAATAAAAAAATGGCTGTAGCAGTATTATTTATAGATTTCCGAAAAGCATTTGACGCATTGGATCACAGACTAGTCCTCCAAGCTATGCAAGAGTGCGGTATCTGTGGTCCAATGAGTCTGTGGTTCCGTAGTTACCTTGAAAACCGTACAATATGCACGAAAATTAACGACGAGACCGGGCAATATAAAATACGGCGTACCAACTGGGTCAGTGTACGGGCCGGTCGGGTACATCATGCACGTGAACAGCGTCAGCAAAGCAACGTTGTCAAGCACTGCTCCACCTGCTGCAGGACAGGTTGCAGGCGGACGTCAACAATATACTCAGATGGTCGCATCGCATGACAATGCCACATACTTAATGTGGCAAAAACCAAGTGTATGCTAATGAAATCTCCGTTCCTCAAGATGTCCTGTGTAGATCTTAAAATAATAGGGCATACATACGACTGCTTACACAATAACCTATGTATTACCTATGTTTAATGTGATTTCATTGAATTTGTTACTACTTATAGGTACTTAGGTTTGAATGTAGATAGTAACTCCAACTGGAAAACCCAAGTGGAGGCGGTTTGTAATAAGTTAAGGTTTATTCTATGTACCTAAACTTAAAAACCTGAAGCAATTAACGAACCGAGCGGTTTATCCACATTACTACTATACTGCTAAGCGGACTATTTGACTATTGCAGTTTACGGCTGTACTTTTCAAACACAGTTAAACAAAATATTTAACTTACAGCTTAGACTAGTGAAGGTATTGGTAGTATAAGCAAACTAAAGTAAAATGTAACAAGCATTATAATCAGCTATTCAAAAAATGTTGCATTTTACCTATTCGTGATAAAACTAAATACTTACTAGCCGTTGAGGAGTCGAACACAGGGACACGTCGCGTAAATGATATACCGAGGCGCCGGCATGTAATTATTACGGTCAAAGAACCAGACATAGTACCTGATGCCGTGAGTAGTTAACCACATATACCCCCAGATTTGTTTACCAAAACAAGGAAACTTCACGTGTATTTTTTTACTGCACCTACAATACCGAGAAATGATATCTACTCATGTACCTAGCATTTTCTTAAAAAATAGAAGAAACTACACGATCACGTTTTCATAACGCATATACCTACCAAAATAAGCACAACATCAATTAATATACTCGATTTTCTTAAAAAAACTTCATAGGTATAAATTCCAAAAATACAGAGGTTTCGTGGGGGAGGGGTCGTCCAAAACCGCACCAAATATCGCCAAGGGGGGAGGGGGGTCTAAAAGTGGCCCAAAAAACCTCGCGTGATTTCTGGATAAGCCCTATGACGTGTGTAATACCTAGTGGCGCGGCTGTTGCTGATTGGGATTTGGGAACCCGCGGTTACGCGGCGCGCTATGTGATGTGAATGACTTCCGGCGCGCGAGTTCGACTTGCAATAGGCGGAACTATAACACAGAGACGGGGCCGCAACGGCATATTGCCTATTGTTTGGCATCTTCAACTCTTGGCATCGAACTTTAAACAGCCCGACTGCACTGTCAGCTTTACTGCTTTACCACCATAACGTATGAATATTAGAACATATGAGTTTTGATAATAAAACCGTTAAGCCTCCACATTTGACTAATCGTGCGCCATTTAGTTGCAATTCTTTCGATATGTCTGTGAGGTTATCCAATAATCGTTACGTGTCATATTACCGTCCAAAAAAAAGATATTGTCACACTGTCTCATTGTTAGTAGGTAGCAGACAAGAATAGTTTACAAAAGTTGTAGATACCTATGAATGGGTGAAATTTTTAATCTATTAATAAAGTTATTAAAGTTTAATAAGGTCAGGTGATCATTCGGTGGTAGGTTTATCATTTTAGATGTAAAAAAAAAAAAATATATATACTGTTTATTTCATATTATATTCAATAATTACATTTTTCACCTTAACTGCTAATCTTAAATATAAAAGATTTTTTGAGTTAAGTGGCCTTGCCGTTAGCTTACAATTACATTATCTATAATTAAGTAGTATATTCATCGTATTATGCTTACCTATTTATTATTATTTTGTAATATATGTTATATGTTGTTTTATGTTTTGTAACATTTAAGAAAAGTACTCATATAACGTAAATTAGTAAGAAAATTATACTACGGTTTCTCTTTTTGTTAATACAATCACGTAGTTTCGGTCTCAAATCAGTGTGAGAGTGTGATAGTACAGACGGACGGACGCGTGGGTGCCATCAATATGACTGTGTCGACCTCCGGGTACGAAAGACTACGACAAAGATTACTTACAATTTTATACTAACGAGTGGAACACAAAAGGTAATCGGCCGATTTTTTAGTTAACCCTTTTCCAGGCATAGTACCTACCTATAGTGACCAGTGACCACATGCATGTAGTTAAAATTTCAACCAAATTTAAGGTTTAAATCGAATTTACCTATGGCAAAAAAATACTTGCGCTTAAATTAATTCCCAATACATAACTATTTTGAATATATATTTTGTTTTTCGCAAAAAGGCGTAGTTATGTTAATGCGACCTGGAAAAGGGTTGTCACGTTTATCCTATGTTTAGCTGAAACTTAGTTGAAACTGTTGAAAGAGAACATTCATTGCCTGTTAAAAGCGTTACGAAGTTCGCCGGGTCAGCTAGTTATAAATATAATCAAGGACAGGCCATTATAAAACAGTTTCAAAATATATGATAATACCTACAAGATAGGCTAAGTATCCGATACCCCATCGATCGGAGCGTCGTACTAAATTATGTAGCCCGCCTTACAACCGCTCGGGATATTTATACCAAAACGACAAGCCTATAAGGGTCAAACTGAAAAACATAAAGGTCAATGATGTAGTTATTTACGAATATGATGCATTAGGTAACCTGCTGTACCTCCTGTAGTTTTGTTAAGTTATGTAATAAAGAGTAGGTTAAAGGTATTCCATCTTTTAGAGCTAAATCCTTTAGCTTAGTGTATAGGTCAGCGAGCTATACGTGACGTGAGTAACAATAGCTCATCGGTGCGTTGCGGTCACTGCGCCTCGCTTCATACACTGTTATTATTATCTCTTTGCCCGACGTTGTACTGGACCCTCATAAAGGTTACAGTAAATTAAAGCTTTAAAAACAGCGCTGCAAGTTTGCTATTTTGTTGACTTTGATTCCAGGGGCTGCGGTACCGACAGATTTTAACAACCTTAATGAAACATAATATTTCTTGAACCTAACTTCATTGAAGTATAACTCTAGCAGAGGCCTACTATTGCATAATGACTTACAACAAGCGGAAGTCTCTTACGAATTAAAGGGGTTGAAAAGAGACATCCGCTTGTAATATAAGTTACAATTCATTATGCAAGCAAAAGCTTAAATATTTAAGTACATACTCCAACTTCTTCACACTACTACTGGCAAACACAAAATAAATAGTGAAATGAAAAAAATATATATATAACTACTATTCATAAATGGATTATTTGTAATAATTTCCCATAACCTGATGACACTAATATATCCTGAAACTAATTTTATTCACGTCAAACATATCTAATATCAATATTGTAACATTTTCGACCGCATATTTGACGAATATTGGCGACCGCTGCGCTGTAGCCTAGTTGGAAGTGACCCTGCCTAAGAAGCTGGAGGTCCCGGGTTCGAATCCTGGCCAGGGCATTTATTTGTGTGATGAGCACGAATGTTTGTTCCCGAGTCTTGGATATTTTCTATGTATTTAAGTATATGTTTATCTATAAAGGTAAGTATGTATATCGTCGCCTAGTACCCATAGTACAAGCTTTGCTTAGTTTGGGACTAAGTTGATTTGTGTAACACTGTCCACATACATTTATTTATTATTATTATTTTCATAACCACTGCAGTAAACCTAACCTGCAACCTGCAACCTCAATGTTGTATATGATTTCCGCATGCCTATTTTACGCGCTCGTTCTCATACATAAGCTTGAAACACATTAAAATTCGAATGGGATACAATTCATGTTGAAATCCTAAACATATTAAAAATGTTCATGAAGTACGTGAAAACCATATTATACATAGTTTGTTTCATAACTGAGGGCAACGTTGCCACCATGTTATCAGGTTAGGACTTAAATGATTAATATTAAATATTAAATTGACTAAGGACACCCATTTTTACTCTATAAAAACTTTGCCAACACGATACCATTATTTTTTTCTAAACCTTATTTATACTCACACATTTTTTACTCGTAACACTTGTAACCTGAAGAGTGCTCTGTTATATTAATATATGTCGCGTTGCGGGATTACCGTATTTATATAATCTACTCGTATTCTACCCGGCCCTTAATTGGTTCAACATTCGGCCCCACCTGTCCCAAGGGCAAAGGCCAGATAGGTGTTCTTGTGTTCTTTTAATTCTATTTGGAAAATGAGATTAACAACAATGATTTCTCAGGGGATTATTAATATATTAGAATTATTACGGCCAGGTAACAAATTAAGTAATAACGTTAAGAACATTCGCCTTCAAAATGGCGGCCATATTTACGCATTTGTAATAATGGGTCCGTTATCGATGACCCCTGCAGAAACTATCAAATAAAATCCCAAAATGTAGCCTTCCTTTATTTGTTATATTTTTTATAACAGTTATTTTTAAATTCTATAGAAGCTAACGACCTCCTCAGTGATCGGCAATATGGCTTTCGCCGGGCCCGTTCCACTGGGGATCTTCTTGTGTAGATATGTCACGCACGTGGGGCGAGGCCATCGAGAGACACGGTGAGGCTCTTGTCGTGTCTCTTGATATCTCGAAGGCTTTTGACAGGCTTTGGCAATCTGCTTCGCAAGCTTCCTGCATATGATATCCCTTCTGGCCTTTGTAGTTGGATATCTGATTTCCTGAGTGAGATCTTAGTAGTCATCGATAGTTGCTCGTCGGACCATATGCCTACTGATGCCGGTGTTCCTCAGGCGTCTGTTTCCCTCACAACCCTTTTCCTGCTTCATATTAACGACCTTCTTCTTCCAGGAGTGATCGCATACGCAGATGACACTACGGTCACGGAGACATATTTGTCCAGTACAGGGGCTGGTCGAAATAAAATTTGATGTGAGAGAGAGACAATGATAATACGAATAAACTCGACCTTAAGTGTAAGTCCGTCTCCGTCTCCGTCCTCTTTTAAAAATCTATGAATGCAGTTTAAATTGTTTTTTAAATTAAAATAATGTCTTCTTTTAGTAAAATCTTCCATCTACAATATTCAAGGTACTTTCCCTCCATGTGGCATAGGCGTGGGACGCCCTGTACCTATATACAATTAATTCTATACTATCGTTCATAAAGTTAAAAAAATCCTGAAGAATCCATACTATACTTATAAATCCTAAAGAGTGTCTGTCTCTCTGTTACCTGTTTACCCAAAAGCTAGTAAATAATAAAACACAGACTCAATCATCCAGATATTCAATAAATTGGTCAAGGCTAAAACTAAAATACTTATTTACTCTAGAAAAGTATTCCGAGAATAGACTTGGTTGTTTCTCTAACAAATTTAACTGTTGTTGTTGTATGATTAATTTGACCCTGAAGATCTAATAATATAAACCAAGATTTTTTATCTATAGCTTTGAAAACAATAACAATTTGTCGCTGCGTCACTGGAAAAATCGCTATTTGCATTCAAACTGAAACAGCTCTCATAACTAAAAAGCAAACTTTAAGCCAATATCGAACCGTGCATAAAGCGATTTTTATTGGGACAAGCGGCGTATATCTATTTAGTAGCGTGTCAAAGATCGCAAAGGTTGCTTGACAGCTCATTCGTGAACATTGAGCAGCACTATCGGCGCCCCATTCAAGCAATAAACCACCACTAAAATGATAAATGAGGCGCCCCGCCCACGCCCACGCGTTACTCGAGACTTCGGTGACTCACAACCAAACAGATACTTAATATGCTCACAATACACATTTTGTCAAACTCCTACGCCAAAAGTTACGTTAGAATAACAAATGAAGTAATTTTGCACTTTTTAAGCTTACCTCGGCAATTTGTTCACAAGTCATATTGCTTGGGTACCTACTTACTAGTTTAGCCCTAGATTTACTTGATTAACGCTAACTTCGTTCCATTTCAACTATTATATTTATATCATCTCATCTTTCGTTAATGTGTCACTCTCACACACATTTGGCTATCTTCTTTGTCGCTCTTGACAACAGGGTTCGAAATTATCTAGATAATTATGGCCTTTGATAATTATGGCGATATAAGTATCGGATAATTATCCCTGGTATGGGTAGTTACGTTTACGTTATTTTATTAGTTAAAGTTAAATTTATTTTCCTATGTACTAAAAATAAAAGATTTTGGTGTTTTAGGCTACAATTTTAGGTTATTATCAAATCGATAATTATCGAAGCATAAAAATCACGATAATTATCAAGATAATTATCCTTTCGAACCCTGCTTGACTCGTAGTTATCATTTTAGGAACTGGTGGCAAGCTCTACGTAATGTCGCCTTTCCTCTCTGCAAATATATGATTACCGATTGTTTGAAACAACTGCTCGCTTCACCGTTGGCCTCATCTTTGCCCCCTGGCTAGATGCTGGCCAAGAGCAATCCCAAGTCGAGGTATTTGTAATCCTTCTTGTCTAATTTTACCGGAAAGATCGCTACGCTTTTACGGAAACACTCGGTATAATAACTAATTACAAGTTTTACAACACGCCGCCATTCTGAAAGCCTTCTTAATGCTTGCGCGTTCTTCAACTGCAGTTTTAATCAGGTCTGTCAATCTCATTAGATTACGCACTTAAGCAAAATGGAATGCTTGAACCAAATAATTCTAATATAAATCATATCAATATTTTGCGAAGGTTGCTCGCGCGTCATAAGCAGTATGAAAAAGGTTTTGTAATATTAAGGATAAATTGGATAATATAAATTGGAAAGGGTTTGGCTTGGATATTAGAAATTGAACATTATGGCTATGATTATTTTTATTCAATCTAATTTGCAGCTTTTAATCAAATTTTTTTGTTACGTTCGATTTTCGAACCAAAATTATTCAAAGTCAGACAAACTTGACTCAAATTCCTTTGTTTCCTTTTGTTATATGTTGGAGCTTACGATGATAGTAATATGTTAACAAATGTAATATTTTTTAGTAGATAACACAGTTTGGCCTCATATCCTCAATCAACAAGTGTCGTAGCATGCGTTCTGTTTATGTACAAAGAAATAATTTACTTTGAACTTTAAAGGAATTAACTTTAATTTTGAAGGAATTATCTGTTGTTATTAACGTAACATATTTGACTCTTTTATTAGGACCACTGCCAAGCAATGACTATATTTTATCGGATAAAACATCTCCTGCCTACGTTGGAAGTTTTCGTTCGTAGCATGGGATTGACCGCCTACGCCGTAGCAGCTACGCCGTAGACGTCCAGATATTTTATCTGTTTTCATTCGAATCGCAGGGATTTCTTTAGGTTATGCTTTATTATTACTCATAATATTCTTTAGCACTTAAGATTTATATATTTTTTTAAACTATGCTTTGTCATTCGTGGATAGTGATATTTATGATACCTAACAAAATAACCATGATATAACTTTTGCCTTTAAGAACCCTCTCGTCGAGTTTTCTATTCATAATTTCATACCGAGTATTCACTACGAAGTGGATAAATTATGCTTTTGACTATCGTTTTACATCTAATTTGATTTTCATCTATTACAATACCCCTAAAATACAAGTACTTAAAACCAAGTTTCAAAAATAAGTATATTATTGAAGTGACAAGTCGAACCCAGAGACTCGGGAAGTAGAAACAGGAATAGGCGAGTTACAAGCATAATGAACGACATACCGAAACAAGCCGGCGCTCCAAGACACGCTCCAGGCTCATGAGCTTGCTGCGGAGCACGTACCGCAACGTGTCGTAAATATTTATCGGTCCTTTACTGTGCAACTCACAAACTAACCGACTCGTCTAACCAACCTACGCTAGCACAACTTGAGTCCAAGATTCCTAACAAATCTATGGAATTAGATCGCAAGTACAACTGGTCTGCTTCAGGCGAGTTTCATTGTGATTCAACCCTGACCACGGCTAGAAAAACAGCGTTCGAGCTGCATTCTAACTGTGATTAATTCCCAAGAGAAATCCATTAACCAGAGTCGCCTCGCTTAGTGCCGACCTACAGCTAATGTTTATTCATTTTCTCCAATGTTTCAATTAAGGATCGACCGCACGAAAAGGGTTCGTAAGTTATTGATCAGCGTGACTTGTATTATTTCTCAATTAATGTAATTGCATAATGCATAGTTCGTTTTAATGTAATTAGTTATGTGCGGTGTTGCGAACTTTTCGGCAAAATTAGACAAGAACAAGTTCGAAGGCCGGTTGTTTCGAACAGTCGGTAATCGTATTTCATATCCGTAGGTATTGGTATATATATCACAATCGTATTTGATTTAAATGTAATTTGCTCAAACATATAGAATCATATTGTTCATCGTTCATCTTGAATTTACCTATCTTACTTACTCAGTAACTCGTTACTCAGTTCGTCTAATAACCGATGCCTTAAGGCCGGGTTTTATAAAGATCCGCCGTTACACCAAATTTCAGATCAAAGTTTGGTAACTCAGTACATTTTTTGATATTTATAAGTATATTATTGCCGATATATGAAGTCTAACCGATCTTAATAAAAACGCCTTAACACCATTAATATTATATTAATTAACTTGTATACTGGTAACGCTCATACATAATTAAATGTGTAAGAAGAGCATGGGTATAATTATACGAGTATGTCACCCAATGTACGTAAGCTCTGTTTCTAATATTCTAATTGAATAACATTTTCGTGAAGGTCAAATCAATAAAATAACTGAATTATGCAGTCATCATGTATCAAAAGAATATCATTAAAAGGCAATTTCAAAAGCTCATTTAGATGAAACTTTAAGAAGTCTATATAATCTGTGAGTCTCGCAGAAACTCGCAGATTGCACTGAAAGAAACTTTTAAATTCAATAATAGAAACAAAGGAGCGGGCACTTGTCCTGAGCCAGCTGCGGCAAACGGAATGCAGCTTTAAGCGCTCAACAATCCTAACAGCTTTCAATTTGTAAACAAACCAACTTTACTTCATGATTAATAAAGAACTCTTCTAGTATACTACTTACTTAACTTCTCAACATAGAGTGTAAGTGAAACGTTTCATTTGGAGAGCAAATACTTGTAAGATAATCTAATAGACTATCGTTTTCCTTGTCCAAAGTAAGACTCATGTTGCTTGCAAAGGCGCACAGAGAAAAGGACGTATTCTCACGGCCATGGTCTCGGAACTTGTGGATGCATTATGAAATACGTAAATATAAGTTTTACTTATACAATTGCTTACCTGCGAATGCATTATTCATTGTGGTCTTGTAGCAAAAGCGACAAATCAGTGTGACGTCATTGTGAATGTTGTTTATTCAAAAAGTACGTCACGGTTTCGCGCGTCACTATACCGACTAATACGGAAAATAATATACTGGTACGGAAAGTAATACCCGAATGCTTTTTTGATTTTAAGTATATCATGCGAATGGTTTTAGTTCGCTTACTCATTTATTAGAACATATCCAAGCTAGTATCTGCAATAACGTACCTACTGATAACTAAACTACATTTGAAAAAGAATGGCATTGAAGAATTAGTGTTTACGTACCCAAAGTGTAAAATCGGACCCTATCTGCTCATCACACAAATAAGACTCCGCTGTCCGTCCGTCTGTCTGTCTGTCTGTCCGTCTGTCACCAGGCTGTATCTCGTGATCCGTGATAGACAGTTGAAATTTTCACAGAGGATGTATTTCTATTGAAGCTGTAACAACATATACTAAAAAACAGAATAAATTTAATATTTAAATTTATTTTGTTTTTTTAATAATAAACAAAATCAATTTAATAATTTATCTCTCCTAATTAATTACATTTCCTAATCGAAAACAATTATTTATGTACTTACATTAAGTTAGGAATTAATAAATAATTACGGCATTAATTGCCTCTATCATCACTTTTATAGAGACAATCGGTAATGTGATTTTTTCGTAAGTGGAATAATGTAGGCAGCATAATGGTATCAAAATGGAGTTCAGTTTCGGTACACGTTTTCGACGTATCATAATTATAAAGTGAATCATGCTCTCCCTTTTACGTTTAAGCGTATCAAAGTCTGTATGAATGGGATGCACTGATAATAAGATGAAAGCAGGTTTAAATTGTATGCTGATATGAAAGCTGCTACAGGTAACGTAAGCAGCCTGACGAAGCCCGAAACGTATATTCCTTCTCACGCCGTATAGCAACCTAATCCACTGTAATTTCGATATTAGCTAGACTTGATCCAAGTTTGAAAGTGGATGTTGTCACGGGAGGCGGCCAACGGCGCCGCCTCGTCTGCCGCGCACACTCTAGCCGTCGATTACCAACCCACTCGCATCGGATAACGCCCACGACCTTTTGCTTAGGAGTACATTGCTTCAAACCAAACTATTATCCGGCGCAACAAAGGATTTGCCAATACATTTTGTAAATCGTGTCACGAGATTTCTATATCGTGTCATTCATCGTGGTGTAGGCGGTGATACATCATAAAGAGGCAATTTATTTTGCGTAAATAAAACCGGCGGGCCTACTCGCTTGCGTTTATCGCGTGATAAAGAGGGAATCTTTGTATTTCTTTGCTAATGTATGCAGGGCTCCTCACGATGTTTTCCTTCATCGAAATGTGTTTTAGGATATGGTACGGAACCGTACATAAAAATTGGGTAGACGTGAACCAGGGTAACGGTTCTCGTCTACCTAAAAAACGGATGCATATTAAGTCATGCATACAAGTCATGTATGTATGTACCTATGTAAGCACTTTATTGTACACAAAACAGGTTAAAACAATATACATGTCACATAAGAACAAAGGCGAACTAAAGGCGATTAAAGTACAAAGGCGAACTTATCCCTATGAGGGATATCTTCCAGCTAACCTTTGAGGGATTGAGTGGAAAGTGAGGAAATGAAATAGGCAATAAATAAATTCATTAAAGTCACAGTAAGAGATCACGATAATTTCTTTATGGATACTTAGCCGCGACCCTATTGAACTAACTCAATAATGTACGAAAGGGTGTGCCCTTTAGTGACATAAATTACAAGTTGTATTAGGTGTGTACATATGTACATATATGTCATCGTAAAATTGTAATAGATTATAATCTAATGTCGATAGTTTATATGTAATAAGATTGTAAGCTGACGGTTAGGTCAGGTTAGGTTATGAGTAATATTTACGCGTTAGATTATAAACTTAATATTAAATGCAAAATTTCAGTGGGCCCAAATAAAAGAGTTCATTGCAAAATAAGGTCATACACGTTCGACGTCCGATACCATATTAATCAAAGATGTGTGAAGCTGTATATCTTAATAAATTTGATATTTGGCAAGCTTGAGAGCTAAATAAGTTTTTATCTACACACATATCATAAATCCTCTAATATGCGTTCGGAAACCGTAGAAAATGACTCTCATTTCAACATTCAATGAATTTATGGCAATTTTCTTATCTGTGGCTAAGGCTACAGCAGTAATAAAATATTTCATTTGAATCTCATATATGATGTTAAAATATTACGTCAAACAAAACTGTCAAAATTTAAATGTCAAAGTTGACATGTCCCTATTCTAGTATCACTGAAAATTCAAATTCAGTCGATGCGAAATGTCAGCTCGATGTTTTTTTAGTATATATCGCACGAAATTTGAGCTAGAACGACATGATCACATCAGAATAAGGACTCTTTACTTTTTAAAATAACATTCAGGTATCGGTTGCTAGTTCTGATTTCGATATTTCCGCAACCGTGCAAAAAAGGTTGTATTAACACAATTATTGTATTTATTTACTACGGTTTCTGAACCCATCTTAGAGTAATTATAATATGTGTGTAGATAAAGTAATGTATGCAACTGTACATAATTAGGCATTAAAACACTCGTGTGACCTTATTATGAAACTCGCCTTCGGCTCGTTTCATAAAACACACTCGTGTTTTAATGCCCCTCATTATGTACCAGTTGCATAAACTACTAATGTATACCGTCTCTGGTGAATATTCATCCTGAGTCCTTATTCAAATATAAATGCGAAAGTGTGTCTGTCTGTCTGTCTGTTTCGTAAACCGCTGAACCGATTTACATGAAATTCGGTATCGAATATCGGTATATAGATTGAATCCCGGGGAAGGACATAGGATACTTTTTATCCCGGAAATCGTCCCTTAATGAATGAGCGATGAGTAGGTAAGCGCCTGATATAAGTAAATAGCACACTGAGCGAAAAAAATACTAATTATTAGTAAGTTAGTGAATCCCAAGACAAGGAGATTATATACTAACGGTTACAAAACAGTTTAGTAGTTACAAGGACAATTTTTTTGGTATTAGTAAATAACTACTATTGTCAAAAACTTGTTTTGTAACCGTCAGTATATAATCTCCTTGTCCTGGGATTCACTAAAACTTACTAATAGTTTTTTTTTCGCTCAGTGCAAGTACTTTAATTCTATCGCGATAAACGAATTCCAAGCGGACAAAGTCGCGGGCAATGACTAGTCTTTTATTAATTCTCAGTGGACGAAAAAATACTTGCAGGGTGGCCCAAAAATACGTTGACAAAGAGTATTTAGGATTTTTGTTTATTGCATACGACAAATATGCACGACAAAAATGCATTATATTTATTATAATAAAATTTAAAGCAATTTTATTATAATAAATTTAACGTTAAAAGCTTAAAATTTTGCAACTGTGGAATATTTGGGTATTTTGCAGATAACCACGTGCTTTATTTATTTTAATGATAGAATTTTAAAGTTTTATGGGAAAAGTCGTGTAGTCGTATCATAATAAAAAAAATCCTTAATTTATTTGTCAGCGTATTTTTGTGTTGGCCTGTACTTAATGAATGGAATGTCTGTCAATTTCTAGTTTTGTTTTGATTAGATTGTGAACAATTTTACACTGAAGCAAAAACTCGATTTACATTTTATCCGTGCATTTCCATGCAAACGCGTAAACTTAATAGTCGATTGGATTTCAGTTGGTTCAGCGTCGAAAATAAATAGCGAAATAAAACCGGCATATTCACAGCACCGTTAACGAGGCCACATAAACTCAATCGAAATCATTCGGGAATGTTTTACGGAACCTTTTATAGGTAATCCTTGAGTATGAGGGTCAGTGAAGAGACGAGGACGTGCTGTGAGTATCAAATATATTACTATTTCCTAGCTGTTACAGCAGCCATATTGACGCCTGTCTGTCTTCAGTCAATTTACATTGTGAATTTTGAGACATCTTTCTGCGAAGTCCACTTTTATATCTGAAATTATGAGTATTATGACAATGAAAAAATTTGTAATATCCTTTTCAATTATTAATTTGTATTTAATTTAGATTTTTATTAATGTGTATTATTTATATACAATGTGTTACCGGCATGCGGGCTTTTATTTAAACTGGGTATTTAAACTTAACTTAACCATGCGCTTATTTTTATTAATAAACCAAAATTTCGACTTGTGGACAATCTTACACAAATCAACCTAGTCCCAAACTAAGCAAAGCTTATACTATGGGTACTAAGCGACGATGTACATACTTATATAGATAAATAGATACTTAAATACATAGAAAACATCCAAGACCCAAGAACAAATATTCGTGCTCATCACAAAAATAAATGGCCTGGCCGGGATTCGAACCCGGGACCTCCAGCTTCGTAGGCAGGGTCACTACCAACTAAGCTAAAGCGGTCGTCAAAGCTAAAGTAAATTGACAACTCAGTACAAATGACATCCCTTAGTGTTTTGTTTACTATGAAGTTATCTTGAGCAGTGCACGTAGTACATTGCCGGTGCGGAATTAGGAAATTCAATTTTGCAGTTAATTCACATAATTATGATTTAATATGTTTGATAAGCGGATGCGTCCGCTAGCGAAAATCTCAATTTTTTAATCAAAGTGAAAATTGAAAAATTCAACACCACCGCCACCATTTCATTCAACATTCAATCCCACCTGTGGTGTTGAATTTTTCAATTTTCACTTAGAATAAAAAAATAATTATGATTTGCTAATACTTGGCAATAATTGCTAATGGAACATATTAATATCAGTTTCATTTAATGCCCGCTTACCGGTAAGGTAAAGGCTTGGTCACACCGCTTGCGCGACGCAAGCGGGACGCTGCGCTGCGCGCCAAAATGTATGAAACCGTCCCGCTCGCGTCGCGCAGCCTGTGTGACGTCGCTAACCTGTTAGCATACGTTCCGGCGCGCAGCGGTCGCATCGCGCGGACGTCGCGCAACGCAGTGTGACCAAGCCTTAACGCTCTGTATACTCTGACAATCTTTTTGTAAATTCATGGTATTTTAATTTTGTAAAATTACAAGTTAATTTTCAATAAGAAATAAATAAATGTAATCTAATCTATATGATCTTCATATTCACAACGGTCAATCGTCGAAATTGCCCTTGTAATATCCAAGTCAACAATAATTACCTAAATATCTATTCACGTCTCAGGGGACTAAATAATTCATTGCTGAAGCTAGAGGGAATATTTAATCAACCCATTTCCATTTTCAAAAGATACCGAGTCGGGCGTTTTCAATAGCTTTGATTTCGGAGTGGCGGGAATCTGGTTAAGCAATCGCAGTTCACACCTTTGATGGCGTCGAGGTCTTAAAGTGTCATTCAATGGAACTTGCTAACTATGTAAACAAAAGACGTAACTTTGTTTTGTCACTATTTCTCCTTGAACTTTCACACCACCTCGTCAAACGCCATTGAAACCATACACTATTGAAACGGTCGTTACCGTAAAATACATAATCATAAAATTTATAACTGTATCTTAGATATTTAATTAAAAGTTTAAAATGATTTCATAAGTTAGGTTATTTTTTCAATATGGCGGTTTGTTTACATTGTTAACAAGTTCCATTGAATGACACTTTAGCGTGTAACAGTGACTATTGAATGTTATATATAAATATCTGGGCGGCCGAGGTTCGCTCGGCGTTTTCCCGGGCATGAGACCTAGCTAGATCGATTGCTCGTCCCCGAAAACCCCCACACCAAATTTCATCAAAATCGTTAGAGCCGTTTCCGAGATCCCCGAAATAAATATATATATATATAAATATATATGTATAGATATATACAAGAATTGCTCGTTTAAAGATATAAGATATAATTCTAATAAGTAATTACTAATTACCAATTATATATATATTCTTCCGTCTTGGGCGTAAACATTTGAATCCCTCGTTACGCTCAAGATTCTAATTTATATTTTTATTGTATACGAGTAGAATCTTTCGCTTCACTTTGAATAGGCCTTAAAAATATTTTTATCCCTCTTCGCGAGCATCTTTGTTCAAAAGTAAGGTTGCTTAATACATGTCAGGGCTAAATGTGAGTGTAAGCACGTAATAAGTAGTGTAAGTGCTAAAACTAAATGGTATCCCTCATCTACCGCGCCCTAGGAATTACCTTCCACGTATTATTGTTAAGTAGTGTTCGTTAGTTTGGTCGGTAGCAAATAAATCTGTAAGGCAATCATTTCGAATGTTTTTTTTTTCTTTTAAATGGGTTTTTCCAGACAATAATTTATTTAACCCTTCATTTGTTATCTTGATGATTTAAAGGCTAATTTACATGATGCAAGAACTTGCATGCAATTTTGATTACATTGCGGGCTGCGGGCTACCGAGTCAAGATAAGGACGATCAAACCCCGCGATGATGAACGTCCAGAGCAAGTTCTTGCGCCGTGTAAATGGGCCTAAAGAAGGCCTAGTCGGACAGGCCCACCAAGGGTTCCGTACAAAATTGTAGGTCATACAATTATTACCGCCCGTAGCGTTACTTCACCTCGATGTTACGTAGGTACTTTATTTATGTTTTAGATTTTTTTTATTAAAAAATTATAATTTTCAAGTTTTCCCCTGATTATGATTACTTGAGAATATGATTTTAATTTAAACTCGATACCTCCACGCGTTCAAAAGTTAAAACATCTTGGCATACAGGGGGACAACAAAGTGATCCTATAAGGGTTCCGTTTTTTCCTTTTGAGGTACGGAACCCTAAAAGATTGCATATTTAATATTTAATGCGCAGATTTAAAATGTATAATGCCTTTTTATTTAAACTAATTTCTATGGAAACATGTTCTAAGAAAATTTGAAACAAAACTTTGTACAACTAACTTATCTAATTTCTAAATTACTTTGCATTATACTAATTAAATGACGAGGCCGTATACCTAGCTTAATAATATTGAGTAAAATTAGTAGAGATTAAAGTAGTAGTAGTAAACACTTTATTGCACAAATCAAGTACATACAAGAAAAAACAAACTTAATAGCAGACATTTGTACAAAGGCGAACTTATCTCTCGATTATTTATTTTTATTTAAAGACGATAGTCGTCTTTTATTCCTTAAGATAATCCGTTGATCCCAGCTTTAAATCACAATAAAAAAAAAGATACGACGCTATATACTGTGTACGTTCTTACTGTTTACCTGAACAATCGGCCGACTGCTTACGAATGCACGGCACGCGGGCGAGTCCCCACAAAAGTGAATAGATAGAGTGTATAGAGGGCGCGCGCAGTGGAACCCAGGCCTCTTTCCCCGGCGTCTAAAAATAGACGCTCGCTAGCGACAGAGGAGCTTGCGCGCGGACTGAATGAAAGTTGCCGACAACGATATCGCCCCCAATTTGGTACGATTGTTTTCAGCGTTCAGTCGTAATGTTGACGTAGGTCTGCGTGTAAATCTGCTTATACCTTTTTTTAGTTTAGCGTTCTAATGAACTATAAATTCTTTGTAAAGGTATTTTAAATGTTTGTGTAACTATGCCATTTTAAATGTAATAATTCGTAACAACTAACAATCGACGCGCTAAGCTAATCAGATTAATTTTGAATTTGATTAAAAACAACCAGAGAGCAAAACGATTGTTTGATATAATTGGGTAAGACGAAAAAGAATCCACAGAATAAAGTGCTCAAAAGATAATATAGGAGAGTTTTACAGATTTGCAATTTGGGATGGGGAAGCTGATCAGGTTAATTTAAGAAATTATTGTATGTACAGTCGCCATTAAATTTATCAGTATACAGGGTAGGTATTCAAAAATATCTGAAATTGCACTCTAAAGTATTGTCAAAAAAGTTTTTATATCAATAGGTAGTTACAAAAACAGTAATATGTACCTATAGGTATAATTTATATACTGATTTCGCTTAAAAAAGAATAACGATGGATTCCGAAATAGCATAACACTTATAGGTACTGTAAAATCGTACTGTGAAATGAAATCCGTCCAATGGACTACCGGTCATTTAAAAAAAGTTTACATAGTTAAGGGCTTAATGAAAACAAAATTACAATCGCGTCTTTTGTGTAAGAAAGTTAGCCATACAAAATATATGAGTAGGTAATCGTTACACAAAGGAATCAATAGTTATGTTTTAGTTAAAGTAAATTGAACTGTGTGTTTTTTTTTAAAGCGACCCCTTTGACTTGAAATTATATAATGTAATGTGACTTGTTCCAGAATGCCCGCCTGCAGCGGACGGCATGGAGCGCTTCGCGTGCCCCACGCCCGACCGGCAGGGCCGCTACCGCTGCATCGACGACCACGTGCTGTGCGACGGCTTCATCGACTGCCCCAACGGCGAGGACGAAGACCGACAGGCTTGCATGTTCTATAAAACGGTAACTTATACTTCTCTTCCATTTCTCACTCCTTCTCATCATGGAAGTCGTTTTCCCCCTTATCTCCACCGTTCATCTGTAGGTACGGCATTATCTTACTTGTGTGTTTCATCGACTGGTCTCCAACAGCGTGAACGTACAGCGGCAGGCCTGCATGTTTTATGAAACGGTAACCACTTGTGGTTCCCATCTTTTTATATTTTGCATCATGGAAGTCGTTTTTCCCCTTTTCTCCGCCGTTCGTTTGTAGGTACGGCATTATCTTACTTACTTCATGAAATTGTTTCATCAACTGGCCTCTCCAACAGCGTGAAAGTAGTTCGGCAGGCCTACATGTTCTATAATATAAAACGATATGGGTACGCAAGTTCTTCTCTTCATAGTTCGTCGACATAATATTTTATCGTGGAACCAGTTTTTCCCTTTTCTCCATCGTCCAGCTGAACATCATTATTTGCTTAATAGAAGTATTTCATCGACTGATCTTAGGGCTAGGATGAAACCAGCATAGTTCTATAAATGATAAGACTGAAAAAGAAATGCCTACTGCTCCCAAATATACACCTACCACAGATACCGCCTACCGCATATCGGCAAATCCAACATGGCGTTTACCTGTACTGGCATTGAGGAAATTTTATGCTCTCATATTCATCTATAACGATAAGAAAAGACAATTTATTACCTAATCCCGTTTACGACCCATAAACATAAAGGTGAGTTATTCATATTTCTACGAAAAGCAATACAAATAATATACCTATACGAAGTTATAATGATCCTATTTTGCCCACTTTAATTGTGGTTTGCCCACTATAGGTTGTAGTGCATAGGTTGGTTAATTACTGATTGGGACTTAATATAGGAAGACCTTTGAATTATTGCTTGGTAGTTTATTGACTTTATAGGTGCATGTAATATCCCTAATTTTAAGAGCATTTTTTTAAGTCGCTAATTATAGCCGCATTTCTTATAATGATTTCCTTCACCGAAAATCTAGTGAATTACGTAACGCTAATCATTTAATCCTATTATGTTTGGCCTGATAATATTTCACGACTTGACTAAAAATTGACAGTCTATTCTCTAAGTAAGGTGCGATGCGTGATTGTTACGCATGCAACAATCACGTGTCATGCCCCAACGAACACTATCAAGGCCTTGAGGATTGTGACTTGTTTTGTTGCAGACCAAGGCACACCTGGACGTGCTCGCAGATGCGCTGCTGCGGTGGGCGCGCGGCCGCTAAACCTCCCCGGACCCCGACTAGTGCTCCAACCCGCCACATCTCCAACCTCATCATTACCCACGATTGAAGCCAGTGTGCTCTTATGAATAGTGAACGCTGCGATTTACTTTCCGAAGTTCCGGACGCAACCAGTCATGATTAATAGATGCGTTGAATTGAACGTAATGAAACATATCAAGTAGTGGTGCAGCCTATGCCAAAAACATGACCACTTTAAAGTGTAGTGTGTAAGGACTCCGAGCGTAAACGGATGAGACGATTCTTTAGACGCGAGTGCGTCCGTTGGAATTGGAACAAGGAAGTGTTGCGATCTGGTTTCGTCCCAAGTAACCTCTCCGCAGCTATTTTATTTTCCATCGATATTTCGTACCTTCTAGCATTTATTAAACTAAAATGTGAGACTGGTAGTCGACATTGTTAGTCGGTAGATCATTATATTATTAAATATAGCATAGTTCTTCATCTGACGAAACATTGTTTGTCGATTTGTTGATGTATTTATCTCTTTACTATGTTATTAGTTCCAGCATTCCACACGTTATGATGGTTGTAATATAAATAAAAAAAGCTCTAAAATGTATATAATGCGAAGACTATAAATTATTTGTATACCTATTGAATTGGTTTACTCTCGCGGCCTACACATAACGAACGGACTTTGTTCGAGCCTAGCGCTGGTCGCTGCGCGTGCGCGTGCGGCTCAGACAGCTCTGCACATTCCATTTTGTCAAATGCTTATGATATGATAATGTTTCAGTAACTTAAATAATTTCATCTCGAATAAGGCAGCTACTGTATATTGTTATGTAAAAGGTTAGTTATTAAGATGTTTTTCTTTACTTTGAAATCTAAAGTATATCATTTTATTTTGTACATAATATTCCATTCCAATATTTTGTTGTGATATTTTATTTACAATATTATTATTTATTTTTAAAATATGTAGCACAATTTTCGACTGAATACCCACCTAGTCTGACTAATTTTATAGTTTATTATTTGTTATATTATTAGTCTTAATATTATTTAAATAACAGTGGTCAACATTATCTAGTCATACGAGTTCCTAAATGACAGTATAAGTTATACATGTCATTTAAAATAATTCGGTTCGGCATCCTTTAGATCTGAACGAGTTACCCTACTCTGCAATCAGTGAGAAAGAAAATTTAGAAATAAAGGAAAAATTGAAAAATGTAGACCGAGCAGGATTTGAACCTGCTACCTCCCGGCACTCGCGGCCAGTCGCTCTAGCCAACTAAGCTGTAGGTGCAACTGCCACCCGGCCCCAAATTCTGCAACCGTTTCTTTATTTATACAAACGCCTTAAGAGAGGCATACAGCGACATCTACCAGAAGACTCAGGCTTCATTAACGGCACTAACGACTCAAATCATGTTGAAAAATCGTCAGTAACGATGCGCCATCCCATACTAAATTAATTTTGTACTAAGCAGTAACGCTTCTAACGCAAACTACAAATTTAGAAATATAGGAAAAATTGAAAAAAAAATAAGTGAGAAAGAAATTGAATTCATT
The DNA here is from genome assembly GCA_951800055.1 of Cenopis cana. NCBI lineage: Eukaryota > Metazoa > Arthropoda > Insecta > Lepidoptera > Tortricidae > Cenopis > Cenopis cana. The sequence continues at coordinate 9,043,965 of OX637484.1, forward strand.
GACGCAAAAGATTTGGAAATTCCGACGGAAATTAATTTGTCTTACTTCCTTTTAATAAGGATTGAGAAAGGCAGGCATCTCGCGCCGGTCCCCTGTACCTGAGAATTATATCATTCTCAAAAATATTATTAACGCTCTAGTTCACATCCGCTTTGTATTAATAACATAGGTATATAATTATGATAGGGTTAAACAACAGCTAATGCTGAATGTTATTTTAATTATTATATTAGTACTTTAACTCAACGTTTAAGATACAGTCATAAAACATCACCGTATCTAATTAAAATGTTAGGTATATTAAATAAGAAAAACACTTGATACTAAAAGTCAAGTCGTAGTTTATGATATAAGTAATAGTTATAGATAGGTAGAAATATCTTGCAATTAGTAAATGTACGGCTTTTAGGAGTATGTTGATTGATTAATTGTGAAGTAGACTGTAGAGGCTCTGTCTACATTTTTAGGTAAGTACGATGTATTTAATGGACTCTAATGCACCAAATTAAGTAGTATATTTTAAAATAAGCACCATATATTTTAAGAATATACCCTATATCTAGTTTTGGCGGTAATTTAAATTAACGTATATTAAGTTTCTTTATGTTTCCAATAAATTATAGACAAATTTATTTGAAGAACGCGTGCAAATAACGCGCCGAATCGCCAATGAGGTTAAATTTTTAAGGAACTACATTTTCGTCCCTTTTTTTTAATAATAACATCTCACAAAGTTATATCCTTAAGTCAAGAATCCGTAAGTCAAAACTCAATTTTATTCATTATTTATACGAGGCAGAAACATATACTTAGGTACCTAACTTAATAGACACATATATTAAAAGTAGATGTACAGGATAGGTAGCAATTATTTTTAGAACAGGATGTGAACTTAAGTGTGTCACGATAAAGCTTTTGAAACTAAGGAGGCACATCAAAGCATTACAAATTGTTTTAACTGTATAATTTATATATATTCTAGAAAATTACCCCGAGAAATGCTATAGTAACAACATAAATGTTTAATCCAAATAAACAACGTTATAGTCTGTTAGAACATTAGTTCTTGAGCCAGCAGACTCGATGGTGTTTATAAATCCATTTTAATTATTTGCATGTTAAGTTAATTTTACACATCATACTACGGGAAATTGAAATAATTATACTTAGTTCAACGTAATTGCTTTGGTGAAATAGTTTCATGTAGACTTTATCGTTTAAACGATCAATTTTACAAACTACTTTTTTTAATCGATGATACCTTACCGTCAAATTAAACATAGATGGTAAATCTCACGTAGGTAATCTTTGTGACAATGAATTCAAGAAAACAAATTTTAAAGGTAAATTATTAATGTTTGGGCTACAATGAGAATGGCGCAAGCACATTGGCATGAAATGGTAGAACTTCGTTTCGCTAAACGGAAATATTTTCTCCCTGCCCACTGAATTATGGCGTGAAATGTAAGTTTACATCAAGATCTACACAAAGTACTAGGCCTCAAACTAGGTAACATACTCGTAACAAAACAAAATTTCCTGATTTGACCCGACTGCTGGGAGTACTTAAGAAGGCTTACTTTTTGGACTGTAGTCGCCAAGCGTGACTATCAGTAGCTCACTGGAAACAAAAAAAAGATGCCAGTCATTTAAATGATATACCTAATCCATTACCTAGGTATCCTACATACTAATGTCGTTATTTGAGGAGAGGCAAGTCGAAGATGTTAAACACACTTTCTAAATTAACCACTTCAGCTCTATTTCATTTAAACATATTTAATCAAAATTATTTCATTTTGTTTTCGTATTGTTCAAGTTCACTGATTTAATTTTGTCGTCAAGGAGTGTGATTGTACATATTTTATTAGATTGTACCGTAACGTTACCTATAATGGATATATTATTAATGTAATTGCACCGATGTTTGCCTGTTTTGTATGTGCACAGCAATTTATTGTGATATTTTAAATACTATAGGATAAGATGCAAATCATGATCTCGCGAGTAGACTATGTACCTATCAATGTGATTAAATAATTTACTTAAAAATTTAAAATGTATTATGTCAAATTAGTCTCTATATTAAATATGGACTCATCTTATTTATGCCTATCTAGTTTAGACCGGCTACACCATTCACTAATTTCTTAACCCCATGAAAATTTGCTAGAGCCTATTCGTATGCTTGCGTTATGCGGCATCCTCCTTAGATAAACTGCTGGGCGGCCAGGAGAGGTAAATCTACACAATAACTCAATGTCGTCTAAGGCCCCTAATATATCCTGAGAGGTTATATTTTGGACTAGAGTGGACGCCGCATCACAGATCTGTCACTGTCCCTATTTTATTCAGAATCTTTAGCAATTTTCGTCAATTTTATGAATACTTGTGTACGTAGGAATAAATAAAATATGAAGTGCTAATCGTTGTCCATGGTCGTTCTATAAGCTGTAGCCCGCGGGGCCGCGACTCGCGCGCCCTCGCGTTGCGCGTGCGTCGATGCAGCGCGCTATAATTTCATTGCACCTCACCACTATAATATTTATCTAGTTATTGTTATAAAATTATTTAATTACCTATGTAAGCACACGACTATGAGCACAATTTTTCTACGCATTTATTAAGTACCTTTAACCTGTAAGAAGGTAAATTAAATGTTGATCAAAGTTTCTAGTCACTTTTATATTCGCAAATAACATGCGATAAATACAGTTATTCAACAAGTAACAACGTATGCTCATGGAATCTTCCGAACTCAGTTCAAAACACATATTTGTAATACCAACCTATTTCTCAGACATGATATACTAAAATAACTAATCGCTCAAACGGGTAAACTATTTCGACGACATTTATTGTTGAAGTAAAATATTTTTAGAAGTCACCCTTGTTAGTTATCATTAAATACTTTTAATTTGGTCAATTATTAGATGCACTGATAACACGCTACAAAGATTTCGCCAGCAGTAAAAGCAAATTAAATTATTCTCCTGGTTACGAAGAAGTAAAATTTTCATCAGCCAATTTCCTTGATCATAGTTGTTAATTTAAAAATGCAACTATTTTTGTAGATACATATTATCTATTTGATTACCACTAGATAGAGATTTACATAGTATATATTTTCTCATAGTGTTACGTTTGCCGATGTAAAGACAAACGAATGTTCATTTGTAACTGCACTATCTAAGCCACATTGTAAATGACCGATGAGCTGTTAGGCGTTGGTCACCCCCCTTGACGCCGCCGTACACAGCTAGGTACAGCATCAACGGGAGACCTGCCGATAAATTTTGCAGAGGTTGTCAGTTCTGATTACGATGGCTGTATTGGCGTCATACAGAGCTCCCCTAAGTGACGAAGCGACTCCCACACTTGCACGTCAAGACTACGCCCATCAACTAAGTTGACAGTTCTGTTCTGGTTCTCTCTGAGAATATTTTTTCGTTTAGCCGTGTCATGCACGAGTTCACTTGACTTGTCATTTCGCAAAACATGTATGCAACTCATATGGCGATAATCTAATAAGTCAGGTGTAATATTACAGAGTCGACCCTGTGATCTAGCTTGTATATGTAGTTTGTTAATTTTCTAACAACATCAACATCATGTACCTAACAATAAGGTTAATCGGGACTATCCTTAGTTATGAGTTATTGAGAGACCGCAATCTGTATTCCAATAAATATTATTTCTCGAACGAGCCTGCGATTCAATGTTCATATTAAACATATACTTACGTTATCAGACACAATAGAACAAAAATACCCGCCGGATTGTTTGATATAACATCATTTAAAAGACTACGATTCACGGTCGACTCCGCAATGTAAACGTGGCTTTATAACGACTACGCTATTTTGTAGGCGTAATATACTTTTGGACTATTTATTACGTATTGTTAATTACTATGTATGTTGTATTAAGATAAAAAATGAAAAACAAAAATAAATGTTAAATAAATGCCTCAGCCAGATGATATAAGAGTTTTATTTCGAAACTTCTAACGTCTACGTCCAATACTATTCTATGCCAAGGCAATTCAAAGTCTACATTTGCGAACGTGTTATTGTTACGGCGGTGGTTCGAAAATGGAACCGTAGTCGAGTCGATGACATCTATACCTGCCGTCAGTCACTCCCACAAACTACTAAGGAGATACTAACGTATCAGACGACCTACTTCCTTCACATTTATTTATGAATTGTGTTATCTGTGGCAGAGAAAAATGGAAGCAGATAATTGCATTTTATAGGTTTCTGAACATGTAACGCGTACCTAAACGAAGGTAATGTGTTATTCAGCCGAGGTTATAGGTACTCTGTAACGTTCACACGAGAAACCGGCGTTCTGTATTTTGATATATCGTTTTATATATAAATTGTAATATATGTTTGGATACAATATATTATGTACAACCATCATGCAACTCGTTTAAATTCAATAGCTATACGTAGGCTTAGGTCGGAGTGAAGTCAGAGCGGGGTGTTAGACAGGGTTGCAATACTATCATTAGGTACTATCTCCACAGTTTTAACTTAGTTGTTGGCATACGAGTTGGTAGTCACCTAAACTAACCTAATTAGCAATTTACGCGTCGCCGATGATACGACCATTATAGGCGTCAACGTAGCAGAACTCTCCATGCTTTTAAATAAATTTGAACATATCGGTGATAAATAACAATACCTACGTAATAAATGTCCTGATGCAGAAGACAAGGGAACTGCGGGAACCGGACTTAGGAGATGACGTTTTTACTTGTGCCCGCAGTTTACCAATGTCGGGAACTGCATGAAAGAGGTCATTAGAAGATCGCAGATTGCTAAAACAGCAATGAAGCGCTTGGACATGATATGGAGCAACATGATATGGAACAACGAATACTCAAAAAAAGGGATAGAGGGAAATGCTTGGAACAGAATTTTTGACTTCGTAACTTTGTTTGGCCTAGTTAGGAGGTAAACATATCAAAAGTCACCGCCCGCCCGCCCATGAACCTTTATGAAGGTCCCATTTTTCGGTATTTCGTAATAAGTAATCTACATAAAAGTCTCTACAAACTTTTGTACACCTTTTTTGCTAGGATGAATATTTAATGAGATGATAAAGGTGGAAAGTTAATTATAATTGAAAAAAAAGGATGTTTTTGTTATTCAAAATTTTTAAATAAAAAAAATACAGAAAAATTTGCTCTCGAGCTCTAATCAACGATACCCCACTCGTTGGGGTTTCCCAATATTTTTTCGCGTCCTCCTTTAGTTAAAATAGTTATATGCACGCCTCATATAAACGATTAAACACGTAAAAATATTTTTGGACAATTTGTATAGATTTGGGTAAACACGATGCTTCTGCATACTGCATATGCAACTGTAAAAAAAAAGTACTATAGCTCCATCTGTTTTTAACGGGGGCTCCCATGCAGCAAAATGGGAGGGTGTATAAAAAAATAGATCTAGCTAATCGAGCCCCCCTTAAAAACCAACGGTTGGAGGAATAGCCTTCAAATTTTCACAATGTTAGCATTTTGTTGTCCCAAAGCTATAGAAATTGTCAAAAAATACTTTTTCACGTCTCTTGCTCGTAAAGCTTTATTTTATGCTTCGTTGACAGTGCCTAAAATACAGTTTTATGCTCTAGAGCATAAAGTAAAATCTTCGTCGAAGAACTCGAAGACCAAGGCAATCGGCCCAACAGCCACACGATCAACCCTGTGCGCTGCGCCCGCAGCCTTCCAGCGCGCGCGAGCCATCCCGCGCTCCATCGAACGAGGTGAACGACCGAGCGAGTGTAAATGTGATGACATAACCTTAATTAAATTATTTGTTTCATTTCCTCGCAACCGACGTGAAAAGTAGAGTGAAAAGTATAACTCGTCCATAAAACCCAATTTACACTCGATTTTATATTAACATTCCCCTGACAAATCTCATATATATTCATCCTAGCGAAAAATGTAGAACCTTTTTTGTAAGGAACTTTATGTAGATTGGGATGGGACCTTCAAACCGCCCTCCCCCGCGCCTCAAGAGCTACGGGCGGAGCCTTTTGATATGTTCACCTCCTAACTAGTCCAAACAAAGTTACGAAGTCAAAAATTGTGTTCCAAGCATTTCCTTCTACGTATACCTTTTCGTTGCCTGGCCAGGCGGCTTTCACTCCGTCAGTTAGCCGCGCCGCTGCAAGTGCATTCAGTGGCGAATTGCTACCGGACGGTCGCGTCGTCTCGTCATTCGCTTGGTGTAGTCAATATTTGTTATTTACCTATTATAATTTGGGTTTGTGCAACTTGTCTACGTAGTACTATTACTTATTCTGTGGCCTGGCCTAGAATTCAACATCTGTTGCAATGTACTACCTACATAGATATAGTTTGAAAAACCTGTTATGAGACTTATCGGATTAGACCGCACTTCCCTTAGTAATCGGTATGCAGATGCACTTTGTGGGACTAAGAACAATTTATGTTAAGTACAATTTATGTTAGATGCAATATTCGCTCTTCAGGCTCTAGTTTACATCAAAGGAAGACAAACCACGAGGACCAGAACTTTAATGAAATAAGACTCAGAAACTCCGAACCTACTTATAATATATGAAAATGCCTCAATTTTGTAAAACCAAACCAGTGAAAATTTTCCGTTATTGGCGTTAAGGCGCTACACTGAGAAATTTGGAGACTTTGAAACGCTGTTCTGCCCAGACTAGCAAACAGTAGGGGCTGATTTTCAGATATATGATTCTTGACTATATGATTGTGGTACTGACAATAGCGAAACATGATTGCTTAATCTCGATAGAAAATAAATCCAAAGTCGAGTCTATATTTTCCTTTTTTCCTCAGCCTACTAAAACAACGCATTATTAAAAGACACGATTAAGTTAATATGATGGTATTTTACCTCATCTAGGTACTGACAAGAGGAAATTTAATAAACCTGCACACAGTCAGATATTTAACGAGATTTGTCTAAAAAGCCATTCTCGGAGAGGGTTGCATCCCGTTTTGTCGTGAGCGAAAAACAAAGGGTGTCTCTTTCAATCGATATATCGCCTTAAGCAAGTGTTTTTGGTAACCTTTGAGTAAATCCTTTGCCGCCGCCCACCTAATGATATTTCATAAAAAAACGTTCGAATTATGATCGCAATTCGCAACGAATGGATTGAGCGAGAGATTATTGTAGGCAAGTGACGCAATTGGTTGGCAATAATAAAAATAAATTAATTTTACATTCATTACCGATAAACCAAACGCACGAAAATACTCGCAAAACTTCGCACCTTAATTTTTTTCTGCGATTTTAAACATTTATAAATGTATTTATTAAAAGTATTAAAACGTATAAATTGACGCTGTTTGACCATAGAAAAGTGGTGACTTCACTGATTCCGATTTCCCTAGAAACTTCATACTAACAATGCATTTTTGACATTTCATAGAAAGTATTTTTTTTTTGACTATAACTCAACATCCCTATTGTCGCAAATCGCAAATGGTTCCCTTCTCCTCCTAGAATTGACAACATTTCAAAATTTATACGATGCCTAAATCGAAAACCATTTTGGTAAATATGCTACCTGAACGTACGTACGGTACCTACCTAATAATAGTAGTTTATGCAACTGGTACATAATGAGGGGCACTAAAACACGAGTGTGTTTTATGAAACGAGCCGAAGGCGAGTTTCATAATAAGGTCACACGAGTGTTTTAATGCCTAATTATGTACAGTTGCATACATTACTTTATCTACACACATATTATAACTACTCTAAGATGGGTTCAGAAACCGTAGTAAATAAATAAGAAGAGTCATTTTCTACGGTTTCCGAACGCATATTAGAGGATTTATGATATGTGTGTAGATAAAATAGTTTTTAGATTTATTTCTTCGTTAGATGTGAAGAAAATCGCCAAAATGTATAAAACGCAAGGGTGACGTCATTCCTATGCTGTCAAACATTAGTACTTAATACACAAAAATTACGTCATAATTCACTTACGATTCGCTCCTTTTAAATTAAATATTTTGGAATGAAAATTAGGATTTCCGGAGAAATAAAAAAATACGTGGACCTTAAAATTTCGTTTTCTATCAATCTAGGATATAAAATGGCCAACTTGAAAATTTGAAATGTTGTCAATTTGCACGGCCAGCTCAAGACGGTGCGCGAGATGTTTGACAGCTGATCTCGCGGCGAGATACCTCGCGCGCTTTTTAGTGCTAGCCGTTCTTTTCTACATTTGCAACTAATGATTTGTTCGTACCTACGAGTACATATAAGTATTGGATTCAAGGCGCTCTTTAGACGAATCCAGTTACAGGCGGCGTGCGGCAGATCTGGATGCTCACCGTACCGTTTTCATGCATCCAGTCACGCTGTCCTGGCACGAATTGATTTACATCGCGCCAGTACCCTGCCAGAGGCTGGCCAGTTGGCAACTAGCGAAATTGGCGTCAGTGACTGGATTGGTCTTAAAATGCCTCAGACTGGTTCAAGCGACAAAAAGCACTGGAGCGCAATGCGCAGTGTAAGTTCCGTCGCCCACATGGATGGCACTGATTTCGCTGTACATGCTGAACTTTTTGTAATTTTCTTGAAATAGCTCAAAATCTGCTTAAAGGTATGATTCCGTTGCCGACTGCATACAGCAACAGTACGATCCGCCGTGGACTCTAGACTAGTGTATAATGGTATCCAAGTTTTAAATAAGCTTGGGACACTCAACAAAGTGCAACTGGTATGGATACCAGGGCACGAGGGCTTCATCGGCAACGAAAAGGCAGATGAGCTTGCAAGAAATGGATCAGCAAACTGTTTTGTAGGTCCAGAACCGTTCGTGGGACTCTCGCAGAGAACCATAACATTAGCCGTGAAAGACCACGCCAAAACCAAACACCAACATGAGTGGAGGAATAAGGCGGGCTTAAGGCACTCAAAGCTCTTCATGGAAGGAGTGGATACAGGCTGGACCAAAAAGATTTGGAAACACAGCAGAAAGCAGCTCAGAATGATAACTGGGGTGTTTACAGGTCACTTCGGGGTCAAAGGAATCTTGGCCAAGATGGGACTAGCAGATGACATAGAATGTAGGATGTGTGGTGAGGATGACGAGACAATGGAACACCTATTGTGTGAATGTCACGCCCTTGCCAGACAGAGAATGAATTCCTTTGGAAATGGGTACCCTGAACCAAAGGAATTCAGAGTACTCCCGCTGAACTCCATCATCCGGTTTGTGGAAATGTTGGAGAGCAGCTTGGAGTAGGTATAAAGGAGGGTGCAATTGCACAAAAGATCCCATTGGGTCGAGGTGCATCCGCAAGGGCCCTCATACTAATAAGATAAGATAAGATAAGATGCAGTCGGCAACGGAATCATACCTTAACTGTGAAATGGAGTAACTACCTACCATATGTACCGTCGGCCAAGAAAGTGGTCTACCAGTTTTGACAAAAGTTTCTGTGAGATCTAATTATCGCTAGGGTTGCCTTTTCTAACGGAGTAGAGTTGCACAAATTGACGTACGTTTATTATCTGAGATGCCTGACATATAAAGTCATAGATTATTTTATTTTGACCTTTGTTATCAATGCAATAGGCTATTATTTTGAAATAATGTTATATATTTTTCTCTTCAATTAAAACCATTATACGATCTTTTTCAAGAAAATCTTTTTGCAACTGAAAAATAAAGTATCACTGACAAATAGCGTCAAGTATTATTGTCAACGTAATATTCAACAATCGTGTTATTATATATTATTCTAATTTCTTGATTTCCTACTGTTGTAATGCCTCGTAATTTAACAAGAGCCGAACGAGTTAATAATAAAGCACTTCATAACAGGGCTTCAATAATAGTGAGATTTCTAGACATCTAAACTTGCACATGACATGACGTAAATACATGTAATATATGAAGGGAGCAATAGGGTATTTGACACATATTAAAAAGTATAACACACTGTCACTTTTTGGATAGTTAGCCATCAAAATATCACAATAAATCGTAAATTATAAAATTTTACCAAAATCATAAAAAGATATGAATCATCAAAAACTCCGATAATTATAAATTATGTAATTTTCTATTGTCGCTGGTAGGTCAGGATTGAAACATCACATCCATTTGAATAATCATGTTAATTATATATCTTATTAGTTTTACACAAATCCACAGTTTAACAGTAAATTCAGGCTTATACAAGATCTTGACACTTCAACCGCTCTTAATCGAATGCGCTAGTCCCCGCTTGTGAGTCTGGCCAGCCTTTTTATCCCTTCCAATCCATCCCCTCCAATAGGTTCGTTAAACAAGTCACGCCACTGACGGCGTGACTTTTCAAACAGATCAATTGACAATCTTTTAATAAGTGAAATGTTTTAATAGCAATAAGAATTATGTCTTTAAGAAGGGCAATTATATTTCAAAAATATTATTACCCTTACATTTCTTACCGTACAAAATTCAAATGGAATGCTTATGTAAAAATAAAAAATAAAATATTATTGGGGAACGGGACTTAATCGCGTACAATTATAACAAATTTACCTTTTTTTAAGGTTTTGCCCGACGTTTCGAATGTATCACAACATCCGTGGTCGCGAGCTGACTGGCGTGAGCGGGTATCAAATCAACATCTCCTAGCCGCACGGGTTTTCCGAACTACCTGCACTTGGTAATTGGTATGGTATTAACTAGTGGCTCTGTGAGCTGTAGACCTCGTGAGTGTTTTTTTTTATTTCCAAAACTATGTTAGATATCGAACCTGTAGAGCAGGGGTCGGCAACCTTTTAGCACCCACGGGCCACATAGTAGCTAAAAAAATCTTCGCGGGCCGCAGATGATAATAATGATCACTGTCTGTTGATATCAACTCGAAACAAATTGGTACGCCGTACGCGACAGTAACGTACCTAGTAAAAATTCGCACCCCTTTTTACGTGAAAAACGAGAAAGACGAAAAAACCGACTTTTCACAGATAAACCAGCTAGTTTCCTTACCAAACCCAGATAATTCGCATTTCAACGGCATCGTAATTTCCCGATTCATTCGATCAATGCAAGCATATAGAATAGCAGATATAGAAACTTTAAGGGGGGGACGGGTCATAAAGTCATAACACACCTAGATGAAAACGCGAGCGCGAAATTTTTCGAACACTGATGCAAATGCGGCAAATACTGCATACGCATCAAGTCATAACACATCTAGATGAAAATGCGAGCGTAGCGAGCGCGAAATTTTTCGAACATTATGATGCAGGTGCGGAAAATACTTCATACGCATACGCATCAAGTTATGTAGATGTAAACGCGAGCGCGAAATTTTTCGAACACTGATTCAAATGCGGCAAATACTTCATACGCATCAAGTCATAACAAATCTCGTTGAAAACGCGAGCGTAGCGAGCGCGAAATTTTGCGAATATTATTATGCAGGTCTGGAAAATACTCCTCCGTCATGTAGACGTAAACGCGAGCGCAGCGAGCGCGAAATTTTTTGAACATTAAGATGCAGGTGTGGAAAATACTTCATACTGTCTAACGCAAACGCGGCGAGCGCGAAATTTTTGAAAAAAAAATTAGATAGATTTAATTGTAAAATATACTTACAAACACATATCTCGTCCTGACCAACTGTTAAAATATTCGTGGTTGGCGATACAGACGCTTTCACGATGTTACGAATTTCAAATTTTACCTTTACAAACAATAAAGCCAGGGAGGCTCGCGGGCCGCACGGAAGGGGCTCGCGGGCCGCCTGTTGCCGACCGCTGCTGTAGAGGAGGACAAACCATAGAATTGTTTTTAGATTACTCGACAAAAATATTCGATGTAATCAAAGAACGTGCTCACAATACTTCACGAGAATCTGTTGTGAAATGCGTCCCTTAGAGGTGAACAAATCGAAATTCGGCCGCAGAAACACAAAATAATTGATAAAAAAATTGTTTTTTTAAATTTTGAAAAAATGACTCGATAAAAAAATTCTATAGAATTACCGCACCTGCTCACAAAATTTAACGAAAATCGGTTGATAAATGCGACCTGTAGAGGAGAACAAACCAATGAATAAAATAAAAAATAAAAAAATTTACTTGCCTAAAAAATTCTATGTAATCATAAAACCTGCTCACAAAACTTCACGAGAATCGGTTGAGAAATGCGACCTGTAGAGGAAAAAACGGCCGCAGAAAAATACGAAATCATTGATACAAAGTTTGTTTTTTCGAATTTCAAAAAAGTGACTCGACAAGAAAATTCTATATAGTTACCAAACCTGCTCGCAAAATTTCACGAAAATCGGTTGATAAATGCGACCTGTAGAGGAGATCAGCCGACGACGTAAAAAAACTTTTTTTTTAAATTTACAAAAATTTACTCTACAAATAAATTATATGTAGTCATGGAACCTGCTCACAAAATTTCACGAGAATCGGTTGAGAAATGCGACCTGTAGAGAAAAAAACGGCCGCAGAAAAACACGAAATCATTGATACAATGTTTGTTTTTTGAATTTCCAAAAAGTGACTCGACAAAAAAATTCTATATAGTTACCGAACCTGCTCACAAAATTTCACGAAAATCGGTTGATAAATGCGACCTGTAGAGGAGGACATACAAAAATCCGGCCGGACATACGAAAGCATTTTTGTCGAAGCTAAAACAGAGACCTCGTTTTACTCGGTCAACTACATTCCCACTAGGGTTGTCACTCGCACGACACACAACACTAACAATGTCCGTTGATGTAATGGACGATCTATTTCCACGCTTACACTTACTAATAACTGGATTCCACGAAGATGAGATTTTGAAACCGTCGTCCCGGTTGAAATTTCGATGTTTTTTAATTTCAACGGCTTCACGTCCCTTCAGTCCCGTTCCCCAATAATAATGTGTGAAAATCGTGTAAGTTTAATCAATACAAAAAATAAATTGTAAGGCAACTATGTACCTAAACGCATTATTTTACGATTAATACAGCAAAATACTAATTTTCCCATACAACGGTTGGTCGAATGCTGTGCAAGTGACGTCATTCATTTGCCAGGGCCAATTTGTAGGAGCCTTTTTGAGGGCCGCTAGCGTCGAACTAGGTTTGTCCCTAATTTTAGCCCTTTATTGTGCTCTAATTGTTGTTGGTCCCATATAGACATTTGATCGTCTCTAAAAACTGGTTCGATTGGTATTATAAAAAAAATTGTCAAATAGCGTATTGTCACTGTCATAATATTATTGCAAAGGGAAATCGACCTTGTTGTTTCATTTCATGACGTTCAAATGAACCTCGACCGTATGGTGGTAGACCACATTTTTTGCTGACTGTACATACGCACACTAGATGTTTTAGTATTCTTATCACGCAACAATATTGCATTCTGTATAACGAGAACCCCGATGTCACTCGCACTAACGCCGTCCGCTTACTGAAGTGGGCAAAGGGGGCGCATCTCAAAGCAAGAAACCACTTACCGAGTTAGTCATCATCAGGGTCTCTATTCTGTGCATCCCTTTCGTATTTGTTTCGGATTCCAATACGTATGTTTGGCGCGCCCTTTCTGCCACGTTTGCTCAGCACTCTCAGCAGTCTCAGCACACGTGATAAGGTCGCGAAACATAGTTACTGAAAAACTAAACAGATTCAAAGTTGCGAACAATTATAGAGCTCCAGCCGACGCGGTCGCTCGCTCTCGCTCTCGCTGCGCCGCCGACTTAGGTCACTCGGGTCAGAAGTACTGCCATCTGCCACCGCTGCTCCTGACAAGGTCAAAATATCGGTGAAACATTCGTGTTGAAAAGTTATAGGAGAAGAGTGTGTGTAGATATCTAGATTCTGCACTGGGTTTCGACGGAGGTAACAATAAAGACTGAATGTGGACATGATGTGGACTGAATATCTTTACCTCACTTTACCTGAAGTACCGGGAGAATAAGACTGTAGGTACTTATAACAAAATTACGAAATTTAAAAAAAAAAAAAAAAAAAAAAAAATAAATAGTTTATTCACAAAATTATACAAATGTTTACATTTCATACACTTCTGCCAAACCACATTGCGGTTTATTGGCAGACGAGGCTCCATTTATGTTTAGGTACTTAAATAGGTAACATTTGTCTTAAAGAATAGGTATTTGTATTTAGGTAATGTATTTGCTTATTTATCTAATCTAATGCGAGAATACATAAGATTAAGGTTCTGGGCAGACATAGCTAAGGGATTATAATCATAGAATTGAATTTTTTACTTTACTTATTAATATGTTACTAACTTTCTTCTTAAATAGTTTTTTAGTGATGCACTTATTTTTTATATCTGAGGGTAAGTCATTATAGATTTTGGGAATTAGGTACTTTCGACATCTTTTTCCATAGTAATTCTTAAAAGTAGGTACTTGTAAGGTATCAGCATCCCTGTTTCGGGTTAATCTTTGTTTACTTAATACATTTTTAAATTCGTCATTACAGAGTTGCTCCAAGGCCAGCGTTAATACTACCTTCTCATGAACCGGCAACATATTACATTCCAGGAAAAGCTGTTCATAATTACTATTACATTTTATCTTGGTTTTTTTGTCCACCATTAGCTTCATGAATCTAATCTGTAACGCCTTGATTTTATCTAAATATGTTTTAAACGTACGCCCGTAACTTGCCAGTCCATATGAAAGCAGCGAGTCCACCAGCGCGTAATATACTGTATACATAGTAGCCCTGTTTAATACGAACTTCAAGTGGTGGAACTTTACAAGAACTGATCTTAGTTTATTGCAGAGGTTATTTACGTGCGGCTGCCATGAGAACTTATAGTCTATGAGCAAGCCCAAGTACTTATACTGTTCCACCACCTGGAGCTCTGCGCAGGCGCATGCGGCCGTGGCCGGCTGCACACTGTGGAGGCAGTCAAAGCTGTGCCCTACTATACGCGGGTGCCTATAGCACTCTCTAGTATACGGGGATCGTATATACATACATTTTGTTTTTGCGATATTAATTATGATCCCATTGTCATGTGACCACTTGATAATATTGGTGAGATCTTCCTGTATTAGGTTTTCTACGACATTTACGACAAAAGACATTCCTGACAAAATGATAGCAGGTAGTATTGTTAGGGTCTGGTTAGGTAGTGTGTATAGTATAGGTGGGTTTGCGGCCTGCTAATTTGATGCGCCAGTTTGCGACTAGGGTTGCCAACCGTCCCGCCTCAGGCGGGACGTCCCGTTTCCAGCACCCTAGGCGATGCATCCCGCAAACTATTATACTATTCTGAGCCGCAAACGATGCGTGCGGGACGCCAATTGTCCCGCTTTCAAGCCTCTGCAGAATTATAAGAACTGGAGCGAACATTTTGTTTAATATCAGGAAAGAGTGCACAACTTCGATAAATGAAAATAAGTAATTTATATCCCGCTCCCGTAATAGGATAATTTTAGCTCGGAAATCATCCACTAAGAACTTACGAGTATATCTCGCGGGAATGACTAATGTATCCTATATCACAATTATACGTTAACAGTATTGATACGAGTGCGCGAGTCCCGCATTTTTAGCCAAGTCTCGCAATACGGTATTAAACCCCTAGTCAAATCAGCAACTTTTTATTAAATGTCAAAAACGATTTGTTAATATGTTAATATGAAGTTTGTAGGGAAATACTGTCTTAGTGACGTCACTAAGGCAGTGTGAGTAGGTTTGTTCAAATCAGCGTCCTTTTTAAATCTTTATGCTTATAAAATCCTTCAATTAGCTAAAATAAATTAATAATTGATGTTTTTCGAGTATTTTCGTTAGATCTTTTATTAGTCAAGTAAAAAATAATTTATTTTTACCTTAGTTTAATACCCTATTCTACAACAAATGTCCCGCAAATCGGAGCACATAAGTTAGCAACCCTATTTGCGACCACTTGGACGAGTTGATAAACTGAAAGGATATTTTCTCGTTTTTAGGGTTCCGTATTTTAATATATTTCCATTTAATAGTTTAATAGCTACCTACCAATTAAAATGCATACGACTCACTGTTTCTGATCAAATAGCAAACTTACAATCCGCAAAGCTTCAAATTAGAACGCTGAAGCTGAACCGACGCGACGCGCTACAATCAAAATTTGAAAAAAAAAAATGTCATTGACAGTCCCTCAATCGAAGGTTGTCAACGGTAGACAATATGTCTACTAGACATTTGTGAGTACCTAGCATCTTTGCCGTTTGGTTACCGGTTTTTTTTAATGGCCGTCAGTTTGTGATATTTAATATATATTTGTTAGTATCTCGGTAGTTTATTCAAACAAAATTAGTACCATTTATATTTTTAGCTTTCATGAAAATACATCGTTTATTAATAGAAAAATACTGCTCCTAATATGTCTATGATCTATGGTCAGGTCAGGACATGTCAAACCACTGTCAAACGCTCAAACTGTGACTGTCAGTGTTGCCAGATATACAGATTTGTCGGTATTTATACAGAATTTTGACATGCTATACGGATTTTAAAATCAATATAACGATTTTTCGGTATTTATACAGATTTTTAAAATGAGAGGTAAGTTTTAATACGGATTTTTAAGCGCAAATGTCTTTTTATACAGATTTTTTGATATAATGGTCAAACTTGGCAGATCATGCAAATTTACTGGTCCAAATTGTGATGACCATGCGATTTGTCAGCTGCAACTCGTTTGACAGTTAGATCAGCAGAGGACCTACCGCGAAATGCACCCGAAGTCTTCCCTCTCTGTCAGATCTGCGAGTTTGTAGGTAAGTGCGACAGAGAAGGAAAATCCCGAACGCCATTGACGGTATGCACTCAGCAAAACTTGTCTCCACGCAATAGCAATTAGTCAGCTTCTGATAAATTGGCTCTGACAGATCACTCTACATGTATAAACTCCTTTGGACTGACTAGATATTGTTTATATAGGCCCAAAACTTGACCAGAGTGACAGCGAAATCTTCAATCTCAACTGAATTATATTGTGCCGTCCATAGGGCGGCCAAGTATAAGGTAATATGTGCATAAATAAAACGAATACTTAAGAAGTTTGGTTAAGTACAGCAGTAGCACGGGGCTGACACGCGAAGGAAAGCAAGCGCTGCGCTGTGGGTAAGTATGTGTGCGTGCGCTGTCGGTACACGCTTCAATTTTTTGCGCGAGTGCTTAGCGCGTGGCGCGGACGAATCGCGAGCCGCGACGGTAACCCGATCGTAGCCCGCTTGTCATCCTGGCCTGTCAAGGACGAGGTAACTGACCTCGGCGGTGCAGGGGGGGTTCGTGTCCGTTCTGTATGTAATACTATTATACTATTCTGTGGCAGTAGTAAAGTAAAAATAACGATATACAGATTTTATACAGATTTTTTACTTTCAAATACAGAATTAGAGCTTTCAGTATCTGGCAACACTGGTGACTGTATATGTAATTGTGATGTGATGTGACATTTCTTTGTTTTCATACAGCTGCTTTGTTTAGAGAACACAGTTTACGAATTTAATGTGAAGCATTTCTTTGTGTAAACTCTTGCAACTAGCCAAATCATGTCGGGCTGTGACTCCCAGAAAGCCGAGGCTTCTAAGGATAACATATCCACTAATTCTATCGACGAAGGACTGCCTCGAGAACTTAGCCAGTTAAGTTTGTCGAGTGCCTCAAGCCAAGATGAATTTTATTGTGATAAAGGACATTCCGAAACAGCACTAAAAAATATTTACGGCTACTATCAGTCTCAGAAGCTATGCGATGTAGTTTTAATAGCAGGTGGAACGAGGTTAGTATCAATGGTTTATAACAATTATAACATACAGTGTTTATTAATTTATTATTCACTGAGAGAAAGTTACTAGAAAATAAGAAAGGAATTTCCTAGTAATAAGTTAACAAACGGAATAATAGAATTAATATGTCCAAATTCTAATTTAGTACCTATTCATTTATCTTTCAGTCACTTGTATATTTGTAATTATTTATCTGGATTTACAACTAGTGGTTACATGCATATATTTTACTTTAAGATTTTGCTTTTGACAGGATATCAGCACACAAAATTGTATTAACATCATGTAGTGAGTACTTTGCTGCTATGTTCACGGGGTCACTCCGCGAAGCCCAGCTCGCAGAGATCACGTTGGAGAGAGTGGACTCCCAGGCGCTGCAGGCACTGGTTCATTACTGCTACACAGGCACCATAGGTAACTTTACTGGCAACAGTACTGTCTTCTGTAATCTCACGGTTCGAAATAATTGCCATACAATTAATAATAATATTGCCTGTTGTTTGCTTCTACTTATTGTGATTTTGCATTGTATTGTGTCCTTTAATTGAGGTGTGCAATAAAGAGTATTTGTATTGTATTGTAATATGTATAGTTCAAACAACTGTAAGGCCAAGTGTTGTCAAATTAACGCAAGCAAAAATCTACCTAACAGTGAGATCTCTAAGTCGAGTTTTGGAAGAGCATTCGTTTGACAGAATTTGGTCTTAGTTTTGTGTGAACTATAACTTAGTGCACACTAATAGGTTTCTAATAAGAATCACCTCAATATTTTCATCATTGACTTATAAAATTCATAGATTTGAAGACAATAACTAGTATTTCATATAATAATTATGATTCCATTCAATTGTTTTATGCTAGTGTTTGGTTTTGTGGTTTTCCCTATTTTTATTCTAACATAAAACTCTGGAGAATCTAGAGTAACACAAGGTTTCTCAAATGCTTCCATAGTTTCAAATACTGCAAGCAAACTGATAGATGCCCATTACCAAAATCCCAATCCCACAACACTAGACATTAAAATTGAAGAATACTGTCAGAACTGTTTTAAACTTCATTTCACAAACAAAATAAGTACAAAGGGCGGACTTAATGCCATGAGGCATTCTCTACCAGTCTATAAGAACTATAATTAGATCTCATATTTTGGGAGTTTAGTCATTGGATAACCAGCGTTCTACTTGTACCTTGGTTGGCTTGGTTGTATCTTCACTAGCCATCTTTTATATCCCCTATAACACAGAATAGCTTCATCAACTTTACATTTCCAGAACTAAGAGAAGAAACAGTAGAAGTCCTGCTATCAACAGCCAGCTTATTGCAGCTACACACAGTTACGGCAGCATGCTGCGCCTTCCTGAAGAAACAGCTTGATCCATGCAACTGTCTGGGCATCGGACTGTTCGCAGAACAACAATCCTGTCTGGCTCTGCATAGGAATGCCTTGGAGTACACTTACCAACATTTTATGCAGGTTACAATTACAATACTGATTTACCAAAGGTAAAGATTAGACTTCTTGCTTCACATGTTAAGGCTAAACTTGACTTCCACAAACCACACTGACAATATAATGAATAATGACATACTATCTGGAGTTCAGTGGGACAGCCATGACTAAAGAAACGAAGTGAAGCAGAGTAAGTACAGTCAGTATCATAATAATACACACTCACGGACAAATAATACGGACTCGGTAAAAAACCGTAATATTTCCTAAAATAATGCGAGGTGGTAAGTTTATTTATTTATTTAATTTTACATCTATACTGCAAAAGTAAGAGCCAACAAAGTAACGTTTCGAAGTGTACATCGGACACGTAAAAACCCATGAAAAAAACCACGTTAACGGAGCGAGATACCGCGAAAATCGTTATATTTGGGCATTGATATTTTTATGATAGGATCCCGGAAATTGTTTATACAGTTGAGCAATACGAAGTATTAGTATAATGTGTAAATAAAACGAGTGTAGAATATTTAACAAAACCTATTGAGGCTATTTAAACTAGGGTGACCCGAAAATTTTGACCGCGAGTGTATACACTTTTATAATATATACACAACCATATCTCCAAAGAATAAAGTATTATGATGCTCAGTGTACTTATTCTTGTAGTTGTAATGAAAATCTTTTTTAATGTATGTATGTGTACGTCGAATTCGTATGTTGCTGGAAACGTTGGTACAGTCGCGGAATGAAATATTTGTCACATTTAGACCTTAATGTTATTAAAATAAAGTCGAAATATGGCGAACATTTCCAACTATACTTTGTGGCTTTCACCTATTGGAATTTTAGTATGAAAGATTAATCATGATGTTAAAGCAACAAGGTACAAAATAGAATAGAATAAGAATAATTTATTGAAAAACATATTGTACAATAATAATAACTATAGGCTAGGAGCTTACAATTAGATGGTAATAAATAGCACGTGCCTGAGCTAGGAAACCCTGTGTTTCAGGCAAAGAAGGGCTTACAATTACTTAAAAATATTCACATGCAAAAAGAGAAATACAATTTTATCTTAATAAGTAGTACAAATAATTAACAAGAAGATATATGCTATGTTGCAAGTTTATTTTAAAACAATCAATAATTTTTCTGTATCGTCATATGACATGTTTTGAAGGCAAAATAGTACATTACTTACCACCAAGGGCGATAAAACAAAGAATGTCTCAGATCGCAGGTATTTTACGCCCGAGCCGAAGGGCGATAAATATGCGATCTGAGGCTTTCTTTATTACCGCCCGTGTTAAGTACAAAGTTTTATGTCACCCCCTGGCCAGGAAGTGGTTTTTTTCGCGCGCGGAGCGTGTGATAATGGCCGCTTTATGGCCACGTGTAACATAAAGATATTATTAGCGCCTTGTTAGTCCGCCGTATTTACAATATGGCGATGTTTTCAGGTCGTAAAACACCAGGAGTTCCTATCGCTACAGGCCGAGCAGCTCGCCAGCCTGCTCAAATCTGATGATCTCAATGTTATGAGTGAAGAGAATGTGTTTGAGAGTTTGATGACGTGGGTGCAACATGACAGTGCCAAGCGAGAACAACACCTGCCAACGCTAATGAAATTAATCAAGTTGCCACTGCTTACTTCTGAGGTAACTCTGCATATTTTAAATTTACACTAAATGTGAGACATAATTAAATACACTTAATAATAATGCATATTTTATTAAAGTTAACTGACATTTAGGTCATGTTATGGAGTGCGTTTTTCAACCTTTATGGCTCAACCATAAGTATGAAGTAATATTTCCCTATAGCTTTCTGTTATTCATAACTTGAATCTTTTATTTAAAATGTCAAGTGAGTTGACAATGGTTTTATTCTATGTTACTGATGTTTTCTGTTCTACAATTGTGATAGTTCCACATTGAAAGAGACCTTATGGCGGCGCTTACGTCGCACCGATTCACTATTGTATCCGAACAACGTCAATAAAGGCGTAAATGCCGGCCGCCATAAGATCCCAAATATTGTACATTTTCAGTATTTAATTGACAAAGTAGAGCTGGCCTGCGGCAACGTTCCCGAATGCCAGTCTCTGATCATGGAGGCTGTAAAGTGGCATTTACTGCCCGAACGGCGGTCTCTCCTGTTCTCACACAGAACCAGGCCTAGGACGTCAACCATAGGACGACTACTAGCTATTGGAGGCATGGATGGATATAAGGTCAGGCTCCAACACTCTTTTGCTTTGAATTGAATTGAATGTGGCGTTCTCAAAAAGGTGAGGTCGGTGAGGTTGGTGCTGCCTCTTACGCCATTTTTATAGGTTTATGCGGGCTAGGTTTCCGCAACGCAATAATGGTATCATCGCGCAAAACGCTATTGTTGCAAACTTGAGACCAATATACACAAACTATTGGTATAATTTCGAAAGATAGTTATTTGATCCGTTAGGATTTTCAATAGTTTAGAAATTAGAAACAATAATATGATTTTAGCCAGGGTTTTAGCATCTCCGGACTTGAGTGTTGATATAATTTCTACACAGGGAGCCAGCAACATGGAGATGTACGACCCTCGAACTAATTCGTGGACGTCCTTCATGAGAATGGGCGCTAGGCGGCTACAGTTCGGCGTCGCCGTGATGCAGAACAAACTGATAGTTGTAGGCGGCAGGGATGGCTTGAAGACTTTAAACACGGTGAGTATGAGTACCAGAAATGCCTTGCAACTTTCTTAAGTTCAACGCAAGACGACGCGTGAGGAAAGAACCCACAAGCTATGTCTAGGTACTTAACTATTAAAATACTGGCAAAACTAACAATTTTTGTTGAAATTATTAATCTACCTATACACTTAGTAAAAACTGATTTCTTAGCATGTATTTATTTGATAATTGTGTGCTTGGTCATACATAGTGTCTGTTTAGTTATTAATACCTACTACAAACACTATTGTCGTCTAAAAGATAGCTATAACGATCAATAGTGCAATGATGACATCTATTTTGATATAGTAGTTACGTCATGAACAATTTACATTAATCCCGATTTGAAATTTTGGTAACCATATTCAGTCAACCAATTTGATTTCCGGCCCGCTTCGTACCTTGTCATTTTTATATTAATATGAGATCTCTATCAGTTTTCATATAGATTTTCACTGTGACAAGGTACGAAGTGGCCCAGAAATCAAATTGGTTGACTGTTCATGAGCCACTCTAGAAAGACGCTCACTTGCCCCAGGTCACACCTGTGACACGCCTAGGAACGTCAGCGGTGTCGGTAAGGATGACTGCGTGCGCTGTCGGTACACTGACCTAAGTAGGGTATTATTGAGCGTTTCAGAACAAAATTTGTTCTGAAACTCTCAATCGTATCTGGGTAATCTAGGTCACATTTGTTGCTTAAACACAACACACATTCCGAGTCCGACACACATTTCAACTTGTGAAAGTGTGTAAGTCAATATTTAAATAATTGTAAGGTGTGCCCCAAATTTTAGCGCACATTTCTTTAAATTGTAACCAAGACATATCAGTATTTACATGCTCGTTATATATGTGACGCAAATTAGGTTCGTCCTGAAAAGAATAATGAGACTTGCATTGTCCCTTATTAATTGCCCTTCATGATTTTTATGTAGGCTCAGTTGGGCAACTGAGCCTATATA
Organism: Cenopis cana; assembly: GCA_951800055.1. Classification (NCBI taxonomy): domain Eukaryota; kingdom Metazoa; phylum Arthropoda; class Insecta; order Lepidoptera; family Tortricidae; genus Cenopis; species Cenopis cana. Next base: position 9,066,898 of record OX637484.1, read on the forward strand.
AAAATCATTGTTTAGGAATTTTGCTGTACGTTTGGTTTAGATAAAAACAATCTATTTTGCAGTGGCGACCCATAGAAAAGTAATCTCAACGTTGTTTTGTTGTTCGCAGGTTATCATAGTCATATAATAACTGAATTTGGTTTTGCGTAATTGGGATCTACCACTTGTTCGTTTTATTGTATTTAAAAAAATTAATCCCTGGTACTCGACGAAGCACTTTTTCTAGAAATTTGTATTTAGGTTGAAATAAAGTTTTGGAATAAACATAAAAGTTTTCAAATTGTTCTGAAACGCTCAATAATACCCTACTATACTATTATACTATTTTGTGCCCAGGTGGAGTGTTTCGATCTAACATCGCTCACATGGAGCACTCTCGCGCCGATGAACACGCACCGGCACGGACTGGGCGTGGCGGTGCTCGGCGACGGACCCAACTCGCCCGTGTACGCCGTCGGCGGCCACGACGGCTGGATCTATCTCAACTCGGTCGAGCGGTGAGTTACTGTTAATGTGGTACCTACAGTTGGAGTGTTTCAATTTGATTGATTTTTAGAATACTGGATCATTTACAAAAACCTATCCGGTTATTTGGAAAGAACAATAAAAAAGCTCCCCTTTGTAAAAAAAAACATACCACTGCCGTTCAGTGGCGGAGCGTCCATACAACTCAATTCCCACCGGCTTGCCCAATTTTTAGCCAGTCCAATTCTTTTACTACGGCTCATGAAGAATAAGAAAGGCAAATTATGTCCGGCTTGCCTAAGAATATTTTTGACGCGCCGCCACTGCTGCTGTTGACAATTACGAAATTATCAGCATGAAAGTTTATTTTTACGATGATATTTAGGATGTTTTTTACGATGATATTTAGGATGTTTTTACAGAGTTACCAAGGCATTTTTCAATATTTTGTTCGGTTAATTTGTTACTTTCTTTTTCAATCTACAGTATTTTTTGTGTAATGTAATTCTACATTATTTCTTCACACTGGTAGCTCAAACTTCAATATTATCTTCGATTGATGAACCGGTCTCGCCTGTTGTGCAGATGGGACGCATGCTCGCGCACTTGGACGATGGTGTCGCCCATGTCGGGCGCGCGCAGCACGTGCGGCGTGGCGGCGCTGCGCGGGCGCCTGTACGCGGCCGGCGGGCGCGACGGCGGCGCGTGCCTGCGCTCCGTCGAGTGCTACGACCCCGCCACCAACCACTGGACCAACTGCGCGCCGATGACGCGCCGCCGCGGCGGAGTCAGTGTGAGTTCAATATAATTGATAATGAGGGCTACCGTTTTTGCGCTCACCAGTTGGCGCCACTGTGCTCTCAGTCCAGCTGTATTCAAGTATTCAAGTATTTATTGCACTCATGTTGTTACAAATACATAGGTGTTATATAAAGTCAAAGTTTGTTATTGGTTATTATGGGCGTAAAAACCAAATTTACGTTGAAATCGTATTTCTTACATTTAAACCGCATCGTGAATATTTTTATCAAATATCCCGTATTGTAACACAGTCCAGTATTGTTCGGAAAAAAATATGACATAACTGTACGAGCGATAAAATTGTCGCAAAGCACTGAAATTCGTAGACCTACTACCAGTAACTCGTATTTGCCATTATAAATCTCAGATATTGCAAAATAGTCACCATATTAATCTAATTAGAAATAAACCCGCGTAACCCACCCATATACTATGTAATTTGACATTTCGGAGGACTGACGTCTCACTAGCGCCTCTAGTGGCGAATCCATACGGGGTAGCCCTCATTGGTCGCTCGGCGGACGTGGCGCAAGCAACATCTCCTACCAGCATCTCCTGATGATGCCTCGGAGAGAGGCGAAACACGTGTAGAGGTTTTTGTGGTTTTGGTTTGTTGTATTTACTTGCATGTTTGCGTGTGCGGAGCGAGAGTGCATTAACCGCATGCGAAAATAAGCAAGTGGGTGCATCTCATTATCACTGATATACCTACACGTTCTTTCAGCGGAGTAGCAAAGCAATAATGTTGGATTTAGTGCGAAAATTTCCGTTCGAACTAAAGTCGCTCCCATGTCGCTCCGTCGTAGTGGCTTGTCGGCGACCGTCTGTCATGCGCTTTAAAGCTACTACGTAGGAACTTCCTAAACGTGTCGTCGAAGACCGAAGACCCGCTCTGCTACCATCCGCAGTTTGGCTACTTATTCGCAGCCACATGTGTTGGAAGTCGCGGACCACATTCTACGGTCGGTCGCAGACCGGCTATATTCATTGCAGGCTGCTCGCGCATATATCGCGGAACACTTTCGGCGCCCCGCTATCTGCGCTAGCTGATGACATAAATTTTACCTATACTGTTAAATTTTTTGTTGCTGATAGATTGCTTTCAATGTTTACATGTAAGCACGAAGGATCTGGGCGTTTTTCGTTATATTCCCGGAAATTTTGAATACCTCCTCCGACCCGGCACTAAGCCAATTGTTTAATACAAGCTTTAATCGGTGTTTTATGGCTATTAGGTATGCGCGGCGGGCGGGTACCTGTACGCACTAGGCGGCCACGAAGCACCGGCCAACGCAGCAGGCGGACGACTGGCGTGTGTCGAGCGCTACGACCCGACCACCGACTCTTGGCTACTGTTGGCGCGCCTCAGCTACGGTCGAGACGCCATCGGCTCCTGTCTGCTCGGCGATCGAATCGTCGCCGTCGGTCAGTATCACTTACCGGAGCTGCCTAATACATTGTCTTAGTGAAGAGTGTGTCGAGCGCTACGACCCGACCACCGACTCTTGGCTACTGTTGGCGCGCCTGAGCTACGGTCGCGACGCCATCGGCTCCTGTCTGCTCGGCGATCGAATCGTCGCCGTCGGTCAGTATTACTTACTGCAGCTGCCTAATACATTGTCTTAGTGAAGAGTGTGTCGAGCGCTACGACCCGACCACCGACTCTTGGCTACTGTTGGCGCGCCTCAGCTACGGTCGAGACGCCATCGGCTCCTGTCTGCTCGGCGATCGAATCGTCGCCGTCGGTCAGTATTACTTACTGCAGCTGCCTAATACATTGTCTTAGTGAAGAGTGTGTCGAGCGCTACGACCCGACCACCGACTCTTGGCTACTGTTGGCGCGCCTCAGCTACGGTCGAGACGCCATCGGCTCCTATCTGCTCGGCGATCGAATCGTCGCCGTCGGTCAGTATTACTTACTGCAGCTGCCTAATACATTGTCTTAGTGAAGAGTGTGTCGAGCGCTACGACCCGACCACCGACTCTTGGCTACTGTTGGCGCGCCTGAGCTACGGTCGCGACGCCATTGGCTCCTGTCTGCTCGGCGATCGAATCGTCGCCGTCGGTGAGTAATATCTTATCTTGATTGGATGAGGGCCATTGCGGATGCACTTCGACCCAGCGGGATCTTTTGTGCAATTGCCCCCCTCCTTTATACCTACTCCAAGCTGCTCAAACGCGTTCGTTTTTGTTTTGTTTCAATTTTTAGGGTTCCGTGGCTGCCACCCTGCACCCTGCAAGGAACCCTTATAGTTTCGCCATGTCCGTCCGTCCGTCCGTACGACCCCCGTTTTTCTCAGTAACCGTTAGTACTAGAAAGCTGTAATTTGGCATGAGTATACATATCAATGACGCCGACAAAACGGTAGAATAAAATCTTTAAAAAAAATTTTTTTTAGGGTACCTCCCCTACTTGTTAAGTGGTGGTGCAATTTTTTTTTCTGCCAAACCCCATCTTGTGGGGTATCGTTGGATAGCTCTTTTAAGGTTTCTAAAAGCATTTTTTGATTAAAGAATTGGTTAGCGTGATATTAGGCTTTGAAGTGATAATTTTTGTTATGGTCAGTTGACCTAGTAGCCACCGTTTAACTGGACAGTTGTCCAGTTAAACGGTGGCTACTAGGCATGTGAAAAAAAATCATGGTAGTAGTATATACGATGAATTTAAAAGGAAAACTATCACAGCTAAGTAGACATTACTAGTTAACGAGTAATAGTCGAACTTCAGAAATGTATTTTGCAAAAGCAAACTTTCGTACAATTTCCATTGATACCTTAGAGAATGTTGTTAATTCTGTCAAAAACATAGTAAATATACGTTTGCAAACTTTTTAGTCCACATAATGTAACGGGTGGACGACTACCGAACCCTACCTTGCGCGTGACCCGACACGCACTTGGCCGGTTTTTTTTAATAGGTATACTGATGTCTTATGCGCAGGTGGTTACGACGGCGTGCAATACCTCTGCGTGGTTGAGGTGTACGACGCGGAGGCGGACTGCTGGCGTAAGCTTGCGCCGCTCACCACGGGCCGCGCCGGCGCCGCCGTCGTGGCCGTGCCGCGCGCGCTCTTCTGATGTAGAGACACTGCCACCTACGTCATAACATTGGTACACGTAGCGAGACACCACTCGATCCAGTAAAAAAATCATCTATGGTTGCTAGCCGGCGCAAAAAACCCTAGCCTAATAGTAATAGTTGCTCTGCCGATGTCAGCGTAGAAAGCAGGAAGACACTGCCACCTACGTTATAACCTTGGTACGTAGCGAGACACCACTCTATCTAGTAAAAGCCGTCGGCAAGTAGGGGTCACAAAACCTCCCGAATTTCAGAAAACTGCCGTCTATAGGCTGCTTTGTCCGCTTACCGCATGGACAGTGAACAGGTGGCTGTTTGCCGTCGTTGTAGTATTTAAAAATAAACTCGAAAAAGTCGGTTTTTATGAATATTAAACCCCGTTTTTACAATTGGTCTCGTTTTTTCTCGACTTCGGTAAAACCGGTTTTGTGACCCCTATCGGTAAGCCATTCATTCTCACACTCTAGAACCCTAATGGTCGCGTATGGTTATTGAGGAATTTCCTTCCATAGCTTGGATGTTAAGGGCCCTGCCGAAGTATTTCCCGGAGTACTACAGTTTGGGGCTCTGTAAAAAAAGGAGTGTATACGTTTTACAGGGTCGGTGGTGATACCCCTCGAAAATCAGTCTGCCTCCCTCATTCGGGAAGTTGCTTCTCGGTCAATTAAAATGCTTATCTTAAGTTTTCGTAAAACACGCCTAAGTGCACCTGTATCGAATTTATTAAGATTTTATTTTATTTAGAATATAAGAATTATTCATTTAGTTATTTTGTCAAAACTTCTATGACATATTTTTTTGACAATTTTTTTCTAAAATTTAACAGGGATTTATTTTTAATTGCATTTGAATATAAGCTCATTGAGGAATTGATAATTCCTAAAACCGATGACGTTCCTCATTTATTGGATTTGATCTCATTTTTTCAATTATATATCTATCTGTATTATTTAGGAAAGCGTAGGCGACTAGTAGTAATATTTTTTATTTAGAAGGAAACTTCCTACTGCTCTGATAATAATGATTATTTTATATTTCATCTTATTTAAAACAGAATAATTAGCAAATAGAGTGTAAAGTAGGTACAAGGCATTTAAAGGATTAGATTTCATATGTGACTTAACAATAGTGCGTGCTTAAGATACCTACTGAAACACAACAAATAACATTACTCCAATGTTTGCAATAATAAGGTCAGGAACCAACTAAAATCCATTAAAAACGAACTCAACTATGGTTGAAGGCTGGCTCAATAACCCTAGCCTAATGTTAATAGCTGCTCTGCCGATGTCAGCGTAGAAGACAGGAAGACAGGCGTTTATTAATTAGGTATTTAGTCCTGATTTTGCCCAGTGCATTTAAATAGTAACTCTCGTATTCCAACTTACGGTGGGTTGTTCCCAACATGCTTATTATGCTCTTTGGATTGCACCAAACTGTGATCGTAAGCGGTGTTCGTTAACACGGTCTGTTCGCACTATCCGATACAATATCGGTGTAGCATCCCATCCGACACCAATAAAAATATATAGAAAACCGCTTAGTGCTCACCCTATCCGATCCGTATTGGTCTAATTACCATACATTTTTTATCGGTATCGGATCCGATATCGGATAATGTGGACACAGCCTAAATGTATGAAAAGTTTTTATGAAATGACAGCTGCCGGCGCCATATTTAACGTTGATCGGTCTGTTATCGTAAGTTGGTGCAACGACGTTAAAATTGTACACCGAAATCATATAAATTATAGGTGCTCAGCTAGATATCAATTAGATACTATTGTATTGTCATTGATGAATTCCTAACTTTACTTTTATTGTTTATTTAGCATCTTAAACAGCATACTGAATGAATGGATGATAAAAAGGTTTTGCTAACTATTGAAATTAAAAGCATTTAGTTAACGGTCCCCCAACTGTCTATCTATGTAAATCGAGGCCTTGCTTAACACTTGCCTTTATTATTTTTGGGTAGCTCAATTATTCACGTGCTTTATAAAATCAGTATTATTTTAATTACATATTTTATTCTTTACTTTTATTTACGAATTTAGGTAGAAGGTATGATTTAATTTTATAGGGGACCTATCCTGTGATGTTATAGCTAGTAGGTAATGCTAGAAAAGTGTTTAGTCATAATCCTAAATTTAGACGTGTTGGTGCGTTAAAGAGTACCCAAATCGTAGCTATATTTTTATATAATACCTATTTGCATGTAAAAAAATATCCATGATACAATAATATACTGTGCCAGATATGGCAATCCGGTACATCTGTTAGTAGTGTGGGTGACACAAGCTACGGAATCAGCCTATCGATGGTATGCGGGCGTAAGTGTGACTGTGTTGTCGAGAGTGACGTCACTTGTGTCACAATCCGGATTGTCAGAACTTGTTTTCTTAGACCATGAAAATATCTGTATAATACCCTCACACCCCTTGAGGTACAGAATTACAGAACTACAGTACAGAATTTTATAATGAATATTTTCTGATAAATATTTATAAATGTACCTACAAGTTTGGCGATATTATCTGTCAATCGAAAAAGTCGTGCCAAAACTGTGCTTTTGAATTGTTGTTAGAGTCGTCCAAATGACTTATCCTTTCACTAAATTGTTTATGTAGTAGAAGCACTAAAAACATATGTGACGAACTTTTAGCGTAGATAGTGTGTAGATACTTTATAAATCTGCACATATAGATTATATGGGTAAATTCTGATATTATCGGACCGATACTGCCAATGTTGCCAGTATAGAATTCTTCCTCGACATTATCGCTTGTATAATGAGAGCTTAGTATGGATTCACCGCTAGAGGCGCTAGTGTGATCGTGGTCTCCGAATTTTCAAATCTCACTGTTTGTGGGATTTCGTGGGTTTATATCTAATTAAAATAATTTGCTGACTATTTCGCAAACGGGTTTGAAACAATTTTATCGTTCGTTACTTTTTTCCGAACAAAAATGTTTGATATTTTATATGGTACGGTTTGAATGTATTAAATACGATTTCAACGTAAACTTTGTTTCACGGTCATAATAAAATAACCAATAACAAACTTTAACAGCTGGACCAAAAGCGCAGTGGCGCCAACTGGCGAACACAAAAACGATAGCCCTCCTATATTACTTTTCTTTTTGTAGGTACTTCTCAATACGTATCTATCATGAGAAATAATTGTTAAAGCACAATAAGATAGCAAAATTGTCAGTATGGGACCGACAATATCGTAAATCGTAAATAATTAGAAGACGCTCTACGTGGACGCTTGTATACTTTATCGTCGACTGCCACGGCGCGGTAAAATTTGGTTTCATTCATAAATAGACCATAGACTTACTAATTATGAATGAAACCATAGAGTTTTACCGTGCCGTGGACGTCCAGGGTAAAGTATAAAAGCTACTATTGTGTCCAAAGAACTTGCCCAGTTATAGCACAGATAGAAAAAATGCACTATGTTGAGCCTTCCAGGCGAATTTATACAAGTGAATTGTGACATAATGAATTGCATATTTTTCTTAAACGTTTATAACATACAGGCAACGTTTTATGTATATTATTTTATGTCACACCTGGCCATAAAGCGGCAATTACCGCATGCTCCGCGCGCGGGAAATCCCACTTCCTGGCCAGGGGGTGACATAAAATTTTGTACTTAACACGGGCGGTAATAAAGAAAACCTCAGATCGCATATTTATCGCCCTTGCCTTCGGCTCGGGCGTCAAATACCTGCGATCCGAGACATTCTTTGTTTTACCGCCCTTGTTAAGTAATGTACTATTATGGTATAGCCTTTTTTATATCTATAAAGGTATGGTGTGTTCATTTGTTTCTTGATAGTTTCTTGCAAATTCTTGGGATACAATTGTGTATTAAATAATATACAATTCTACTAAACTTAATACAAATACTTAAAAAAAAAAGAATATAGTCTGTGCTACTACTGCTAATAGTTAATCTGTTTATTTTTATTTTAACTGCATTTATAAAATATTATACTGATGTTTAATTTTCACGTAACTTATCCAGACTTCGCAGCAAGAAATTGTATAGGTAACTTCCATGTTTTACGCCGTATGCCGTACCACACAATGGGCTAGATAATGGCGCAGGACCAACATGTAGCTATCGGTGGAATGAAACGAAAGTGTGTCTATCTCCATTTAACGCAACTGTGACCAGTACCTTTACCATGAATTTGCAATGTTTGCATTGCATTACCGTACTCGCTAGCGACTGCGTAAACGATTTAGTATGGACAAAAGTACAGCGCCTCTGGCGGTTACGCAATAGAACTAAAAATCGCCATACTAAGCGTCATGGCCCAGTGTGTGCATCCGTTATAATTTGTATTTTTAATGAATTACATCAATCTCAACCCCAAGTATCTCAACCAAAAACAGGAACAAGAAGACACAATTTATTGTATCCTTGCTACGAAATATCGGACTCCCTATGTTGGTAACTACTTATTTTAGTCACAGACTTATTTTGTAAACTATTGTAATCGACTGTTTAAATAATAGGATTGTATGGTATATTTTTATGAATAAATAGTTTCATACGTTAATTGCGCTTGATTTATTAGTAGGTAAACCTTATTTAGTATATGTATACATTGTAGTCTTTGGGTAAACCCGTCCTCTCCCAGCGTAAAAAACAAAACAATATTTTGTTATCCGGCCGGGGATCCCAGTCACCGGTAGCGAAAGGCTCTTCGTACCGCTAAAATGGTGAGATTTTCCTCGTCCCCCTCCTACCCCCTTTAATCTCAAAATTGAGATAAAATCACGATAAAATAGGAACATCCTTACCACAGACTAATAATATTTTTTTTGTTGGCGGCTTTCACTTCTTGCAAAAATGGCAAGGGGTATGGGGATATTTCGCCAATGTCACCGTCTATAGACAGAGAAGAGAAAGATCATAATAAAAAAAAATTGTGGAAGGATATGTCTTGGGTGACAGAACGTTAAACATGGCAACATGGATAATTCAGTGTTGCCAGAGCACTTCCGTCAAAAAGCACGGTCGGGTGTCCAAAAAAGCACGTTTTTGGAATAAAAAGCACGTTTTTAGGGTTTCGTACCCGAAGGGTCGAAAATGACTCCTATTGCTGTCACTCACGCGTCCGTCCGTCCGTCAGTCGTCTGTCACAAAATTTTGTTCATAAGAATTTTTTCTTCCCATTGACCCATAAACTTGCAATTTGGTGATACTGTTCATTATTACGGGTATTTTACCAAAAAATACTTATATTTTGATAAAACAGGTTTTTTGATTGGAAATTTCGTTATTTTTCATGTTAAAAACAACATACTTTTGCGGTTGGTTCGGAACCCAAAATGTGCGAAGTCCGATACACACTTCGCCGGTTTTCGTCACATACAGAGTATTGAGCCTTTACTACATCGTGTGCACATCGCGTGCAGTTGCAGGACAAGTTATTTCCTGCAACCTGCAACCGCAAGTAAAACATAACTTTTAACTTTAGGATATCAAAGCGTAGGGTAGGAGAGAAAGATTGATTAACACGATTGTTAGAAAAAAAAAACAGTTTTAGAGAGTACCAAACCAACGTAACCTCCCCATTTTTAGTACTAAAATCATAAAGCACCATAGCACTTAAAAAAGCACGGTTTTAGCACGTTTTTGGGGAGCGCACGTAAAAAGCACGTTCGCATCCAAAAAAGCACGTAAAACCGTGCTAATAAGCACGTTCTGGCAACACTGGGATAATTAAAAAAAACTGTTAGATATAACTAGGTTAGGGCCTGGACACATGTCAATGGACGCCAATCAATAAGGTGCTTCGATGCGAAGAAAAAAATCGTCCTTGGATAGTGCTAGATCAAACATATTTTAAAATGAACACGCCTCTAAACGAATGTTTCAACATTCTTCTGTCGTGTCGTCATCTGTGTGTGGAATGGAAACGCGCCATGATTAATTGTTCGAAATTAATTTTATTAAGTTGGCATACGAGCGTTAATACAGATACCGCCGTTTGTATCAAGTTTGTATTGTACAGAAATGATTCCTTTTGTCTTTGATCTTGCCTCTTGGCCTTATCTGTGGTTAATGTCGGTCGTGTGATTCAATTTCATCGCACTCTTTTCTTTTTGTTCTTACTTGAATTAATACAAGTGCTAGATTTCAGGTTGAAGTTGATTCAATAATCATCAAAAATGGCTTTACATGTTCCAAGAGCCCCGGGTGTTCCCTCTATGATGAAAGATGGAGCACGGGTAAGAATATAACCCTACTTCTATCATGTCATGTGTATCGGAAATTATGGTTTCATTTTCCCTTCAATCTCATTATGTACATAATATACTGCTGAAATGCTTATCTTAAATGATTTATTGAGATGTAAATTAACTAAATGACTCCTATAAATTTTTAGTGCTTTATCATTTAGTGAAATTAACGCACTCGGAAATTCATGAGTAGTTCTTTATTTATTTGATGAATTTTGTAAGCTTTTACGTATACAATGGCAATATATACGTCTTTAATGTCAATATCTCATATATATACCGTCTCGCATATATGTAATTCATCCTTATGCATAAATGTATAGAAAAGACTGCTGTGCATATTTAGTAGGTAATGAAGAAAATTATTAGGGCTTTATAAACATTCTTGTTTGCTGACTGTCTGATCTTCCGTCTTTCAGATGTATTCTGGTTTAGAAGAAGCAGTGTACCGCAATATAACTGCTTGCAAGCAATTCGCACAGAGTGTGCGCTCTGCCTATGGTCCTAATGGTATGAACAAAATGATTATCAACCACATTGACAAACAGTTTGTCACAAGTGACGCTGGTACCATCATCAGAGAGCTGGACGTAGAGCATCCTGCTGCCAAACTTATGGTTCTCGGAAGTCAGATGCAAGATGCCGAAGTCGGAGATGGTACCAACTTTGTCATTGTACTCTCTGGAGCTCTCTTGGAAGCAGCTGAGGAGTTGCTGCGTCTCGGTGTGACCACCAGTGAGATTGCTGAGGGCTATGAGACTGCACTTGAGAAGTGCCTAGAAATTTTGCCTGAACTTGTATGCCATGAGATCAAGGACGTTAAGAATAAAGAAGCTGTTATCAAAGGTATCAAACCTTCCATTATGGCTAAACAATATGGCAATGAAGATTTCATTGCTGAACTGGTTGCTAAGGCATGCCTTGCTATCCTACCAGAAAAGACTACATTCAATGTGGACAATGTCAGAATTTGCAAGGTAAGCTTAATTACTATTACAAATTAAAAGAAAAATAACATAGAGCCATTATACCAACATGGTTGTTTATTTTTATTATATGATGTTCATAAGGTCATATTGACCTAGGTCTCTTTCGAATCGCCATCATTCATTTCTTCTAAATATTTGAAGAAGAAAAGAAACATTTATTCGTGACAAACACATGACAATTACAAATAGGACATTACAAATCGGATTTTCCCATGAAATGGTCACAACTCAGCATTATGCTATGCTGGCAGGGCCAGTGATGGTCTTCTGTTGTAACCATTTGGTGAATTCACGGCACAATAATATATCTTTACACACAATGACGAGACACGCACAAAACAATAAGAAATATCCTCGAACAACATTTGTTTTGTATGTTCTTCCACGTTTTTCTATCAGTTGCTATTTTAATGTAATTAGTTATGTATTTTGATATCTATTGATTGGAAATGGATCCTTTTTGGCTAAGAGCCTGGGTACCAATTAAAGATTTAATATTTTTTCCAGATTCTTGGAGCTGGTCTCTTGCAGTCAGATGTCCTTTCCGGAATGGTATTCAAGCGTGAAGTTGAGGGAGATGTCACTTCAGCCGTGAAAGCCAAGATAGCTGTTTACTCCTGCCCCGTTGACATTACGCAGACAGAGACTAAAGGCACTGTTCTCATCAAATCAGCTGATGAACTCCTAAACTTCAGCAGAGGCGAGGAATCTCTATTAGAGAAACAGATCAAGGATATCGCAGACACTGGTGTAAAAGTTATTGTGGCTGGTGCAAAGTTTGGCGACATGGCGCTACATTTGTTAAACAAATATGGAATTATGGGTGTGCGTCTCCCATCGAAATTCGACCTCAGACGTGTTGCTAAGACTGTTAATGCTACTGTAAGTATTGCCTGCTAAAACATATACTTGATTGCTTTTTATGTAAATAGGTCTCCACTCTGCTTTTCTAGTCACCACAAAGTGTAATCTGTCTTCTACCAAGCCCGAGAAATCGCGTCCACATGTTATTATGTTTTTTTTTTGTCAGTAGACGAGAGGTTTTAAGCTACCTAGTAACAAATTTCTAGTTATGGTTATACTTTTTGATTTCAGGCAGAAGTTGCGTAGATGTAATGTTTTGCAGAATTTTCATTTCATAGAAAACATTTTTTTACGAAAGGGTTGCAATTCTAACAACCTTTTCTGGTAGATCTAATTGAGTTCTACAAAATGGCATTTTTTAAATTATTTAAGCGTAGTTTATTCCATATTACTATAGTTTTGTTGATGTATATGTACGAGGGGCGTTCAATAAATTCTCGGTATGAGAATGAAAACAAAAGAATACGATAGGTTTTTTATTTTATTTTTTAATATACTCCTATTTTTATGCACTTATAAGATCGGTCAATTAGTTTTTTTAACCCCTCATAAAAATATTTTTTATCTTTAGTGTCAAAATGCTCCTCCCGTGCTGTCTTCAAAGCTTCATCGTCAGAAAATCGATTTCCTTGTAGGTCCTTTTTGAGGTTGGGAAACAAAAAGAAGTCACTCGGGGCTAAGTCTGGACTATACGGTGGGTGTGTAATAGTTTCGAACCCAGATTCCGGAACAGCAGCCTTGGCGATATGAGCAGTATGCACAGGGGCGTTGTCGTGCAGAAGCAGAACTCCCTTGGCTAATTTTCCCCTTCTCTTCTCTTTGATTGCTTCTCTTAATTGGCGTAGAATATAAGCGTAGTACCCTCCTGTGATATTTACACCCTTTTCTTTATAATCGATCAGCAATATTCCATCACAATCCCAGAATATTGTGGCCATGACCTTTCCAGCTGAAGGCATGACCTTGAACTTCTTAGGGTGAGGAGTTCCTTTAATGTGCCACTGCATGGACTCTTGTTTGCTCTCAGAGTCATAATGATGAACCCAGGTTTCATCTCCGGTAACAATCTTTTGCAGTATCTCATCAGGATTTTCACCACACAGCTTAATATATTCGGAACAACAAGCAACGCGCGTATTTTTCTGAAGCGGCGTCAGCATTCGCGGTACCCATCTCGCACTGACTTTTGACATATTAAGATTGTCATGGATTATATTGTGTATAGTACCAATAGAAAGCTTGGTTATTTGAGCTATTGCTGTCACCTTCACTCGAGCATCTTCAAATATAATTTTCTCCACTTTTTTTATATTTTATTGTGAAGAAGCTTCGACGGGCCGACCAGGTCTGGGGTCGTCTTTGATACTCTCTCTCCCACACTTAAATTCACTTGACCACTTTTGAATTGTTGATAAAGAAGGAGCAGACTCTCGGTAAACATAATCCATTTCTTCTTTTATAGCTTTTTGATTTTTTCCTTGTTTGGTCAAGAATTTTATTACCGCTCGGTGCTCTAATTTAATTAACATTGAAAAATCGCTCATTGTGATCACGTTTGTTCGGCAGTTGCAGAAAAACAAAAGAACATCGCCGTTTGAATTTTACCTTTTTTTTATGTTAATGAATGACACCGGCCAGTATTAAAAAGTTTACTAAAAAGGTTTAAAAGATATCAATACCGAGAATTTATTGAACGCCCCTCGTATATTAATAATTTGTTTATCATATGGACCCCGTTCGGGTAAAAGCCTCCTCTATCCCGTGCCATTTGTCCCTGTCTTCGGACAGTTGCATCCAGGTTGGTCCTGCAACCTCGGTTATGTCGTCCGCCCATCGTCTTCGCGGTCTACCTTTCTTTCTCTTTCCTCTTGGGCCAGGGCTGCTACCGCGAACGTTATTCGAAATCTTCTCTATCTGTCGTACTTATGTGCAAACTTGCAAGTACGACAGAGAAGAAAAATTTCGAATGCCGTTCGCGGTAGCAGCCCTGGTCGTTTTGGCAAATGGCATTTTTATTATTATTATTATAGCTTTTTTTCCACTTAATTGTCTGTTTTTAGGGTTCCGTAGTAAACAAGGAACCCTTATAGTTTCGCCATGTCCGTCCGTCCGTCCGACCCCGGTTTTTCTCAGTAACCGTTAGTGCTAGAAAGCTGTAATTTGGCATGAGTATACATATCTATGACGCCGACAAAACGGTAGAATAAAATCTTTAAAAAAAAATTTTTTTAGGCTACCTCCCCTACATGTAAAGTGGTGGTGCAAATTTTTTTTCTGCCAAACCCCATCGTGTAGGATATTGTTGGATAGCTCTTTTAAAAATATTATAAGGTTTCTAAAAGCATTTTTTGATTAAAGAATTGGTTAGCGTGATATTAAGCTTTGAAGTGATAATTTTTGCTATGGTCAAGTGATACCTTAGATAATGTTGTTAATTCTTTCAAAAACGTAGTAAATATAAGTTTTCGAACTTTTTAGTCCATATAATGTAACGGGTGGACGAATACGGAACCCTATTATATTACAAATTAATTGCTTTTCACTTTTTATTTGTGGTCCCTATAAGGGTGAAACCCTCCCCCATCTTCTTCCATTTTTCTCTATCGTGAGTTTTGTCCATCCAGTTTTGACCAGCTACCTCCACAATATCGTCCACCTATCTCTTCCTCTGTGGTCCTACACTCCTCTTCCCCAGGGGGCCAGTCCATTCTCAGGTTGACTTGGTCCATCTCTTGTCCTGAAACATGGCCTGCCCAATTCCACTTTCAGGGCATCTGTTAATTTTGTTTTATTTCTTATGTCTACATTTTAGCTGTACCTATTGGTACACGGTTTCTGAAAAAAGAAGTTTCTGTGAAAGGAAAATTCTGCAAAACAATACATTCTATGATACATTTATGCAAAAGAAGGGGACGCCTCTAGGTATACATTTGCAGCTATATGTCCCAAACACACTTCTGGGGCATCACCACTCTGTCCGTACTGTAGTGGAGTTTGTTTCTATCATAAGTCTTTTGTATAAAATATCATATAAATGTTTTATACAGGTTTTACCCAGATTGACCACCCCCACCGCTCAAGAACTCGGATACTGTGACGTAGTTCAAGTAGACGAAGTAGGCGACACCCGCGTAGTCATCTTCCGTATGGAGAGCTCGGAGTCGCGGATCTCCACTGTCGTCATCAGGGGTTCCACGGACAACTACATGGATGACATTGAGCGAGCCATTGATGATGGTGTCAACACGTTCAAGAATGCTGCAAGAGATGGCCGGTATGTTCATATTAATTTCTAATCCTTGTAGAATGTATAATAAAAGTGCTTGTACGTTTTCTTTTTGAAGTGAAAACTTCTTTAGCGGCGCTGAGCACTTTTTGTGATGGGGGAAAATGTTTAAATTCGCAACAGATTCGTAAGGAGGTCTCAATATAGTGGGCGGAAGTACGCCTAGGACGCTCTACGACCAGCTAAGTTGACCCCTCCTAATATCGTAAGCGTAAGACGGACACGTGACCTGTTTTAATACAAATAAGTACTAACAAATGATTTTATCCTCCTCTCTTTCTACCGCGCGGCGAAAATGTATGCCTGCGCCTGCTGTTTCGTTTAGGCGGCGCAGGGCGCTTGCGCGAATGTGTGTGTGTATGTAAATCGTCTGCCAACTATCTTTTCTCAAGAGGAGCTATGTCCCTATTATGCATTGTTACATGGTTTGCTTCGGTTTCCCTTGTTTCATGGGGATCACAAGTTTCTATTCAATAATTGTTCCCCTTGACTAAAGTTCCTTACAAAATCATTCAGTGTTATTTTAACTAAATTACAATAATTGAACTAAATTAAACCTCATATTCCTTTTTGCAGATTTATTCCTGGTGCAGGAGCAACGGAAATTGAGTTAGCACAGCGTCTTCTCCAGTATGCCGACACCCTGCCCGGCTTAGAGCAATATGCCGTTAGGAAGTTTGCTGTCGCTCTAGAAAGCGTGCCGCGTGCCCTGGCAGAGAACACTGGTGCTAATGCTACTGAAGTCATCAACAAGATCTACAAGGCTCACAAGGTATGGAGACTATGTGTCAGTTGCACCAACATACGAACACAGACCGGTCATCGTCAAATATGGCGCCGGCAGTTGTCATCCCATAGAAACTTGGAATCCCATGGAAAGTTTGACAAGTTTCTATGGGATGACATCTGCCGGCGCCATATTTGACGATGACCGATCGGTCGGTACGATTACAGACGGTTTGGTGCAACCCAGCCTTTATAATATAACAGTTATTTTGTCAATATGTGATTCTTAAAGCACAGACAGTGGTCGCTTTTATACTTTACCGTCGACATCCACGGCACAATAAAACTATGGTTTCACTCATTTAGTCTAAAGTCTATGTATGGTCTATTTATGAATGAAACCATAGAGTTTCACCGTACCGTGGCCGTCGACGATAAAGTATAAAAGCGTCCAGTCTAATATTATTAACATTGTCTATGAGCATTTCAATTGCACTTCTACAACTATCACTAATCAAGATATCGTCACAACTTTAAAACAAAGCTCTAAAAATAATATTTTTAAGCTAATAAAGTTTTTTATTAATTTAATGCGTAAATAAACGAAAAATTAAAAAAAAAACACGAGCTTTTTTCAAAGTAGTGACAGACGATATGTATGGGTGTATGTTGGCAACCACTATTGGATGAATTGACTAATCATATATAACTTGCAGGAAGGAAATAAAAATGCTGGTTACGACATCGAATCAGAAAACAACGGCATATGCGACGCCAACGAAAAGGGTATCTTGGACGCCTTCGTGCTCAAGCAGTGGGGCCTGAAATACGCCGTCGGCGCGGCCACCACCATCCTCAGAGTCGACCAGATCATTATGGCCAAACGGGCGGGCGGGCCCAAGGCTCGACAACCTCAAGGCAGTGACGACGAATCTTAAACACTATCATTATAACACAGTATTTTACTTTAGTAATACAACACTTGCATTTTATTTTCTTAACATTATAACATTAACATTCTCTAAGTTACGAGTATGGCAATTTAAACGTTAATTTAAAAATATTTGTTGCTGTGTAACGTTTTATGTTCATTTATTATTCTGCTGATACTTCTTTCATGAATTAGGTTATGATATGGAACAAATAACTACAAGAGCTTTATACTGTATTCATTCTACCACAAATATGTGTCTGTGACGCTACGTAATAAATTCTTACATATATTATCCTGTTGTTTTTATATTATTTGGTAGGTAAAAAAATTAATATATCTTGGCAAGTTATCTCTTTCAAATTCCTCCAACATACTTATTAACTAAGTTAGTGGGTAAAAACTAGCCAAGGCACATTATTTAGTAACAAATAATTTTAAGCATGGGAATATGCATTATTTTTAGAGAGGAACAATAGTACATTACTTAACAAGGGCGGTAAAACAAGAAATGTCTCAGATCGCAGGTATTTGACGCCCGAGCCGAAGGCAAGGGCGATAAATATGCTATCTGAGGCTTTCTTTATTACCGCCCGTGTTAAGTACAAAATTTTATGTCACCCCCTGGCCAGGAAGTGGGTTTTTTCGCGCGCGGAGCGTGCGAAAATGGCCGCTTTATGGCCAGGTGTGACATAAATGTTTATTATGGAACAAACGACAAAAAAGGGGTGTCAAAGTACAACGTAACTGACGAGCCCTGAAAACGTCCCATACTAATTGGTCGCTTTTATACTTTATCGTCGACGGCCACGGCACGGTAAAACATGGTTTCGTTGGCACCCATGCCTAATTACAGCTTTTTAGTACTAACGATTACTGAGCTAAACTGCGGCCAGACGGACGCACATGGCGCGAAACTATACGGGCTTTTGTTTCTTACGGAACTTTTAAAACAAAATGAAAAGTAATAACTGTTTTTAGATTTGTATAAATAGTCCTATCGGTACGCAAAAAGATGCTGCAAATGGTGTTAAAAGCATGAAAATCGGTACGATTGATCTTTAGGACATATGAAATAATTTGACCCATTGGACGAAAAAAAAACGAAGAGGAGAGGAGTTATGACGACTTCTTTTTTTAGGATGGAATTTAAAAAGAAAAATGTTCTGAAACCCATCGTGTGTGGTATCAAACGAAAGGGCTTTCTGAGCCAGTTCTAAAAATATATCACATCATTACATTTAAGTCACTTGTCTTAAATAAAAATAATTTTCAAAACATACCAAGTTTGGACTCCTCCTGGTACGATACCGTTGAATATTTTTTTGTAAAATATACCTAATATCCTCATATCTAACCTCAAGAAAGCAGTCTTGAAAATATTTACATTTAGTATTTTTTTATAATTTTTCATTATTACAAAGTTTGCTTAGCAACATTAATGCAGGAAAATTGGCGGAAATTATTCGTGAATAAGCAAATTTTGGCAGGGTTGTAGGTACAGTTGACCTAAATAACATACTAAAAGGACTGGTCGATGGGGGTAGATCTAAAGGGTGGGAGGGGGGTGTAATGGCCCCTTTTTTAGTTTTTCGTAAAAAACTCGTAAATGGTGTCTTATAGCCAGAGATGTGCAAAATACTTTTTCATCTCTCCTGTTCGGAAAGTTCGATTTTCATGAGTAGATAGCCGGGTTGAAAATCGCTTTTCCAACCCTAGGGTGGAAAGTAATTTTTTTTTAATTTCCATACGCCAGGGCTGCGCGCCCGCCGCGCTTGGGTGCTCCGCGGGCAGCCAGCCGCGGGCGCGCAGCCCGGCCGGGCCGCGGCGGCGCCAGCTGCTGGCGGCTGCAGCGCGTGTTTTTATTACTGAATCCTTAGAATATCATTTACTATTCATTTTATTTCTCAATTATTTTCCTCATAGTCGAAATGAAAAGTAGAGTGTTTAACTCGGGTGAAAGCACTCATTTCACCCTTGAACTATTGGCGCTCTCACTTCGTTCGAGCGCCAAAATATCTCGGGTGAAATGGGTCGCTTTCAACCCTTGGTTAACAATCTACTATTTCATTCCTCATACTCTGAAAGTGGGTCATATTTGACCTAAGGAGCGGGTTGAAAGTGGGCCATTGCGCCCCACGGGCTAACATGTATACATATTTTTGATTCCAAAACATTTAAAATTAACCAATCCAAATGCTTCACCACATTGAATCCACAAAACACGTCGACAGCCAAATCAGCCAATGCCAACCAGGATTTCCAATTTTATATTAATTTTAAATTTTAAGTAAAAAAAAAGAAAAAAGAAAAAAAAATTGGCTAAAAATCATCATTATACTCGATTTCGACTAATTCGGGGATGAGGATTTCAAATTTTATGTTATTTTTGAATTTTAAATTAAAAAATTTTTTTTGCTAAAAATCGTCATTATACTCGATTTCGACTAATTCAGGGGTAAGGATTTCAAATTTGATGTTTATTTTGAATTTTAAGTAAAAAAAAGTTTTTTTTGTGAAAAATCGTCATTATACTCGATTTCGACTAATTCAGGGATAACGATTTCAAATTTGACATTTATTTTGAATTTTATGGCAAAAAAGATTTTTTTGTGAAAAATCATCATTATACTCGATTTCGACTAATTCAGGGGTAAGGATTTCAAATTTGATGTTTATTTTGAATTTGACGTAAAAAAAAGATTTTTTTTGTGAAAAATCGTCATTATACTCGATTTCGACTAATTCAGGGAGAAGGATTTCAAATTTGACATTTATTTTGAATTTATGGCAAAAAAAAATTTTTTTTGTGAAATATCCTCATTATACTCGATTGCGAATTTTTTTTTTAGTTTCCTCGTATTTGGAATGAAAAGCAGAGTGTTTAACTCGGGTGAAACCACCCATTTCAGCCTCGATCTATTGGCGCTCTCACTACGTTCGAGCGCCAAAATATCTCGTCTGCAATGGGTCGCTTTCAACCCTTGGTTAACAATCTACTATTAAAAAAGTATTTAAATACAAAATGCAAATAGTTTTCAAATTTACTATTTCAAATGCAAAATACAAAATACTTTTACTTTTTGTATTTTAAATACCAAATAAAAAATACGTATTTTCAAAATACTTTATTCAAATAAAATACCTTTAGTTTAGATGAAATTTGTTCTTTATTTTTTATTTATTTATGATTTTAACATTGTAATTGTTTAATAAAAAGAGCATCCGACATGTTGCGCCTTGTGTGGACGCATGATCATGCCACCCTATGGAAATACTCTTTCCACATGTGCGGAACTGGGTAGACAAGTGTTGTACTTTAGGAATACCCTTTTATTATCAAGGAACTGCTGATTATTATATTTCAATAGTAGAACACTGTTAGAAAAATACGATTTTTTATTATCTATGCTCTACCACGGACATAGGTGGCTGCATACTGCATCTCGCCCCTTTTTCTTATCTATGGCGGTCCCGTTAGCCACGCCATTATGTGCTCGTCCCTAATTTATTTAATTAATAATTTAACAATAATGAATTCATAATTTCAACAATGTAGAAGTGTTTCCTGAGGAAATAAAACAACATTGTGTGTCGCATAGAGGTTTTTATTGGATCTTCCCCAAATCACGCAACGCCACGAAGCTGCGCACATGCTCTGCCCAACAGGTTTTGGGCACAGGAACGAATATCCCGGAGATTTGGGAGAGTCTACAAGATACTGTGAGTACAATTAAAAATACATTTTAACCCTATGACGACACACACACAAAATTTAAATATGGGGAGCACATCGACGAACATAACCTCAATTGAGAAGCTAGAAGGAATAACAAATTACATTAACTGGAAGTTTGCGATTAAAATGATATTAACGTTGGAAGGATTGTGGAACTGTGTTCAAGGTACAGACGAGGACGCTGATCGCGATAGTAAAGCGCTGGCGCGCATATGTCTGTCCCTACAACCGGCATTGTATCAACACGTGCGCAGCTGTAAAACATCTAAAGAGGCATGGACCAAGCTTGCCGAATGCTTTGAAGATAAGGGCTTATATCGGCGTGTACTTTTATTGCGGCAGCTACACCGTGTTGAATATAACCAGTTTTCCTCGATGTCCCAATACATAGATAATGTCATGAGCCTGGTGCAACAGCTAGAGGACATTGGCAAGAGCATTGAAGATGCTGAAGTGGCGGAGATTCTACTTTCTGGACTTCCACAGGAATACGATGTAATTGTCTCCAGTCTTGAGACAGCCTGTCTAACCAATACTCTTAGCTCGGAAACAGTAAGAGGACCACCGGCGCAGCAACGAATCTACTTCGGCAGCATATACGGCTACTAATAAGAAGAAGCGAGGCACTACCATCATCTGTTCATACTGCAAAAAGCAGGGGCATGTAGCGAAGCGCTGTTTCAAGAGGAAGCGAGAGCAGGGAGATCGTCAGGAAGCTGAGGGGCACACAATGTTTGCCTCTGCATTCTCTGTGTCGACTGCGGCTTCGGAGTTTATTATTGACTCAGGCGCTTCTTGCACGATGGTGAATAGTGAAGATCTAGTGAAGGATTCCAAAGAAAAGAACTGTAGTATATCTGTGGCAAATGGCCAATATATTTGCAGCAATTCTGTTGGTAAGCTTCAATTATCTCCTTCTGTTACTTTAGAAAATGTATTAATTGTTCCTGGGCTTTCTAATAATTTATTGTCTGTAAGTCAGATGACAGATAGAGGTTATGTATTTGTCTTTGCGAAAGATGGGTGTAATATTTATAAAAATTGTAAAACTACAGGCAACCCAATTGTCTCAACTAGAAAAGTTAATGGGCTTTACAAACTTAGTATTAAACAAGAGAGGTCCTTACCCCTAGAGCATTCCAAGCCCCTTCGTAATAGGCAGGGGACAGTGAGTGCTCACAAAGCTGATCGTGTGCCATTGGATTTATGGCACAAGCGTCTAGGCCACCTCAATATTGCAGGTATGCGCATGCTGGGTGATGGGGATCAGTGTTCTGGTGTTGTTTTTCAGAAAGAAGATAACTGCCTAAGCAGCTGTGTCTCTTGCCTTACGGGCAAGATGTCTGAGGCATCTTTTCCCAGGGCAAGTTCAAGACGTGCTGCTTCACCACTTGAGCTGATCCATTCCGATGTCGCGGGCCCGATGCAAGTCACAACGTGGGGCGGCAACCGTTTCTTGTTGACTTTTACGGACGACTGTACGAGGAAGACCTTCGGATACCTCATGAAGTCGAAGAGTGAAGTAAGTTCCCATTTTATTAATTTTAAAAATATGGTTGAGAAGCAGACTGGGTTGCGTATCAAGGTCCTTAGAACGGACAATGGTACTGAATATTGCAATAATAACCTTACAAGTTTTCTTAAGAAGGAGGGTATAGTTCACCAAACTTCTGTGCCTTATAGCCCGCAGCAGGCGGGCGTTGCGGAGCGTGTAAATCGTTCGGTGTTTGAGAAAGCACGTGCTATGCTACAGGAATCTGGTTTGTCGAAGCGCTACTGGGGAGAAAGTGTTATGACAGCTATATTTCTCAAAAATTTATGCCCGACTAAATCGTTGTCGAATAAAATTCCTGAATGCATGTGGACTGGATCATCTGTTGATCTCAGTCATTTGCGCGTCTTTGGCTGTACAGCCTATGCTCATGTTCCGAAACAAAAGAGACGTAAGCTCGACGCTAAGGCTAAGCCTTACATATTTGTAGGGTACGGTGAAACTTGTAAGGGGTATAGACTAAGCGACCCATCTGATCCTCGCATCGTTATTTATGCACGAACTGTCGTGTTTAACGAAAGCGAATTTTATGCAAAAGATAAGGCTGTAACGGGACAAGCCAATGAGAATAATTTTATATCATTTGACAGCTTAAATCCACCTTACTGTGATAATGGAATTTCGAATAATAAAAAAGTCAACTGTGATATTAGTAATAAAAATTCAAACAATGAATCTAATGATGGAATTCCAAATAATGATCAAAACAGCTGTGATATTAATGATAAGTCTAGTGATAAGTCTAATCGTAGTTCTTCTGATGTTTCAGAAGCGGAGATAACACCACCACCATGGTCACCGCTGTCTGACCAGTACTGTACTGGCGAAGACCGCTCTTCCGATGAAGGTGATGAAGTTTCTTCTCTGCCGGAGCCGGTGTGTGCAGGTCAAGGAGGAGAGCCGATTACATCGGTAGAGGCCGATGCGTCTAGCTCTCAGCGCCCCGTACGTAGTACAAGAGGTAAAATGCCTAAGAAGATGTCCGACTATGACTTATCTACTATGTTGGCTGAGGCTAGTTCACTGGATGATCCCATTTCCTACGAGGAGGCCATGAACTCACCAGACAAGGAAGAATGGCTTAAAGCGGTACAAAGTGAGTATGATGCTCTTCTTAAACATAATGTGTGGGAATTGGTGGATCGACCAAAGCATGATAACGTCATTAAGTGTAAATGGGTTTTCAAACGTAAATATGATGCCGCAGGTAAATTTAACAAGTTTAAAGCGAGATTAGTTGCCCGTGGTTTTACACAAAAAGAGGGAATTGATTATTCAGATACTTTTTCACCTGTTGTCAGGCATTCAACATTAAGAATTTTATTCTCTCTTGCTACAGAGCTCGATTTGCAATGTAATCATATTGACGTTACAACTGCTTTCTTAAATGGTGAACTAGAGGAAACAATATTTATGGAACAGCCAAAAGGTTTTAATAATATTGACAATAATAAAGTGTGTATGTTAAAGAAAAGCATATACGGCTTGAAACAGGCGAGTCGTATGTGGAATTCAAAAATTCATAATGTTTTATGTGCTAACGGGTATGAGCAAAGCAAATGCGAGCCCTGTATTTATGTAAAAAGAACCAAAACTGAGTATGTTATATTGGCCTTGTATGTCGATGATTTTTATGTATTTCATAATAACTGTATAGATAATGTTTTGAAATTGTTAGAAAAGCATTTTGAAATTCGACATTTAGGCGAACTCAAGAATTGTTTAGGCATGAATGTAACAAAGAAAAATGGTTCTTTAATTTTAGACCAATCAGATTATGTCAAACGTTTATTGGCTAAGTTTAATATGACTGAGTGTAAGCCGGTTTCTACACCATTGGCTATAAACTGTAAGCTTGATAAGTCAAATAAGTGTTTAGATGAAAACATCTATAGGTATAGACAATTACTAGGGTCTTTAATGTACTTATCTGTCTGTACCCGTGCTGACATATCGTATGCTTGTAGCCAACTTAGCCAATACAGTACTTGCTTTGATATGGATCATTGGCGAGCTGCTAAACGCGTATTAAGATACTTAGCGGGCACGATAAATTATGGACTTTATTTCTGTAAAGGAGGTAATTTAAATATATGTGCCTACACAGACGCAGATTGGGCCAACAATCTATACGATCGCAAGTCATACACTGGTTTTGTCATTAAAATGGGTGGCAACGTTGTTAACTGGGAAGCTAGAAAACAGCGTTGCATAGCTTTATCGAGTACGGAATCGGAATATTTGGCAATTGGTGATGTGTGCAAAGATATATGTTTTGTTCGTAATTTCTTATCAGAAATCATAGACGAAACTATAGATGCCGTAGTATATAACGATAACCAATCAGCGCAGAAATTGTTACTCGTAAAAGAATACTCACACAAAAGGACAAAACACATAGATCTGCGCTACCATTTCGTAAAAGATCTTATAAAGCAAGGTTTCATAAATGTAAGATACTTACCAACTGAAAAAATGGTAGCAGATGTTTTAACAAAACCATTAAGTAATGTAAAACATAAAAATTGTATATCTGAATTGTGTCTTAAGAATGTATTGTGAATGATTTTGTAATTTATAGGGTTTGCAATTTAATTTAAATGCCATAAGATAGCATTGTGATGTTTGCTTGCACTTATAATAAGTTTGTATGAACTCGTACTCGTATTTGCCAAGATAGAGTTGATAGTGCATGATAATGTAATGTGTATTGTTAATTGTACTCAGAACTCTATCCGAGGTAGAGCATAAGGAGGAGTGTTAGAAAAATACGATTTTTTATTATCTATGCTCTACCACGGACATAGGTGGCTGCATACTGCATCTCGCCCCTTTTTCTTATCTATGGCGGTCCCGTTAGCCACGCCATTATGTGCTCGTCCCTAATTTATTTAATTAATAATTTAACAATAATGAATTCATAATTTCAACAATGTAGAAGTGTTTCCTGAGGAAATAAAACAACATTGTGTGTCGCATAGAGGTTTTTATTGGATCTTCCCCAAATCACGCAACGCCACGAAGCTGCGCACATGCTCTGCCCAACAAACACTACCTAAATCCAATACTTTCTTTTTGATAAATAATAAAATAATTTTAACGGTGTCGAAAAAAAAGACCGGTAATCCAAGTATTTTAAAATCAACCTCGTCTCGTTCCACGGATAACGTCCATATTGTTTTGTCACTCGCAAGGATGCAGCTACGATGTGTGTGTGTGTGTGTGTCATGTGTCATTCATTCGTTCTAGTGGCTAATCCTTGACGAATGACACATTTACATGAAAAGTTGAGTGGTAATGTTGGCGACACTTAGCATTAAAGTATTTTGCATTTTACAAATACAAAATACACCTCCAAAAGTATTTCAAATAAAATACAAAATGGTTATCTTAAAAAGGTATTTAAATACAAAATATAAAATACCTATTTTGCATTTTGTATTTGTATTTGAAATACAAGTATTTCAAATAAGTCGCATCTCTGCTTATAGCAAAAAATGTTTAGAAACAGAAACAATCTACATAAAATTTTCTACAAAAAAGATAGAACTGGCTCAGAGAGCCCTTTGGTTTGATACCACACACGATGGGTTTCAGAACATTTTTTTTTAAATTCCATACAAAAAAAGAAGTCGTCATAACTTCTCTCCTCTTCGTTTTTTTTTCGTCCAACGGGTCAAATTATTTCATATGTCCTAAAGATCAATCGTACCGATTTTCATGCTTTTAACACCATTTGCAGCATTCTCCATACAAAGCCCTTCTGTGCCGCCAGCACTAAAACACACCTAACCTGGATGCCAAGTTTCAACTTTCTACGCCACCTGGAACTAGCTAAAGTTTTGATGAGTGAATCAGTCTGATCAGTCAGCCAGTGTAAAACTTAATAAAATAAGGTTCTCCAAACTTTAAAGTTAAAATTTCGTGAACGGTAAAAGATTTTTTATTAAAATTTAGGATTCGGCAATTAGAAGGTAGTCTTACAAGACGTTTTAGGGGGATTAAAAGTGGCCCGAAATGATTCGTGAAATATAACTCGCGCCACGGCCGGTGTGTAGCCTTTTTACACGACTGCCTAAAAATGGAGTGTAATGTTTTTGCTTCGCGAACTTGGCCGACACACTCCCGTGTGTCTAGAAATTGTCACAGGTCACAGCCTTCTAGATTTGACTATTTAATATTTTCGGTTAGGTTAATTCATAATTAGTTAAAAAGAAAATAAAATTATATTAAGTATTATATTATATTCTAAATATTTCTAACGTGTTTAATCAAAACGAAAATTCGGTTTTGTTATCCACATTATTCGAAATCGCCGCCAGTCCGCTTTCTTCAACTGGTTTGACCGGAAGTCATTCGTGCATAGACAATATACGTCACTTTATTTTATTTCGCTTGGAAAGGAAAATATTGACTATTTTGTTGGTTGTGTGAGATCTTGGCTGCTGCAGCAAATTGAAGAAGTTTGAAATTTCTTCAACAAAGCGGGATTTTCGAGCACCGTTTGATTATTGCGATAAACATCGGAGATAGTTTTTCCCTAGAAGAGAAAACAGAATCTTACAATGTCGTCTTATAAGGTTAGTTGCCACTTCTTTAATTTAATGTTATTTCATATAATTCATTCATCAAAATTAATGCCTTAATAATATGACTTTCTTCAGCTAGAATCTGCCTTGGTCCAAAAGCTTTTAATAATGTATACCTGAGTAAACTGCGAACTAAATATATTGGAATGGAAATTTCTACCTTCTTTTAACAAAAAATCACGATGAAAATTATTAACACGTCCATATTTATTACAGCCAATTGATTCTAAACGCGAAGAATTCAGAAGATATTTAGAAAGAGCAGGAGTGATGGACGCTCTTACTAAAGTCTTAGTTAGTCTGTACGAAGAACCCGACAAACCTGAGGATGCCTTGGAGTATATGCGCAAACATCTGGGAACCGATGGTGGAGAGGATGAGTTGGAAGCCGCTAGAGCTCGTATTGCAGAACTTGAAGCAGAAAACGCACTTCTAAAAGGAGATGCAGCTCCAACAGAAGGTTAAAATAATTATCATAATTTAGTAAAATGATCTCACAGAACCTGATTGTACAATGATCTCAGATGAATATTCTTGTTGATCCTGAAGAAATATAACTTGTGTTATAAGGAGAGTATTATTTTTGTTATGATTTAAGTTTTGTTTGATGTGCAGGTTGCACAATAAAATTTTCAGTTTCTTTTCTCAATGGTTGCTTTTTATTTTAATTCCTATTATATAAACCCTACCTGCTCCAAGGTAGTACAGTTGCGGAAGGAAATCTTCGACCTTAATGTCATATATAAAGTCAAAAATAGGCAAACTTTTTTATTCCTCGACTATACTTGGACAACTGCTACTTGCAGATAGTATGTACCTAATCTATGGCACCCTCATCATGGGGGATGAATTCAACACCTTATAATTGCCATAATTGTTGATTCAAACTTTACTCTGGTCAACTCAGCTCCATTAGGTTTATATATAGCTAGTAAGGTTTGTGTTTTGCAACAACCCTGCCAATCTCTACAAAACACATGAAGACATTGAAGACTGTCCTGTTAAATGAAACAAAATAATTACATTTTTCTCCATATAGCTGTATACATGCATATTAAAACAAATTTTAATTATTTCGATTGATTTAATTTAACATATGCTTCACTAGGTTATATCTTGACAACTATTGTACAGTGTTTAAACAGCGACGCTGATGAGCTCAGTGTATTTCTTGACTTTGCTGGCAACACTCATATCCACATATTTGTCTCCGACGGAGACAACCATTCCTCCGATCAGGGAAGGATCAACCTTGGCTGTGAGCTGGAGAGTTTCATTGGCCTTCAGGAATTTCTGTAATGAGACATATTTCTGTGATATTACTCATAGAATTTTAAGAATTGCCAGACGATAAATAGTTCTAGAAAGAATAACAAGAATTTGCCTTACATACATAAGATTTTATAGTTAATAGATGTATGTAAGTATTAGTATGTAGGTATTTGTAATTGTATTTTTGTTTCTTTATTGTAAATTTTATCAATAAAAGATTATTTGAGTTGACCAAGTTGTGTCAAAGTAATTCAAAATTCAATTTTTATAAAACTACAACACAAAAGATCTCAATTAAACCTTAATATTAAAATTAAGTTTGATTATGGGTACAATATTTTTGGACATTACCAAATAAAACCATTTGATTTCCTTACGCTAAAAACCAGAAAAGAGTGTAAGGCTAGCACATTCTGTAACCTAATTGCCATATATATGTATAAAGCCGTCCTCTCCCGGCGAAAAAAATATACAATTCCATTCTTTTGTTATCTGCCCTGGGATCCCAGGGACTGGTAGGCGACGACACCAGTAAACTGTATAATGAGTACCTTGAGTGCAGCTTCCAAGCTCTGTTTCTGGGCAGCATCCAGGGGCTTGGCCGTGACCACCTCACAGGTGACCTCTCCACGGTGGGCAGCCATCATAATCTTGAAGGCGTTGATCACTGCGTCTACCTTGCCAAGGCGGCCATTTTCAGCCAGCAGGCAGAGCAAATTGCCAGTGGCAGGTGACAAGCTGGTCTAAAAATATAAAACAATATAATTTAAGTTAGCTGTTCTGACTGCTTATCACGCTTATGGGACATCCACGCTGAGATACGGGGTGATATTCTGGGGTAATTGTACTGATAGGGAATTAGTATTTAGAGCTCAAAAAAAATGTTTGCGATCAGCGTGTGGTATGCAAACTATGCATTCATGTAGGCCTCAATTTATTAAGTTGAAGATTTTAACTTTACCGTGTCTTTACATATACGAGGTCGCATTGTATGTAAAACACAATATGGGGCAATTCTCTTCATTTAATAGCCAACGCCAAAAACATAAAATTAACCATTTATCATGTAAAACAGCTTTACTGTCGAAAAGCATTTTCGGGATGGCTTCAAAAATTTATAATAAATTACCGATAGCTATATTGGAGTTAAATGATTTGAGACAATTTAAAGTGAAACTGCATGAATTTTTAATTACCAAAGCATACTACTCCGTAAATGAATTTTTATCGCAATCCTTTTAATACGTTGACATTATAATATTCGTAATTTATTGACAATTTAATGATGTTTGTTTTTGTATTTTAATTTATTCTTAATTGTAATTTAATTTTTTGAATGTTAATGTATGACCAGTTACGTTTAATTTTAGATTATTTTATTATGATTTTTCTAATTTAGGTAATGTTAATATGTAAAATTTTACTGTGATGCATGCTGCATGCTATATTGTAGCTATTTGTGTGCCATGTGGCGAAACATAGTGACTCTATATTTAAGAATAACACCTACATAACCTATGTTTAACAAATAAATAATTTGAGTTTGAGTTTGAGTTTAGAAAAATGAAAGAATTCAAGATGAGATTTGACTTTCTATTGAACCAAAGGTATAGTGACAGCATAGCAAAGAAAATTACACAAATAATTATGGAAATTCAAATTATGTTTGTTGATCGTCAAACATTTTTAGATTTCTTGTGATGATCATAAAGTGCTTAGCAACATAATTTTAATTTCAACATGTTATTTGGGGTAAGGACTACCTACCATAATATTTTAATATCTGGGCGGCCGAGTTTTGCTCGGCGTTTTTCCGGGCATGAGACCTAGCTAGATCGTCCCCGAAAACCCCCACATACCAAATTTCATCAAAATCGTTAGAGCCATTTCCGAGATCCCCCGAAATAAATAAATATATAAATAAATAAATATACAAGAATTTCTCGTTTAAAGATATAAGATTATTAGGTATTGTTGTGGATCTTTTCTATGCTGCCTAATACTTGCCTATACGTAACTTAAGGGAATAACTCTTTGGACCGTGATATTTTGTATTTTATCTACTTTGGTTGCAAGATGTGCAGGTAAATACTTCTATTGCGCATTATTTTATTTATTTATAGTATGGCAATTATTTCGAACCGTGAGATCCGAGAAGACAGTACGCGCAAAGTGCTCCAATATCAAATTAAAAAATAAAACATTGTTATTAAAATTGAATATACCTTGGTGGCAAGATGTCTCAAAGCCTCAACCTTAAGATTCCTCTTCAAGGTCGGGTTGACAATGAACTCCTTAAGTTTTGGGTCGGACTTGATGCTTTTCTGGAATGAGGTGAGTTCCTTTTCAACTGAGTCCAAAGCCTTGTTTTTGGAGGCTGCCGAGTACAAAGCCGACGCATATCTACCCTCCAAACCAAAGACTTGTACAGGAGGCTTAATGAGCTGAGCAGCAGCGGATGAGGTACTGAGGGAGCGCACCTAGAAGAACATTACGTAATTTAATCAGTGTCAAAAAGGTTATAACCATATTTATTTTCGATTTAAGTGAACAACAAGAACCATACCAGCATATTTGTTTTAGTCAGAGACATGATTTCTGGGTACAATTTGGTGTAATTTGATTTATAAATTCACCAAATGCTCGATAATGATCGGACGAAAAACTGTTCGACCCGCTGGGCTGGCTGTCACTGTCAGTCGTCAAAATCGGGCTGGCCGGTCGTCCGGTCATTCGATTGGATTCATTTCCATTCATTCAGATTTTGACACTTGATTGCTCAATTCAAGCATTTAAATACTTGTCTTAAATAAGCCTGCATTGAAGTTTTTTTTAAATATTGTACCATCAACCGGGGTGAATAGGGACAATTTTGAACTTTGAGGGAGAGATGGTGGGAGATCGTGCGGAGAGCTGTATCCGCCTTTACCACCAACGTGAATGCCTCGACGTGACCACGACCGCTCTGTCAAGAGCGTAACGACGGAGAAGAAGGGGTATATGGACCCAAATAGCAAAAAATTGCCAGGGTTGTAAGCTGATAGGCACCTAAGTACTTAGGTGGTCCGACTTACTGTACGTACTCAATATTGTAGCATGAATGCGAACTAAAATAAAACACAACTATTGAAAATAATCATATTTATTTGTTGGTTTTAGTTTAAGAGATGAATGGAAACCGTATAAATTGATATCAGAGAGTAATAAAAAACAAGTATACAGTCATACATACATGTATTTACTCGAAAAACGTAATCCTCCTTCCACCGCAATCGGGTAAAAATTGTTAAGAACTGTTTTATACTAAAACCTCTTTATTTTTGATAACCTTTAACTCATGTCATTTTTTATTTATAGCAACGGTTGTGTTGATTACAAATATATGTTTATACTGTCACTAATCCACGAGTCTCTTTTCTAATTGATAAATTAGCTTTATCATGGTAGCAGATCGTAAGAAATCGAGTGAAAGCTATAAATAAATCGAGTTTGTGCTATACCAAGTTTGAAAACAATCCGGTAAGACGAAGATTCAAAATGCAATCACCTAGTTGCAAAATTGACATCGGTCACCTGGAAGGTGTAAAAAACTGGTCTACTTGGAAGTTCAAGGCAACATTACTACAATGAGCCAAAAAACCTACAAAGAAGCAATTTCTAGTCCCCATAAAGATCAATGG
This sequence comes from Cenopis cana, assembly GCA_951800055.1. Classification (NCBI taxonomy): domain Eukaryota; kingdom Metazoa; phylum Arthropoda; class Insecta; order Lepidoptera; family Tortricidae; genus Cenopis; species Cenopis cana. The sequence continues at coordinate 9,099,141 of OX637484.1, forward strand.
GTCAAAGCAATGGAGAATGAGTTGAAGTCTTTAAAGGAGAACAAAACCTGGATAATGGTTGACCTTCCAAAAGATAGAAAGCCCATATCCTGTAAATGGGTGTACAAGATAAAAACCAATGCAGATGGCTCGCTAGATAAGTTCAAGGCAAGATTAGTTGCTCGAGGGTACACACAGAAAAAGGGCATCGACTATGATGAGACTTTCAGCCCAGTTGCTAAGATGACGACAATCAGATCTGTATTAAGTGTCGCTGCAAATGAAGGATTGAAACTTACACAGTTTGATGTATCAACCGCATTCTTGTATGGTTCACTAAACGAGGAAATCTATATGAGTCAACCTGATGGCTACTCTGATGGATCAAAGAAGGTGTGTAGACTCAAGAGAAGTTTATATGGCCTCAAGCAAGCACCCCGGTGCTGGAATAAATGCATGGTGGATTATTTGAAGACTATTGGATTTAAGCAAAGTGATACTGACCCCTGCCTATTTATCCGAACCCGTGGGAGTAACAAAATCATTCTTGCTCTCTACGTAGATGACGGCCTGGTTGCTGCAACAAATCAGGAAGATTCTGAAAAGTTCCTACGAGAGTTGAAAAGGAGATTTAAAATAACTATAAAAGATGCATCCTATTTTCTGGGATTAGAAATAAAGGAGCAGAACGGTGATATCAAAGTGTCCCAGAAGCACTACGCTCAGAAAGTACTAGACCGCTTTGGCATGAGCGATTGCAAACCTGTCACAACTCCTATATTAAAGGATGGATTGCCAGATATAGATAAAGATGTGATAGATCCTACTTTATTTCCATATAGAGAAGCTGTGGGAGCACTTGCATACCTAACCGTTGGAACAAGACCTGATCTAGCATTCGCTGTAAGCGTTGTGTCCCGAACTCTGGAAAATCCTTCTAAAGATGACATCCAGAAGCTGAAACGTATCCTAAGATACATCAAGGGAACTTCGGACAATGGAATAACCTTTAAGAAGAGGTTCAATACTGGAATTCTGGAATGTTATAGTGATTCCGATCATGGTGGAGACCGAAGTACCAGACGATCGACGTCAGGTATATTATGCTTATACTCTGGAGGAGCAATATCTTGGGCGAGTCGACGACCATGTTGCCATATCCAGTACTGAAGCTGAACTGGTTGCTGCCAGTGAAGCAGCAAGAGAAATTGTCTGGATTAAAAGACTCTTTGGTGAAATATCCGAATTGAAGGAGTTGCCTAAACTGAAGGTCGACAATGATGCAGCAATAAAGATCTCGCATAACCCAGAACTCCACAGAAGAACCAAGCATATTGCTATTAGACATTTTTATGTTAGAGAACTCGTTGCTGATGGCGAAATATGCGTGGAATATGTTCCCAGCGAGTTCCAACTGGCTGATTTTCTGACCAAGGCATTGCATAAGCCACGGATGGAAGCAATAGCAATGAAAATTGGTATGGTCCGTTAAGGGTTGCCAAAAAGGGAGGATGTTAAGAACTGTTTTATACTAAAACCTCTTTATTTTTGATAACCTTTAACTCATGTCATTTCTTATTTATAGCAACGGTTGTGTTGATTACAAATATATGTTTATACTGTCACTAATCCACGAGTCTCTTTTCTAATTGATAAATTAGCTTTATCAAAAATCACTTACGACCTATTTCAAAACGAAACTAAGTCTTGGCGGCTGCCCCTGTACACCCTTCAGCATCCCGGTGTCAACCTATTACGTCCCTATTAACTACTGACAACGTGCCTCTTAACCCCTCAAGTCGTCCCTAATAAACCCAGTTGCGTCCCTATAAACCTCGAGTTTTTTCCAAAATTGCAACCCTTTTTATTTTTGCATTTTTTATTAACAAAAGAAAGACAATTTCCACTTATTGTTTTATATTATTTAGGCACGTCTAAAGGCCGCTTAAAAAAAGGTCCTGGATAGGAAATAATGAACACCTTTTTCACTAGGTACTAAATTTCTTAAAAAATTATGTCATTCCCGGTTTTCCTCCCTATTCACCATGCTGTCCCTAATTACAATATTTTTATTTCCTAATTAATTTATTGGTAGAAATTATGTTTAGTAACGAAATTTAATGTGTCTAGTTTATTTTTGCCACGCCTAATGTTTACGTTTACCTTGCGGAATGTGGCCCATCGTCGGATAACAACCGGACCGGATGTACACTTGCTTGTCAATTAAATCAAACTTGATCAAACGTCATTTTCATTTTGCTGGAAGCGGGGCCACTATGACGTAAACACAAAAGTGTGCGAAATATTTCTGTTTAAATTCCTAAAGCTCACTAATGGATTTTCAAATTGCATAAATAAAACCTGTGAATCCCGTTCTCGTCTTAGTTTTGATCAATCAAATCATTGATTAAATACGTTGTGTTATTTCATTTACTTACAATTGAAAGTGGGTAAATATGTCGCGCCAAGTAGATACAAATGTTGCTCGATTACTGGAAGGTTTAGGCTTGGAAGGCGAAGATTTCTGTGACTTTACAATCGCTGATCAAAATTCTGTTGCGGAATCTCAAGGCATTACACCGACGACTCCGTCTAACTTTAAACCGGTGCTTGGTGAGAACGTCACTTACGTTGTGGCCTGTGTTATTATCAACGAGCAAAATGAGATATTGATGATGCAGGAGGCAAAGGAAAGTTGTGCAGGCAAGTGGTACTTACCCGCGGGCCGCATGGAGCGAGGTGAAACTATAGTGCAAGCTACCATAAGAGAAGTGCTTGAAGAAACCGGGCTGCACTGCAATCCTACAACGTTACTTGTAGTTGAGACTGCTGGCGGCATGTGGTACAGGTTCGTGCTCACCGCAGACGTCACGGGAGGTGAACTCAAGACCCCAGCTAAAGCTGACAAGGAATCGCTACAAGCCAAGTGGATTTCAAACTTACAAGAGATCACTTTGAGGTCCAATGACATCTTGCACCTGATTGAAAAGACTCAACTGTACAAACAAAGCCATCAAAAGGGATGGCACAAGAAATTGTTACCTGCTGCCATTCCACATGGAAAAGATTTGCTGAGGCTGATAGTAGTTATTAAAAGGCGAAGTACAAACAGGCTCCATGTGCTTCTGAGTGAGAAAACCGCGATACATTTTCCGGTATGTGAAATAAATCCTGCCAAGAGTGTGCATTCAACATTGAGGAGGTTCATGGTGGAAATGTTTGGAGCAGATGTAGGGCAACACAGGCCACTCGGATTGCTCAATGTAGAAGCAGATCCTACAAGTGATGGGTGTTGTCTCACTCTTTTGGTTGCATTTAGGCCACCCCTGGAAGAGGTGCCTCTCATTGGGAAATGTGCTTGGCACGAATTGTCACCAGAATCAGAAAATGAATTGCTCTCTATAATAACATCTAAAAATTCTACTGTAGAATTACATGTAGTCCGCTGATCCATTGACACAATAATAACCACTGTCATATCTATCAAGAATACTCAAGTTTATTGGTTTATTTAGATATAACCAAATGTAACAAATAAGATTTATATGTAAACAAAAAAGGACTAACATACTAATTTGTTATGTTTTAAAATATATGAATAAGTTGAATAACATATTTTTTATGGCTAAGGGATTGTAAGATATTCAAAGCATGATGTGAAATGTATTCATTATGAATATTATCTGCTTATATTTCAATTTAGTTCCATATACATGTTACATTCCATTTTAAATATTGATTTTATTTGTAATCAAGATCTGTTTTGCCATGGCTATGAAATATTTATTTTGATAAATCACAAATAATATCTCAAGACTGTTATTTTATTGCAGTACCTGACAAAATGAAACAAAAAATATTTAAGATCATTAGTATCATCACAGATTGCTTTAACTTGTAATCTTTAGTATTTTTAATTTTAGTATAATTTTATTATTTTTGTGCTGGGTACTTGTTAATTTTATATACACTTTTATATTTTTACAACATATACAAATAAAATGTTGAAAGAAATAATTGTTTTAATATTTCCACTTATTCATAACATAAATAATTAGTGATTCAGACCCAACTCTAAATAAAGTATGTAAGAGCAAGGAATAGAATAAGTATAATAATTTCTGTCAAAAACTCTCTTTCTGTTACACTTTTGCACCTTACCCCCATTGTAATAAGTAGAAAAGAAATGCCTTGATCACACGTACCGAGCAAAACGGGCGAGACAGTAAAATTAGTATGGAAGTTTTACTCGGCCGAGTGAAACTTCCATACTAATTTTACTGTCTCGTCCGTTTTGCTCGCGCGGTACGTGTGATCAAGGCAAAAGTGTAAATGTATCTATGACGGCGGCTGTACAAGCTTTTATTGCCGACTGTACTTTTTTCACAGTCATCAACTACTTGTGGAATGTGGAGACAGTTCCAATGAGTCCAAACACGGCGGGTTTATCTTGTGTAGTTTATGAGTTGCTATGTCCACCTTTTGTGTCCATCATCAGATCAGCTAGATGCTACCATAATATTGCATTGTCACCGAACATACATAAGTATACCACATTTCAGCACAATCGCATACTGGTGAGTAAAAAAGGATTGCAAATTTTGAAGAAATGTTATACATATTGTGGACAACTATGTACACACTATATCTACGTTGTGGACGAATAAACGCAGAGTACAGAATCAGTACATTCACCATCTAATATATTCTTCTGAGAAAATGTAACGAGTTCTTTAACCCTTTTAACGCCTTTCTTCATGTACCTACGGCAGTGACACCTACAAGCCAATTCATTTTCTATAAGAAATTGAATATGAACTTTAATGTACTTAAAGCACGAAGGCGACTTTGACAACGTACGTTATTGGCGCCGTAAGCACGACAAATCCCGACGTTCTTGGCGTTCATAGGGTTAATGTCTTCCAGTGACCGTCATTGAAACCGAAATGAAAAAACATTTCCATGTCCTAACTGATTTATTAAAGCGATACAAAAAAAACTTTCACTGACTAGAAAAATTGAATATACCTATCCGATCAAAATGCGTAACACAAAATTTATTTTATTACATCTATAATTTGTTACATATCATAGAAAATGCATCAATAAGCAAATGTTTATATACATCGTCAATGTTTTATATGTATATATATATCTTATATTTTTGAAATATAAGTAAGAGAAATGAAAACGAGTATTTAATTTTGCAGAAATTCTATACAATATTTTCATCAAATGACTTCCACATAAAAAATAGACATTTATAAGGATAAAAATTTAACTATGTTTTTATAAAACGTAACCAGCTTTAATAAAACAACACTTTGATTTAAGATACAACCCAAATTACAATAGAAATTTCTATGATTTAATTCATAAGCATAACATAATAAATACAAATGGAAATTATTGCTTTCGAGCCCAAAGTTGAAAAATGCTGTCTAGAATAGGTATCCAGCAAATTAACATAAGAACTTTAGGTACACCAGTAGGCCTAGCACGTGTTGCGCTCGAGAGTATGTCGGCGTATCTCGAGCTATCCGTCACTTTCTAACAGCGCCAATCAGAAGAAGACGCGTAGCTCGAGATAAGTCGAGATTCTCTCGAGCGCAACATCTGCTACAGGCGCAGACTAGCTGGCGTGATCGAGTAACGCGTTTATGTCTGACATAAAACATGATGAAAAAATTGATGTGTGCTGTATTACATATAACATACGGATTCAGAGTGTCCCAATGCCCCAATCTTCAATTGTAACATCTTGTGCTTTAAAAAAATACGTATAACAACTATTCTATATAATTTCAGGAAGCTACAAGTAACAATTTTACAAATCGAAACCTGCCGGTTGTAAAACATTGTTTAAAAGTCGTTATTTAGGCGCATCCTCAGATCGTGTACACATTGCACGATATTCAATCCAGGGGTCGGCAAATCGCGGCTCTTTTAAGCGTTAGTTGCGGTTCTTCGAGTTGCCCTCAAAAACATAGTGAAAACCCCAGAAACAGGCATTTTTGGCCCTCTGAGATTCCCAAATATAGATATTTTACTGAATTTGGGTCTTTGGTTAAAAAGTTTGCCGACCCCTGCGCTAATCTAACAAAAATACTATTGCATACAAGTAATCACCTTTTAAAGGCAAAAGGAAAGTATGTACTATTTACATATTGTATGTGTGCCGTGCATTAATTTCAGCGCGGGCCCGCGCTCAAAGCTTTCAAACATTTGTTCATTTAAGAACTGAACTTAGTGTATAAGATTACATTGAGAATGCATTGCTCATAGTACTTGTAAGTTAAAAGTACGAGTACAAGTTGTAACATAGCGTCTTTAAAATTATTTCTATCGAAATTTAGAGAAATGTATTCCATTTATCAAATTGCATAAAATGTATGCTAAAATAGTTGAATACTTTATTTCCACTCACATTTAATGTGAGTGCAAAATAAAGTATTCAACTATACGTTACAGCATCATGGCTAAGCAACATTGCGTGCTACGAAGCTCAAAGGTTAGCTGGAAGAGATCCCTTAAAAGGATACGCTCGCTTTTGTACTTCATCTTTTTTTGTTTGTTTTTCAATTTGTCGAGTTTTATGTACAATACAATATAGCAATACATACATACAATTATGAACTGTACTTTATGTTGCCAGATGAAATGTGTTTGTGTAGAAAAATGTTATATGGTAGGTACTTGAATGAATGGTAAGTTTTCCTTTCTTTACTATTGATTACAGATGGTTTTAAAGTAAAATTGCAGATCAATGTATATAGCATAGAGAGCACACTACTTTAACAGTTGATTAAAGATCAATTGTTTAAATCATGTAATTCTATTATGTTTTGCGTAATATGGTAAAATAATAATATTTGGTAACATAAGAAGTCTCGCATATAACGAAAAAGAGGACATTTATAGCACAAAGAAAGGGCATCGTGTAAGCCAAATTAGTGGATATTTCGTACAGTATATTTAAAGTAGTCACTGTACATCCTTCTACAACAAATAGGTTAATCTCATTAATTTGGGTTTAGTCAAATGGTAAATCGTCCAATGAAAACAGTAATAGTGTCACTAAACGACATTGTTATGGTCGGACTATATGCATCCGGAATCTCTGCCCCTCCCACCGCATCTGCCCCTGGATCCGGGTGGATACTGGATGTACCTAGTCCGAACCTAACGCATCCACGACAAATTCTGTTTGAATTTGTTTTAGGATTGAAATATTATTTTAATTTAATTAATATAAATAGACGCCCAGTCACTCGAGAATCTAATGAAACTGCTATTATTTCATTTACACGAGTTGTTCTTTAACAGCAATCTTATTATAACTCCCTATTCTTTGCTATGAGTAACAAATAGTGTAATGTTTTATGCTTCGTTGCTACTTACTTCTACATAATTCATAATTAAAATAAATAAGTTGTAAGTAATCATAGCTCGGCTCGAGTTTCGTTTCAATTTCTCGCTATGGTTGCCCACGCGAATAGCAAAAAAGTTGCGTAAGTATAAACTTTAACCAAAGTGGGGTGTCAATGTCACTATGCCTATCGATCATCGATCGGTTTATCGATCGTAAGACATTAACCGATGAGTGAGGGTCTACTCCGAACATAGAAATCCGAAATTCGTATCGTGCCGTCCCCTTCACTCTCGGGTTACTCACTATAAGAGTGAAAGGGACACCATACGAAGTTCGGATTTCGATCTTCGGAGTACAGGCCCAGGGCTGCTACCGCGAACGGCATTCGAAATTTTCCCTCTCTGTCATACTTGCAAGTTTGCACTTAAGTGCGACTGAGAGGGAAAACTTCGTTTGTGGTTCGCGGTAGCATTCCTGATCTATTAATTTTTCTTTCAAAGTTCATTAGTTAAAATGTTCGTATTGTACTTGTCTATTTTTTTGATACATAGCATACTTAGGTAAATTCATTGCGTCGACGTTATGAACTGATACCTAAACATCCAATGATTTCTAACGATTAATTCATTTGTATTACTTCTGGGATATTGCATCATGACCATAACCCAACACTTTTTATATTTTTAGACAAAAATTATCTATAGACAAATCTAACTATAGCCACTGGTCTTAAGGTATTAACACACCAAAGTAAACTACTTCGATCAATCATAACATCCTGTTACAAATATTGTCTTTGGTGTGGTAACACTTTAAAGGGGTTTAGGGAAGTAACCCCAAGACTAAAACAAACATTACTGCAATATCATCTAAGCCACTGATTCATGCAGTCTTTAATGCTAGGCATACAAATCATAGGAACAAATATTATTCTAAGTAGGCGTTTAGCCTGTGTCATTTATAGGCATTATACAATGTGGAAGATTTATGAATTTTATAACACAGTTAACGTCATACCGGTTATCCTTCTAACTGTATCCCTTGTATCCACGAGTTGAGATCTGCAGAGCCGGGGCATTCCAGAAAGTTGTCAGGAGGCGCTGGGTCTTCAGGTGCGGTGAGACGCTTCGCTGCTGTCTGCCCAGACAAGTACGCTCCGTGGACAGTGGAGTAGTAGCTGCTGTGAGTATGCTCGCCGGCAAAAAGCAACGTCGGCTGAAATTGGTAAAAAAATATTCGGTAACAAAACATTACCAAAAACTCCATTTCCCTTTGAATTTCCATCCACATTGAATTTCGACGAAGACATTGGCTGGTGCACTCTCCCAAATGAGTTATGTAATTACTGTATCAATTTAATCTTAGTTGCATAAGAGGTGCATAAGAGTAAAAACTCGAGAGAGAGGTAGAGGTAGGGTACAGCAAAATGACATCTTGATCGAATTTGGAGCAGCCCAACTGAGGAAGTACCTCCGCTTTGCAGACTACCACAGCCATAATAACATTTACAAGTATGTAGTGTTGTGTTCCTGGAGATGAGCAAGGTTGCCAGAGCTCCCGAGGATGCACTGTGTTGAGAGTGATGGCTACTTCTACTTTGGCATTTTAACCATTTTTAATGTACGTAAGATATTTTAATACAATAAGTAGATAACTATAATATAAGGTATTAATATTTCACTGCCATGTTATTGTTTAATGATGCTGTAAATTTGAGAAAGACGTCTTACCTTAATTTTAATTAGCTTTACACAATGAACAAAGTAATTTATTCAAGGACGCATTGTCATATATTGGATATAATCAAATAATCTTTAAAGATGATAATAGATTACCGCGATTATCAAAAACATTACTTAATAGTTTTACTTAATGACAAATGTTAATCACCTTTTTATCATGAACATTCCTGAATAATGGCTGCGCTAAACACTCGATGTCACTCTGACTCGAACCTACAGCTAGAGCGGTATATGAACCTCTGGTGTAGGGCTGCTTATTCCAACTTGTACTGAAAATAACAATGATAACATATAATACGCTTCGATAAAATGTTGCCAGGGCTTCTTACGCCTGTCCGCACCCTAAACAAGGGAGGGGAATTAACTGCATCTCACTCAAGTTGTTAGATTCTGGAAGGCGTAATGACTCCATACAGAATAGAACAGCCAACATCTCACAGCAACAATATGACCACTTTTATTTTAAGTAGTGTGTACTGTTATTGTTTCTTTCCTATGTTAAATTTTATGTGATACCTTTTCTGAATTGTACAGTGACTTGGTCATACTGTAATGCTGTATGAATTTTCTTGGCTTTAAATAAATATATATATTTTTTTGTTAATTAGAATTAATATATCAATTAAGACTATGAAAGCTAAATGATATACTGACCATACACATTTTTGTGGTTCTGGTATGAAGGGATCATTTAAGAATTTCCTTAAAATGTTTGTGCAAGCTGCGGCAACCTGATCCATAGTCAATGTCTCCACATATTCAGCCTCTTTCCCTGAGACCCAGCCAAGCAACAGTGTTTCTGTAACTTTACTAAATGAATAAATCTTTTTGTACCAAGACTCTGCTATGTCTTCAGGTGTTGTTGGATTTTCCCAAAGCAACATTATTTCGGTAATATCTGGATTTAGGAATGGCCTGTCATATTCCAGAAATATTTTATTAACAGTGCCGAATAGCAGTCTTTCTATGGATTCCAATTTGTACTGAGGCAGCGGGGGCTGGAAGAGATCCTTGGCATGGTCTTTGAGCACACCAAGAGGTATTGTACATATCACATGATTAGCATAAAAAGTCTCTCCATTTTCACAGGTAACTTCAACATAGTTTTTTCCATTTTTTTTCTTTGGTTTGTGCGCATTTTCAGACATTAAACTTCCTTCACTAGGATTCACCATAGCATCTGTCGCAGGAGTCTTAGATATATCTTCTATCACAGTCTGGTCGGAGTCTTCCGACTCCTCCCCAAGATCCTCCAGTGGCCGCGATGAACTGTGTTGGATTGAATCCCATATAATTTTTTTTACTGGGTGGTTAGATATTATTTTTTCTGGTGGGATATTTTTTAATAAGGGTTGTAATATTGAGCTATAGCCTTTCGGGATCATGATGTTACCCCCTTGGAGTTCTGTGTAGCTGCCTAATTCTAAAAGATCAATTTCATCCATGCTGTTGCAGCCTGATATACATGTTTCCCGTTTCAACAAGCAGTCGAATATGAGGCGGCGGAGTTTTTTCTCTTCCGATTCGGGCAGCCGTTCTAGGTAGATGGTAGCTTCGAGGTTTATGTGCTCTCCCACGCTGTGGATGTCGGGTGGGGGTAGATACTGGCACAGAAAGTACTCCTCACAGCGCCGCAGGAACACCACATATGCTTCGTGGATCTCGTGCAGCACCCCGAATGGGACCTGCTTGCCGTCCTCTGTCGCCGCTATCACCTTGTGTGGCTTAGGTATATTTATTATATTTACTAGACCATTAGCCATAGCTATGTCGAATATCGGGTTACCGAGAACTCCATGAATCCAGTTCGCTCCTAATTCCACGTCATGGTTTTTCAGCGGAATAGAAATAATCCTGCCACCGATTCGTTTCCTTGCTTCTAATATTCTAAAGTCGTCCATACCATTTTTGATAAGTTCATTGGCGGCAGCCAGACCGGCCATGCCGCCGCCAATGATTAAAACATTACACTTATTTGTATCACATTTTTTACTAGAATTTGAATTATCGTCACCCATAATAATATTTAAATAAAATAATATTATTTGTCACTACGCTTTTGACGTTCAGCTGGTTGGTTACGACATCTATGAAAATATTTTTTTAAACCATCACATCAATTTAAAAAGTCAATAAAGGGTAGGTATACACTACAGGGACGCAAAGTCCTGTTTTAATATTATTGAAAATATACTGATGTATTTGAAAAATATATGACTAGTGACTGTAAATAACGCCTAAAAGCATAAAAACTGTAAAGTATAACATCCTCATTATCAGTACATTATATCATTTTAAATAATGTTAATAGTGTCTAGTGAGACTAGTGAGTAGCTGGCTTGGTAAATACCGGAAATAACGTCATTAATTATATACACTTGTATATTACAACGTCTCCCCACCATTCAAGTGTTTATCTCTTTCTATCTAGACGGTGTTTGGCATATGTTATCTCTTTTTAATGACCTTTGAATTTGCTAAATCTACTTATAGATAGGTACTTTGTTTACTCCTCGACGGTACCACGGGCGAGTGTTTTTGTTATTGTCGTGATAAAAATATTTTCAATCGAAGTGGATCCCAATTCTAGTTGAAAATATCTTGTTCCGTCATTACTCTAGTACCGAACCTGACTCAGTGAGGTGCATATTATAGTTGCATGTGATTGTGAAACTATTATTTACCCTACTGACAAATTCGATATCAAAAGTCATTGTGAATAATCGCGTCTATGGAATAACCAAGTGTTTACGAATTAATGTGCTCTGATACAGTTATGTAACTATTGTAACTGGTGAATATCATGTTCAATTCCGTCAACTATTCGAAAATAGTGGTCCGTGTAAATATAGTGCCTGTATAAACAATCTGATGGAATAAATAAACACAAACAGGGACACGTGGGTCTCTCAGCGAATCGATCGATAAAGACGGAAGCGCGCGCCAGTCTCTATCAACGAGACGATTTTAAGTCAAGGTCGTTCTACGCAAACACGTGCAATGTCCGATTCTATTTACACACATGACTTTCTATTAGATGGGGGGGTGGAGATCAAACAGGAGTCCCCTTTCGAGTTCGGGTCGGTGTCGGCATCAGTCCCGATCCCGCAGCGCCGGTCGGACCTGGGCGACTTCAGCACAGACCTAGACCTGTGCCTGCAGGACAGCCTCACTGGCTCCTTCGCCCCCACAATGCCATACAGCAAAATGGCATTTGACCCAGACAGTAGTACTAAAGCTGAAAACTTCAAAATGGATGATGATGATATATTTCAAGTAGATAAAGCTGATTTAATACTAGGGCCGACTCTTGCCGAATTGAATGCTAACCCAGATACATTATTAGATGACCTGAATTTTGACGATTTACTTCTGCCGGAGGAGAATGGGTATTGTATTCAAATTGGTGGTGCTATGAGCGGGTCACGCCGGCTGCCTAACTCGCTCCAGGCATCCAATATACTTGCTTCAGAGAGTCCATGTAGTCCTTACAGCCGTGCTCAGCTGGCATTTTCTCCATCTAGTCAACACAGCTCAGCATCATCAAGTTTTGCTCAGCCTATGAACCAGTTGCCCGAATTGTTGCTCCGGCTGGATGGCTATAGTGGGGAGATAGCATTAGGGCAATCAGTGCCGGCTTCCACTGTGTTGCCGCCATTCACACCAAGTGCCCAGCCACAGCAAGCTCAGCTGTCATCATCAGCACCGACTCATCTGACCATGGAACAGGTCTGATATGAAAAGAATTTATAAGTTAGAAGATAATATTTGTAATTTGAAACAACAATGAAAAACAACTTCTGGTTTTACCTATTCAATATTTCTACACATGTTTGTAAACAACTTTGTTTTTTTCATTTCGTAGGACAGAAATGAAAAAACAAAGTGATGATGACTGATGGATATGAGATATATAGATAGTCAGATAAACTAAAAACACTGCACATTTATAGAATGCTGCTAAATCATCCTTACTTGTCCAATTTGAACTTACAACACAATGTATTATAATCATAATTGACCTATATACCTAAATAACTATTTAGGTATAACTATACTGAGATTGATTACTTCTTCATATTATTATGATATTAAGATAACTAGGATAATAAATAGACGCGAACAAGGGGGGGGGGGGGGTACAAAGGACAATCCCCTCCTGGTGCAGGCACTTCTCGTATCCCTCCCCCCCTCAAATCAGATGCTGCCCCCATTCCCCCTCCCCCAGCCTGATAGTGCTTGCCCTGAAACAAAGATCTGCTCCCGAGATTACTGCTGACTGCTGTTATATAAATAATAGTAAACTGATCCCTTTTTCAATTCCATTCAAACTCATTCCCTGCTTGTTGATATTAGTTAGAAAATAGTCAATTGTCAACCAAATTAATGCATATATTTTTCTTTAAAATTGAGAATACTATGCATAAAGTCAATTCCAAAGACTATATTGTCCTAAAGTAAATCAACATTCAGATTAAAATACACTAGCTAATTCAACTTGACTAACAGATATGGCAGCGGCGCGAGCCCCGCAAGCACCTCCTGTCAACCAGTTCCCTGGCCGAAGCCGGATCAGTGTCCTCCTTGTCTGGAGGGCTGTTGAGCCCTGGCACGGCTGACTTCTCGCAGGACGAGGATGACAGGGATGGAGATACTGATGAAGATAGCGACAGATACGAAGACTTATCGTCGGATGGTATGTTTTATACATATATTTTGGTACTTAGTTTTGTAATAAATTATCCTTTGGTACTTATTAGGGTGGGACTGGAGGGAGTGAAGAGGCATTTGCATTCTTTCTGAAAGGAAGCATTTTATATATTATTATAGTAAATATTGTTTAAATAAATTTGCTTGTTCAATCAGTAACATTCTTTCATAAACTCAGTGATAAAAATGTATCTAAAATTTACATTTAAACAAAGTTAATGAAATTTAAAATCTCTTAAGAAGTAAAAAAAATACATTTAAAAATTTTGCAGGTGCAAAACTTATTACTTACTAAAAATACCTAATAGAAAGTTTGCTTGCAAATTATTTACCATGTCCATAATTCCACATTAAATAATGTAGCGAAAACGTGAGAATTATTAAATTGTGTTTTATGATTATGATAATACAGATCAAATCTCAGAAACCAATAGAGCCATGCAAATAACTATGGACAATAGTCAATTCCAAGAATGTGGTATTATCATATTATATGAATCATCAAGGATTGCTAGTGACTTGTTATTGCTTTGTTTCTCTAAGATCATTGGTAGTTGTAATGTTATCAGATCCATGTGTGGTATTTTTATTTAATCAATGCTTTCTTTTCCACACACATTTTTTAATATTATATTCTTTATTTAATCTTTATTGCACAAAAGTAAAACTTATGGTACAAAAGGCGGACTAAATGCTATAAGCATTTTCTACCAGTCAACTTTAGGGAAAACCAGACAAATTGCGCCATTACGCCATATGCATTATTATTGCGCCATTTCTTTGATATAAAGTCTATTTCCAAAATTTACATTTAAAGTGCCTAATACAAAATGGGAAACGCAGAATTGTAAAGCGCTCATTGAAATATACGTCCGCCAGGTGCGGCGTTATTAACTCGATCAGTCTTAAGGTATGATTCTGCTGCCGACTGCATACAGCAACAACTGCACGTTCCGCCGCACTCCAAATTGAACCGTAATGGTATTCATAAAAAGCTCAATTCGAAACGAGCGGAGAAGTCTCCCAACAGCACACGCCACTTAAGCTGATATTACACTGTCCTGAATTTAGGACACTTAGAAGGGTTCCTTAAGGGGAACTTAAGTGGCAGTGGGCGGGGCACATTGCACGTAGAACCGATGGCCGTTGGGGCCGAAAGGTTCTCGAGTGGCGACCACGGACCGGAAGGCGCAGCGTGGGTAGACCCCCCACAAGGTGGACTGATGACCTGGTAAAGGTCGCGGGAGTCCGCTGGATGCGGGTGGCGCAAGACCGGTCATTGTGGCACTCTTTGGGGGAGGCCTATGTCCAGCAGTGGACGTCTTTCGGCTGATATGATGATGAGAAGGGTTCCGACCTATACGTTAGGGCGAGATGCTTCAACTCCCCTCCACTAGTTAGGACGCTTGATTCAGGACAGTGTAATACCCGCTTTACTCTAAATTGGGACTTTTAGACTTATGATTACGGTTCAATTTGGAGTGCGGCGGAACGTGCAGTCGCTGTCCGCTGTCGGCTGTGGAATTAAACCTTTATTATACATTAGTTACTGTAGACACTGTCTTAAGATCGTATATTTGTAATATAAACTCTATTACATAAGTGCTAAAGTACACTATCCAATGAAATAATAGTGTTGTGTTCCTGGAGGTGAGCAAGGTTGCCAGAGCTCCCGAGGATGGACTGTGTTGAGAGCGAGGGAGCTTTTGGCCCTTCTGTTGTCAACACAGTGAATCCTCAAATTTTATATAGGGTCGGCAACGCGCACGTGACTCTTTTGGAGCTGCGAGCGTCTATAGGCTGCGGTGTCCGCTTACCATCAGGTGGACCGTACGCTTGTTTGCCACCGTCGTAGTATAAAATAATAATAATAATAATTCCTCTCTCTGTCGCCCTAACCGCCGGTAGCTTAGGCCCTGCCCCGCTGCCGGCGGCACCCTAGGTTAGGTTTTTATAATATTTTTATGTTTTGTAAGTGTATTTTTATATTTTACTTTTTATAAAGATATTATATCAACCTAGCCTAAGTTTCTAAATAAATAAAGAGATAATAATAATAAGAGCACATGTTCTGTGTCAAACTCAAAGTAATCGTACTGTACAGTCGAGGGCATTAATATGTATACATTTTTGGACCTTATTTAAATGAAATAAGGTCCAAAAATTTATATATATTGGTGCCCTTGTACATGTACATGAGTGAAACTGAAAAGATAGATGGTTTCTAATTTACATTAATTATTTTCAAAGTTTCCTTTCATCCAATCTGGAAGAGATCATTCACTTTAAATTATGTCTAATATGTCATTCTATTTTAGAATCAAACGACGAATGTTCAGAGAGCAAACAGTCACGACACAATGCTAAAAAGGAAAGGTACTTCTGGCAGTACAATGTCCAAGCTAAAGGACCCAAAGGGCAGCGACTTGTCTTGAAAAAGAAGTCGGAAGACCCTCATGTGTTGAACAGCGTCACTGATCCTGTTTTCAGCCCTCAGTGCAGCGTCAGAGGAATCAAACATAGGTAAATATTTTGCAAAAAAATTGTACATAGTTAAGGGCTTAATTAAATTACGATCGCGTCCTTCGTTTAACCATACAAAATATATGAGTCATTGTTACACAAAGGAATCAATAGTTAAGTTTTGTTTTAATTAAAGCCCTTAACTATGTACAATTTTTTTGAAAACGACTCTGATAAAGGCTTAATGAAAACAAAATTACGATCGCGTCCATTGTGTAACGAAAGTTAGCCATACAAAATATATGAGTAATCGTTACACAAAGGAACCAATAGTTAAGTTTTGTTTTAAAACCCTTGGGTTGACGGCGAAAAAAACAAAACAATCTTTTGTTATGAAATCGTACATCGGCGACACCGGTAGCCAACGAGTTAAAGCCCTTAACTATGTACAATTTTTTTTGCAAACGACCCTTTTGTCTTATTTACTTTTGATTGCAAGTTCAGCTAGGCGTGGGCAGGGTTCGAAATTATCAATATAATTATCCGTGGTATATACAGGGTAGTACGTTATTTAATTACTTAAATTTATTAAATAACCACCTAACTTTAAGACCTGATTGTTACATGAATGCAATAAAGAATCTGAAATCTGAATTTTAACTAATAAAATTTTAGGTTTTTATAAAAAAAAAAATATTAACAGTTTTAGGTTATTATCAAATCGATAATTATCATTGATAATTATTCTTTCGAACCCTGGGCGTGGGTGCAGGGGGAGCATTGCCCCTGTAGATTATTACAATATTACGCCCAATTTCTTTAATTTACTGCAATCTGTAATACCATTTATTTCTATTAAACTTTGCTTAATAACTAACAATGAAACTTAACACTACATTAACTCTTAATAGCAATAATTAATTGAGAATAAAATATTCACAAATATTATCTTCAGAAAATCTCTTTGTTGTGATGTGATCTTTACTTTCAGGGATGCCCATTATATTTTGTATCACTTTCTATTTTAGCGGAAAAGCAAGAAAAGGTGATGGCAACGACTTGACGCCGAATCCTAGAAAGTTATACTTGATTGGCAAAGAGCTGGATAATTTGGGCAAAGTGATAAATGACATGATACCAGTTAGCGAGCTGCCTTTTAACATCAGGCCTAAAACGAGAAAAGAGAAAAATAAGCTGGCCTCCCGCGCGTGCCGGTTAAAAAAGAAGGCGCAGCACGAGGCGAATAAACTCAAGTTATATGGATTACAACAAGAACACAGTAAGTATACATCATCATCCTCCTAGCGTTATCCCAGTACAGTTGCATCCTGAAGGATGCCTGGGGTCCGCTACCTAATCCCAAGATTTGGCGTAGGCACTAGTTTTTACGGAAGCGACTGCCATCTGACCTTCCAACCCCGAGGGGAAACTAGACCTTATTGGGATTAGGCTTTGTCAAGTGAGTGGGCAACTTGACTGTTAGAAGTTCTCATACCGCCCGAAGGCCTCCAACTTGGCTTAACGACTGCTGCCATAGACAGTAACCGGGATCAACGGCTTAACGTGCCTTCCAAAGCACGGGAGCGCTCAGTTAGTAACCACTCAAATCGGTCACCCATCCAAGTCCTGACCGCTGGACACGTTGCTTAACCTTAGATACCGCAAGCGGTAACCGGCGCCGCTGGGCCACGAGCGCTCCACACGCAACACAGTAAGTATAGATTAAATTATTTAAAAAATCCAACGTTATAAAAAAATTACAATAGACTTTGAACCTTCTGGCTTGTACAGTAAAGTAGCTTTTTGAACGGACTAATTTGATACAACTCTGCCAGTTCAAATGATTTTAAGTATACATACCCTTTTATACAGACGTCAAAGATATATATATCAGAATAAGGTGCAAAAATATACATACACTTGATGTTGAACTGTTATGTAATATTGTTGTAAAGTTGCATCATAAATTATGTACAGTAAAATTTTCGTATTAATACAAATTGTAATGTTATTTAGCTCATTCCTGATAAGTGAACAAAAGTTTTAATACATATAAAGGCTTGGTCACACGCACGCTGTGTGACAAGCCTTTATAAAGATTGAAAATATGGAAAGTTTCAACAGAATGGGCTGATTAAAAAAATATTAAAAAAATATATATTGTTACATCATTGTATTCATTATAATACTACATTTATTCATCATTTATTACTTAAGTGATATTAATGAACTTTGAATCTTCAACTGTTCAATTAGTATGCCTATTTTATTACCGACAATTATCAAGTTAATATGCCTGTTATAATGATAACATGACTTGATATGTAAAATGGTTGTACTCTTTGTATGTACATTGGTTTCATACATTTACTGCAGTATGAACAGATACTTGATGATTTTCTCTGTTATTTTTTTAATATCAAACCTGGCCAGGGGTGACATGAAATTGTGTACTTACCACGGGCCGTAATAAAGAAAACCCCAGATCGCATATTTATCGTCCTTGCCTTCGACTCGGACGTCAAATACCCGCGATTTGAGACATTCTTTATTTTACCGCCCTTGGTAAGTAATGTACAATTATGACATTGAAAGCTATGTTTTAATTTCACAGGGCTTGTGGAACTTGTGTTTACGTTTATTCGCTATAAAGGCTTGGTCACTCACGCAGCTTGCGCGACGACGCAAGCGGGACGCTGCGCTGCGGTATGAAACCGTCCCGCTTGCGTCGCGCAGCCTGTGTGGCGTCGCTAACCTGTTAGCATACGTTCCGGCGCGCAGCGGTCGTGTGTGACCAAGCTTTAAGAGGCCTTACAAGTTTTAAAAGTTTTTGATCAAAAATTAACTAATAAAGACTCTTAACTGTAAAATATAAGAATGAAAGTTGAGCAGCAGGCATTTTCATTCAAAGTTTTATGTGCTGATGGATCTGTGCTTTCTGATTTCTAGGACGCCTGTTGAATGGGTTGAGCCAAATAAAGCAGGTGCTGGTAAACAGGGCCACTAATGACCAAAACAATGTGGACTGGAGCACACATGTCAAGAATATAGTAAACACTGCAACAGGTATATGGTTTCTGTCATATTTGTACAAGTCAACGCACGAAACGAGAGCTCCGGGCGGCTATACTCTGTTTTTTTTTATCTATAAAGTGTTAGCCTATACAAGTTCTATGCAAGAAACAAATGAACGCACCGTACATTTTACTATGGCATGGACAGCCATAGCTGTGACGTCATAAAGATAACGGCGATTTTTGTCTACATCGCCCTGAGCTCTTTTTACGTGTATTGAATTGTATTTGAATTTCTGCTTTTACATACATATTTATTTTTATAAGGGTTCTGCAGGCATTTTATTCATAAATTATATGATGTATTGCAATTATAAATTTGAGAGAGACTTGGCCGCTTTTCATAGCATTTATTGAATAACTTTTTGTGGAAGTGAAGGTGTGTTTCAAATTGCTTGGGTAGGTGACACTAAGGTCCGACCGAGATCTCGGTCTCGGCTATTCTCGGCCAAAATTCGAACCGAGAACTCGGTCTCGGTCTCGGCCGAGAATTTAACTTATTCTCGGTCTCGGTCTCGGCCGAGACAAAAAAGGTGTTCTCGGTCGGACCTTAGGTGACACCTGTCAACAAAGTAACTATCATAACTTGTTTTACGCTGATAGTTATAAATCGTTAATGGCCTGACACGCTTTGATAGAGAAAGGTAGACTTATTGCGATTCCCATAAGAGGAAATAGAGAAGAGTGCCATGTATTGTCTCTATCACCGACCGAGCATTTTTTCATGGTTAGGTTATTGGCACAGGCACACATCCATAAGCAAAATATTGGACATGCAAACCGGCCAAATTGCGTAGTATGTTATCAAGAAGTTTAGAAGTTTAGATACATACTGGAGGTTGCGTGCCGAGACTGCCGAGCATTCGTTTGAAGCTAGAAAATATGGCCTTGAATGACGTCACTGTTATATTTTGCGTCTCTTTCATTCTAATATAAGATGGATCTAATAAAAAAGATATGCAATACCACAGTGACGTCATTCAAGGCCATATTTTCTAGCTTCAAACGAAACGAATGTTCGGGCACGCAACCTCCAGGATGTATCTAAACTTCTTGAATGTTATATGAATATTTATTCTCTTACCCCCGGTCGCTCTTTGGCGCAGCTATAACTATTTGTATATACTACAAGTATATCTATGTAAATTGTACTGGGATGGCAGATATAAGTGATAGGTGTCAACATACTAAAGTAATATGAAAGTAATTATAAAAATACGAGCATATTAACAATGACTACTGGATATACTTCCTTTGTTTATACCTGTTTTTTTTTTCAGAAGTAAAAATTGCTGGAAAAACATCAGAGTACGTAAACAAGATTCTGGAGAACGTTAAAAGTGGGCAGAACAATGGTGGGCTCAAAGACATATAAGGTAACGTCTGTGTGAATTGTAAAGTAAAACGAAAGGCTGTTTATTGTACCTCCAAAGTTATTTTAGCAAGGAAAAGTTATGTATATCATATAAAAGCTTGATTGTCCAAGACAATTTTATTTTTGTATGGTAACAGAGTATAGAAATAGTCATTAGAAGCTTCTGAAGGCAACTAAGAAATTTTATTTTTATGAATTCATGTGTATAATATCATGCCATAACATAAGGTGTCATGTTGAGATAATCTTAAGTGCTAATTTAAACTCGCATACCAGACAAAATAAAGAGTACAAGCCATGTGCACTGGTAAACCTGCACGAATGACGCCATAATGGATCTACGTGCCGGCGACTTATACTGTTAGGTATAGCTAGATAGTTATCGATACATAGTTAACTCGTCTTGACGCGCTGCTGTATGTGTGTACGCTTGTAACTGGCGCTGTGTGTGTGTGTGTGTGTGCGAAGACAACTGCCGTGTCACTCTCACACAAATCAAACCTGCATAGGTACAATACAAACGCACATGTACTATCGAGCCAACTGAATCGTGACCCACCGTTGAACCTTGTTACAGAAAATATCATAGTGACATCGTACTGCCTGACAAGGAAAATCATTATGACACTTTCTGTGACAAGGTTCCATGGTGGGTCACGATTCAGTTGGTTCGATAGTACAGCCGCGCGCCAAAATGAGTTGAGCTATCTATACCGTCAATAATTAGATCACCTATTTGTATATTCGTACATAATGTTTGGTATTGGAGTTTAATAAAATGAATAATTTAAAATTGTTAGATGTCGTATTTTAAGGAGCCAAAAGATATTTAGATTATATAAAAATGTGCATAGTGTGCATCAAATCTAATATTATGCATTTGAACTATATCTGAAATTAATAAGTGGCTAATTTAATTTAAATGCTAAGGTACAGTAAAACTGTAAGTGATATAATTTGTAAACTATATATATAGATTTGTTTTTACAAATAATGTTAATAATTTGTGAAAACAATATGTTAAAATAATGATGTATTAATAATTATTAATATGAAATTTAATTACATACAAAATTAAGGGCCGTATGCATTGGTTTTTCCTTCGAATTTAATTATCAACGGTATGGTCGAATAATCATTGAATGTCGCAAAGGGATATCTGGAAGTCTCATTTTTTTATCACGACTGCTATATACTTGAATAGTGGCTGTAAATGCATAGACTGTTTTACCTTCAATTGCTCTGCTCTTCGATCAAACAGAACCCAATGATATCGTGAAACTAATAAACGGGTTAAGAGGACAATTGGCCCTCTGCAACGGGTCTACTTACATTTTCTGCTATTCTTAAACCTGAGCTACACTGTTTAAAACCATGGTTATCAACCGTGGTATGAACAGTGTCGACAGTCGTTTTCAACCTAATTTGGGTTAATTTTTAATCAAATTGAAAAATTTAACACCACAGGTGGGATTTGAGCGCACGCATCCGCTTGACAAACATTTATAATTTGGGTTAATTTCATTGAAAACCGCTGTCTACGCCGTTTAAAACCACGGTTGAAAACCACAGTCTACAGCTACAGTGTTTAAAACCACGGTTGACAACTATGGTTTTAAACTGTGCAAAGTTATTACCTTAAAGTTATTATATTTGATGTTATTCTGAAATTGTATAAACTATCTAATTCGGGAATCAATGATAAGCGTTATTACTCTTATTACCGATCGAGCTTGAGAATTGGGTCAATATATAGCGCTATGACGAATTCTGCGGATTTTCGTGTGGCTTATTACACTGTCTCCTTCAAAATAACTGTGATAAAACATCGACTAAGGATCCATCAGATAGGTGCCAAGTTGCACTTTCATGTTTGACACAAAGATACATTCACAGCATAGCACCTCTGGTGGATGTACAGCCTAAGTGATACTGGTAATTCCATTCATGCTTGTTCAATGACTGGCGGCTGGCATTACGACAGGAAAGAATTAAAAACTATGGCGTTTAAATGAGCCTTATAGGCGAGACGGTCTGAATAAAAGAGCCAGTCTGCAAGTTTTCGTTGATTTTAATGTTTTTCAATAATGTAAGTTCTGGCAGTAAATTAAGTCGCAAAAACTTATATTGTATCGAAAATCCTAATATCTTTATACATTTAACATACCTACATATTTGTCAATGTCATGCAATGCAGTCGGTGTCAAGAGACTTTCGATTTTAAGCGTATACAGGATGGATTTTCTTTTTGGGTCAGTGAGGGCAGCTAACCAGATCCCGTGTAGGAAGGCAATCGAGGGAAGGTCTTCTAAGACCATTTTCGCGTAGCTACGCGAAAATGGTCTTAGAAGACCTTCCCTCGATTTAAAATAATGAAAATTGGCGTTATCAGATTGTGGAAAAAACATACAGGGTGCTAGAAAAAGGTAATTTTTGACAAACTTTGTTTGATGCAGATCGAATATAAAAATACCATTCGAAAAATGAAAGTTTTAATTTTTATACAAATTGGATGGGAAAAGTTTCCTCGATTTGTGGCGTTTCTAGCCGGAAATTTTTTTTGGTCCCATACAAGCTTTTGATCCTGGATAGAAATGGGATCGATTGACATAAAAAAAAAGTTTGTCATAAGTTACCTTTTTCTAGCAACCTGTTTGTTTCTTCCAAAATCTGATAACGCCAATTTTCATTAATTTGAAATCGAGGGAAGGTCTGCTTAGACCATTTTCGCATAGCTACGCGGGATCTGGTAGCTGCCCTCACAAACCCAAAAAGAAAATCCATCCTGTATACTTGCGCGGCACTGTACTGGTGAAATTTAAAATTATCCCAGACGTGCCATACGAACGACTAACGCTTTTATTCGGCATGCACTAGATTTAACATTAAATAGTTGTTTAACCACATATTTAAGAATCTAAGAATATTTTAAAGTCAATTTAAGATAGGTGTAGGTTTTGCAAGTCGCTTCCATACAATACATTATTCTTCTTTAAAAATGGCTTTCCATCAAATTTATGATGATTTCGCCAATCAATACTTGTTCAGTGACGTTGTTCGGTAACGACGCCATGACAGTAGGCAACTGGTTTAGTACGGTAGTGGATTCTGCTCGTCGTCGCTCCGGGCACGTGCGTTCACCAACGCGGCGACGAGCAAAATCCTGTTTTAAATTTATTCTAACTCTTGCCGAGGAAATGAACTGAATTGTCATATTAGTTCATAATATCTGCTTGTAATATTCAGGAATTTAATAAAGTAAAGCCAACGAGGACGAAATAACCATCATCCTTGTCTGATATATCATAAGTAGTATTTCGCTTCTCTCTCTCAAGTCAAGCCATTACTTATCTCGTCTCGTTGGTCTTACTTGGGTGTGGTATGGAAGTGCTTTATTAATTAGTGATAGTATAAATATGTTTTTTAAACTGATCTGCAATGTTATTAATCACGAATGTTATGTTTAAGGACCAGTTTGCATCTGGGCGAAGCTCAGTTGTTTTATTTGTAATATATGGTGGCCGAATTATGGATTTAATGGTACTATCGAACAAACTGAATCGTGACCCACCGTGGAACTTTGTCACAGAAAATGTCACAGTGACATCGTACTGCCTGATAAGGAAAATCATTATGACACTTTCTGTGACAAGGTTCCACGGTGGGTCACGATTCAGTTGGTTCGATAGTACGTTGGTTAAGTAAAACTACGATCGTGTTTGTAAAGATAAAAAAAACATCTATCTCTTTTTAACGAACATGGAAGAGCGAGAGGCGTATTCTGCAGTTTATTATATGTTTTATCTCACGAAATCGGGTTGACTAATGATTATACTTGTGTTGTAGACTGTACATAAGCAAGCAAGCTTAGTAGCGCTGCGCCCTGTAACGCTTAAGCGGGTATTACACTGTCCTGAATTCAGGACACTTAGAAGGGTTCGGACCTATACGTTAGAGCGAGATGCTTCAACTCCCCTCCACTAGTTAGGACGCCTGATTCAGGACAGTGTAATACCCGCTTTAGATAATATGGATGTATCTACTTCTTTTCATTCAAGAAACCACAACACCCTTTCGTGAGATGAACGAGTCTTTATGGTCAATGTATAGTGACATACGATGTGATCAAATTATATATTGTTATGTTTATTTTTTATATATTTCATTGTTAATTATTTCAATTTGTTGATGGCTATTCTACTCAAGAACTGGTATATTTATTCTGGAGCCTATATAAATATTTCGGCGTGATTTGCTGACATTTTATTTAGAACGCAACTCTGTGGACAAGAGAATAAGGTTTGTTATTCTGCATGACTATACGCAGATATCGCAGGTATATTACTTTACTACCGGATATTTATCTTATCTTATATCTTTGAACGAGCAATTCTTGTATATATATTTATTTATTTATTTCGGGGATCTCGGAAACGGCTCTAACGATTTTGATGAAATTTGGTATGTAGGGGTTTTCGGGGACGAGCAATCGATCTAGCTAGGTCTCATGCCCGGGAAACGCCGAGCAAAGCTCGGTCGCCCAGATATTTTATATATTATGTGTTGAATTATTCATATCATGTAGGTAATTATTTTTTTGTATTCGTTGTCTGTTTAAATTTATTTATTTTTTAAAAGGAAAAAAGATAATTTGTAGTAATTAAAATAAAAGAAAAAATTGCGGTATATTTGCAAAAGTACCCAAGAGGTTTTATGTAAACAAACGCGAATGATCATTCACTAACTATATGGTTATTTATGTTTACAATGGTTAATGAGATGTAAATAAAAGTTATCTTTTGTTAATTTTCTTACAGTTACATTATTAAAATTAAATATATTTTAATTAGGCATATTCTTAAGAGAATAAATTTTTGATGTTAAAAAGACAATTCGATTACCTACTAATTTCGCCACAGCATTATTTTATTATACTTTTATCCAGAAAAGGAATTGGTGGATGGTTTTTACAAAAGCCCAATGCCATACGTTCCGCTCATGCTTGAAATACTCGAGTTATTAGACTTATGGTTGAAAATGGATTGCAATTGAATAAAACTATCTGTAACGGGGGGCTAAGATGATCGCGTATACCGTCACGTTTTATGGCCGAAATGTATGAAGACGTTACATAAATCATCACGGTATTTGCCATTTTAGCCCCTCAGATCCGGTATTCTTTGGGTAAATGCTGATGATGAGATAAATGAGATGTTGCACAGATAGAATCTATCACCTATCCACAAACCTACGCTGGATAATAGTATTGTAGAATGGGCAACTATAGTTAGATAGATCAGGCGCCAATGGTATATTCGTTTGCAAAAATTGCGGGCCGCAAAATGTTGTGCCATTTTGCCGCGCGCACACGGTCCTTTGCCATTTGGCGTATATAAAAAAAACATTCAGCCGTATGCTGTCAGGAAGAGCCCAAAAATAGTGTATTTTGAAAATGAGTTTTATTTTTTACGAATCCACTGGATGTAAAGTAAGAATGAGGTATATTTTTGGAATCAGCTCATAGAGCCCTTTCATTTGAACCCAACTCCGTGGGTTTTTGAAGATTTGCTTCGTTTTCCATAACTACAAAAAATTGATGACATCATAGCATGACAATGGATCGTGTGCGCGCGCGGCAACATGGCTTTTTATAAAGTCGAGGGTCTCACGTAGACAACTGTCAAAACATTTCGCGGTCCGCAATTTTTGCAAACGAACATATTATCCTCTAGCCTGCTCTAAGTGCAGTTGCTACAATAGTGCGGGTGAAGGCTGCAAGTTAGTACATACTTAGTCAACATATTGCCATATCAGTCAAAAGTAATGGTCAAAACTTATTACTTTAACCTTTAACATAAGCGAGCATGCATAGAATACGTTTTGTATTTAAATAATATAAAAAGGGGCAACTCTCTTTTTATTACTTACACAACTGCCCAAAAAAGGAGTGTAATGTTTTTAACTTCAACGTTCAACACGACACGACGCGTGTCACCAAATGAGAGCCTCCGTTCTTTATGTATAATTGTATATGGAACGGACAACAGCTAAAGAGTCCTGATGTCTTATATTACGAGACGATTATATCCCACACAACACAAATTTGATCAAGCCACTTTCACAAACATCGACAACTGTAACTATCGCTGCAAATCTTCGTGATATTTGCTGGAACTCAAACCGAATATATTTTTATCGTAATTTATGTAGTGCCTCTTAATACCAAACTCAAAACTGGTCTGCGATTCAATAGGCTGTGCTTACTTATATACGATTCTGTTAATTTTATTTTCTCTAATAATTGTATTTTATATCATTGTAATATTATTGTGTTGTGTAATTGATGTCTAATAAAGTAATAAACCAATATACGGAGAAAGAGGGGTTTTATTTTGTTATTTTACTTTAACCTCTTGACCGCCACAGTAAATTACATAAGTGGTGCCTCACGCGATAAACTCTTTGTAGCAAAAGACGGAAAATGAACCTTACTTGATAGCACGTGGGTTGCGTTTACATTGTACGTGTTGTCATCTATACATGACAGTGGCGTTGTAGGCACGGCGGATCTTGTCATCTAATACGTGGCTAAGCATTTTGTCCATACAAATAAATTGTTAACTTATTTTTCATAGTTAACATATCAAAAAGTTAAGGGCTACTGGCTACAAAGCTTAATTTTGGATTGATCCAGTATCCCGCATAAACTGCGTTTCCGTTACTTCATAGTATGTGTAATAAAAACATAACTTAGGTACATACACATAATCCATTATCTGTTGACCACCGGATGGACAACTTTTGTTTTTGCAACTATGACCCTATAGTCCAACGTGTGGAATGGGACTTTCTGGGTAAGCGCAAGCTACGCGTGCGGAATGTCCCACTTACTGGCCAGTGGAGAGAAAATTTTGTACTCACCACAGGCAGTAATAAAGAAAGCCTCAGAATGCATATTTTAATATTTATCGCCCTTGCCTTTGTCTCAGGCATCAAATACTTGTGATCTGAGACATTCGTTATTTTGCCACCTTAGGTAAGTAACGTAGTATGTACTGCCAATAGATAATAGTACATTACTTAACAAGGGCGGTAAAACAAATAATGTCTCAGATCGCAGGTATTTGACGCTCGAGCCGAAGGCAATGACGATAAATATGCGATCTGAGGCTTACTTTATTTCCGCTCATGTTAAGTACAAAATTTTATGTCACCCCCTGGCCAGGAAGTGGGATTTCCCGCGCGCGGAGCGTGCGGTAATTGCCGCTTTATGGCCAGGTGTGACATAAAACAGTATTATGGATGTTAGCCAAAGGCTAACATGAACATGTATGCACACTAAGTTTTCTAGTCAGATCATGTTTTACACTTAAATTGACAAGTAAAACATGACCATACAATCTTTGATGGATTGTGTGTTGTATTGTAATGCTTATCTAATTAATTTAAAAACATTTGTCTAACAAAAACATTTTAATAAATCAAATATACAAATTGGAACTTAAAACTGTACTAGGCATTGATTTCACATTTTGGTAAAAGTGGAACTTCTCTAAGAGCTTCTGAAATTTGTCTATGTGATAATCTTCCGGGTTTTCTATGTAACACACTATTGCAGTCCCAGTCAGGTCCAAGTGCTCTCTCAAGGAAATAGCTGAAAATAATATAGAAGTTAAAATATAAAATTAAATTTCAGTACCACAAAAATGTGTATAGATTTTAACTACTTACCTCCTGCTCCTACACCAGATATAATATTTGGTTGTTCCAGTCTATTATATGCAAATCTGGATTCAGAAGGCGGCTTTGATGTAGAAATACTCCTGATGACACAGTCCAATGCAGGCGCCGAGGTATAGTAATCCGACAGTGGTTTCGTTTGCACAGCAATTACTTCTCGGCTACGCACTAAATAATCCTTCAGCAAGTCTATTATCTTGCTACTCTGAACTACGTTGTAGTCTCTAATTGTACAAACATATCCATTGCAGTTGTTCACTTTGTACAAATGTACGTTGGCTGCGGAAATCGTGTTTATTATGGAACAGTGACTTTGAAGTTTTATGTAGTCGGATAAGTATCTCCCTTCAAAAATTATCACATGGTCAATTTCATTAGGCACTTCTATATGATTTTGCCATTGTAATCTGGAAGAACATTAAATACACTAATTACAAATTAATAAATATTAATGAATAACAAGATAAATGACTACAATATGAAAATAAAACTCACTGCACGAGATCATAATGGGAATCGTCCCAGTCTTCGTAAAGAGTACGGCTACCCGGTTCAGCAATTTCTCCAAATGTACTCATAATATTAGAGTAATAGTAAATAAAATAAAATAAAGTGAATAAAGTCAATATCAGGAATAAAAATGAATGAAATTGAAATGAGTGGCCAAAAATCCCGGATCACGGGTGGGATCACGGTTGAGTTGAATATATATTTTGACGTTTTTTCTTTTTTTATATGATACTACCTACACTGTTCACACTCTTTGGCATCGCTTCACAGCGCAGCGTGCACACCTTAATCTGTGGTGCACACTTAGAGGCGTGAACACATTACACGACACGATTTAGGTGCAAGCTAAATTCTGTTACAGATGTTTGGTACATAAAACCAAAAGCCCACAAAACAAGCATTGCTACTTACTAGGTAATTATAATTATTTTTCACTAAATATGAGTAAACAAATGCAAATCCGACCACTTTAAAACCAAAACGGTCGCAGTCTATATCACCCTTTATAAGCACGGCTGTTTAGTCGGTCGGCTCATTATTGCCATCGCCTAGTATATCGATGAAATAAATAAAACTGATTTCATGATTTGATTAATGAATGACGATAAGTGAACTTTTCGTATGAAAAATAAAAACCATTTCTTTACAATAAGTAATCATGTTAAAGGTAAGCAAAGTGTGATATTAAATAGTATTGTTCAGATTCAATAAATATGTCGTATTAATTACTTACGTTTGCCCTTTCTGTAGGAGAAAGGACAAGTCACCTTTGAGGATAAATGGATTTCGATGCGTCCTATAGTTTTGAAACTACTGAAGCAGGAGACTGTGACCCAACCGGAATGGCAAGATCTTTTTGGAGCCGTCCATTCCGTGTGCTTATGGGACGATCGAGGTCCTTACAAGCTAAGAGATGCCTTGCAACAAGATATAATGATGTATATAAAGCAAGCTCAGGCAAGAGTCCTAGCTCAAAGGGAAGACCAGGCTCTCCTGAAAGCGTACATCGCTGAGTGGGGCAAGTTTTTTACACAGTGCAACTATCTGCCCACACCATTTAGGCAGTTAGAAAATACAATCAATAATATGAGTAAGATGTCTACCTCTAATACATCAAATCAACAGAAGAAAAACAATAATAATAACAATGAAGACAGTCTCGTGCGGAAGTTGATGCTGGACTCATGGAACCAGAGCATCTTTGTGGACATCAAGCAGCGGCTGCAGGATTCTGCCATGAAACTAGTGCAGGCTGAACGCAATGGAGAGTCTTTTGACTCTCAGCTGGTTATAGGAGTAAGAGAATCTTATGGTATGTCATTATGTTACTATTATCAGTGTAAGCTTTTTTATTATTATTTTGAACATGGCTTAATACTATCAATTATCACTATTCCTTTGTAAGTTTGATCTATGGTGAGTAACTTTATTTTCAAAGCATAAAGCAATTTATATTTGGCACCCATTTAAAGGCACATCATAAAAAAACAAACTCCCAACCTAAAACTGCTGATTTTCACAGCTTAAATACTAATTCCACAAAACTGTGTAATTAGTATTTTTTTGTGTAATTTTTTTTGATGCACAATTAGTAGTGTTTGATGTGCAGATAAATATATCCTTTTATATTTTAACATAAACCAAAACCAGTTCCTTTAGCTCAGCAGTCGGCCCACAGCCTCCTTATTGACAACCGACAATGTACCTTGTGTCTCATAGAGTCGCAAATTATTAATACATGCGGCATGCAACAATTCTGTTAGCTACTATATGACTCTTGGCTGCTAAAAGCTTGCCGACCCCAGCTTAGCTCTTATTTTTTTTCTAATAGAACAATCTTTTTTTTACAGTTAACTTGTGTTCCAACTCTGTTGACAAATTGCAAATATACAGAGACAATTTTGAAGCCGCTTATATGCAAGCAACTGAAGAATTTTATAAACTCAAAGCTAGTGAGCATTTATCAGCTAATGGTGTGCAGTCCTATATGCAATATGCTGACCAGAGACTTAAGGAGGAGGAATCTCGGGCTCACAGATATTTGGAGCCAGGTAGCGGCAGTGTGGCCGCGCTTACTCAGTGCTGCGAGAGAGTATTGATTGGGGAACATCTACCTACCTTATTGGCAGAAAGTGCCCCTCTCATCAAGGCAGGAGAGATGGATAAACTTCAGCTGATGTTCCGACTCTTGGACAGAGTACCGGATGGTGTGACACCCATACTAAGGGACCTCGAGGCCCACATTGTTTCAGCCGGTCTAGCTGACATGGTTGCCTCTGCTGATATTATAACATCTGACTCAGAAAAATATGTAGAAAGGTTATTAGATTTATTTAAGAAATTCAGTACTTTAGCTAAGGATGCTTTCATGGATGATCCAAGATTTTTAACCGCTAGGGATAAGGCATACAAGTGTGTTGTGAATGATACTACAGTTTTCAAACTGGAACTTCCCTCTTCAGCGCTCCTCCGAGGCACAAAAGGTACTGCTCCGGAGAGCAAGTGCCCTGAACTGCTGGCTAATTATTGTGATATGTTGTTACGAAAAACACCATTAAGTAAACGTTTAACTACAGAGCAGATAGAATCCAGACTCAAGGATGTTTTGTTAGTTTTGAAATACATTGAAAACAAAGATGTGTTTATGAGGTATCATAAAGCGCATTTAACGAGAAGGTTAATATTAGACTCTAGTGCTGATTCAGAGAGGGAGGAGGACATGGTAGAGTGGCTCCGGGAGGTGGGGATGCCTGCAGATTATGTCAACAAACTGGCACGAATGTTCCAGGACATCAAGGTTAGTGAAGATCTCAACACGCAGTTCAGAGCGGACACGACGCGCCATGACGCCATCAACATCAAGATACTTAACGCAGGAGCGTGGGCTCGCGGCTCAGAGCGGGTCACGGTCAGTCTTCCTTTAGAATTGGAAGATTACATACCAGAAGTTGAAGATTTTTACAAGAAGAAACATTCTGGCCGAAAACTTCAATGGTACCACCACATGAGCAACGGAACTATAACGTTCGCGAATGCCGTCGGAAGATTTGATCTCGATGTCACTACGTTCCAAATGGCCGTTTTGTTCGCGTGGAATCAAAGGCCAATGGAGAAAATAAGCTACGAAAATTTGCGCCTGGCAACCGAACTACCCGACCCAGAGTTGAGAAGAACTCTATGGTCCCTAGTTGCTTTCCCAAAACTAAAGCGGCAATTATTGTGTTATGCTCCCGCAGTCCAAAACCCTAAAGATTTCACCGAGAACACGACATTTTGGGTCAATCAGGAATTCGCTTTGATCAAAAATGGGAAACCCCAGAGACGCGGCAAAATAAACTTGATTGGCAGACTGCAGCTGAGTACTGAACGGTCACAGATAGAAGACAATCACTCCATCGTGCAGCTGCGTATTCTGAGGACGCAGGAAGCTATCATCAAGATCTTGAAGATGAGGAAGCGCATCACAAATACTGCTCTACAGGTATGTTATATACTGTCTTTAGGTATAATAAGCCGTGTTCACGCTAAAAATGCTCGCAGCGCTTAGTGCTGACGGCCGGTCCAAATCAAATAGCGCGCTCAAGGCCGCGTGAGTATTGTTTTGTTTCGGACCGCTATTCGCTTGAGCGCGCTTGCGGTCGGACCGATTCACGCTCATAGCCCGTGTTTACTGTCATGTTCATATATCAAACGTCAACTTGACGTTTGGCTCAAGGTGCTTACGCCTGGGAGTGTGAGCACTGTGAGCGCCGTCCATGACATCATCAGTGACGTCACGACATCTCATGTAAGCGCTATGAGCGTGAATCGGAACATGCCTATAATTCCGCAGACGGTAACTGCACGTTCCGCCGCACTCCAAATTAAACCGTAATGGTATTCGTAAAAAGCTCAAATTGAAATGAGCAGACAAGTGTCGCAACGGTACGACGACACTTACGCCGCTCACTCTAAATTGGGACTTTTTGTCTTACGATTACGGTTCAATTTCGTGTGCGGTAGAACGTGCAGTTGCAATCTGCTGTCGGCTGCGAAATTATACCATTATTCTTCATTTTAATTTTATTCGCAAAATTTTACCTTTGATCCGTCCAGTTCTAAATGTATCTGTATACATTAAAATTTATTAACGGGTGGACTACTACGGAAGCCTACATTGCACGTGGCCCGACACGCACTTGGCCGGTTTTTATATCTATATGTTTGTTACAGAGCGAGCTTGTAGAAATATTGAAGAATATGTTCTTGCCATCGAAAAAGATGATAAAGGAGCAGTTAGAATGGCTGATCGAACACAAGTACATGCGACGAGATGACGATGATATCAACACATTTATATACATGGCCTAAAATCACCTTTAACACGTTGTAAACACAAAATGAAATAAAATCTTAATGAATGTACAATATCTACTTTTTATTTGTATAGTTGCTTGAATAATAATAGTGGTTTGTCATATATTTTTTTATTAAATATAATGATAGCATAATATAAAAGTTAAACTCAACAACACAGTTGTTAATTCTTTGCTGGTTCGATCGTCTCGCCTCCTTGAATTTGTCCCCATCCGATTAGCCTGTAAAAATAAAACGTGTAAAACGTTGGAACATTTAGTTCTAACCGTACAAAAATATCACCATCTAATTAGAACTTAGCAATTCAGATACTAAAGTATTTTATTTGTCCTTTCGAAATTTGACTTCTTCAGTTGGGCCCTCATTCCTGAGGATCGGACTCATACTCATTGACCATATTTGGGCCTTAATGGAGGATGCTAGGTCTCAGGAGGCTAAATCAGCGATTACATTTTCCTGAACCCTTAGTGAGGGACGCAGCAATACGTTAGTGCGGGATGCTTCAACTCCCTTCCCTAATCAGGGTGCAAGATGGAATAAGCGCTATAGATATGTCATAAAATGCCATTTACTTATGAACAGTATTAATGCCAAGGGCCTGACACGCTTTGATAGAGATAGATAGCGTTATTGCGATTCCTATAAGAGGAAATAGAAAAGAGTGCCTAAACGAGGCCATCTCTTTCTATCGCACGCAAATCACACGCTTCGTCACTTCCTAACGTATGAAGCGACCGCCAGAAGGGGTACTTGTTGCGGCGCGATGCAATCGCGGAGTGGGCCGCCCCTGTCGGTGGCGCATCTATGACTACTTGTATAGGACTTGTATATATATACTAAGGCTTTGATGGCGGGTTTGGTGCAACCCAGCCTATATCTATGATATAGACCAGTGTTTTTCAAAGTGTGGGTCCCGACCCCCAAGGGGGTCGCGGCTCTTATCCAGGGGGGTCGCGAGATACAGCTTAGTCCCGTGCCTTCATAGAATGGAGATTTCATTTTAGGAAAATAATATATTTAATAAATTAAATAAAACAATAACCAAACTACAACCGAATTAAAATATCCCCTTTTTTGAGTCGGTTAAAACAGAAATCATTCTTAGATATTATGTATATTTTACGATAAGAAATCTCAGAATAGTTGAATGAATGACAAAATTCTGCGTTCCAAATCTGTTAATTATGGATAGGGTCCCGAGGGTTAACCATAGACATCTCTTTTGGGGGGTCGCGAAGAAATTTTGATATCATTAAGGGCCGTAATACCAAAAAGTTTGAATAACACTGATATAGACAATGAACAGTATTCAAAATGACTAAAAAGCGACTAACCGCCAGTGGTTTTCGACTCTCCTGCTGAGGGCAACCTTCTCTCCGATCTCTGTACAGACAGGGTTGGTGAGGGTGATCTTGGCCAAATCGGCCTTGGTCGCGATTACTCTGCCTCCGGTACTCAGAGATCCAATGTTCACTAGTAGCACCTGTAATTTCATTTTGAATGTATTAAACTTTTCACCGCCATTGACTTGACATAAAGTCAAGACATTAGGTGCCTCACACACCAATGACTTCATATCGAGTCGATCAAGTCGATGTAAAGGCAAGCTACGAGCTATCAAGTAAGGTTAATTTTCAGTCTTTGCTACGAAGACTTTGGCGTGTGAGGCAAAACTTACAGAATTTACTGTGACGGTGAATAGGTTAAGTAAAACATAAAGTTCTGTTAGGGGCGCTTATTTTATTTAACATGTTCACGTACACAGTACCTTTCTGAAAATTGCCTAATATGACACTTTCTTCGTAAATTTTTTTACATCACACCAAATTCATTTTGGACTTATGTGCAGTCGAGGGCATAAATATGTATACATTTTTGGACCTTATTTCAATGGAATAAGGTGAAAAATTGTATGTACCAGTGGCGGAGCGCCCATACAACCCGATTCCCACCGGCTTGCCCTAAAGAATCTTACTACATACTACTTGCTCATAATTTAATAAATCATCATTTTTTGTAATACAAAATATCCATTACCTAAACACAATTTGATAATACGAAACTATAGCGTCATAATAGATTTCAGCTAACTACCTACTACGAAATCTACGCACGCGAAGCGAACGCCAGAACGCAACGCATTTCATAAAGCTGAGCAGAACAAGCCGGCGGAGTTTAGCATGCCTCGGGCACCGCGCACACATCAAAATTGCACACACACAGTCAAAAATTGCGCATCGAAACATGTGCGCACACATCGAAAACCCCGTGTACACATCGACAGTAATAAGCCGATGGTCTGTAGCATATCCTACAGTACCAGTCACTTGAATAAAAACCTTAAATGTAACAAGATAAGGTTTATATTACAATGAACTCCTTCGAACGCGAGTATTATTGCCATTATACCGAAATCAGTTTTGGATAATGCGTAATTTAATCAACAAAATTTCAAACTGATCATTTTAAACTTTTGTAAAACCCTTAAAAACAGACACGTATTAAAAAAACCCAAAAATAATATGCAGTTTTATATTTAATTAAAATATCACGCAAAACGGTACCTTAGTTTGTGCTTAGTTTTTACTTCATTAATTGTGATGGCAACATTTACCGGCGTAATCTTCCGAATCTTCCGATACGATGTTAGGTTAGGAATGTTTGTTATTGTAAAATTGTTTAATGTGATATTAATTATTTTTGGCCATACATTTACATAAGACAAAAGCAATCAGTGAAATTTAAGTGTTTTGTGTCTGAATAAGTGTTGTGTATCGTTGCAATGAAGTCGTATCTCAAGGTCTGTTGGTGTTTTTAGGAATAAGTACATTATTTTACTACAGGCTTCTTTAGTCTGTTTTTTTGGTTGGTGCGATAAAGATTATTTGCTGAAATGAGTTACGTGTAGGTGTTTATTTATCTCGTAAAGTAAATAATAAATAAGTAGGTGCAGTTAAAAAAAAATCCTTGCGTCAAACTTTACAAACCAAATTTGACAAACTTCTCGTAGTCTAATTGAGTTGAAATATTATATGTGTAAATCAAGTTTCAATATTACGCAATATTATGTGGCCATAAAGCCGTTCTGACGAGAAAGTCAGAAAGTGGTCAATTCATAAACTTCACTAAATATACGTATCGTGTTTGGGTTCATTACAATTCTCTCAAAGAGTAGGTATAGGTAACTAGTTGATGACTCTTCAATTTCCAATTTTTGCTCCGGGTTACCCTATAAAAATAATCACGCGCCGCCACTGGTATGTACATATTGGTGCCCTTGACTGTACGGAATTTCATACAACTAAAACTTGCCTCACGTGGCAACAGATAAAATAAATTACCTCATTCCTAGTCAACTTCTGTACTTTGGCCGCCTTTTTGTCGCCCTCCGTACGGACACCGAGGAGTCGCTTCAGCAGATAATACGAGACTTCGAGCTTCACGAATATACCGGGCAGTGCGCCCACCGCCCCCAAGACCTGGAAATAAGACATTATATTATTGAGAAAAATACAAGAGAAACCTCCGACACGACCACGCGGGCGGTTTAAACACTGGAATATACTCTAACCCCCTTATTCATAAACGTCCATCAAACCTATTTTAGTTAACAAGCCACTAAAGTTCGTTTTTCCTTATCTGTCACATTGACATTTACGTTTGTGAGAAAGGGACCAACAACATTTTAGTTAGCAGAGGTTTCTTAAGTTTTATGAATAAGGCGGT
This sequence comes from Cenopis cana, assembly GCA_951800055.1. Lineage (NCBI taxonomy): Eukaryota > Metazoa > Arthropoda > Insecta > Lepidoptera > Tortricidae > Cenopis > Cenopis cana. The sequence goes on from OX637484.1 coordinate 9,136,188, forward strand.
AAGAATTTGCGCTCCAGTGAAATTGGTTGAGCGGCTTCAACGGAATCTGAGGTGTTCTGCTCCGTATACATACAGCGAGACGATGCGCGGAAATATCAGCCGGCAGTAGGTTGGGTCTCATCTGTTCAACGAGACGATCAGCACGGCACAGCGTGGGCTCGATCTTTGTTCCGACGCCGATAAGTATGCAGTAGGTTCGGTTAGTCTCACCTGTCCTACGAGACGATGCGCGAGAATATCAGCCGGCAGTAGGATGGGTTAGTCTCACCTGTCCTACGAGACGATGCGCGATAATATCAGCCGGCAGTAGGTAGGGTTAGTCTCACCTGTCCTACGAGACGATGCGCGATAATATCAGCCGGTAGTAGGTAGGGTTAGTCTCACCTGTCCTACGAGACGATGCGCGAGAATATCAACCGGCAGGTGGTTGGGTCTCACCTGCCCTACGAGACGATGCGCGAGAATATCAGCCGGCAGTAGGTAGGGCTAGTCTCACCTGTCCTACGAGACGATACGCGATAATATCAGCCGGTAGTAGGTTGGGTTAGTCTCACCTGTCCTACGAGACGATGCACGATAATATCAGCCGGCAGTAGGTAGGGTTAGTCTCACCTGTCCTATGAGACGATGCGCGATAATATCAGCCGGCAGTAGGTTGGGTCTCACCTGTCCTACGAGACGATCAGCACGGCAAAGCGTGGGCTCGATCTTTGTCCCGACTCCGATAAGTCCGCCGGGCACCGCGTACTGTAACTCGTTCTGCTCCGTGTACAGCGAGACGATGCGCGAGAATATCAGCCGGCAGTAGGTTGGGTTAGTCTCACCTGCCCTACGAGACGATCAGCACGGCACAGCGTGGGCTCGATCTTGGTTCCGACGCCGATAAGTCCGCCGGGCACCGCGTACTGCAACTCGTTCTGCTCCGTGTACAGCGAGACGATGCGCGAGAATATCGGCTGGCAGGTCAGCTTGCCGTCCGCGTCCTTTGACACTAGGCCCGGCCGAACCTGTAAAATAAAATAGTATATGTTTGGCCATAATTTCTTTGAATTGACCTATAATTTGTACAATTATGCTGGGTCGTGTATTTTGTATACTATAGCGATATTTAACAGTGACATAACACGGCGCAATCTCGTATTGCCGTGAAATCGCTGTTCACTGGAATGGAACTGTTCTTTGTAAAAAATGATTCAGCAACGAACTGCCTGGCCTGAAAAGAATTTAATGTTCTTTAACTTTGTAAAATACAATAAAATGTAAAACCAAAATATCCTATAACTTTAAGACATATAAGCGAAAATCTGAAAAATCTCAGACAGACCCCCCAGGGGTCCCCCCAAATCTCAGACAGGGGTGGCCCCCAAATCAGCACAGGGTCCTCGAGGTGGAAAACTTAGGATAGTCTTCCTAGAATACCCCTAAAAGTTCCATTAAGTTCCAAGTCCAAAGTGGTTTTGTTTATCCCAGGTTTCATTTAGATAAAATCGCGGCCGAGAGAATCGTTGCTGGGCTGCTACCGCGAACGGCATTCGAAATTTTCCCTCTCTGTTGCACTTGCAAGTATGCACATAAGTGCGACAGAGAAGGAAAACTTCGTTTGCGGTTCGCGGTAGCAGCCCTGGTTATTAAATCGTTTTGTTTATCTATTAAACGTTATTCAGATAATAGTCACTAGATTCACTGTTCGCTAGAAAACTTGTGACATGCTAGTGAGACAGCACCTCGATCTCCTGGGGGAAGTGATCCCTTAGGCATTTTATTAGCCAATGGAAGTCCTTTTTACTTGCTCGATGCGTCAACGTCTCTACTAACTGCGCAATTGCAAAATGCTAAAGCGGGAAGCACAGGCTGCATCTGCATTCAGCCATTCATGTTAGTACATATTTATATAAAGCCGAAGAAACAAATAACCTCAATCTCCATGCCGACAGTGAGCACGCCCTGCAGTATGGAGCCGCCGGCCACGCCTCCTCGGAGGTCGTCGACCTCGCAGCCCGGCTTGTTCACGTCGAACGAGCGGATCACAATCATGCGCGGGGGCGACGTGAAGTCTCTCAGCGGAACGGGGATCTTCTTTGTGACATACTCGCAGAGTACCTGCGAATACACGTACATTTAAGGTTAATTACTTTACCCCTTATTATTTATAAACGTCCATCAAACCTATTTAACAAGTTCGTTTGCACTCGCCTTCGGCTCGTTTCATAAAACACACTTGTGTTTTAACGCCTCTCATTATGTACCAGTTGCATAAACTACTATTATTGTGTAGTTCGTACACAACTTAAAGGCCAAGTGCAGTCAAATTAACGCAAGCAAAAATCTACCTAACAGTCAGAGCTCTAAGTCGAGTTTTGCTTGCGTTTATTTGACAGAATTTGGCCTTAGAATTTTGTACGAACTATACCAATAATGGATTCTTTACAAAATAAAATAAAATTTCTTTGTTAGGAGTTCACACAGGAATCGGTCTGGAAACTTATCATAGCGGTTGGTATCTACGGTATTAACTACTTTTTAACCAGAGCCAAAATACCTGTACAGATTTTCCATTAAATATTTCAGGGGACCGCAACTGGCCTTTCAAAGAGCCGCATGCGGCTCGCGAGCCACTGTTTGTTGACCCGTATTATGGTCGCGCGATAGCGTGATAAACGACAAGATAAAGCAGAGCGACATAGAATCACCCCCTCGTTTGTCATTGAAGGCTTTGGAGCTCTAAAAAGTTTTCTTTGAATAGTGGGCAGTCCACTAACCTAACGTACTGCCGGCTGATATTCTCGCGCATAGTCTCGTAGGACAGGTGAGACTAACCCAACCTACTGCCGGCTGATATTCTCGCGCATCGACTCGTAGGACAGGTGAGACTAACCCAACCCAACCTACTGCCGGCTGATATTCTCGCGCATCGACTCGTAGGACAGGTGAGACTATCCCAATCTACTGCCGGCTGATATTCTCGCGCATAGTCTCGTGGGACAGGTGAAACTAACCCAACCTACTGCCGGCTGATATTCTCGCGCATCGACTCGTAGGACAGGTGAGACTAACCCAACCTACTGTCGGCTGATATTCTCGCGCATAGTCTCGTAGGACAGGTGAGACTATCCCAATCTACTGCCGGCTGATATTCTCGCGCATAGTCTCGTGGGACAGTTGAAACTAACCCAACCTACTGTCGGCTGATATTCTCGCGCATAGTCTCGTAGGACAGGTGAGACTAACCCAACCTACTGTCGGCTGATATTCTCGCGCATAGTCTCGTAGGACAGGTGAGACTAACCCAATCTACTGCCGGCTGATATTCTCGCGCATAGTCTCGTGGGACAGTTGAAACTAACCCAACCTACTGTCGGCTGATATTCTCGCGCATAGTCTCGTAGGACAGGTGAGACTAACCCAACCTACTGTCGGCTGATATTCTCGCGCATAGTCTCGTAGGACAGGTGAGACTAAGCCAACCTACTGCCGGCTGATATTCTCGCGCATAGTCTCGTAGGACAGGTGAGACTAACCCAACCTACTGCCGGCTGATATTGGTCGCTCTATAAAGTTTTCTTTGTATACTTCGTTCCAGATTCATCATCATCAAACTTAATAGCGGTGGAGAGATCGCCAGTCTTCCCGATTCTCTGCCAGTCTTTTAGCGTTCTGATACGACACGGCACCAATTTTCTCCTTCACTTGGTTGAAGTACGTCAATCTGGGTCTACCTCTTCCTCTTCCTTCAATTTTCCCTTCCAAAATGTTCACAAAAAAGGTGTCGTGCCATATCAGGTGTCCAAACATTAGATGACGATCTTATAGAATAGTATGAGAACTTTTCGTCATCTAATCTGGAACGAAGTATACAAAAACATCAAGAAAACACATGTAACCTCATAATTACCTCAATATTGTACTTGAGCTGCGCGGAAATTGGTATGATGGGCGCGCCCTCAGCAACGGTTCCCTGAACGAACTTGACGATCTGCTCGTGCTGTTCCTTCGCCTGCCCCTCCTTCACCAGGTCGATCTTGTTCTGAAGGATCAGGATGTGCTTCAACTTCATGATCTCTATGGCGGCTAAATGTTCGCTGGTCTGTGGTTGCGGACAGGATTCGTTGCCTGTTAAAATAGATAGGTTATTTTATGAGTGTTTTTTTTTAAGCCTGACTGTGGCTTTATAGGCCGGCCCAATAAAGCGTTAGGAGTACGCGGTAGGAGAGAAGCCTGGGAAAAATCCAGCGGATCCCCGAAACTGGCATACTAAGTTTGCGCTGCAGTGAGATTGGTTGAGCGGTTTTTTATAAGTGTGTGAACACGCCTGCCCCTCTAGCACAACATGCATGTCACTTTTTGACAGCATTAATCAGACAGTGACAGGTAGCCTATCTCGCGGGCGAGTAGAGACGAGATGCATGTTATGCTAGCCCCACTGTTCTGTTAGACAACGGATAAGGCAAATTCAATAAAGATACCTCGTAGAATAGCATTATGAGACAAACAAATACAAAAAGCCAAGAAAGTAGTCTTCCATTTTTGAACCTTACTGTATAAATAATAGATTCGAAGAAACTGGTAGAGCATGTGACTACCTATGATCAGTAGGATCTCATTCGTCTATTGGCAGCAACTAAGTGTGAAGCCTATAAATTAAAAAAAAAGTGGTGTGACCAGGTAGTAGACACGGGAAGCTGTAGTCCTTTTACGAAACGTACCGGCAATGAGCAGTAGCGCGGCGTCCATGACCGCGGCGCCGTTAAGCATGGTTGCCATGAGGATGTCGTGCCCGGGGCAGTCCACGAAGCTGACGTGTCTGACGAGCTGGAAGCGGCCGGAGCACGCGGCTCGTAGACACGGGAAGCTGTCATCCTTCGACGACCCGCCGGAGATGAATGAGGTGGGGCGCGGGCACTTCGGATTGTCGCATCTGTAGATCTTCGCGTTAGCGTAACCTGTTTACAATGCGATATAAGTTGTGAGCTTCATCTACACATGCAAGCAATATAAAGGTGAGCAAACTTGGTATCTCTAAGTTACCAAAAGAAACTAGTAAAAGCCAGAGTTAACCTTTTCACCGCCATGTCAAATAAAAAAGCTGTCACTCACACGCCATAACATGGGAATGTAAAACGCTAAGTTGAACCTTATAGAAATGCATGTAGGATGATATCGCACTTTAAGGGGATTCGGTAAACCACGCCCCCCGTGAAAGAGACACGCTTATGTCTTTTGTGCACGGCAAAACGGGATACAACACTCTTCAGAGGGGCTAGCATAACATGCATCTCGTCTCTACTCGCGCGCGAGATAGGCTACCTGTCACTGTCTGATTAATGGTTTCAAAAAGTGACAGGTAGCTTATCTCGCGCGCGAGTAGATACGGAATGCATGTTGTGCTAGAGGGGCTGGAATGACTTTTTTAGAAAAATCTCGATAAATATCTGACTTATATTGTTAAATGAAATAAATAAAAATAAATGAAATGAAAGACTGTGTGCAGTTTTATAACATTTCCTCTTGATAGAGTTTAGATTTAGTTAAATGGCATCGTATTAACTTATTTCTGTCGTTTAATAATGTGTTGTTTTAGTAGGCTGAGTGAAAAAAGGAAAATAAAGACTACTTGGATTTTTTTCCTCGTCTGGGCAGACCAGCGTTTCAAAGAATGCGATATATCTCATTGTAGCGCCTAAGGAATATATCCGCCGTTGGCGTTATCGGTGCAGATATATCGGTCGTTGGCGTCTATAAGGTTAAGATATTTTTGAGTGTTATTTAGATACGTAAATATCCTCATCTGTAGTATCTATCTACCGTTTAGACAATTTTTGAGGACAAATACCTATGACGGCAGTTTTTTGTCTTTAGACCAAGTGAAAATACACCTAAAGCTTTTTTGGGTATTCTCAATTTTCAGCCTCAAATCAAATTTGAGCCGTTAACGTTGAATGTGTTGGACCGGTAAACTGCAGTTATTAGTTAACAGTTTTGTCTATTGTATTGCACTATTTTATAAACTATAACTATTCGTACACTCGCGAGCTGGACAAGTTGGTCGAGAATTAATAAAACCAAACTTAATTTTTGATAATTTTATTACTAAATTAATTTGTAATACTTAATTTACAAAATAAAAGCCATCTCATAAGTGCACGTAAATTGTACAGTCAACGTTAAAAATATGTAATAATATTCGACTTATTGCAATGTGTAATCCATTGTAAACAAGTATGCAAATATGTACATATTTTTTCACTAGGAAGCAGATGAAAAAAAATTACATCTTTTTTCATCATCATCATCATCATCATCAGCCTATCTGCGTCCCACTGCTGGGCACAGGCCTCCTCTCATAGATGAGAGGGATTGGGCAGTAGTCCCCACGCTGACCCAGAGCGGGTTGGGGACTTCACATACAACTTTGAATTTCTTCGCGGATGTATGCAGGTTTCCTCACGATGTTTTCCTTCACCGAAAAGCTAACGGTAAATATCAAATGATATTCCGTACATAAGTTCCATAAAACTCATTGGTACGAGCTGGGATTCGAACCCACGACCGCCGCTTGACAGCCGCACGCTTGAACCACTGGGCTACCGTAGCTTTTTTGCTTTCCATTTTTACAATGCAAAAGTGTTAACATATTTTTGTCATCAACTGAACAATACGGATTCTGTAATCATCAACCATTGAAGTATGATTTAACAAATACATGCAGAGGGATGGACAAATACTTCAGATTGACTACAGGTCCCTACACAATAATCTACCTATTTTTTTTTTATAATGTTATACCTACTTAATTTTATACCAATTACCTAACATTTTAGGAAAACATTTGCTTATAGTTGTAAATATGTACAAAATATCTTATTTTATTATAAGCTTATAAGTGTATACATTTGTAAACAAATTGTTACAGTAGAGTTCGAAAATATGTGCACTGACGAAATGTATTGTTAAGGGTATACATTTGCTCGGCGCCTCTATAAGGAAATCTCGACGCGCCTTATAGAAGCGTCTGGTGACCAGAGGGCTGGCTACTATTTCACACAACGGATTAGCATTGCTGTCCAGCGTGGCAATGCGGCCAGCCTTCTGGGAACCCTACCGTGCACAGAGGACCTGGGGCAAATTTTTTATTTAGTATAAGTTTTTGTTTATGTTTATTTTCTTCCCTTTTTTATGTTGTTGTTAATAAATTACCTTTTGCTCCGATATGTTGGAAATTTTGAGAACATACATACATTTATTAATATAGATAGGGAGTCTAATGTACATATAATAACAATTTTTGGGACTTAACCTTTAAAATTTGTTTTTTTTTTCGATTGCCATTTAGACATCACAATATCAATAACCAACAGAGAAAAGTTGATTGTCCCTTATAACAAAAAAAAAACTTTAAATTATAAATGTCAGCAAAAGTTTCATAAAAATGTCAAACGTTTCTAAAAATATGAATAAAATCTAACAACTGTTATTTCATAAAGATGAAAGACACTACAAAGGCACTTATTCAATATTTAAGGAGATTCAGTGCATGAAAGGCACTTAAATATGAAATGGTACTGGAAGTAAAATAAGCGCTTCTAACTCTTAATCTATTTTATAAAAGTGTTATATTTTAAAACAAATACTTTCTGCACTTCATAGTACCACATTTGCATTCAGTTCTGTTTCTGAGCGTGCTCATGTTTTGCTGTTGAATTTCAAATCTGGATTTGATAGGTGAGCCTAGGGAGTCTGCGGTGGTTGCCTCATCACCATTTGGAATACCTGTGTCATCTCCATCTATCACAAGTCTCCGAGGTGCGTGGCTACTGGGCTCACTGACATCATCATTATCATTTGCCTTCTGCAAATAATCAAAACATACCTCCTCCCCAGCTTCAATATCGCGCGTCGCAAACAATGCCAGCATTGGTAGATTCGGATCCAGACAATCAGCCCAAACAGCCCAGACACCAAGGTTAGGGTCACAGGAGTGGTTAATAAAATGAGTTACATTACCTAGATGGGCAGCATCAACTACATAAGGATTTTCCACCGAATTAAAATCCAAATCAAACAAGTATGTCAATCCATTTGCATCATATTCCCTTCCTCGCTTCTCTGCCTCTTCAAAAGTAATCACTTCTCCTACATATTGACAGAGAAATTGCCCCTGTTTTATTTTTTGTTCTGTTCTGACTCCCCACCCACACCCATTGGCTGTCCTATAAATACATAACTTGACATTTCTCCCACCTTGGACAACTCTATTGTTGCATTCAGCTGAGCATTTACAAGCTTTATTGCACTCGTATATTGGTGTACCAGATGCCACCCGTAATCTCTTGTTGACGGTGTATGCAAACAGGCCTGCTTGCATGCCGCAGCAGGATTTGGAGCGGCAGTTACAGGCAGTGCAGTCACAGCCTATTGGAGGATCATCAGGAATGGTTACACCAGCACCGGGGATACACTGATTTATATATGTAAAGTTTTCAGGTGGGCCAGCCAAATCCACTTCATTTTCAATAGTCAGTTTTTTGGATTTATCTACTTGATTAATGTGTTCTTCCCATTGTCGTAAGGACATCATCTGACGGCATCTTTTATTACAGAGCACATATAGTTGTAATAGATTCCTAGCATCCTGAACAAGATCCGAGGCATATTGTTCCTCTTCTACAGGTAATGTAATCATTGACAATAACTTAATTATTAGTGCTTCTTTTAGTTTGTAAATTTCAGTCTCATCAACCTCATCTATCCTTGCTACTAAGTTGTCCTCGCTGAGTAAGTCTCCAAATGAAATTTCTTTCTTTAGTTTATCAATACTTTCACAATATGTTAATTCCTTATCAGTGAGAAATGCCTTTAGGAGTTCAGGACAATTGTCTAGATGTGCAAGAGGCTCCCAAGTGTTATCATCATCATCATAACCTTTCCATTTTATATAGAAATATTCTTTGCCATTTTCAAATTTGAAGTCAATAATTTTCTCTATAATATAATCATCTTCTGCTTCTTTCACCTTTCCTTTCTTCTGTTTCTTGGCAACAGGCATATCTTCTACAGGGTCCAGTGAATGGTTCCTTTTTCTGGATTTTTTCAACTTTTCCACATACTGAGTCACGTCTTTTTCATGGGCTCTTTCACGAAACAACCTCAACACTGAGTCCGACAGCCGCTCTGCAACATACCATGTGAATAAGTTTAGTAAATGCTAAATTAACTTGAATTACAAATTTCTACAACTCGGTTACAATATCTGTGGTCCTCGCTGGAATGTGAAGCCATTGACGCCAGGTCCACAGATATTGTAACCGGGTTGTAGCTCTAAATGTTCACATTTACTTTATTCATAATCCTATTCACATGGTACATTGTAAAACTATTAATTTACTATTAATATTTTGTAGTCTTTTGATGGAGATGGATGCTATAGTAGTCAGTATGTATGTTAAAAAATATTTAATTGAAGTGCCCATGAAAGTGTTAGATTAATCTGAAGCTGAAGTAGCATTGGCAAACTTTACTATACATATATTCAATTAAATTTAAAAGAAATACTGGTGGCATTTTTATTGTTTTGCTTGTTTCTTATTTTTTATTTATACATATTTTGTGTTAATTTAACAAAGGAACATTTAAACAAGATATTGTTCATAATAAGTTTTAGTCAGAAGGAAGGTAGCTGATCCTTGCAGCACAGGTATACACCTATTACAAGCATCAGCGTCAGAATGTTGATACGAATCAAACACCTTAACTGTTAATGAAATGCAAATACTCTTGCCCATGTTATACTGAATAAATAAATCATTAAAATTAACATAATCTTGTGCATAGAGCAAATATAATGTAAGTTTATTAATTATGATGCAATACCTAGATGAAGCATATAGGAAACTATGAAACATATATCAGTAAATAGTGTATTTCAATGAAAACATAAGAAATCTACTAATATAGCAATTTTGTCAGGAACTTACAAAGATGGGTTGAGTTACAAAATAATATGACGACTATAATCCTAAAATGCTTCATGGTCCATCTTAAACAGCTGAATGAAGTTCTCAAACAGACAAGGCTTAAAAGTATGTCTGTCACATGGTTTTCTTGCACTCACTATAGTGATGAGATCTGGCCATAGTGACCATTCATGCCAATCTAAGAACCTCAACTTGTAGGCCTTCCATGTAGCACCAATATTGTGTATCATGTACACACCTTTAGATACTACTTACTTTAACAACAAAAAATTCATTCAGATGTACTTATTATTTATGAAGGCATACTCCACCCTTTGTCATTCTACACTTACTTAACAAATTGGTATGGAATGACAAAAGGTGTTTTTTCGTTGTGCTTCAAGCATGAACATAGCTAAGCTTAGTATAATTGATAACATACCTAATTTGATGGTAATATTTCTTTCCAATTCATTCTTGAATCTGACAGTTTGGACTCCTGAAATGGCTTTGACAACTGTGGATTTTCCATGAGCTACATGCCCAATGGTACCAATATTGATAGTAGCCTGTCTGGATATCACTTCAGGAGACAGAGCAGAGAGTTTTGTGATATCCTAAAAAAGTGGAGACAAACACGAATCATTAAAAATACAGTAATGATTAGGACCCAATATTTTTTACATATATCGAGAAATTTGTGTGAAACAGTGAATTTTCTGGTATGTTTAAGGTGTCACAGGTATTTCGCTTTGATACATTTAAAAGAACAGGCAGGCAGGAGCAAAATATACCGAAAAAGCGGAGTCGTAGTTTCCATTTGAGAGAGTTGAGTAGTTGTAGTTCAGAGTAGGTAGAGAAATGTGCCAATTCGCGATACAAACTTAGGATCAAATGCCTTAAGGAAATGTACTACAAATTAAAGACTTGACGTTGGATTTACGAAGCAATCACATAAAAACTAGCAAAATCGTGTTTTATCTTTCTTTTTTACTCACAAGTTTGGTTAAGTCTTGCTGATGCAAGTTTGACTTGGCAGTTTGTCCTTCATTCGATGCCATGTTTCAGCCGCAAGGAGTAAAACCCTTAAATAATGGTGCCGTCTACAAATAATGGTTATAATCAGTACTTTTATTTTACTGCAAATACACTACCGATCGTACATTAATTAATTTCACCTCACAAAATTGTAGATTTCGTGGCGGGATGGCGCGGCTAGTGGCATGCATAGACATAGACTATATTATATATTTTTTTACGTAATTGACATGCGCCATAGATATATCTATGTCATTTTATTAAAATAAGAGCGCTGGCGTTAATTTGTATAACTAGAACAGACTCATATACGCCGCGTGCACACTGGCCAGTGATTATATTTTCTTTGACCCCAGCCCAGCCACGATCAATGTTAAGCCAGCCACCCACGATCAATTCTACTGTCAAGTTTGCTTGACGCTTCCATACAAATCAACTTAAAATTAAGTAGACTTGTATGCAAGCGTCAAGCAAAAAGTTTTTGTATTAATTACGCTGGTTATAAGGCAGCAGTTTTCCATACATTTGTACCGGTGGCGGATCCGATACCTTTATCGTATCGGATGATGTGAATACGTCCTAAAGCACCGCTGTTTTGATTTGCTTGGTGCTCCTGTCGCTGTCACCAAGCTGTCACAATTGTCACATACTGTCATCGATGGTTTTGGTCTTTTACTATTTTGTACTCGTAAAATTCATAATATTACTACATTAGTGTTTATAATAATTATTCTTTTACAACAAATGTGTCTATGTTTACTAGCTACAAACATTCGCAGTCACTATGGTTGTGAAAAGTGAAGAATCAGAGGGGCTCACCAAGAAGTTACGTTTTAAACCTGTGTCCAATGTTCAACATTTTAGTAGCGATAATAACTTTGAGGCTAAGGGCGCGAAAGACGTAAAGAGTAAAGGTAAGAACTTGGAATATTCTCTTTTAATTTTGAATTATTAATTAGATATCTTCATGTGTTTTTATTGATAAATACTTGTTTTTGCAGATGGAAAGAAATCGGCTTCTTTATTTGCCTTTCTTCACGTTGAGTTGACGCGGGGCTATATGCTTGAGCATGATGAGGAGCGATTTTCGGCGCGGCGTGAAAAGGTCTATTCGTTCATCAAAATCCCACAAGAACTAGAGAAGTTCATGGCTTACGGGTTCTTTCAGTGTGCAGATTCCCTGCTGTTTGTGTATACTTTCCTTCCCTTGAGATTTATTATGGCGTTCTGGTCTTTCTTTAGCAGGTTGTTTAGAAAATGCTTTGGGTAAGTTTAAGTGAGTGTAAAACTTTTCTTGTAAGCTACAACCATATATGTACCTACTTTTTTACGAAAATGTTTCTAATACCACTATAATTACTACAAACTTGCTTGGAATAGCTATCCCATCAAAAAATTAACTGATAATCCTACTAATATTATAAATGTGGAAGTTAATATGTTTGGATGTTTGTTACTCAATCATATGGAAATGGCTAAACAATTATGATGAAACTTGGTATACCGTGAGTTTATAGCCTGGATTAACATTTAGGATACTTTTTATCCCAAAAATTATGAAAAATATATGAAATGATATAGAGAATGGAAGGTTTTGCGGACAAAGCTAATTACCATGTATAATAAAGTTTAGTGAAGTTATACCCCATAAACATTCTTTTGAGAAGTAACTCGGAAGAAGTCACCACAGCAATCAGCTACTAGGAAAAGTAAATTTTAACCCAGGTAAATTACATTTGGCTAGTCCTATAGCTAATTATTGCTTTTAGGATTCGTCCACATCCATGGAAGAGCATCTTAAAACCGGCTGAGACATGTGATGTCCTAAAAGGCTTCATTCTGCTGATATGCAGTATTTTGATGTGCTACATAGATACGAACATGATGTATCATCTAGTGAAAAGTCAAAGTGTGATGAAGTTGTACATATTTTTTAACATGCTGGAGGTTGGGGACAGACTGTTCTCAGCGTTTGGACAAGATACTATTGATGCTCTGTTTTGGACCGCCACAGAGCCAAGAGACAGGAGGAGAGAGCATTTGGGAGTTATACCCCATTTATTATTTGCAATGATTTATGTGTGTATCCTTTTCAAACATTTTTTTTATTTTGGTGTTGTAAAAAATAGAATCCTGAGCATAGCAAGCTTTCCAACACATTTGACGTAAAATAACTTAGCAGCCGTGTGTAACACACATCTATGAGGTTAGTGAGGTGAACTAAAACGAAGAAAATACATAAGAAAAACAACTGAAATATGTAAAACCAGCCATTATTTTAACTGGTAAACAAATAGGCAGGAAAAAAATTGTCCTGTCTGGACTGGCCGTTACATGTTATTATGTTTAAAAAAGTAACTAATAACAGTACAAAATAAATGTTGTCAAGAGCTAACGAAATCATAATTTAAGTGGACATTGAATAATTTGTGGGTTTAATTTTTCAATTCTCACTTTGATTTAAAATTACTAATTTCACATGTTTGGATTTCAAATATTATTTGCACAAAGGATACAATCATGATATTAGTTTAAAAGGTCTTGTTTGATCTTGATAAAAGCTTTCATATTGTTTTAAATTTTTAAATATTGTGGCTTGTAGGCATGCAACATTAAACTCCAATTGCCATGCGAGGAGGCAATGATGTAACTGTGTGCCTTAAATTTTTTTTGATTCCCCATGGTTTTCCTTAACTACATCTTCAGTCCTCCACAGCTTATTGGTGTTGTTCCAAGCGACAACACTTAATGTAGCATTCAACTCTAACAACAAAAGTCTCCTTATTATTATGATGACTAATAATGTAAGTATCTAATCTAGTCTGAATCAGTTCATGTGTACCATACAAATAACAATTGTGTGATACGAGCTGTAAGGTTCTAAATCGAATGGAACAGATTTAGCAGAGTTTTATACATTTTATTAGCTGACTATGCATTCATGCCTTTCAATTTGAGTTTATAGAAAGAAGCTTTACACCTAACGATATTTAGCCCGCTACCTGGAGGAGAGGAGTTAAAGCATCACTCATTAAAGCGAGATAGTTTAACTCCCCTCTCCCAGTTAGCGTGTTAAATGTCGTAAGGTGTAAAGCGGCCTTTAGACAAAATTAAAAATATACAAGCCATTATCCCTCGGTCTAACACCCGTCTCCGTCGTCCGTTAGCTACATATTTAGTGGAATTGAATACGAAAAAAAGGCCTGATTCTTTTACCCTCAGGGTGACTTTCCATCAGAGCTGTACTATGTTATGTTACTATGGATGCGTTGGTATCCACCATAGCTCTGGTGGGAGTGCAGCCTTTGCAAATAGTAGCAGCCTATAACGAATAACCGGAAATTTATTTTTTTCAGTTTGTTGAGTTAAAAGGCAGCGTTTTCAAAAAATTCGACAAGAACAACCTGTTTCAAGTGTCATGCAGTGACGTGAGAGAGCGGCTGCACCTGTCCGTGCTTCTGTTCATTGTGGTGCTGCAGACTATGAAGGAATACATGTGGAAGGAGGAACGCTTCTGGATTCTGGCGCCGGATTGTGTGCTAGTACTCGTCTTTGAGGTCATTATTGACTGGGTGAAGCATGCGTTCATTACTAGGTAGGTTATCATGATACTATTATTTACTGCGCCAGAGGGGCTAAGATGATCGCTTATAAAGTGCGTGTTATCCACGAGGACGCGCCCCTCCCTCCACAGCGAATCCCATACATAAATAAAATAAAAATAAAAAATAAAAATAGCCTTTATTTCTACTATTACAACTGCTTACATAATACTATATTTATCGTTTAACAAGGTTTATTCGGGTAATAGTAGTCGCCCCTTGGCGTAGGCCTCCCCCAAATTCTTCCACAGTGTTCTATCACGAGCCTTACGCATCCAATCGACACCAGTTATTTCAGTAAAGATATCCCTCCATCTCTTCCTCGGATGTCCTCGGCTTCTCTTCCCTTCGTACGGATACCATTCTACTAACCGCTTCGTCCACCTGTTCTCCATACGGCATATGTGGCCTGCCCATTGCCATTTTAGTTTTCTCATTTTGGTTTTGACATCTACTACTTTCGTTGTTTTTCTTATTTTGTAGTTGCTTTCCCTGTCTGCTAGCTTTAACCCAAGCATACTCCTTTCCATCTTACGTTGGCACACAGCGATTCTTTCTTCGTCTTTCTTCCTTAAGGACCATGTCTGGCAACCATATGTTAAGCATGGAAGTATGGTCATGTCATGTAGTTTTTTCTTTATATTAATATGGACAGAGCCGTTTTTCATGATCTCCTTCAATCCCCAGTACTTTTTCCAAGTTGTAGATATTCTTCTTTGTATTTCTTTTTCCGTGTTGTCTTCAAACGACACTGTTTGGCCCAGATATACATATTCTTCCACTCCCATACAATCTATGCACAATTGTACAGATTAGTTTGTGGAGGGGCGCGTCTTCTTGGATGACACGCACTATATGTTAGACGCATGGCATTCGTTCATTACTGTCAAGTAAGTAAATGCGAGAGGGACGAATGCTATATGTCCCACATATAAGCGATAATCTTAGCCTCTCGGGTATGGCAATCCGGTACATTGGTTAGTAGTGTGGGTGACACAAGGTACGGCAATAGCCGTTTTTGGTCGCATATAAAGCTTAAGCCACACAGAGAGCGGGAGGGCGGTAGCGGCGCGTGAGCGGGCGGTAGCGGGACGTGAGCGGGCGGTAGCGGCGCGGGAGGCGCGCGGGAGCTACCGCCCGCTCACGTCCCGCTACCGCCCGCTCCCGCGCCGCTACCGCCCGCTCCCGCGCCGCTACCGCCCGCTCACGCGCCGCTACCGCCCTCCCGCTCTCTGTGTGGCTTAAGCTTAAATGTGTTCAAGTATTTATTTACTTCCGTTATATTGATAAAAACATATTCTATTTCTTTTTATCAGGTTTAATGAGATACCATTCGGCGTGTACCGGGAGTACACGGTCAGCTTAGCGTACGACGTGGCTCAGACGCGGCAAAAGTACGCGTTCAGCGACCACTCGGACCTGGTGGCGAGGCGGATGGGCTTCATCCCGCTGCCGCTCGGCGTCGTCATCACCAGGGTGCTGGTGCATGCTGTCAAAGTTGACGGGTGAGTTTTTTTATACCACGTCGGAAGCAATGGCAAATAAGCCACGAAATAACTAGGGAGTACACGGTCAGCTTAGCGTACGACACACCTTTGACACGCCTAGTAAAGTAAGCGGTGTCGGTAAGTATGTGTGCGTGCGCCGTCAGTACCAGCGTACATGTGTGCGTGTCATTGTAATTGCATTGCGAATGCGAACCAGTCGAGCCGTGACTGATCGGTGACTAAAACGCCGCGCAGGGACGAGGCAACTGACGTCGGTGCGGGGTAGTTCGTGTCCGTTCTGTATGTAAGACTATTATACTATTCTGCGTACGACGTGGCTCAGACGCGGCAAAAGTACGCGTTTAGCGACAACTCGGACCTACAGGTCCGAGCCTACAGGCCTAGCATGTGCTGCGCTCGAGAGTATGTCGGCGTATCTCGAGCTATCGGTCACTTTCTAACAGCGCCAATCAGAAAAAGACGCGTAGCTCGAGATACTCTTGAGCGCAACATGTGCTACGGGCGCTGGTCGCGCGGCGGATGAGCGACATCCCGCTGCCGCTCGGCGTCGTCATGCATGCATGCATGTCTGGTGCATGCTGTCAAAGTTGACGGGTTAGTTTTTTTTATACCGTGTCGGAGGCAATGGCAAACTAGCCGACAGCCCACCTGATGGTGTGGCTTCATCCCGCTGCCGCTCGGCGTCGTCATCACAAGGGTGCTGATGCTGGTGCATGCTGTCAAAGTCAACGGGTTAGTTGATTTTTTTTTTATACAACGTCGGAGGCAATGGCGAACAAGCCGAAAGTCCACCTGATGGTAAGTGGTTACCGTCGCCTATAATTACGCGTTTAGCGACCACTTGACGGATGAAATTTTTGTACCACGTCGGAGGCAATGGACGTCCAAATAGAATAGATCAAAAACACTATTGAAACAATCGCAATGACTATCTATAGTGTCTAGTCTACCGTACTGAGCTTATTTATTTTCCACATTTGTGAATAACAATGTCTTTCCATAAATAACATTTTTATACCACTGATATAATGCCGTCCTTTGTCCAACTATTTTATTTACTTATGATAGTTACCATAGGCGTGCACGAGCGACTTTTTCTCAGCAACTTTTTTTGTTTCTGTCGCACTTTCATACTTTAACCCACAGAGTTGATGAGAAAGATAGAGTCCGGCTTATGAAAGCTGATACTAAGAAAGGGCGGCAGGGTAACTTTTTAAAAGTCTACGTGTTGCAACACTGTATAATGTGTGAAAACAGTGATGATACTTGGACAACAAAATAAAGATTTCGTGCTTCGTAGTTCAGTATATATTATGCGGAAAAAAATCCAAAGGAAGATTTACGATACCTATTTAAATATTCAGAATCTGATATGGAAGTTATATTTTAGCGCAATAATGTGATACGATTTGCTATATCCTATTTCAGACCCGGAAAGGATCAAGCAATGTTTTCTCCATTAACTCAACAATTAAGTGACGTTTGACATATTTGACGTAGACATTATAGTTGCCATTTCAAAAGTTTAAATAAATTTCATTCTCAGCTTTCATTAGCCAGACACAAAAGTTGCTGAGAAAAAGTTGCTCGTGCGCGCATAGCCTTATAGTTTTATTACTTGTTTACTATTCGTTTTTATTACAGATTCGCGGCGGTGTTCCTGATCTTAATAGCGTATTTGTCCTTGATATCAATAAGGGTGCTTGTGTCCATCGTGATTCTGGGGAAGGCGTGTGACTTGATTTCTCAACATCAGACCGACAAAAACGATAGCCACCACACGACGCCTAAAAAGTACGTATATATTACTACTTTATATTATGTTACATATAGTTTAGGCTAAGTTTGGGGTCATAAATATATTTAGGTTCGCGTCTTTCCTGTGGACATATCAAAAGTTCAGGGCTACAAAGCTTGATTTTCGATTGGACTAGTAACCCGCATAAACAGTGTCGCCGTTTCATTAAATCCATGTGATAAAAGCATAACTTACATGCACGCTTATGTGTTAACTATTGACCACAAGAGGGACGAATTTTGTTTTTATGAGTATTTATGACCCAGGCGGGTCATATACCGACAATTTTGCATGGAAAACTGGTTATCAATTTGTATATCGTTATATATTTCTCGCAGTGTATTTGGTAGCATTAATTTCATAAAAATGTAGTTTGATTGTGATCCTAACAAATGCATAATCTTTGCGCCCTCGAGGCAAGACTAGCAGGGGTATGAGTAAAGTAAAAAATCGTCCCTCCTGTGGTCAATAGTTAACGGCTTATGAGTATTTAAGTTATGCTTTTATTACATAGATTTATAGTAACGGAGACATCTTTTATGCGGGTTACTAGACCAATCCGAAATTAAGCCTTGTAGCTCTTAACTTTTGATATGTCCACAGGAAAGACGCGAACTTAAATCTGCTTTTAGGTGAGATGTGGAGCGTTACGGGTAATAATGATAAGACGAGACTCGAGGAAATACTGATTTATTGAGTTTGACATAGTCTCGTTTATTGAAACGTAATTCTGGCAAATTATTTGGCTTTTTAAGAATTTCCACTATACTTGGTTGATCAGACCCGTCATAGTTGGAATCCTTATTACTCGAATTATTTACTTGTTTTTGCTCTCCCATACGTTTCCTTTGTGCTCGAGTCATTACCGATATGGCTGAAGGCATTTGGACTTGTTTTTAATCCCATGGGGAGGCGTTTCATTTGATAGTGTTTATCCGCAATGAAAGCGGTATATTTTCTACTCTCAGGGTCAAGTTTGATTTGATAATAACCTTGATTTAGGTCTAAAGTGCTGAAATACATAGCACCGGTTAATGAATCCAAGATTTCTGTAATGTTGGGGAGGGGAAATTTATCGTTTTCTATTACTTCATTTACTTTTCTGTAATCTATTACCAATCTCCATTTCTTTTCTTTCGCTTGAGTCTGGTTTTTTGGGAACAAGGAGTAAAGGACTTGCCCATTCCGACTGGGACTCTTCTATGATGTCATTTTCCAACATTTGTTGTATTTGTTTTTTAATTTCCGATTTTTGTGATTGAGGTAACCGGTAGGGTTTACTGTATACAGGTGATACGTTGGGTTTTAAACGTATTTTTTGTTCATATAAATTTGTGGTATTTAACGAATCGCCTGGTAGTTGAAAAATGTCGGCATATTTTGCACAAATATTGGCAATCGAATTTTGTTCTTCTTTATTTAAGTTGTCGAATTTTAATAGTGAAAAAAGTAATTTTACTCTGTCTGCATTGTTTTGACATTTGTCGAATGAAAAACAATTATAATCACGTAATGGTCGTATTTCCGGTGTAAGATTGTGTAAAGTTATGATTTGGTCACGCGTGTTTAATATTTTAATTGTTATTTTTCCATTTTTGGCATTAGTTATAGAATTGGCTATAAAAATTCCTTCTCCAATTTCACTTGACAATATAACGCAATCCCCCGTGTAATTTGTAGATAATTTTATAATGGATTCACTTCGAGCTGGTAACTTTATTTGATTTGAGTTAATGGTGACGTCATCATTATTTTGTAAAATTAATGGTATCGTAATTAATTCGTTGTTATTGTTCAGTGTGATTGTCCCGTTTTCGTAGTTTATGACACATTTATATTTTATCAAAAAGTCTTGTCCGAGTATCCCGTCAACTTGTATTGGTAATTTCGGGAAAACATGAAATTCATGTTGAAATGTGTTACTTTCGTTTTGCAATTTTAAAGTAACTGTACTGTGTGACGTAATCTTTCCTCCGACTCCATTGATGTGGGTCGTCCTGGGTGTCATACGCGCGCGGGATGATTTTGCTGCGTCATATGTTATGGCGCTAAGGCTGGCGCCCGTGTCTATAAGCCATATGTGCGCTGTGTCGTTTATTGCAAATTGCACTGAATTCATATGACTGTAAGTTAGGATATAATTTTTATTCACGAAAAAATTGTAACTGCGAATGTGAGTTATCGTTGTCTTGTGTATTTTCTATCACCGTATTAACGTGATGTCGCCTGTTAGATTGTTTTTCCCGGTAATTATTATACGTACGCGTGTTATAGTTATTCGCGGGTCGTATAGGTCGAGTATTTTTCCTCTGAGTGTACACTCTAGGTCGCCATGGTATTTTGTATGACGGACCACGCGGTGGGAGTGTACGCTGTGGGTATTTACCCACTGGAGCCCTATTGTAATAGCTCCTGTATGTCCTTGGGATGTAACTTCCTTTGTTCCGGAAGTGCAATAGTTGCTCCGTATTGGGCGTAGATACGGACACCTCTTGGTCCTTTGCGCCCTGTATAGCATCTTTTAACGAGGTGTAACCTGGGGACGCTATAATGGTACTTAGTTTGTCATTTCGCAATCCCTCTGCGAATTTAGTTATTGTCATTTTCTCGTTCAGGGGTTGTAATATTTTATAGGCCTCCGGCTTTCCATCGGCCTGTGTTACCGTGAGGTTTACGAATAGTTCCTCTAATTCTTGTCCATATCGCTCGATAGATCTATTTCCCTGTTTAATAGTTAATAGTTTAGTTTGTATCGCGGTTGCTGATTTTGTTGGTAATAAGTGGATTTTCATCTCATCAACTAAATCGCTTACACTGGTATGTTTTTCTGATATTCTAAGTTTAGCACTTTGAGTTAATCGGGTCTTAATGACGAAATTTATTAATAATTTTGAGTCTGAATCTTTTATCATCATAGAGTACAACTCTATGGCGTCTATGAGCTGTTTAGTGACGGCCTCTGAACCGTCCATGACTGGTAGCAATGCTACTGCCGTTTTTAGGTCAAAGCTTTCGGTAGACGTCATGGTGCCGTGCTCTTGGTCTTGCTCGTAGGTTTTTATAATTTTGTTATAAATTTCCTCTATTTTTATTAAAATAGACTGGATTAACTCACTGTCCTGTACAGAAATTTCCGATTTTTCTAACTTAGAACTATATTCTTCTATGTACTGATTATACTGACCATATAAAAATTTTATTTGTTGGAGTTTATTTTGGCCAATAGCCTCTTTTCGGCGTTTTGGTCCTAATTTTCTAATATCCTCCTGTAGTGATTTTAATTGGTCATATAATTTTTGAATTTCAGTCATGCTACATGTACATTATTTGAATTTAGCAAGCACTGAACCACGAAACTAAACTAGATAATACAAAAATAGTCTACACATCACCAAATTCACTACTTAATTTTTAAAATTGTACCTGTCGACATCTGTTTGTCAGCTGTTGAACAGCTGGGCTGTTGAGCGGCGGCGCGGCTGGTGCTGGTGTTCACGCTGCGTGTGGGTGATGCTGCTGACGTGCTGCAGGCCGTAGACTGGAGATTAGACGCTCTGTTCCGCCTTGGTGTTGCGTATTGTTGCTGCCACTGCTTGTCGCTCAATTTTCTTCGTTAGACATTTATGGATTTTCTTCCAAATGGCGTATAGGAAAATAACGCCTAGTAATATCGGCACTGCTGTGGAGATATATGTAGCTGCCGTGCTGCTGTCTATCTGCTTCGTGCTGGCGCTGTTTTCGGCTCCGTTTTGGGCAATAATAACTTCTTCTTTCTGGTCCGTTTTGGTGCACTGTCCCCCCATAGCTTTTCTGGCTATGCTGGTTGGCTGACGCAGTGGAGCTGGCTGGTCGGTCCAGGTGACTATATCGGGGCTGCCTGGCGCAGACCGTCTGGAAGGGTCGCCTTGAGAGGCGACCTGCACTTAGTAGTTCGGCTCTGGAAGGGTCGCCATGAGACGACCTGTTCTTAGTAGTTCGGCACTGGCAGGGTCGCCATGAGATGTGGAGCGTTACGGGTAATAATGATAAGACGAGACTCGAGGAAATACTGATTTATTGAGTAACAATTACACTGCTTTTATACTAAAAGTTTGGTATGCAAAATAGAACATATGGTAATACTATTTGCTTGGAATCAATATCAAGGTCTCTTGCATTCCTTAGTTCTGGGAAAAGGTACAAAGGTTAATATTAGTTAAGTTTCCATCAGATGTGTATCAGCTGTGATCAGCTGAGTTATTAGGGTGTGACATACACCACATAGGGGGATATTTTCAAAATATTACTTTAAATTTTTTTAGCTGCAACTATGCTCTATAGTATGTATACATGTATGTATGTATGTATGTAAGCACTTTATTGCACACAATAACAAGTTAACACACGTACATGTCACAAAAGATTGAAGTACAAAGGCGAACTATAAATAGTAGTGATAATTTTATTTTATCTCTTTACTTTTAAGATGTGATTTGAATTATGGTGGCCAATATCTTTAACCTCGTTGTCAAGGTCATCTGAACCTATTAACGAGATGAAGTATGAAATTCTGACTAAATAACTTAAGCCAAGAATATTCTATGAATAAATTGTGTCAGAGTACTATAAATGCTGATTACTTAGTGAAATTCTCGGAATGCGTTCCACATAATTATAATTATTACTTCGCTTCGGTTTTAGATACATAATTCTTATTGTTCCTGTTCCTACTACGTAATGATGACTAATAAAGTATTTTGATTCGTGATTCGAAAGATAGATGTAGTACAGTCACGAATTTTAATTTGGGACCCCCTTAAGATTGACAGTCCTGTCAAATTGTATAGAAATTCAGAGAAAAAGTTTACGAAATGTGTCATAAATTAACGAGCGTGATCGTACAGTCGAGTTAAAAAATACGTGCACGGGTAAATGATCAAAAATATGTGAAGAAGACTTTACGGTTAAGGTAATAAGGTTGCTCAGATTTTTTTGTAATTTTGGCAACGTTCATATATATGTATATGAAATGAACTCGACTGTAATTACCAGGGTCACAGAGCAAAACTCGGCATAGCCTGGATGAATCGAATTATCCCGTGAATCAGTGTGAGCCCTAGCTAAAATAAGGTGTCGTCCCCGTATTTAAATTTAATCGAAACTGTTAGAGCCGTTTTAAATTTCCGTATATTTAATCGAAACCGTTAGAGCCGTTTTCTGGGATCCATGTATTGACCTAATAAATAAATTTAGCACATAATGTTCCTCCGTTGAGCAACATTGGGGATTAGCTTGGGAATGAACGGAAACGTTTAATTGGTCATACTTTGCAGGGAACCGAAAGACTTCACTCCAAAAGAAACCACCCCTTGCACATATAATTTTAAAACCCCAGAGAAAGAAGTGCCTCCAGTGAAGAAAACAGTTCAGCTGAAGTTTGAAGAACCCGAGGATGTTATCGTAAGTTTAAGACTTCTTTTTTCCTCCAAACCACTAATAAGAAAAACGCTCACAAATTGGGGCAATGTCCTTGACAATGTATGATCAATACAATAAATGATATTCTATTCTAATCATAGTATCCAATCATCAAATTATTTTAGAATCATGCTTTACAAAGCCCAATGATGTCTATTCTCGTTTATACTTAAACGTATTTGTAATACCTATAGGCCTTAGATGCCTAACATAAATGAATACATAAAAATATATACATAAGTACATAAGGGAGCAAAATTATATATTCAAGGCGAGGGCGTAACAAGGTGTTTCAAGTGTATAAGCGAAAATTATTTTGAGGAAGAAAACTACTTAGATCTGTTGATGGCAACATTGATTTTTGAAATATTTATTTATTTATTTTGAATAGCAGATGTGAAATAAAAAACAATTAATACAGACCAAGGGCCTGACACGTTTTGATAGAAAAAGATAGCCTTATTGCGATTCCTATAAGTAAGAGGTAACAGAAAAGAGTGGCATGTTTTGTCTCTATCACTGACCGAGCATTTTTTCATTGTCGGGTTATAAGCACAGGCACACTTCCATAAGCAGTACATTGGACATGCAAACCGGTTAAATTACGTAGCATAAATTTTATATGAATATGCTTTCTCTTACCCCCGGTCGCTCGGTGGCGCATCTATAACTACTTGTATCTATTTACTCTATATAATATATCTATGATTCAGACAGAAGCGCTGGTAGACGCGTCAGTGGGCGCAGCCGCCATATTCTCAAACAGCGCGATCGACCTGAACGGAGTGTGCTACCTCAACGACAAGATGAGTCCGCAGCCCAAGCAGGAGCCCAGCGACTTGCTCGACCCCGACCTGGTGAGACTTTGTTTCTAAATACCTGCTTCCATATAAAAATTAATGAATTCAGACGGAAGCACACCTGTGACACGCCTAGGAACGTCAGCGGTGTCGGTAAGGATGTGTGCGTGCGCTGTCGGTACACGCGTCAATATGCGCTTGTCATTGTCACTGCGTTGCACACCGGAATGAGCCGTGACTGATCGGTGACTGAAACGCCGCGCAGGGGCGAGGTAACTGACCTCGGTGCGGGGCGGTTCGTGTCCGTTCTGTATGTAATACTATTATACTATTTTGTGACGGAAGCGCTGGTAGACGCGTTAGTGCGCGCAGCCGCCATATTCTCAAACAGCGCGATCGATCTGAACGGAGTGTGTTACCTCAATGACAAGATGAGTCCGCAGCCCAAGCAGGAGCCCAGCGACTTGCTCGACTCCGACCTGGTGAGACTTTATTCTTCTAAATGGGTCATAAACACTTGAAAAAACAAAAGTCGTCCCTCCTGTGGTCTATAGTTAAGGGCTTGTGCGCATGAAAGTTATGCTTTTATCACATGGATTTATAATAGTAACGGAGACAATGTCTATGCGGGTTGGTAGATCAATCCAAAATTAAGCTTTGTAGCCCTTAACTTTTGATATGTCCACCGAAAAGACGCGTATCTAAATCTGACTATGACCCAATCGTAATGAGGGCTACCGGTTTTTGTGCTCACCAGTTGGCGCCACCGTGCTGTCAGTCCAGCTGTCAAACTTTGTTATTGGTTATTATGGGCGTAAAAACTAAATTCACGTTGAAATCGTATTTTATACAATAAAACCGCACTGTAAATATTTTTATCGAGCATTCCGAATTGTAGCGCACTACCGTTTTGTACGGAAAAAGTATGACATAAGTTTACTGACGATAAAATAGGGATGTTGATACCAAATAAGAAAATCAATGAATCCGAATTTTCTCGAAAAAGGATCAGATTCTCAATCAAATAGTGAAAAAAGTAATCCAAAAGAATAAATAATTACATAATTATAAGCCTTCAAAGTTTTAGGAGGGGGCATTTTCTGTCCCTTTTCCGCAAATACCCCGTTGTATTGAACGATCGTCATTTACAATGGCGCTCGAGGTCAGTGACGTCACTGACCTGTAGCGTTTTCTCTCTCTAACTAAAAACATTCTAACGGTTGTAGTTTCGTTATTTTTTGAGATATTTGAATAGGATTTTCACTTTTTGGCAATAGTTTTATGTATATTGATTTAAACTTACACGATTTTCACACATTATTATTGGGGAACGGGACTTAATCGCGTACAATTATAACTAATTTACCTTTTTTAAGGTTTTTGTCCGACGTTTCGACGCGATTAAGTCCCGTTCCCCAATAATAATAGTTTTATGTATTCTTTCGTATGGAGTCAACATCCCTATTGTCGCAAAGCACTGAAATTCGTTGACCCGTAACTCCTATTGGCCATTATAAATATACAAAATAGTCATCATAATAATCTAATTAGAAATAAACCCGCGTAACCCACCCACATAGTATGAAATTTGACATTTCGGAGGACTGACGTCACTAGCGCCTCTAGCGGCGAATCCATACGCGGTAGCTCTCATTCTGAATTGAACATGACGTGTTCTGTCAGGGCGACATGAGCCGCAGCGCGCCGGACGTGGCGGCGGCGCAGGCGGCGCGCGCGGCGGACGCGGAGCGCGCGCCGCGCCGCTCTGAATCGGAGCCTAATCTCGCCACTATAGACGATCTCGAGGAACCCGTGTAGCACCGGTACGATCTTCCTTTATTTCTTAAGATTAACCCCTTTGGACTCTGACGGTTTTACACAGAGACGTAATATTGCAGAACTAGATTCACTATCAGCCGAAAAAAATGGCTCCCGTTAAGGCTTGGTCACACCGCGTTGCGCGACGTCCGCGCGACGCGACCGCAGCGCGCCGGAACGTATGCTAACAGGTTAGCGACGTCACACAGGCTGCGCGACGCGAGCGGGACGGTTTCATACATTATGGCGCGCAGCGCGGCGTCCCGCTTGCATCGCGCACGCGGTGTGACCAAGCCTTAAAGTACCGCCCGCACGACTCGGGCGGTATACTTCGTTCCAGATTAGATGACGAAAAGTTTCATACTACTCTATAAGAAATTTTCGTCATCTGATCTGGAACGAAATATACATTTGTGTTGGTTGATTGTTTATAATATAATTTTTTTCTGTATACTACAACATACAACAATTTTGGAAGAGCGGGACTTCCTGTCACAGGTAAGTAGTTAATACTTACTAGGAAGTCTCAACCTTACAATCATATTATGTAATGAGGAAAAAAGAAATAAATATTTTTCATTTTCATTTTCATAAATTTGACACACAGCTATTATTATTTTTGAACGAAACTATTGGAATGTAACTGACAGTGTCAAATTGGGCCACATTTTCCGCCGTTTCTATTCGGCATTGTGTGTCTATTTCTGTATTTTAAGTCAATGGTTTTACATAATTATTATCATTAGACAAGAGACATTTAAGCCTCTAGAGAACGCCACGACGATCATTTATGCAACGTCCGCATCCAGCGGACTCCCGCGATCTTAACCAGGTCACCGGTTTTATTTTTTGTAAATGTCTTCATAGTAAGATATCTTCATGAGATATAAATAAAATAACTTTTTATGGAAATCCAGTAAGTTTTATTATAGTCGGTCCGGTTCATTTTTATTCGACGAAAAGGAGGGTAATGTATTTATCAGTCTACGTATAGTGCGCGCCGTCCACGACGACGCGCCCCTCCACCGCCCGTTCCGTACAATAGGGATGTTGACACCAAATAAGAAAATCAATGAATCCGAATTTTCACGAAAAAGGATCAAATTCTCAATCAAATAGCGAAAAAAGTAATTCAAAAGAATAAATAATTACATAATTATAAGTCTTCAAAGTTTTAGGAGGGGGCATTTTCTGTCCCTGTTCCGCAAAACGCACCTCTGTATTGAACGATCGTCATTTACTATGGCGCTCGAGGTCAGTGACGTCACTGATCTGTAGCGCTTTCTCTCTCGAACTAAAGACATTCTAACGGTTGTAGTTTCGTTATTTTTTGAGATATTTGAATAGGATTTTCACTATTTGGCATAGTTTTATGTATTCTTTCGTATGGAGTAATAATAAATTTTGAGTCAACATCCCTATTGCCCATAGATTATATGAGATGCGCTGTGGAGAGGCGCGTCATCATGGATGGCGCGCACTAGGTATAAGTATGTATGTTTGTTCCTGTGGCTGCGGGCTGATTTTGATGTTTCTTACGTCATTATTTACTATTATCGAAATTCGCTTGTTTCTGCTGCAATAACAGGCAGCTTCAATGATTGTTAATGCTGTTTGTTGCTATATCATATTGCTAATATTATTTGCCTGTCTAGTCTAAAGGGATTGATTAAAATTAATGGAATAAATTATTTAATTATTTTTGGTTCGGTCTAGTCTTTACATGTGCTGTATACGTGATACGATTTTGTGGAAGCTTTGCTATTCGTAGCAAAATCCTAAGGAATGAAATATATTTTAAACGTCCCTGTAATCTGTTTTATTGCGATTCTGTAAAAAAATGTTATCCGATGATTATATACGATCGTAGACGTTTTATGTCATCTTGACTGTATATTTTGTTCACTTTTTTGACGGAATGATGTTTTATTTATATATTTTGTGGGACTAACTGTTTTTAAGTATTAGTATATAGGAACATAGATAAGTAAAATAATATATTTTGACTTTTTTAGATTGAATTAATTTTGTACAAGTGTTCGCATTTCATTTCGTGGTAAATATCGCAAAAATAAGTAGAAAAAGAGATGTTAAATTCGTTAATAAATAACGTTAATAGAGGAATATTATTTTATTTGTTAAGCACTATTAACCCTTTCACGGACATTCGTCACATAATCTGTTGTCTAACATATGTATGCCAGTATCTTTTCTACAAGAGAGTAAATTTGTACCTACGTAAGTACCTCTTTGGTACTTAGTTGTGATAGATTTTTGAATGACGATATAATCTAGGCGTAGTGAGCATCAGAAATCATGACTTTGTCGGTGAAAGTGTTAACTGGTCTTGATCATGAGATAACCATATAATTTAATAATATCCATATTACAGTCACAATGTTCATATGGTGTTCACATATTATAGTACTTTTAACTCACCAACACGGGTATACATAGTTGTAGTATTTGTGACACATACGAACACATAGACAATGTGAACACATAGCTCCTGCGTTTATGCACACATAGACAATGTGCATGTATAGCTCATCAGAAAACCATGGCTCACCCGCGTTCGTGAGATAAAAATACTGTAGGTTAGGTACTAGAATAAAAACTAAATAACCGAAATAGAACTTGAAGTTGTAGGTGTACGTTACATGCGCGTCTGTTTGCCTACGAAGTAACTCAAACAGTTACCTACTTATATATGTATATGTTGTGTATAATATGGTACTGTATCTACTTAAAAAAGTCGGTATTTAATTTAAATTAGCTTAAAATTTAAGACTGATGACACTTGGGTGCTTAGAAAAAAATCGTTTTCCTAAAGGCTAGTTGTTTTATTGGTTTTGAATGTTTGATCCTGTTCGACATTGTCTAAGCAATCGTATCATTCCAGTGGCACAGCTTCTAAACTTATTTTTGAAACACCAAAAGGGTAAATATGGCTATTACGTGCTTATAGGCAAGATAAAGCATCCGTCACTTTCTATCAAACGGAGTAAGTACCATATACTTTGTTCCAAATTAGATGCCGAAAATTTCTTATAGAATAGTATGAGAACTTTTCGTCATCTAATCTGGAACGAAGTATACCTACCTACAGTGTCCGCAAATCAAGCGGACGATGACCGAATTGATAGCCACATAAGTTACAATGACACTGTGTTAAAAAGAAAAGCTGGTACTTGAATTTAAACTTTCGTGAGACATATTATAACTTTATTTTACTAAACGGTTAAAACTCACGTATTAATTGTTAATACGTGTGTGTGTGTGTGTGTTTGTTAATACGTGAGCTGGTGTTTCAAGAATAGGAGTTTATTTTCTGGTAGAATTTTACCCTTGTGACTCTAAAAATGACATGTTTACGTACACTTAGGTGTTATGTAACTAAGACATTATCATTTCGTTTGTATTTATTTGATCATCGTCATCAGTGTAACACTGATTACGGACCCTTGAGGGGTCAATCAAGACATGAGTAGTTCACGAATGAATGATTCAAGTAACTCTTTCATTCACTAGTTCAGTTCTGATGCATAATATACCAACTTCAGTATACTTCAGTTAGATCAGTTCATGAATGAATCATATCGTTTACCTACTCATTCGTTCCGAGAGTGACATAGACGCCATGATTGAATGAATGACCGTAGATGGATCAGTTGAGCTACCAGTGGCGGAGAAGACATAAAACTCGATTCCCACCGGGATGCCTAATTTAAATATATATCATGCTTAATTACGCAAAAATAATAGGTTCCTATATCGAGAGTAGGTACAAAGATACGTAAGGCACTTACTATATAGTTAAGTACTATCATGTGTCGCCGATTTGCGGAGAGCCCAATATAGAGTTGGATTTCTATCATAAACCTAGTTTTATAAACAATAGACATAGTTTATAATTGAGTTTGTTAAAAAGTGGAGTTTTTCTATGCAATAAATTATTATTTGTTTATTAAGAACCATTTTGATAAACCTAATTCTGTAACAATAAGTGAAGTGAAGATGCAGGTACGTTTGGTATTTACTTCAAGGTCTACATAAAAAAAACTTGGTCACTTAAAGTGATATGCGCGCCATCTCTTAAACTACGTCTGTACTCTCACACAGCAGGTTTTCTTATCGCGCTCGCTGTGAGGCAGTTTAGCTTAGCAGGCATTTGGAGTGAGTTGCGTGTTAGTTGATAGATGGCGCTATCAACCTTATTTCCGCCCGGCCTTGTACAGTAAGTGCATAAGTATCTTGTTTCCGCGGTCTTATAACGTTAGCAAAACATAAAATTTACAATTCTAACTTTTTTATGTTTGACTTTTTTTATATTATGCTTGGTATTTTTTACACTTGACTGGACATATATTGCTTGTATGCAATGTGTATAGTTGTAGCTTGCAGACCTAGATGTTATTTACTTGTTCTGATGTCCCTAACCTGCACTTGCTTTTTTCTACTTGTAGTTTAGGTAAAGATAATAGAAAAAACAAATATACTTAACTTACTGAATTCTTCTTCTTCATATTTCTGTTAATCTTACGTACTTATCTATTTTAACAGAAATATGAGAGATAGATTACGTTAGATATATATAGTGCGACCATTTAGCATGTTTCCAAGAGAGTTAAATTTTTGTTACAAATGTTAAAAATACTGACACCCATTGAAGTGTGCCAATATTCAGTTGTGTTGCTAAATTTAACAGACATCCTACCTTCTGTGCCAAGTGCGTGACTTTACTACAGAATTTACTTTAAAATTATTTCTGATTTTTTAAACTCTCACTCAAAACTCAATTGAAGTACAGGATTAGGGTATAAGGAGGATAATAATTATAAAGATCCAAGTTCAAGTTTTCAACAATTTGTATTTTCGCACCTTAGGTGGTTTCATATTAAATAAAAAATTCTTTTTTCTCTTATATACACATTAAATCCAAATTTAGTCAGAGTGTATTTACAAATATATTAAATAGAATTTAGTAAAAATTAGTGAGATTTAACAATACCTACATACTTAAAAACTATATCTTAGAACATCAACAACATCTTTCACGCCGGTGAAATATATATATACGATAGCTTAAATTATAAAACATAGGTACCTACACAAAATTCGTAAAGAATTCGTTCTCTTTCACTATCGAGTGAACACCACAAAGTAGTCGATATTCTCTTTGAGTCGGATCGGTAGCAATAGCAACGTGAATGTAGGACAGAGTCGTAACAGTGGCTCAGCGCCCGCAGTCGGGTGTTGGTTATGTCACTGGGCGGCAAGCCCTGCTTCGCAGGGCACCTCGCTACTCTATACATACAAACACCGTATATCAATAACTTTAACGCGATGCAACATTACGTAAAATGTGTAAGAATTTAGTCTTCTCCGTTTCAATTGTCACTCATTTGACTAACATGATTTTATTAATACCTATCTACTCTAGCCTTGTCTATCGGAGACGTGGTCTCGCCTATAACAGTAAAAACGTTAGATATAACTCGAACACCTCTCGTCTTGTAAATGATCACTGTCGCCGAAGACGCGTCCGTAGCGACCCGGAGTCGCTGTTGTACGTTGCACTATTCAACAATGGACTACTTGTGAACAACACGGAACAAACTTTGTTTTTGCGTCAAAATAAAACTATTCCAATTTTCAACAAGATGTGTAGGCGCAAGTATTAGTAATATTATTGTCAGTTATCCCTAAATTCATACAGATCGACATCGCTGAAAGCCTGTCGTGCACTGAGCGAAAAAAAATACTAGGTAATTATTAGTAAGTTTTAGTGAATCCCAGGACAAGGAGATTATATACTAACGGTTACAAAACAGTTTTTGATAATAGGTAGTAGTTATTTACTAATACCAAAAAATTTGTCCTTGTTAACTACTAATTACTACTAAACTGTTTTGTAACCGATAGTATATAATCTCCTTGTCTTGGGATTCACTAAAACTTACTAATAATTAGTATTTTTTTCGCTCAGTGTGTGTTGTCACTTTGCGGTGACGCGTTTCGGCCTAACCAGCTTTGCTTAGGTTCAGTATAATTGCACTACCATTTCTGTCCGTCGTTTAGTCTAATAGACGCGCGATGACTAACATAATAATTATGACTTTATGATACTAGTGATTCTTTAACAGTAGGTATATGGTATCATAAGTCGAAGGCAATTTCATAAACTCTCGTTCTCACTTTATAAGATATTTAAAGGCTATTTGTGCTTAATTTTGTACTATAAAGGAAATCTAATAATCCAGTTACAGCTATGACTCGAGAACCAAAACGGCAGAAATCACAAATTGCACGGAAGAGCTAACTGAGTTGCGTAACAATCAACATAATCACAGTTACTGAAGCCTAACTTGTACAAATAACCTATCTACACATTATATTAACTATACAAAAACCTATGAGTATTATAAATAAGGGGCACTCGCTGTATTTGAAATTAATTAATATTGATTAAGAGATCATAATTTAAACGCTAAACACTATCCTCTCCACTAGATTAGTCTATAATACGATCATTAAAAACATATATGCCACTGGGAAAACACTGAAGACAGTCGGAAAATAGCCGAAAGCGTAAAGTATTATAAAATAGCGAGATTAGACAGATGAAGACCGGAAGGTGGAAAAAGCTAGTCGCGGTTAGGTGAAGGCCTGTTCCTTCTAGACGAAGCAGATTGAGCAAATGTTGTTAAATTAATCTTTGAGCAAGAGAAGACTCGACAGCACCTCTCTAATGCACCGCGAGAAATAGATAAAAGGTACGAAATATACATATGTAAAAAACAGCGTAAGATATTGTACACGACATTCTCATGCCCATATCTTCGACTAGAAAATATAAAATAAAATAATATTTATCACGTATTCAGCAGTCGTGTTACACTTAGTATTAAACAATAAGTGCAGTGGCACGTTGTAAAGTTAAATTAATGGCACAGTTTCACGTTAGTTTCGTCAAGTACAAGAATATTAAACATACAATACTTAAGTTAGGTAGTCGCGGTCAGAGAAGGTTCACCACCTTGATTCATACTTTGATACACAACTTTACTTGCTACCTAAACGTATTAGGACAATCGTTACACCTGTAATGGAATTTTGGCAATTTTATAATATTGAGTTGTGTGAGGTCAGTAAACGTTTTCTAACCTTGGTCCTACCTGTGGATAGGCTCATTACGTATCACTTTCTCATGCTTCTTATAGTTTTGACGCGTGCACGACAAGCATGCAAGAGACAACTTTAGTTTAGCTAGACTTGTCGTCAGACAGAAGATATGTAACATATCACTCGCGCACGGCGAGTGAACAACCAATTTGCTGCGTAGAACGCACACTACTCGGACATTTTAGGCCACATCGCTTCGTATCTTGTTCCCAGTCGATTTCATTCAATTAGCCTATCTAAATTAAAAATAAATACATCGAGCTGATCATCTCCTATCATATTAATTACAAATATGTATAAAAAGATATATAAATTTCAATGAATTTACATATGTAGAGTTAATAAAGCTTCGTTAAAGACAATTCTTACGGCTAGGCGATGAAATTATTTCATAACTTCAACGAGAAAGTAAAAGTTCAGTTGTCCACCGTGTCAGAGGTGGAGGGCTCGCTGTCACTGTCACTGGAATGTGGGGACGCGGGCCCGGGCGCCGCCTGCTAGAGGTGCGGCGGGTGGTCGTGCGCGCCGCCGCGCTCGCGCTTCATCCGCTGCTTGAGGTGCACCTTGGCGTGCCGCTTCTTCTCGTCGGAGCGCGCGAACTTGCGCCCGCACACGTCGCAGGCGAAGGGTTTCTCGCCCGTGTGCGTGCGCACGTGCGTCGTCAGGTGGTCCGACCGGCTGAAGGAGCGCATGCAGATCCGGCACTGGAACGGCTTCTGGCCCGTGTGGATGCGGATGTGCCTCGTCAGCTCGTCTGAGCGCGAGAAGCGGCGGTCGCAACCGTCCACGGGGCAGGCGTACGGCCGCTCGTGCACCGGTGTCTTACTGGGCCGGTTGGGGTACTTGCGCGGCTTGACGGCGACTAGCCGCAGCGGCTGCGCGCTCTGTTGGTACACCTGCGACAATATCTCGTGGCCTTTGCTCGTGGAGGGGTTGTACTCGGCGAGCTGCACGGGCCGGTCGGAGGGCGGCGCGGGGTAGGGCTCGCGCTTGGGCAGGCCGGAGGGGCCGGGCGCGGGCTGCGGCGCGGGCTGGTACTCCTGCTCCCAGTGCTGGGGAGGCGCGCGGTACTCGCACGGAACGGGGCAGGAGGACTGCGGGGGCGCGCAGTAGGTCGGCTGGCATTCGGGGGGCGGGAGGAGGTCGACGCGCTCCTCGTACTCCTGGTAGTACTTGTCGCCGGGGCCGGGGCCGGGCGGCAGCAGCCACTGTAGCGGCGGCGAGGGCGCGTGCTTGCCGGCGGGGGGCTGCGCGGGCCCGTACAGGGAGGCGCTGGCGCTGGACGCGTTGCTGGCGTCCTCGGCGCGCGCGCCGGGCGACAGCGACGCCTCGTGCTTGTGGCGCCGCGGGGAACACCCCAGTGATAACTCATCGCCTGGTAGGCTACCTGTAACAAGCAACGAGATCACATTATTGATACCATTCAGGCTAGCTTTAATTCAAATTACTCATCATAACATAAAAAATTCACGGTGTATAATTAATAAAACAAATTTGTTTTAACGCGTATAAAATGGGCACTCATAAAAAACGGCGATTAATCGATTTGTTAAGGAGTCGAGACGAGAGATAATCACTAGGCAGGTATATTCATGGACGTGTAGGTATCTAGGTATGACGCTTTTAAGCGTGCCGCGGCATTGTTTGATGCATTTGTAAAGCTTTCAATGAAATGTCCCGTTCGTTTTTACTACTAGACTTTGTATAGGCCTAAAATAAGTCGTGTTTATTAATGTGCTAAATTTGCCGTGTGCCAACCTTCACTCCAATGTTTCATTACCTAAATAACCAATGTGTTATTTCATGCCCTTAAAGCTATGCAATACGTTGTAGCTGCATTTAACGTCTTATTACTTGTTTATCTTGTTATATTTATATCACCAAAAGTTCGGTTCCGTCGGAAAGACTTCTTAAAACTTATTGATCAGGATTGTTTTTACTTTTTATATTTAAATATTAATATACGGTTACAAATATGTTTTCTGGCGTTAAATATATTTTACTTAGGTATAGAGCTGTCGGATTTTTTTTCATAGAGCCTTAATTACCCACAATTTTTGATGTGTTTTAGAAACAGTTATGAGAAGTACTCCAAGTTTTAATGTTCATATAATGTAGCAAATAACGTAAGTAGGTAACTGCCACAACAATTATGCCATTGGCGAATATTAATGTAGGTACCTACCTACTTAGTTATGCGTTACAGCAAAATTTATATCTTAAAAGACTCGTCAGAATCAATTAAAAATCCTTCCGTACATTCAATTGTTTATTTGTCAAAGTTGGCACGCGTTTGTTCTTTTTTTAACATACACGCGGCGGCCGGATAGCGAACGGAAGGCCTGATATCTACAGGATGCTGCGATACCCGTATCGGCGCGTATCGGCCTATCTCGGCCAACACGGTCCACCGTCAAAAGCGGTTTACACACCCTACTGTCAGATTTCACATCCTAATCGGAAATTCTTAGCGCAGCAAACAGTCGGCTACGTGTTTTGTGCTACCATCGGAATAGAATATTAAAACAATCGAACATAATTTATCAGACTGTCAGTATGCGCTCTGAAAAAAAAAAGTTTTTATGACAGCAGAATAGGTAGGTAAAAAATTTAATAGTTACTAGATTCTGAGAGTATCTTCAAAGAAAAAAGTAGGTATAGGTAAATAAAAATAATAAAAGAAAGTAAGTGTATAATTAAAGAAATTTTCAAAGTGGTTTTAATTAAATGCGCATTGATAGATTTATTATTTAAAAAGTTGAATTTGATTTGTGAGTTTGTTATCTAAAATTTAATTAAGTATCAGATAAATTGTATGCATATTCACCCGACGGCCCAAAGGGGTCTTTCACCAGGAGTTAGGTTCGGTATTTCACTACTAACACTGGCACATAACACCTAATTACGAGTACCACTAGACACGATCAATATTTTCAGCGAGTAGGTTTAAGGAAGGCAGACGGCGATTCACAACGCGAACTCCATTCAATGTCGCGCATCGATCGAGCGATCCCGAGGGACAGGGACTTTCCATTTCACTACAACTTTATAACACTTCAAACTTTTCGCGAAACATTTAAAACAATTTCCAAACGTTTAACATTTGAAAATAAATGGCGAAAAGCTGTCCAGCGCGTGAAGGACAGCAAAGGACACGTAACGGGAAGAAAACCGCATTGTTTATTTACAACGTTATCGGCAGCGGGGGCGCGGGCCGCCTACGTTCCCGGTGCGTACACGCGACCACACTCGCACCTGATATCGGTGGCGGCTCCAACAGACTGGGGAAGAAGGCGGGCAGGTCTGATGTGGACACGGGGGTATTCAGGTCCGCCATCATGTGGCCCAGGGCGGGCGCCGGCGCCGGCTTGATGGGGCAGTCGAAGCCGAGGCCCATGTCGGCCAGGGACAGCAGGTGCGGCCCCGCCGGCGGCTCCGCGTCCGTGCCCATCCCGTCGGGCACCACCTGCTCCTCGGCCCACTGGCCAAGCGGAATTACGAAGAGCGCCAGCGTGAAGATGGCCTCTCGCGCGGCCGTCGCGAAGGGGACTGGCTCCGCGCGACCCCGCGTCGCAGTTTTATCAATGGAGAAGCGGTCCCATATTCGGTAGCGGCGCGCGCCGCTCCGCCAATCGCGCGGCGCTGTGCCCCCCCGCCGCTGACGTCACCGCCCGGCCCGCCCACCGCCCGCGCCACCCCCCGCCCGCCGTAGCCGCGCCGCGCCGGCACGAGCCCAACAGCCTCCGACCAAGTCGAGTCTGTTTCCTACACCGCAACTTCATTCAACTTTGACTCGGCCGGTCCAATCGATACAGATTTTTGTAAATATTTCATGTCGATATTTTTATGCTCCTGTAATGTATGTTTGCATAGATAATATAGGTAGGTACCTATGCATAAGTGTATTATTAGGTACGCAAAGATGAACATCTGTAATGTGTTTTAAATAATATGTATTACGGCTTTACCTACTCTCTTTTTTATATAAATGTTATAAAATGGCGGAATTAGGTGACTTTGGTAATATCTATATCTAAATACTAACACAATTTCGCCATTTTTACCTTGTGTTTATTTATTCTCTTGATTTTTTTGTTTTTCTTTTTATTATTTTCTCATTGCATCACCTACATTTACAAGTTTCTATTTGGCCCTATATATGGTTGTCTGGTAGCATTCTCTACCAGTCTACTATGACCGCATTAAGACCGCCCTTTATATTTTATTTATTTTATTTTATTTTATTTATTGATTCCTTAAATTAACACTTACAGTCTAGCTACACGTGTTAACCGAACAGGATGTGTTAATTAAATGTACTACATAGTAATTATAATAACTTAAATACTATTACTTATTCAGACTACAATAATTGAGCTTGGAGTCGAGATAGATTCCAAGTACCGGCTACTTGCTGTTAGAAAGCTGGATTCGGTACTATGGAATATATCCAGTTCACTGTCGCTGTTCAGTATATCATTGAGCAGATTTAACGCATGGTGCAGTGGAGAGTGTGATAGAGCGCGGGTCCGCGTCACCGGAACAGCAAAGAGAACGGGGGTGCGGGGCCGGAGCTGAATACGAGGAACGGGTTGTACACGCAGTGGGATAAGGGTCAGTAATGAGGGGTTTGTAATTTGACCACGCACTAATCTGAAGATATATATACTTACCTACCTATATTCTTTGTGCAATAAAGTTTTACTAGGTAAATAAATAATAGAGGTAAACTAGCTATTACCATGTCTGTACTAACTCGACATTTATTTACCTACAAAGTACGTATTTCAAAAATATCGAAACCATTAAAATTATGGCTAAGTTTTGCACACTTGTGTTAAATTACAAGTCTCACATGAACTTTTTTTTCGTTACATTGAGACGAACTCTTATTGTAAACACATTGCTATCTATATAAGTACTAATATGAGAATTCCAAAACTTTGGGTATAGGTAATAAAATATATAGGTAGGTACAGGATGGATTTTCTTTTTGGGTCAATGAGCCAGCTACTAAGTTAGACCCCGTGCAGCTACGCGAAAATGGTCTTAGAAGACCTTCCCTTGCTTTCAAATTTATGAAGATTGGCGGTTACAAATTTGGAAAAAACATACAGATGCCAGAAAAAGGGCATTTTGACAAACTTTTTTTGATGCCAATCGATCCCATTCCTATCCAGGATCAAAAGATTGTAAGGGACCAAAAAAAATTTTCCGGCTAAAAAAGCCACAAATCGAGGAAAACTTTTCCCATATGGAGAAAAAGTGAAACTTTATTTACATTCAAATCCCCGTTTTGGATGCTGTTAGGGTACCTAATGTTTTTATACAGTACCTATTATGGTCCTTAAACGTAACAGGACTGATTGGCAAGATAGAAAAATGTGAATTAAATTTCACCTTTTCTCCATCTTAGGCATAGATAGTAGGTACCTATAAGTATAGAAAAAAAATCTTTAATTTGTGGCTTTTTAGTACATTATCGTAAGTTGACCCCTAGGAAATTTTTGATACTGGATAGGAATGGAACCGATGGGCATAAAAAATAGCAAGTGAAAAATTAAAGTTTCAATTTTCATACAAATTGTATGGGTAAAGTTTTCCTCGATTTGTGGCTTTTCTAGCCGGAATTTTTTTTTGGTACCATACAAGCTTTTGATCCTGGATAGGAATGGGATCGATTAGCATCAAAAAAAAAGTTTGTCAAAAATTACCTTGTTCTCGCACCTTGTATGTTTTTTCCAAAATCTGTAAACGCCAATCTTCAATAATTTGAAATCGAGGGACGGTCTGCTAAGACCATTTTCGCTTAGCTGCACGAAATCTGGTAGGTAGCTGCCCTCACTGACCAAAAAGAAAATCCACCCTGTAGGTATATTGTGTATTTTGCCGGATTACCCAGATTGCATAGTTATTTGCGAGTTCTCAGTTCCGGTTGAACCACTAGGTAATATTGTGTATTAGCCCTAGCTCAATTTTTCTCACACGTACATTATCAGTACTATTAGTACTAATGTATCAAGTCATGAGCGAATTTAGTTATTAGCTAAAACTATTGAAGTTGCAGTACCATTAAGATGTACGGGAACGGGACAGTCAGGTACATCTTAATGGTCCTTCGAACCTCCGAATAAGGCGGGACTTACACCGCGCGCGAGTGAAAAAACAGTGCTCCTGTGTGATGTGATACGTGGTCGCGGCCAAGTAAGTGATCCAGCATACTTCGGTGAGTCATCAATTTACTATCACTGCTTACATCAGAGCTATCAACATGGAGGATCTCATAGAAAATCAGAATCAACTTCGTCTTAGCGATGGAGCAACTCCTTAGCAATGAAATTCAGGAATGAACAAAATGGAACCTAAAAGTTGTCTGTTTGCCTAGGGACATAAATCTCCGGTGAGAGAACCTGATTTTTACCTTAACTGTATATTCATACCTTGGAAAAAAAAACTCAAAATTGTATGCAAATTTTTAGAGTTTTCTGTGTCGACCTATGAAGTCTAGACTAAATATCTTTAGAATAATTTGATACCTATCTAACTAATTTCTATCTTTGGTTCTGTCCAACCAAATATGTCGAATCATGTATTCAAATATTTTCTGGAAATCCTTGTCCGTTGAACATAATAATTTGTTTGTTAATGTATAAAGCTGCAGACCATATAGGTAAGTCTTAGACTTAGGTAGATAATATTATACTGTGTCTCAAGGGAGTAAAATGATATTTACGATGAGGGCGTATAAGGAATCCTGAGTGATGCGAAAGATACAATATAATGAGCGTAGCGAGGATTGTAAAGTAGATAGTTGAGCGTAGCGAAGGTTTCAAATGTTTACACCCAATTCCGAAGCAATTTTGGTACCGTGTGACAGATAGATACTGCGTTTCAGCACACGTTGCTAAAAACAAGAAATGTCTTACAAATAATTTACATACTATTCACACCTGGAAAAATTAAAAAATAGTGATTGGTGCTCGCAAATGAAGGAAGAAAAGTAGACTTTGATCCCTCATTCGGAAATGCTAACCGGTAGAGGTGGTGGAAGCTATAGTATGTATTGGCAAAAGCAAATCTAAATACCGATATTACCTACTAGTAATTATTGTGTAAAAACACTCGTTTAAAACTTAAGATCTACCTTTTTTATACAACGACGGTGGCAACCTTTTTAACACGCTTTTATTTTGTACTATCTTACTTAGGTATGAATATCAGTGAAGTCATAAATAAGTACCTAAATGTTCCAGTCAACATCTAAGTAGAGTTGGTACTTTTCGTTTCAATGCAACTGCAACAGCTTTGAATTAAAAAAAAAAAAAAAAAACAAAGTAAACATACAAGTCAGAACAATCACGTGTAGGTAGGTACCTAGTTGCCGTTAGGAAGATATACATATAATATAAATGTTGATGGATGAGGCCATTGTAAGAAACTATATACCAGTCAAAAAATTCCGAGTAAAAATTACAATCTTAGGTACTGGAATATTTTTTTTTTACTTAAAAACCGCGTGAAGTTAGGTAAGGTAGCCCGATTAATAGAGTTAATGCCGATTTTCATGGTGTAAGCAATTATGATTAAGTACATTGCGGGCTGTGGGCTACCGATGACCAACCGACCGACCGCGATGTAATGAAACTTCGCATGCAAGCTCTTGCACCGTGTAGGTACCTAACATCTAAAGCTTTAAACCGTTTTTAAGTGTGTTTAGTTTATGCACTCAAGTAGGTATTACCCAACTGTCCTTTCAATATTTGGCATGGGTCGCCTTGATCTTGTTCGCATTAGTGGCAGGTCGAGCGCCCACACTCGCGAAACCTACACCAACTTATGACCGCAAATTGTTGACACTATAAGGCTAGTAAACATTGTAAAAACTAACGGATTCTACCATTACAGGCAGGAAACGGTATCGATAGGCTATCCAATGACCCCAAAATCTTAAGTGACAATGATTATTTAGTCGGATCACCGGATGATGAAATATTGCGATAGGTAAGGTAACTAACTCAGAATTAACCATAACCAAATAAAATTGCCTAAACATCTGAAGAAAAGTGTTAGGCATTTGCTGATATGTTTATGATAATGATCAGTCGGCAAAATAGCATGGCAGTTGGTTTATTAGAAAAAAATGTTTGGAAAGTGAAAAATTTCCAAAAATATTTGAATATACGTTAGTATCTACCTAGGTAACCCAAGTATAGAAGAGAAGATCTCTGCTCGCATGTAAGTGGCGAGTCGTGACGAGCTAGTTCAAAGTACTGTAACTCAGGGGTGGTCTGAATGGTTTAAAATAAATGTCATGACATTAATAAGCAATGAGACGAGTAGTGGCGGTAGGAGGCAGGCATGCGGTGGCGAGGCGACAATGGCCGACAATGCGGTGGCGGGTGCTCCGGGGAGCCCCGTACTCGAGACACGCCGACGCCTCGCGGGCCCACATGCAGCCGCTAACCCAATTATCGCGTAACGGAGACGATAAAGAAAAATAACAAACCCACGATTTCACTGCGGTCTAATTATAGCGCGCTATTTGTGGGTGCGCTCGCGCAGATGGCATAGCGTGGCCGCGATGTCAGGGCTATTCCTGGCCATCAGCTGACGCTCCCGGCTAGTAAACACCACGCAACCAATTGACGTAAAATGCGAACAATCGAGCTTTCAGCAGGTGAATCATTGGATGAAAACGTTCCTGTGGGAATCGCTCTAAATTTAACTTGACTGCTTTTGGTCCGGAGGCGGGGTTCTATTTCCACTCGTTGCTTCAATGATCGTTGTCTATTTCTGACGCGCGGTTATTCATATCGACTTGGCTTGTTATGAATGTCTAATTGCGTAAACAAGATGGGTATTGTTGAGGGGTGAGTAACCCAAGTTTATGTTGCTGTTTCGGGCTTGGCAGGATAACTTAATAGTTCTCGCAGTCTGCGTAAACATCTTCGGAGAGTTGTTTTTCTCGCAGGCCCCAGGCATGCTCCTTGTTATTGATCAATTTTATTTATAGGAGTTAGGTTAGCAGTAAAAATGCCGGGGACGAGTATTATTCTGTAAGTACATTAAGCTGTTTGCGGCGTATTATTGTTATTTATGTTTGCTGAAGACTTGTGCAGTAAGCAAAAGGAAAACCCCCATAACCACATAGCCTGATCTTCAGGTAAATTTTCATTAGGTTCGTAGCTCGAGAATTGTCCTTTTACTTACCTTTGACCTTGTCTGTTTATTTCACCCTGTCTTTTTCACTCTGTTAAATCAGAATGTACTAATGAGAGAAAGGACGATCGCATTTTTTCTAAACCAGCAGCGACTCCGTGAGTCAGAGAGTTGTCGCCTCATGTGTTGAATGAGTATACAAACAGTTGTGGCCGCTCGAGCGGCGCTTCCCACGGCCCAGGCGCCGGCGACTCTGGTGGGTGGCTGGGTCAAACATCAACCGTTCTAGTATGTACGCGATGTGATGTGGTCATTTGACGAACCACTTGATGAGTTCCAAAAAAATGAAGGCATTATATCGCTTTAAGTAAATAAGGAAAAACCGGACGTCACTTGACCATAACAAAATGCTTAATATACTTACATAAAGCTTAATAGTATAAGCTTAATATAATGCAAACGGATTACTGAATCAAAAAATAGTTTTAGAAACGTTACAATATTTTTAAACGAGCTATTCAACACGATGGGGTGTGGAAGAAAAAGACCTCCACTTAGCGTGTAGAGGAGGTCCCCAAAACATTTTGTTAAAGTTTTTATTCCACCGTTTTGTCGGAGGGACCAATATGCATACCTATACTCTTGCCAAATACCTAACAGCTTTCTATAGTACTGACGGTTAGGTACTGAGCTAGTTAAGCCGCGGACGGACATGGCGAAACTGTAAGGAACCCTAAAAAACACTTTCGACACATTTCGGAAGGCCTAGAAGAAGCTCAGAATTTCGGCTTCAATGAAACGTCGCTAGAATACCTACGCCTGATCTACTTATCTTGGCTGGATCTCGGAACCGAAGAGAACCTGCACCTAATTTGTGATGACTCAAGACCATATTAGACGCCAGCGGTTTAGACGACGACGATATGTGAAAAATATCCAGGGTCCGTTTGGACACTAATAGCCTAAAAAGAACTCTTAATACGGCTAGTATAGAATTTACAGAGTTGTATTCTTCCGATAGCCTAATCACAGCGATATGAAGAGTGAGACCTGTAGCCTGGCCAACTATAACGATCACATGAATCATGCCCGTGTCATGTTGTGAGCCGCAAGTCAGCACTGGCTGGTCACTCTGGCAGCGAGTGCAAATAGTACTTCTAACAATACCCCTTCCGAATGCAAGCGGTCACAACGTTTAGCGGACAGGAATAGAAACACTACCTTCGTTTATATTTGATCGGTTCTATTTATAGAAAGCAATATTGGTTATCGATTGTTTTGACTGGTTGCTTGGGTAGGGACCTGATGCAAACAAAAAAAGTAGAAACTGATAGGTACTACTATAGTTTACCATTTGTATTGGACATTCGTATTGGCCCGAAACATGTCGAGCGATATTCGACGATACAGACGTGAGTTTATTAGATTTCAATATGTCTGAGACTCACGGAAGTTTTCTATTTAAAATTGTATTGGAGAAGTAGACTTGGTAGTCAAAATAAAAATTAAACAATATCAAATGTTTAGGTATTGCCTGCCTATGCCTCAAGGGCTCTTATTTTATACAAGTCATACAATAAGAACAATTTATATAATATGGCATTTTGTGACATGAAAACAG
Organism: Cenopis cana; assembly: GCA_951800055.1. Lineage (NCBI taxonomy): Eukaryota > Metazoa > Arthropoda > Insecta > Lepidoptera > Tortricidae > Cenopis > Cenopis cana. The sequence continues at coordinate 9,180,124 of OX637484.1, forward strand.
TGGTGATGAACAACAGTAAATGATTATGAACAACAGTCTAAACCCGAGCACATGCGTAACGGGAGATATATAGGGTCCCCGAATTCAAAATAATGTCAGGATATGCGAAAGAAATATCAAAGAAAAGAAAAGAGCAGAGGAATAAATAGCCTCCTATGTCGTAATAATACGAATAAAACTAAACGGAGGTGTAAAGACTCGCCGCTGTTAACACAATACCACCACACAGTCACTAGCAGTAGCATGTAGTGCATAACTACATATTTCATGTAATATAGGGCAAAAATAAACCTAATTTTTATCGATGAACCATTGACTTTTGACATATACTTTTATTTTTTATACAGGAGTGTGTGAAGGACTGATTTCTGTCCAAGATTCTACTCACTTCCAAGATCAAGAGCAAAGTGCATCACCGGGATGGTCATGTCAGGTAAGGTACTTAAATATTCGTTAAATTGCGGCTATGATCTTAAACAGAGGAGACATGTGAAAGTTTTCTCGTTTGTGGGAGGACGTCTGGTCTGGGCCGACGGTCTGATGACGTCTATTAATGTATTATACTATTACTTACCTATTTGTGTACTTTTCACAAAATTACGCAACCCTTTTAACGCGATTAGAAATGGTCCTTTTTGACATCGACAAAGAGGGACCTTTTGCTCGAGACTAACACACATAGTATATTATGCATGTAGGTTTATAGCTACGCTACATTTTGTAATAAAAAATATTATATTGTGTGTACTCAAGTCACACACCGTTTGTGAAGCACAAATATGAAACATGACAAAGTCCCTAGGTACGTGCAAAGACTACAATATATATACTAAAGGGTACATGCTTCGTTTTGCTTGCAATGGTAGATTCTCTGGCTGATGTACCGTATGTTTACTATTCTTGAACTATCTCGCACTTGTGTAATGTGAATAACGTGCAAAAAAGTGCTTCAAGGGGATTTGGAGTGCTGCCGCCCGCCCAGCGTAAAGTTGACCGATAACGCGCGCTGAAATAGCGCAGGCAGTGATGCAAACGCGCGCAAATAGTTCTCGCTCATCGGACAATAATGCGCGGCTTGGCAACTCCACTACCCGGCCGCGCGTCACAACGGATAGTTATAATTACGGCACTCGAAAGCTAATCTCGAGCGGATTGTATGACGTGCGTGACACCTGAAAACCAACGTATATTTAAAGACTGAGTAATCAGGTGTAATCTAACGCGTACGTGCATACGTAGCCCGTGACTTGTTTCTGGATATTATCCATCGGGATGCTATTTACGCGATGCTCTTGAAGTCATACAAATTTAAATTGTTGCGTTGCGTCAACGTGCTTGGGTCACGATGCAGTAGCATTGTACGTGGCCAAATAAAGATATGTGAAAAAATCAGAAGCCTAAATCGCGTTCGATTTATTGATAGGAAAATCATCTTTGAAGCGTTCTCTACTGCGTTATGGATAATCAGATTGTTTTTTATGTTAGTTTCAATTTTGAATACTTAGTTAAATACCAATCAATAGTGACGCGAATGGTTTAATCTAATATTTAGCGGCTGAAACATTTGAATACTGCCGTGTGCCGATTTGATTGTATTGTAGGTACCTACTTTTATCAATGTTGATAAGCATTTGTGTTATATTCCCGTGACGTCAACCTGGCAGGTGTACAATACGTCTGTGAATTATTTAATGTAGCAAAACAATATTATCTGCAATATTGTTTTGCTACGTTCGTAACAGAAAAAAAAACGTTATTATATATAGGTATCAATAAACAAAACTTAACCCCCTTTATTCATAAAAAATCTTCGGCTAAAAATTTTATGACATACGACGGACGGACGGACGGACGCGTAAGTGATAGCAATAGGGTTCCGTTTGAATCCTTCGTGTACGGAACCCTAAAAACTAACAAATCTCTGCTACTTAACTAAAATGGGTTATGTCCCTTTCTCATAAATACAATGTCAAAGGGATAGATAAAAAAAAACAATTTTAACGGGATTTTAGCTAAAATATGTTTCATGAACGTTATAAGATAGAACGATAAAGATGATATGAAAAAAATACGCCGTTTGACCATATAAAATTGTGACGTCATTAGTATTTTTCCCCTTCAAACTTCATGCTAAAGTTTTTGACGTTCCGTAAAAAGCAAGTAAAAAGAAAATACCGTTTGGAGACCGCGGCAAGGGTGCGCTGACGTCACGCGCGCCGCCCGCCTTCCCTCTGGTGTGACGCACGGCACCATGATATCACTATCACTAGGGCTTCCATTCCATAACACGCGACGTATTTAGATTAGATTGAGATCGTATTAGTAGAATGCGTTAGAGCGGAGATAAACATGTGAGACAAACTACTCTTTTCTTTCTCAATACGTACGTCAGCGCGTTCTAGAAAGGAAACATATGAGATCACTATCAGCTCATCGAACGTTTGATACCTATACTAAATCGTGTGAATAGTTTGTTTGTCTAAGCCGTTTTTAGAAGCAGGAAATTGAAATCTAGCTCTCTGTTTGTGGGTACGGGCGATATATTATGTGTATGTGGTATGCAATGAGAAGCTGCAAGTGAGTCATCCATTTTATTTCTTGGCATTTGTTTCTCGTTCAAATATTTTGAATTCAGTGCTAAAACATTAGAGGTTTTTACGAAATACTAGTAGATACTTGGAAATACAACATTGCTTAGTATGTTCCTAGTTTTGTTTTATATTTTCTCATGTTCATGACAGACACTCACGTAGGTAACGAACAACTATGGCCTCAAAGTACCTATATAGCTATATTCAACAATTTTTGTTAATATCAGTTTTGCATTATTTATTTAAAATGTGCGTAATAACTAATAATATTACCTGTTATAAAAGAGTTAGAAACCAATAATAATGGTTGCGCTTGAACAAGTAATATATGTACTTGAGAGCTTATTACCGGCCCATACTGAAAATCCACGCACATAACCTGTCATCTTGAAACCTCTCCCTCGTTTTACAACTATATTAAGGCTGAGGCGATGTAGATACCTAAATGTTACAAAAACCTTTCAAATAATGCTTCTCATCGAGAAAAAATATCATGTGTCCATAGGTACCTACAGAACTCCTGATTTCAGAGGAGTAGGGCATTTTGTTCATTCACTTGATTCACTGGCATTGATCATACACTGGAGCGTTTACCCTATTCGAGTACTGTTGGACCATAGTTGGGCGGTTTTACGGTACAGTATAAAATGTCTTCGTAGGTACCTACGTCACAATACTGTTTAAACAATATGTGAAGGTTTTAATGAAACTAAACGTTTAAAAAATGTTTAAGAACCTCGTACCCGAAATTCACCCTGGCAGCAAAGATTTAACTAATAGATTTTGGATCTTATTTTAACATATTCCACTTCATAGGTTAAGGTAGGCTGTTCTTCAGTAAATGGACCTTAAATGATTAACCTAACCGGATTTATTGTTTACATTACGGATAACTTACAATTGTTACAGATATATTAGGCAGGGTGGCAAGACAATTATAGACCGATAAAGTAATGCATTGTTTACTGTTTATTTATATGAAGTTACTGCATAATAAATGCGACACAGCAGGAACCTACTAGACTCATTACACGAAGGTCGTGTTTATCAATGTGTATGACGTCATTTAGTGAAGTGAATGATGTGTGTGAGGCGCGGAAACCTGCCTCGTGCGTCAGTGCCCACCTGTTGATCGTCCCTAACATTGCCCTTGCGTAGCAACCTTACCCTCGGCCTGCCAGCACTGATCGATACCAATGACGTACGCCCTCATTCATGAAACGGGGGGCACCCCACCCCTACTCCATGCGGCCTCCCTTCTCCTCACACCACATCGCTCCTGTAACGGGTGGGGAATTCATGAATGGCGCCGCACACTGTTACACTTTTCATTCCATAACATTTGTTATCGTTGGAAAATGTTTGAATGGTGCTTTTAAAATAGTGTAGGCCGTAGATTACTTGAATTACGGGGATGTTTTTGAAAAAGTGCGTCATATCAGAAACATAACGCCTACTATGTTGTGTCTGTACGATTACGATATTAGTATATTTATTGCATATGCATGACTTTGGGGATCGTTCTACGTTATTACGAGTATTACGAATTTATCACAGATATGCCTCTAATTAGGGACAATCATTTCTTTACAGCCTACTCTTAAAATGGGCTTAGTGAGTAGCTATTTTGACTAAACACGCCCTTTCGCTAATAGGCCAATTACTGTCGAAATGTCCATTTTATCGAGGAGGGATATGATGTGGGATGCTACGAGTACAACTCTGTTTATAATAATTATGTATGAGCACCTAGTAGGCGTACCTACACTACGCAACCTGCGTGGGTTTTATATCCCCATTGTTCCTAATTCACAAACCTTTTTTAATAATATATTTTCTCTTAAAAATTGCCTTATCTAAGCAGTCTTCTTCATTCATTAAAATTCTGAGTAAAATGATGATTAAGTCTGAATTCTAAGTAAAATGAGTTTTAAGATTATTTAGTTAAGATTATTTTTGTATATTTATTTGGGTGCCCTGAAAACCATCGCCTTAGCATATATTTACCTAGTACGCACTGTTTTCATAGTGAATTATTTCCATAAATTGGCGCGGAACAGTGATAAAAAAAAAGATTTGATTGCTCCTCTAAAATAGCGGGACAGATTGCTGGAACAAATTGTCGTAAATGTGGACACGCTGGACAATTTGGACAAAAGCACCAAATGTTTTCCAGGATCTAGTTAGGAACCTACACTTTGTTCTTTATAGGAACTAACTCCTCAGTTGGCCATCTTAAAAAAATGTTGACGCCTATTCTTTCAATTAAGTAGGTAGGTAGGCACTCAGATCGCATGCGATTGCAATTAAAGCAACTTTGATGTCTATTCAGTTATTTGATGCTAAGACGGTTGTTTAAACTTCAGTCTAATGGCTAGCATAGTGGTCGCCAAATTGCAATTCCCGCTAATCTCATATTGCGCCAAGAAGAAAAGGCATGTGGATTTTTTGTCCCCTGGCGTCAGTTGTGTTAGCTCTGCAGAAGGCAAACGAGATATAGACCTTTTGAAAGCAGTGGCGGAATGCATCCATAGGTCATAAGTGCCCAAAGAGTTAACTGGTACAAGACATTTTAAAATAGTAGGGTAGTGTGGCGAATCAGTCCTCGACAGCAGGATGCGCGGCGTGGGCGCAGAACGATTTGACACGCACTCGCGACACTTGCATTCGCAATCACTGCACGCGAACACAGATCATGTGTACACTCATTAATTTAACTTTAGTACTTTTTTATACAAAGACGGTGCCAAACAAGCGTAAGGTCCACCTGATATATATACACGCCCGCAACTTCAAAGCAATCACGTGCGCGTTGCTGACCCTTTATAAAATTTGAGTATTCACTGTGTTGACAGCATACTGGACAAATTTAAGTCCCTTGCTCTCAACACAGTGCATCATCGGGAGCTCTGGCAACCGTGCTCACCTCCAGGAACACAACACTACATACGTGTACCTGTGTAAGGTTAACTGGAAGAGATCCCTTTTAGGGATAAGTTCGCCTTTGTACCAAAATGTCCTTATTTGTTTGTATTTTTTGTGTTTTTTTTTTGTGTACAATAAAGTTATTACATACATACATACATACATACATAATAGTTAGTACCTAGATAATGTTATTATGGCTGCACTACACGCACATTCCGGAATTGAAAACAATTTTAAGCATAATAAATCATCTTGTCATCTGATGATTTGATTTAACAGGCATTTTCGCTGTAGGTACTATTACCTTTTTATTACTTTTCTTTTTTCATCATTTTTTGTTTTTCTTACAATAGTAGGTATTGCTATTTATTGATACTAGTACAAACGTCCGATGCATACAAAGTGTCTACGTGTTCCGAATGGACATCTTTCTAGTATCTACATGTTTAAGTAGGTAAATTCGAGCTAAGTATTGGTTGAAACTGAGGGCCACCTTACAAGTCGTGTCATACATACAGGGTCTGTACCTATATACCATCCACGATATTTGAAAGAAGGTGACAATATCGCCACTTAATGTCTCTCTGGTTTGAAAGATATACAAAAAATAAAAATAACTCCTTTCCCTTTTGTCAAGAATTGCGGATGGTACTTAACTATTTGGACCGATACCGATGTAGGAAAAAAAAATAACTTCATCGTAGGCTAAACCAGTTTTTAAAAATACATATACTTAATAGTAAAATCTACGGTAAAGGGAGACCTTTGACGTCATGGTTATATTTATGAAGGAACGCTTAAAACCACAAGGTTCATATACCTACCGACCAAATTATTTTTGCATGGTTCGACTCATGGCATCCCTGTGCGTGCTCGCAGTGAAATCAGCGGCGCACGCGCCTCTTATTTACGGCGGATTATGCGCGCGCAATCAGCTCGCTCCCACAAAAATACAAACGCATGTGTGACAGCGCACAATGTGTCGTTACCCTTTTGATCGTTATATTCAGTGAATGCACGGACATCGGTGGACAGTTTAAATAATGATAAGAATACTCAAAAATCTGAACACTGACAATACAGGTACCTCAATCTGAACACAGTGTATCCTCGGGAGCGCTTGTTCTATACCACATACCTAAAGGGCAAGTAGTGGTGTTATCATGATTAGGATTAGGAGCGAGGAGCGAGATGATTGCGCGGCGCGCAGCGTAAGTAACTTAAGTAGCTGTCGGGGGAGCGGGGCAGGTTCTTGCCGCACGTTTCCCGTCATAACATCTCGGTTCTATGTTATTCACCATGTCACATTAAGCCCCATTGGTTTGAGGCATAGGTAGTTGACAGCAGCCCACATACAAACACTTGAAAATTCATGGTCTAAGAGCTGGCCTATAAATTGCAAACGTTTTGCCGTAGCCAGCTCTCCGCTTGTCGCGCAAATATCCCCCAATTACGTCAGCAAGTACGATAATTATCTACTTGTTTGCTAATACGAAATCGATAGTCCTTAATGACGCTGTATATCACATTTCTGAAACTGTATCTAACTTAAAGTACGTAATTCGCTTTTTAGGGTTCCGTAGTAAACAAGGAACCCTTATAGTTTCGCCATGTCCGTCCGTCCGTCTGTCCGTCCGACCCCCGTTTTTCTCAGTAACCGTTAGTACTAGAAAGCTGTAATTTGGCATGAGTATACATATCAATGACGTCGACAAAACAGTAGAAAAAAACATTTAAAAAAAAATTTTTTTGGGTACCTCCCCTACGTGTACCTAAGGTGGTGGTGCAATTTTTTTTTTCTGCCAAACCCCATCGTGCGGGGTATCGTTGGATAGCTCTTTCAAAAATATTATAAGGTTTTTGAAAGCGTTTTTTGATTAAAGAATTGGTTAGCGTGATATTAAGCTTTGAAGTGATAATTTTTGCTATGGTCAAGTGCCCCCCCCCTGCCAGCTAAACGGTGGCTACTAGGCATGTAAAAAAAATCATGGTAGTAGTATATACGATGAATTTAAAAGGAAAACTATCACAGCTAATGAGTAATAGTCGAACTTCAGAAATGTACTTTCGCAAACTTTCATACAATTTCCATTGATACCTTAGATAATGTTGTTAATTCTGTCAAAAACATAGTAAATATAAGTTTGAGAACTTTTTAGTCCATATAATGTAACGGGTGGACGACTACGGAATCCTACCTTGTGCGTGGCCCGACACGCACTTGGCCGGTTTTTATAAATGAACCTACATTACGTATCGCATTTGTATATATCATGTCATAATATCATACTATGTGGTCCGTCAAATTATGTTTCAAAAAGCAAAAAAGCGGTAGGTACCTAATACAATTATAAAGTAAATCTCAGACATATATTTTTCGGACCAGGTTCTCTTGACCAAGGATCACGTACTGGGGGCCGTTTTTTGAGTCTGACGCCGACATCTGACAAAACACGCACAGCTGACGTGGGTACCAAAACAGCCAGGCTCAAGTTGGACTGGGCCGGCCACGTCTGTCGCATGCACCCGGATAGGTGGGCTAATGCAGCTACCAAGTGGGTGCCACATGACGGACGACGCAGACGGGGCAGGCCCAGACGGAGATGGCGGGATGATCTGGACGTATTTGTCTCCAACTGGGAGGAAGAGGCTCTGGACAGGGACGTCTGGACAACATGGGGAGAGGCCTTTGCCCAGCAGTGGGACACATAATAGGCTATTAAAAAAAAAACTGACAAAAACTATGGTGTCTCTAAAATCGGCCCCCAGATCTGAAACATAGCGAGCGATATTTTACTTTAAATATGATATATTTAGGGATTGTGTTAAAGCCGTCATCTCCCGAGCCCGGAGATCACCAGGCACATAACAAAACAATGTCATTTTTTTTTCGCCGTGAGAGGACGTGTTAAATTGTAGTACAATACAGAGACGCGAAAGTTCATTGCATTGAACACGGACTACACGGTCGTTTCACTGGAATTTCATAAAAAATATAAGCTAACTAAGTCACATTAGTCACAAAGAAAAAAAATTGGTTATTACAATACTAAGAGTATCGACAGTATCGTTTTCTCGGTGATAGTTATAACTGCAGCTACTATTAAGCTATCGATATTACCATGGAATAAAGTTATAGATGCAGTGCATAAAAATTGGTTATAATGTTTCATATCACATAGAGATTTAATAATCTTGTTTTCTGAGAATCCGAGTTTTCTATCGTCGAATCTCCTAATTTACATAACTTGGAATTGGGTCACATGGGTGGGCACATTATATCAGACTTGTTAATTTTTGATGAGCAAAATTTCCCCTTGCTTTTGCTTATTTGCTTTTGCTTTTTACAAGCTTTTACTTAACTTGTACTGTAGGTATAGGTATGTAAATATGTTTGTTCGGGTGGAATCTTGCAACTATTGCACTTGCCGGTATCCGATCGAGCTAAAATTTGGCATACTTATGCAAGTTCGGTGATAATGCAATATTGTGGTACCCTCGAGCTGATCTGACGATGGAGACAGAAGGTTGCCATAGCAACTCCTAAACTACACAAGATAAATCCATCGTGTTTGGGCTCATCGGGACTATCTCTGAGAGTAGTTGATGATTGTGAAAAAAAGTACATTCGGCAATAAAAACCTTTACCTAAAATTAATTTTTTTACAGAAACTTATTTATATCAATGAAGTAAACTAGTTCCGGGAATAATAACGGTTCCAAGATTTCATTACCCGATTTAGATATCTAAAGCGGCTTCTAAACGGAAGTCTGCAAATCATGTGTTCTAGAATCCATAATGTCAGATCGGCGTAAAGATGATATAGTTGTGTAATTATGTTGTAGTTATGTAATTAATCGATAGAACTATTTTTGTCTCGGGCGCGCTTAAATCCTTCACTGCACTCAGTATCTACTCACTCAGTATTAATTCCCTCGCTTCGCTCAGGAATTAACTTATCTGAACTGATTAAAATCTGGCGTCCTTCGTTTTGTTCAGGATTCAATATCGCTTCCTTGTCATAAAAAAGTTCCTTATCCCCTCAGTGTACAATCTACTATTGTAGTTCAGCTCATGAATTAAACCAGGGGGTCGCGTCAAGATAAAGCTTCTGATACTTTCTATCTTGTTATTTATCACGCTATCACGGGACTATCATAAACCCTCTGGATATAAGGTGGTTTTCTCCTTCATGGATGCAGATCGGGCAGATTGATGCGATTTGGGAATAGCTTGCGTTATCCTTATATAATAGTTTATAGCGCGAGGATATAAGGAACTTGAGGAGTGCATAGGTTGTGGCGAGTTGCGGATGGCGACGGCGGCATCGATTCGGCGCGGAGCGGCGTCCGGCCGTGGCCCCGAGCAACCAGCCACTAAGTGCGATCGATGCGCCGTCCTTGAACCCTGCCGCGAGCGCGCACGCGCCGCTGAATGTCAGACGTCATCCCGTGGCCATGGCCACCAAACGCGTGCCGGCACCCGCACCCCAAACCACACACACCACCCTTACCCATCTTCAGAGTCCCATTCATCGGACCCACCTCCTCACCCGCCTAGCATCACATTCAAACGAGACTGATATCCACATTTTCCTCTCCATTTACATGTTTTAGTCCGGAATCAGGCCGTCAAAGACCGATCATGCTAGCCATTTGCGGTGATGCCCGCTGCTGCGCGGCTGCCGGCAAATGATTCACCTAATTTATCGCGAACTTTGACATTTATGTCTTATAGATTCTGACATTTAGGTACGGGGTCAACCTGTTGAATGGTAAATGGGTTGTTAGAATTAATAAAAAGCTTCAGGCACTCTTTTATCATTCAGAAAGCTTTCAGTTTTGACATTTAAAGTTTACGAAAATACATAGCTGCTGGGAAGCGCAGCCAGGTGCTCGCACTACTCGTCCTTTCATTCGCGGCTGGAGCGTCATCTTGTGTGGGCTTGCATTTCGTTACCCGTATCAGCTGTTTAGCGTTCTGCTAAGAGAATTAGTGAATTAATAGGTTACGAAATGTTTGTTTGAGACGAGGCACCACGTGTTCCGCGTAGTGTGGTTGGTGTGCGACAGCGATGCAAGCGGCATTGAGTGCGACCACGCAGGGCTCAGTATGAATGAACTAACTCGTGGGCGGTGGCAAGCGTGGCCCATTCATTAGCTTCGAGGTCACTCCTTATAAATAATAGCATAACAAAACTTGACAATAACACTAAAGTTAAATCGCAGTTGCTCGACATTAGGTATATCTCTTTTATCAGCGATATGTTTGAGCTTCGAGCAAAACAACAACTTTACGGAACGACTATAAAAGTTTGGGCGGCTTTGTAAGTTCCGTAGTTTCCTACTCGTGGAGGGATTATGTTTACGATGCCTATCTGGGAGCCGATTTTTGAGTGTCGAACGCTCGAATTTTCACTCGACATCTGTCAAAACGTCATAGTTTTTTAACAGATCTCGTGTCAAAAGTCGAGCGTTCGACACTCAAAAATCGGCCCCCTGTTCGTACTTCACTAGTACCTGCTTAAAAATCTGACGAAAACCCTCCAGGATATATCCAGTAGGTAATTTAATGAGCTGTTACAAATTGAACTATCTGAATTCAGCCTTGGATTAAGTTAATAGTGCGTAATCTAAGCGCTTGCAGACAAGGTTCAGTCGGCCAGTAAAAGGAGGTATTGGGCGTAGGAGTCAAGGTAAGGCCTGCAAGTTCCACGCACAGATTAGAAGCATTGTCTCCGCCAACACACCTTAGCTAATACCATCTGCCCGGAAAACCGTTCGTGTCAATGGCACTATGTATTTAACGGGTCACTGGGATACATATTGGACCGAGATATGTGATTTGTAATGTGTGTAAGACTAAATAGGGACGCGAAGAACTAGTTTAGATTAGTTCAAATAATAGTCGAAAATTGTTAGATCACTTTCTTGGGTTACTACTGACTGTTCAATGTACAATTGATTGGGCATACTTACTTAGTCAATATTTAAAATCATTTCTTATTCGTTTCTATCTATATGTATAACATCGTTTCCGCGCCCGGTGCGCACCCTACACCTATTTCCGCGGAACCACAGAATAAGTACTTAATAGTATGGGGGAACGTTACAGGCTTCATGAAATGTTCGTTAATATTTATTTCCTGTAGATATGGGTTAGATATTATATTACATAGGTTTTGTCATACATTTTGTAGCTTGGTCTTAGGTGAACTTTATTTTGAAGTAGATAGAATGCAAACTAAATCTATTGATCTATTGATTGTAGTTTGTTTTGCTACAACATACCTACAATGAAAATGGTTACTGTATACCTAGCCTTTTCTAAGTAGGTAGGTATTCATTTGAAATCACTGCCAAAATGTTTAACTCGGTCCAAATTGCACAAACGGCTTAGTCGGACACTGCATATATACCTAGGTTGTTTCTGCTAGATTTCAAGACTGAGATTTCTTTTGCTCAACACAGCTTCTAGGTTCCACAAGATATTTCACCATGCTCGTTCACGAGTGTCAGCAAATCAAAACTTTCGTCATGTGATATATAACACAGCAGATGCGACGCGTGAGCGTTCAAAGCAACTTGTCGGGATTCTCTGGCCAGTTACACAGTTGAAATAAGCAGACGTGTTGGTAGACTCGCCCGCTCTCACTAATTAGATAAACGAGCCGTAAGTCGCGGGGTCCCGACCGCAATTACGACGGTGCCACGACAAGCCCGCCACGGCTGTAAATCAACGATATAGGACACTGACTCGCATTGTCATATGGTGCAGGATTCTGCTCGGGCGCAACTGTTCTCGGGCTCTGAGATTTTTTATAAGCTTTTGCTCTTGTATGTTTAACCTTACCTAGATTAGGAACATCCACTTTTTTTTAATGAGTGATTATTATCAATATTACATATTTACAAAAAAAAATACTTATAGTATCCAATGCGTTTTTAATACTGAATTTACAGGGTGGCCCAAAAATACGTTGACACGGAATTTTTTGGAATTTTTTTTTACGACACGAATACACGGCTTTTGTAAAAAAGCGTTAACATACTATTAATAAACTTAACAAAACACTAGTTATCTGCAAAATATTCCCCTTTGGCTTTGATACACAGTTGCAAACGTAAGTTAAACTGACTGACCGTATTTTTGGGCCACCCTGTACATACGTTTACATAACTGAAATAATTTCTATTTCACATTCGGAAACTGACACTGAAATACATAGCTGCAATAGCTGCATTGTGTACAAATTGAGTAAGTTATGACCTGACACTATAATAAGTACGTGAGGTTGATCTGAATGTCAATTTTAGTATAGAAAATGACACGTACCACTAACCTTAAGTACGCTGAAAAACATTACGTAATCACCCTGCTGCACAATATTCCAAACTTGACTAATTTCCCGTACCTACTGTCCAATTTCTTGCCTGATATACGAGTATAACACAGTGCATCACCGACATTTTATGCTTTGCTACATTCACAAAATAAAAAATATACAGAAGGTCCGTTCCCGCCGTTCTTGAAAATACATACCTAAACTACAGGGTTGCTTCTGTAATGATTCTGAATTTTAAAAAGGAGTAGGTATAATAAAAATTCTTCAACATGACATTTAGATATGAACCAGCGTATCTTGGTAAAAAACCGGTCAAGTGCGAGTCGGACTTCGCACATTTAGGGTTCCGAATCAACCTCAAAAATATGATTTATCAATATAATAGTATTTGTTGTTAAAATATACGTAATATTGAACATTGTCACCAAATTTCAAGTTCATAGGTCAATGAGAAGTCTAAAAATTCTTCGGAACAAATTTTTGACAGACGACGGACGGACGGACGGACGTCTGGGCGACACCAATAGGGTTCCGTTTTGACCCTTCGGGTACGGAACCCTAATAAATTGATACGTGACTCGCTGCGAGTTGTGACTTGTGACCGGCGGCGGTTGAGAGCGCCAACAAAGAATATAAATACCTTATTAATTAGGTACCTACTTAACTAAACCATAGTAGTTAAATACTGGCGTTTTACCAGCGAACGATAAGATGAATGTGTAATGGTTGATCGTCGTTATCAAAGATGCTAGTTTCAAAAAATTACCTACCTACCTAGGTATTGTAACTACCAAAATGAGAAAACCGTTTTATTTACCTTTCAATATCGTTTGAAAATTTGAAGAAAGTGTAGGCACAGTTTTTTGCTGTACTTAAACAATAAAATATATTCCAACTGTAATAATATCGGTTATTCATTTTGACGTACGTGACACAAAGTACCTACGTAGCGGCGGGGACGTCAAGTGATCAACGCGCGCACAACTAGCACTCGCGACGCGACAGTGACAGTCGCGACTAAGCTCGTCCGAAATCAACCGAGAATGCCTGTAAATGTTACGTCTGTGTGCGTGCGGCGAAAATGGCACTTTGTACTGAGCGGACTCTCTGCTCCGGCGCGCGCCGCCGCTATTTACTTTGTGCTACATTGTAGCTTGTTTACGTTCACACTATGAATCTGTAACTGTATTAAGTATTTAATCTAACATTAGCCGGTAACACTTACGAAATACAGGGAAGTCTGCATACGACGCCCGGCAAAGTGACTGATGACATGTCATCTCGACGTATAAACAAGTCATTTCTCTTCGACCATTATCAATATGACAAGGTTGCGACAGTTAAAATAGAGCATAGACGTGTGTTTAGTTTTTCAAGGTTAGTCATTTGTCTGTAGAGCATCGGTCAGGGCCTTGCGCTTGCCCATCAATTAGAGTATCCGCTTTTTTTCTATTAGGCCGTTTATTACATTAGTCTTCTCGAGGACGAGTGTGAGTCAAACGCGAGGGCACGCGACAGACGTTAATTAGTTTAACGCAATAACTGGACTGTAATCTTGTGAGCAATTGCCTCAACCTCACATTAGAACCTCATATTAGACCAGAGAGCACGATACGTTATACCGTCACGTACCGACTGAAATGTACTAAAACGTCACATAACGCACAGGGCTGTTGAGTAATTTTACCTTTTACATGCAATTCAGAAATATTAATAAAGCCTTCCTTCAATGGGACAACGTAGGTAAGTATTTGTCTAGTACCTAACTAATAGCAAGTAACCTTCGAAGGATAAAATAACAATTTTATTAGGTAGTATGTGTGTATCAGTATCACGCCACTTCGCAAGACGCTTTGTGGGTGGCAAACGTTACCTATGTTAATAAACGATGTAAATACTTAACTGTATTTTTAAACTGACGATAATTATGCATTTTGAAATCAGGAACTATATATATGCTCACATCTATCTAGTTTATTTAGGTTTTATACAATGTAGACGTTACGTAAGGTAGGTCCTATAGGTAGCCATGATTTTCCACTTAGTTTTAGATTTTTTCTACGTTCTAATAGGAAAATATTGACATTCCATTGTACCAACCATAATTTGGGATTATTATGAATTATGACACATCCCTAACCATTAGTATCTTAATGTTGACGACTTTTTTTGAAACAGTGCAGTCTAGGTATATCTTAAAACATAATCTTGTCAAAGTTGTGAAAATGTAACACTCGACTCCTGTGTGTAATCACGAAAGTGGGCCCATTTCGTGAACGGCGTGTCGCGTGCAACTGTTTTAGTTTAGAAAAATAGGGCGATTGCACAAATCCGCTTGGCTCCCGTCCAGGCCGCCGCACTGATACCACTAAATTGTCGACATCTTGTTTGTCTGCTGCAGACGCGAAACAACTCTGGAAATCAAGGAAACACCGGTTTCATTTTTTTGAGATGATATATATAGTTATTAGTGTCTCCTCCTAGAACCTACAGTCAGATATTTAATGAATCGGATAGTTTTCAATTGAAAGTGAAAATTTGGTCCTTATAAGCGAAAGATTATGTGGCATTCAACAAGCATGTATGCAGGTAAATATTCCATTTGACTAATTGGTAATATTAGTAGGAACCTAAATTTTGCTAATTTCATCGTGATAATTTCCCTTCAGTGAGTGGGGAGAAGACAAATTTTAGGATCTATTGCCACGATTTGCAGCCTATGGCAGCCAGGTTGCTCACCAAGCGCTGGTCTACTGCTTGGCTTCATCTAGTCAATCCCGAAAGATACAGTAACACGAATCTGCAAAAGATCGAAAGACAGTACAGAATGGCGCTGAAAAATGCTGGCCAGTTCCCAAAACGGTTACACACGGAGACGCTCTGGGAAATATCGGACCTTGAGGCATGGCACCTCCGAGCTGCCGACCTGAACAACAAAATGCTGGACAAAATCGCAGCACTGGGCATAGAAGACCTGGATACTCCCGGGGACGCGTACCTGGCGCACGGCGAATTTAACCCTTTTCTAAAAAATAATAGAATAGGCGAAATCTTGTATACTCCGAATAAAGACATTGAGACGTTGGCCCCAAGGAGCGACGGCGCCTCGCCCCCTTAGAATTAAATAGTAGGTATTAGATAAGTGCAACGGTTAAAACCCAGTAATATTCTCACTACATCTTGATCTATCGTCTGTAACTTAACATCATCAGCTTACACAGATCTTTTTAGACATAAGTTAGCTGACACAATCCCACTTCGGGAACCCAAAGATGTAACACATTAATAGGTAATAAAAGTATTCTCATTCTCATTTAGAGGTGGGTGATAAATAACTTCACGATGAAAAAATCACGGTGATCCGCCGTTAAAAAGTAACAGTGTGACTTGTCTCGAAGTAACAACGTTACAAAATAACGTTGTTACTTAGCGACGATATCACTGGAACCACAAAGTAAATAGCGGCGGCGCGCGCCGGAGCAGAGAGTCCGCTCAGTACAAAGTGCCATTTTCGCCGCACGCACACAGACGTAACATTTACAGGCATTCTCGGTTGATTTCGGACGAGCTTAGTCGCGACTGTCACTGTCGCGTCGCGAGTGCTAGTTGTGCGCGCGTTGATCACTTGACGTCCCCGCCGCTACGTAGGTACTTTGTGTCACGTACGTCAAAATGAATAACCGATATTATTACAGTTGGAATATATTTTATTGTTTAAGTACAGCAAAAAACTGTGCCTACACTTTCTTCAAATTTTCAAACGATATTGAAAGGTAAATAAAACGGTTTTCTCATTTTGGTAGTTACAATACCTAGGTAGGTAGGTATTTTTTTGAAACTAGCATCTTTGATAACGACGATCAACCATTACACATTCATCTTATCGTTCGCTGGTAAAACGCCAGTATTTAACTACTATGGTTTAGTTAAGTAGGTACCTAATTAATAAGGTATTTATATTCTTTGTTGGCGCTCTCAACCGCCGCCGGTCACAAGTCACAACTCGCAGCGAGTCACGTATCAATTTATTAGGGTTCCGTACCCGAAGGGTCAAAACGGAACCCTATTGGTGTCGCCCAGACGTCCGTCCGTCCGTCCGTCGTCTGTCAAAAATTTGTTCCGAAGAATTTTTAGACTTCTCATTGACCTATGAACTTGAAATTTGGTGACAATGTTCAATATTACGTATATTGTAACAACAAATACTATTATATTGATAAATCATATTTTTGAGGTTGATTCGGAACCCTAAATGTGCGAAGTCCGACTCGCACTTGACCGGTTTTTTACCAAGATACGCTGGTTCATATCTAAATGTCATGTTGAAGAATTTTTATTATACCTACTCCTTTTTAAAATTCAGAATCATTACAGAAGCAACCCTGTAGTTTAGGTATGTATTTTCAAGAACGGCGGGAACGGACCTTCTGTATATTTTTTATTTTGTGCTGGAACAGTGTGTAAGCGACGCGTCGCGTCGTGCCTCGTGACCGCTGTTACTAACTGTGACTGTGACTGCGGTGCGCTGTCACAGAGTAATATCAGTTGTTACAAAAATATCAGTAACTGCCGGGAACGATCGACACGCAAATGTCGTGACACGAAATAACCGCAGTGACAAAGTCACGGTGATTTTTCAATGTGATTTTTTTGGAACGGGAATAACAATAACGGTGATCGAAAAGTAACGTTTTTCCCCATGCCTATTCTCATTCAATCCCGAAGTAAGCTTTTATCTCTGGTGCAGCCCACTGTTTCAAGGAAATCATGGTTCTCAAGGCTGTTTCTTGAAAAACAGTTGTGCTCCACGATTATTCGCATGAGATTGGATTATTGGTGTACCTACCCCAGTACACTTGGGAAAAATCCGCATCAGGGACTCTTCATTGTGCGAGTGCGGATTGGAGGACGGAGACCTGAACCATATTTTCCTTGCTTGCCCTTTGTATAACCAGGGGACCGATTTTTGAGTGTCGAACGCTCGAATTTTCACTCGGCATTTGTCAAAACGTCATAGTTTTTTGACAGATCTCGAGTGAACATTCGAGCGTTCGACACTCAAAAATCGGCCCCCATAATTTCCTTTACGAAGCCCTTATAAGATTAAAGGTTCCATTGTCTACTCAAATTTTAGATAACTTCTTGCACCATGTAAATTGGCCTTATCCTGTATAGATTCTAGCGACTCCAGAAGAATCGCAAGCGTGATGCCGACTCTTTATTGACTTAGGTAAGGATTATTGGGATTTTTATGAGGACTTGTAACAAAAGTCCTCGTAAAAATTACTTATATGACAAGAGGCACCTAAGGTACCCGTGTGTTTTTTTCAAATAGTAAGTTGACAATAAAATTATTATTTTTCATGAACGTACCTGTGGTACAGTCAGCAACATAATCAAGTATACTTACGTAGTACATTCTACCACTTCATTGTTTGGAGATTGAGGTCGAAAACTGTACACTTGTTTATGATACAAACGTACATAACTACGTATCCCGTGTTTGTAGTGCATGATAGTTCGCTGGATATGGTCACGTACCGCATAGTTCTCGCGCTTGAAGGAATTCTGTGCCAGATTATCTTTAATCTTCCTGGTTGTTACGATGTATGTCTGTCCATTTCTTAGCCGTTACCTAAATATATTACGCGAGTTTAATTCAATAGAATACCCCAGTAAAGATTTAGTTTACTGATCATGCTGATATTTGCTGGTTAACATCGTTAGCGTCGTTGGTTAATATTTATGATCTTAGGTTAGGGTGTGTCCCTTATTTTTCGATTTTCAGAAATTACCCCCTAAATCGGTTTATTTTAAGTACCTATCCCAAAACACGCTGAAAATAAATTTGAAACTGATATGATTGATGATGATTAAAACTGAAAAAATAAATAAATTCAAATGTAAGTATGAAAATTAATATTTATCTAGCAATGCTGATGCGCTGTGCGAGGAAGCTGCCAGCCCTTTGTTCACCTACCCTGTAGGTTAGAACCTCTGCGCCTTCTTTGAAGAGGTCTTGGATGGGCCACGGACCGAGGGTCTCTACACCGAGCGGAACAAAGTTGCCAGTGCCGAGACCCCTGTATTTGTTTCAATTCGCTTTTTCGGCAGCCACTGCAGCCTCACCCGTTCAGACTGATGTTCCATGGAGATGGTAAGTTGCTAACGTGTCCACACACTGACTAATATTGTCATGTTCCTTTCTCGTATTCTATTCCTATATTGTAAAGTAACCTATTTTACAATCATTTCCATCTACAAATCAATCCAGGGGTTCTATTTCGCCAAACGCTGGTTTCGTATTGATTGTAGGAATCGTATTTAGTCGCTCAGTATCACTAGCAAAAAGTGTGAGATCGCGAGTGGACTGACCCCATAGGATTACAATGTTATCTCAACACTTAATTTCGCATTCCAAAATTGAGGCCCAACGTTTCTAGACTGTAAGGTAAATGATCTCATGCATCGCTGACATCCGGCGATGCAAAGGATAACAAAACTATGTGAATCATCCTTTCCAACTAGATTTTGACACACGGTAGCCATAAGTACTTTAGATAAAACTACGTTTTCTGAATAAAATAAAGAGTGACTCACCCAACAAAGGACGGCTTCCATAAGGCAATTTTACTCGTATTTAAGATTCAAAAGGAGGATTGTGGACGTAGAAGGCTAATCTTGTTACACCGGAACACTAATTACAGCTACTAAAAAGTTTGTTTTATAGCGCAGTCAATCGGCCCAATCGGCCTGAGTCAGCTGTAATCGATACAGTGTAGGTAATTGTGGAGCATGTATCGAGAGACAATGACGTCGAGCGCAGATCGTATCTGACGTAGTTACACGCGTTTAAGTAATTGCGGGAACTACTATTGTTAACCGACGCAAATTGGGCATTAGCGATAATTTATTGGGTTTGGTATAAACTCGCATTGTAGTTGGCATTATTTAAATATGTAACTAGCGTGTGGGCTCGGAGGGCGATGGTCCTTAATGATAGCAATTGTTCTCCATCATTGGTCGCTTGCAGGTGCGCCGCGGAGTCGCGGGAAACATGGAAACCGTACAATGGTACAACAATAGCGGACTCCACACGTCTTATATTGTCGCTGTTGTTCGTGATATCAAAGTATTCAAGAAAAGGTGTGGTTTCCTTAAGAGGCTGTCAAGACCTAATTTTGTTAAAATTGATGTTATTTAAGCAGTTTTTTAAGAAAAACTATTTGTTCTAGCTCATCAAAAAAAAAAAATGTTAATATTCATCATATTTCAAAGACCGCGTGTACGGACTGGATACATAATTGGACGAAATCGGCTCGATAGAAAATTATTGCAAAGATTGGTCTTAAATCCATCATTAAACGGTTCTTCGTCTTTATTTTTATTACGTATGGGTCTGCAATTAAAAACATAAAGTCAACATATTCATACCTAAACCGCCAACGAGCCATATTTCACAAATAATCCACACATTTTTTTATTTCAATATTATTGTAGTGTTTATTTACTATTCTACGCGCTGGGGGCCGATTTTTGAGTGTCGAACGCTCAACTTTTCACTCGAGATCTGTCAAAAAACTATGATGTTTTGACAGATCTCGAGTGAAAAATCGAGCGTTCGACACTCAAAAATCGGCCCCCAGAGCTTCCGTAAAGAGCGGGATGGTTAATTGGAAACTCACGCGTGTTAGAGCGGGACTTTTTCTAGGTGTTGTCAGCCCCATGTTTTACGTATATAGGTTCCTACATTCGGCATCGGATCGGCCCTTCAATACAATACAAATATTCTTTATTGTTCACCAAATAATGTACACTAAAAACAAATAACAGAAACAAATTTCACAATGGTAGACAACAGGCGGTCTTATCGCTAACAAGCGATCTCTTCCAGACAACCTTTGGGTAGTGGAAACGATGCAAGAAAAGTTAAAACTTGAGTAGGTGAAACAGGAAAATAGAGTATGAACAACCTAAAATAATAATTATGACTATGAGAAGCATAAACTTACATAAATACATAGATATGTAAACTTACATACACATAAATACAATAATTAAATATTAAAGAAGCTGTCGCAACAGTCTGATAAAAACAGCACACATAAAGACAGAACCTACGAGTAATTACGGGTGAGATAAATAGTACTCCTTTAACATGCCCTTCATAATTGAACAAGAGGAAATAGGCTAAAGTAGGTAGGTAAGGTACTTCATTTAGGTAGGTATGCATATTTTGAATTGCTACTCATTAATTCAGGAACACCACAGAAGAAGAACCTTGTAGGTATTTCAATGATTTTCATACATAGGTAATTTCAATAAAATTCGCTGATAGGTACAAGTTTCATATTGCTATTTGCAAAGTATACTTAATATCAACTTTTTTTGTTAAAAAAATGTGTTGTCTACGCCGAGAAACCCCATTAAGAAAAAGTTTTGAGTTGAGCTAACGAAAGTTACCTTGAATGTTTTTAAATGTGAATTGCCATAATAAAACAATTTAATGGAAACTTGGTGTTTCCGCGATTGTTATCATAAAATAGCTAAAACACCAAACACCAATAGTCGTTATTCCATTGTTCCAGTTTCGCAAGAAATAGACCGTGGGCCAACAACAGGTCTCCCTGACCAAGTTCCTCTCGCATGAAAACTTGTAGTGTTTTTTTAAGTAAGTTGTATCATGAGGGACTGTGGACGTCTGCCGCGATTCCGTTGATGGGTTGAGGAGCAGCCGCCCAAAGACGTTAATAAATAAATAAAAATTCCGTCATTTTCTCTTGATACGATACGACTGAAACTAGTGTCAAATGATAGTTAAGACAATACCATATAGAATAAAATTCGTCTTCCGGTTGTAGAGTGGTGGAAAACCCGTCTGCCAAGCACATAAACATATAAAAAAAATTTTTTTTTTCATTTATTTCCTCTCTCATTAAATCTTGTCAGATGATAGTTTTATATACTATTATGTCACACCTGGCCATAAAGCGGCAATTACCGCACGCTCCGCGCGCGGGAAATCCCACTTCCTGGCCAGGGGGTGACAAAAATTTTGTACTTAACACGGGCGGTAATAAAGAAAGCCTCAGATCGCATATTTATCGCCCTTGCCTTCGGCTCGGGCGTCAAATACCTGCGATATGAGACATTCTTTGTTTTACCGCCCTTGTTAAGTAATGTACTATTGTGAATAAATAAATTCGTCTTCCGCTTGTTACGTGGCGGAAAACCCGTCTGCCAAGGCCCTAAAAATTGTATAGGATGAATAAAAAAAATCAATGCACATCGGCGTGTGGGGTATCCATGGATGGAGCCTTTAAAAATAATATATGGGGGTTTCTAAAGAAATTTTCTATTTAAGTGAGAGTCGATTTAAGTAGACAACAAGAAGTCTTTTCCTTCTTAGGGCCTTATCACACTTGCGAGTTGCGAGCGAATTTTGTATAGAAAACACGCTCGCAATTCGCAAGTGTGATAAGGCCCTTAGGGTTCCTTACCCGAACGGTCCAAACGGAGCCCTATTGCTGTCAGTTATGCGTCCGTTCATCCGTCCGTCGTCTGTCACAGAAGATTTTTTTAACTTCCCATTGACCTATGAACTTGAAATTTGGTGACGATGTTCATTATTACGTATATTTTAACAACAAGTCCATACTATTCCATACTTAAGATTATAAATGCGAAAGTGTGTCTGTCTGTCTGTCTGTCTGTTACCTCTTCTGGTATGGAGATAGATTGTGTCCCGGGGAAGGACATAGGATACTTTTATCCCGGAAATCATCCTTTAAGGGGGTGGAGGTGAAAGTGGTGAAGGGGGGGGTGGGGGTGGGGGTGGGGGTATGAAAGTGCGATGAGTAGGTAAGCGCCTGATTTAAGTAAATATTAATTACTTCAATTCTATCGCGATAAACCGGTTCCACGCGGACGAAGTTGCGGGCAATAACTAGTACGAATATATTGATAAAGCAGCAGATGCTAAATGTGTGAAGTACAGCACGCACATAGCCGGTTTTTTTCCGGAAGTCTTTTGCAATTCATGAGATCGTACGTACGATTTCATACATTCGGTAGCGCGGGAACACGCTGGTATTCATCTGGCGAAGGCTAGATTGTCAATTTATGTGTGGTGACGCGAGGCGGCGTGGCCCGTCACAAAGGCACGTGCGTGGCCCCAGTGGCAACCGCGGGCCACTCAAAGAGAGCCCCTATCGTGCATCTAGAAACGTCCAAAAGGTTACCATGCCTACTTAAAAGAGCATATGTATATCAAAATCTAAACATACTTGCAACGTTATCGTTAACGAGAGTTAGTGAAAGGTGTAATGGTCCCGCATGTGGGCACCTCTGACAAGCCGCCGCTTGTAAGGTTCCGCGGAAGCGTGGGATGCCACCTTTGTGACAGTATCAGCGGCTAACCAGATGCGTTTTTGACAAATCGACGTTACAGGCGCCACGTCTTAGTTTAGATGGACAGATTATGGCGTTTGTATTAGGTTTTAGCGCGGTGTGCGTTGACTGTAGCACAAACCCACTTAAGAAACTTACGTAATGTCAGATTCTATCACTCCATTTGTTTACATTAACTTTATGATGATCTGGCACTTTTGACTCCTTCCTCCTACTGATTTTAAGTTAAGTAATATCTAGCCGATTTTCTCTTACCCACGAGAGTAAAGATTTATATAAGTGGGACAGGGTGCTTGCAACAGGCGAAAAATTTTCAATTTTGGCGGCATAAAAGGCGTTCTTGTATAAGCCTTTATGGTTTTACTTAAAAAGGTTTAAGTAGGTACTACATTTGAAATAATTATTATAACTACTTAAGTAAATAATATATTTTTTTAAATTTTATTTAATAAAAAAGGGGGTTTGTCATAAAGTGACTATGCCTCCCCATTGTTATCTAGATACATTGGGTTGGGCTTTCTTACATATATAGAAATATTTTATGTATCTAACTACTTAAGACATTCAGTTGGCTCGAACTCGAACGTATCGCAATTGCGAATATATGCTTGAATCAAGGATTAGCTGGATAGCTGCATGCACTACCTTCCACCTTTCAGATTGACTCCTGGATATCGAATGGTTCAGAATCTCAGTTACTCTCCAGTTGGATTCCAAAGATTGAGAGAGAGCATGCACTTTTAGTGTCTACTAGATTAGAGGGAAGTGTTAACCAGCGCGCCTTTCGTTTTGAGGCTCTTAGGGCCATAGATTCGGCTTAGTCATAGCGTATCTACCGATGGCAAATTACTCGATGATGTGACACTGGTTTCACGGTAAAACATCAGTACGTTTTTCGGTCCCATCTAGGAGTCATATCAGCAGATCTGTTGGTCCAAAGTCAGCCAACATGCAGCTAAACTAAAGTATAATGTAAAGTATAATGTCGTGTAATGTATATGATCCATTGCAAATAAATGAGTATGAGTATGAGTATGAGTATGGCAGATTCCCTGTCTTGGAACCAAAGTACTATTGTGTTATTTGTGGTAGAGACTGCGAGCCAAAAGAGTTCGTTAAGGATTTGGGTCGATAAATGAGATAACCGAGGTCGGTCATCAGAGGATATGGTCATCAAGAACTATCTCGAGACTTACCTTCTTGAAAATGAAGAACCTAACTAGGTATGTATGTATGTATGTATGTAATAACTTTATTGTACACAAAAAAACACAAAAAATACAAACAAATAAGGACATTTTGGTACAAAGGCGAACTTATCCCTACTAGGTACTGTTGAAGTTTGTTAAAAATACTATATTTTTGAAGAATATCAACAAGAAGAGGTATCTAGGTAAATAAATCCAACGCAAACATCCGTCAGTGCACTTCAAGTATACCACAAACAAAAGCATGAAGATATAAGTATCTTGACACTAGCAATGCGAGAATTTACATTAACAGGCTGTAGTCAAAATCACTGACCCTAAGGGAATTGGGCGATTGCCATAGGAGCGCCATAAGACCTTGCTACGACAATTTGGCTCCTTCCGAGACAATAGTTCGCCGGCTCCACGCTCCATTGAGCCCGACTAGAGCACATTACATTTGTTACAGCTTCAGAATTAAATTAGACCTTACTTGCATCACAAAGAAACGTAGGACACAGCAAAATGTCATCTTGCTCGATTTTTTATCAGCCCAACTGGGGAAGTACCTCTGCCTTGCAGAAAACCACCGCCGTATCCGCTTACCATCAGGTGGATCGTACGCTTGTTTGCCATCGTCGTTGTATATTAAAAAAAAGATTGGCAAACAAAAAAAAGTCTTATTTATCAACACGATCATCAAAATGAATCGCATATTTTAGTATGTAATTTAATAAACGGAAACCTTATACTAGGTACGTTATTATTTTTAGATAGGTAGCTATCTAAAAATAAAGAGAAATGTAAAACTATTGTTAGAAATTTATAATAGAATAGAATATATTTATTATATAACTGTGTACATAAGTTGGGAGTGACAGAATTTGTTTCAACAGTTACCCGACATCGGGCATATAACAATTTATATTACTTCTACATAACTTACAGCTAAGATGCGAAATCACTGAGGTTATAGAATACTCTCTGTAGCAGCCAGTTTCTCAGTTTGGTTTTAAATTTATTCCCTTCTAAAACCTTTATTTCGAAATAAAGGTTTTAGAACCTTTATTTCGACCGGTAACTTATTTTATAGCAATTTTTTATATATACTGTTTTTTACTCTAGGCAGGATTAAGTTAAATTGCTCCCGTAAATTTATTTTTACTGTAGACATTTTTGTAAATTATTCAGCATTGTTTTTGACAAAAGTACATAGCTCTAAAATGTAGATACTAGTGAGAATCAGGAGTAATAAAACAAACACATTTATTTTGAAATTTTAAACGTATTCATACGTTCTGGCTTATTTTCAATCGAACGTCTTCCAATGTTCTAGGTAAGTACTGTAGGATCTTAATTACTCTAGTAGTGTTAAGACTGATTTTTAGCACCTCCGATGGTCTTTTTAATGTCAACTACAGAAATCTGATGGCCAGGCGGAATCGACAGAAATCCTGGATGTACCTATGCAAACTTAACAATTTGGGTACCCAGGTATTTTCTAAAGTGACTTGTGTTTTAAAAAGTTGTTTTTGTTTCGTCAAATGATAAGCAATCTTATCTTAATATATTTAAACGAGTAATTCTTGTATATATGTATATTTATTTATTTCGGGGATTTCGGAAACGGCTCCAACGATTTTCATGAAATTTGGTATGTGGGGGTTTTCGTGGATTAGCAATCGATCTAGCTAGGTCTCATGCAAGGGAAAACGCCGAGCAAAGCTCGGTCGTCCAGATATTTTGTTTAAAGCAAGGCAAAGTTGTGTGCCTTAATTCGAGCTAATAATACTATACCTAATCGTTGAGTTTACTCTTTCCGCTAAGCTAGCTTGGCGAATGTGTTAGAAGTCTCGGGCCTTGATAACGCTTCGTAATCTTTTTGTCGATATACCTATGTCTTTGTGATATTATTTCATTAACCTACCTAATCGTTATATAAAAATCTAAAACTTATTAAATGTACTATATTATTAGTGTGCCTAAATGTAATGCAAGAGACGAGGTAGGCTAAGGAAGGCGTGAATTGTGAGACATAGGTACTATATGAATAGGAAGGATGTAAATGAACATATGTAAATATTGGGAAAAAGGGCAATCTAATGATGATCATGATTACTACAAATTACTAAACTAAGCTCAACTTTCTACATTAGGTATACATTGACTTGCTACTTTTTGTACACTTTGAGACAAGTTAATTAATAATTTAATAAAATGAAAAACCAGACACAAACCATACATATACCTAAGAAACATTTCCACCATCAAGACTATCTATTAAATAAAAACCGGCCAAGTGCGAGTCGTAGATCCGATGGCGTAGACAGTGGTGCCGCAGCAGTGGCCGATATGGGTAACTAATTCGTTTCCCGCCTTTGCCGCGATTGATCCAGTAACTTAATACATTCAGAGCGTGCGTCAAATCCGATAGTTCTGATTTTTTGCAGACTTGTTTATGATGTTAGCCCAATGAATATACCAAGTTTATGACCTATGTAGAAAGTTGAGCGTAGTTTAGTAATTTGCAGTAATCATGATCATCATTAGATTGCCCTTTTTCCCAATATTTCATCAAAATGTATATATGTTCATTTACATCCTTCCTATTCATATAGTTACCTATGTCTCACATTTCACGCCTTCCTTAGCCTACCTCGTCTCTTGCTTTAAAACGACAAAGTTACTGGATTAGATGGGAAAATGAAAAAGCTAAGCAAGAGAATTTGACATTATCGTTATCGATTGTTTAAATTGTTGTTATTTTTATAACGATGTGAATAATTATAATTTAGAATAAATGTGTTTGTATGAAAATGACTGTGTATTGATCTAATTCAATGCAGGTATTGTATGGAGTAGTGGAGTTTCATTTAATAATCATTTACAAATACAAAAAATACAAATACAAATGCGTTTATTTTTTTCTTTAAATTCTTTTACATCATAGAGGTTTATGGAAGAAAAAAAGATGCTATGCCGACTCCAAATATATGGGAAAACGATGATACATTAAATTTCCCGCTCTGTCTAGACTACTATCAAGGAGTACACCTAAAACCTAATTTTTAGAGTTATAGTTCTAAATAGTTTTACTTTTTAAAAACCAGCATGATATCGGGTATGTTCTATTGTTAACCTATAATTTCAATTTATCTGGGGGCTTATGATGGTCACGTGACAGCGTGATAAACAACAAGATAAAGCATCTGTCATTTTCTATCGAGTGGTGTCAGAAAGTGACACATGCTTTTTCTTGTCGTCTATCACGCTATCACGCGACTAACATAGACCCCCTGCAGTATATACAAAAGTCAGAAATGGCTACACGGTACAAGAATTTGCTTGCGATTTTTATTACTTTGTGGTGTTTTCTTACCTCGGTAGCCCAAAGCCTGGCAATTTCATGAAAATCCTACAAGTTCTTGCACGAAATGGGTTTCGTATCGTATTATGCCCTTCCATGCGATGACTCTCACAGCACTGATGTCCTCCTCGCAACTCGCTATTATTTGCCCATACTGGTTTGCCGTCTTCCTGGGGTGGTCGTTAGTAGAGTGCTGTGCTAGGTCCTAGTGTCTGCTATTGAGTCGTCTTTTATTAGGCGGGAGAGACCGGAGACCTATTTTTCTACGGGACTATCCAGTTATTGTGAAAGAGCCACAGGTATTGCGCCAGTCAGTTCGCGACCACGGATGTTGTGATACATTCGAAACGTCGGACAAAAACCTTAAAAAAGGTAAATTAGTTATAATTGTACGCGATTAAGTCCCGTTCCCCAATAATAATATTGTGAAAGAGGTCTACGTTTAGCAGTGGAAGTATTGTTCACTGGAATGCCCTACACATGGGCTCTAGAGGGACGGTGTATAATTTAATGTAAATTTAATTTTGTTATTTTTAATTAATGTGAATGTAATTATAATGATTGACATGTTATTTTTATTATTTATGCTAACATAATTCTATAAGTTTTAAATTGTTACTAACACGATATTATGGACTGAAATAAATGATTTGAATTGAATTGAATTGTGGCTAATGATGGCGATATCATGTAGGTACAATGTGTACAAGAGAGTTACTTACTATATTTTAAAGCGGGCTGTAAACAAAACTCTTGTGTCTATGTTGATAGCGTTGGTTGCGCTGACGCCGATTAGCGCCGTCCGGTTCAGATAACACTACTTATGCGGAACGCTGATCCGAATTATTTTCATTATTATGAGACTGCAATTTAGGTGGACATTCTTTTTACTCGAGGATTATTGTTAGGATGACAAAAGTTTTTTTTTCAAAAGGCCGTGGTTCGTCCATTGAGTAGGTACTTATCTAAAAAAGTATTTATTCTCTTGAATGTACCTAGTTGTGCATAGTCTGCCTACTTGCGAACGCGTATAATTTATTTTACACATTCTGTATAATTTATTTTACATATTCTGTTACTATACATATTCTGTAATTTATCAACAGACGGTCTAACTTAAACTCAACTTGACATATTAAATGTGATTTGGAATAACGACTGCTAAATAAAACGAATAAATTTACAACGTATGCAAAACTACCATTGTCAAAGTCTGTCCAAGTCGACGATATTATTAGTACAGTGATAAATGCTTCCTATCGCCAAACGAGTTCCGTTTGCATACATGTAGTTCAAGAGATATAGTCTAACCTTAATATAACCGGTTTTACATGGATGGTGTCATGGCGGCGAGATTCGAATTTTGAACAGGGGTTTTAGGATATCAATATTTTGCCATATCCCAATCAGGTCAAGACCGTGGTCCCAAAAACCATGATACCAAACGTGTTTGCGATCAGGGTTTCGAAGGTATGATGCTAATTTTGTGTAATTTTTCGCCTACCTTACCATTCCTTGTGATAAGGTGACAAAGGCACCTTGAGCTGCGAAACAGTAGCTGAGTGAGGATGTAAATGGGTTTATACCATTTTTAAACATTGAGCTTACCATGCGTAGCCGGGGTGAAGTATAGCGCAAAGAGGTCGTCGACAGAGGAAGTGGAGGTGACGGGCGCGGGGTGCGTGTAGGGCTGCGGCTGCGCCAGCGGCGGCGCGGGCCCGCCGTAGTGCAGCCCGCTCGGGCCCGCCTCCACCAGCAGCTGCATATGCGAGATGTCCACGAACTCGTCTCCGTCGGCGCGCCCCAGCTCCTCGTCCTCCGGCCGACGCATCGCGATCACCGAGAGCATCGCACGCGCGCATCCCCGCTCGCCTCACAACGCACCAACATGCACGGTCAGCCGCGCGCACTCACACCTCCGGCACCACCAGGCACCGCACGACACTTCATCCACAACACTAATATTATTCTCTACCTACGACCTAACGAAATTGACGCGATCACAGAACATTTAGAATACTACGAATATGCGGCACGATAATCACTGGGAAGGGTCACGAGTATCTACTGGTAAATGAACACAGATTTCGCACGCGGTGAGAGTCGTCGTCACGGAACGCCACATCCTCGACTGAGGCGTGATCGCTGCGGCGAGGGCGTGCTGCCGCCCCCGTGCGACGAGCGCCGGCCGGTCGTCGCCCGCCGCGAGCCCTGTTCAATGGACGCCAGCCACCCGGTCGAGGTCGGCATTCATTCACGACGGCTGTGTTAATGGCGAGCGGGCCAGGCGCCCTCGCTCAGCCGTCGTCGCCCACGTGCGCGAGAAAATGGCGCGGCGTCGCGACGAAGGGAGGCGCGCGAAAAGCGCGCGGCGCACAAGTGTAGTGATGGTTGAGTGGTACCGGCGGCCGCGGGCGTGGGCGCTGGCACGTGGGCGCGGAGGCTCGCCGCTGCTGATCGTGCGCCGTGACGTAGCGCCATGCTGTCCGGGTGACGACACTATTTCATACTACAACTGCATCTGAAAAACGTCTTACTGAATAAATTTGCTCTTGGACTACATAATGCAGTTTCAATAATCTTTTTCCCTATCCGTATGGGGCTCCAGTGTCCGAGTGAATCACACTCCGCATTCGCGCGCTACGCGGCCGGCGCGCGGTTGTTTTTGGTCACGCCGTAATTAGCTGTGCTACGAGCGGTCCCGTGACGTCGACCCCTCTGGTCTAAATATTTGCAGAGTTACGTAGAGCGAATGGATAAATCATCTAAAAATACGTACTGGTCATAGCTACGTAACGATTCTGAATTACCCCATACGATATTTCTGGTACAAATTGACGCACATAGTCACCCACGTTTTATTATTCATGACAACCGTTACGGGCCCTCATGTAACAAAATAAATAAATATTTGCGGACAATCTTACACAAATCAACCTAGTCCCAAACTAAGCAAAGCTTGTACTATGGGTACTAGGTGACGATATACATACGTATATAGATGAATAGATACTTAAGGCGGTTCCATGAGCCAGATATGCGAAAATACCCCAAGAATTATCCCATTTTTCTCAGTATCGTTGATATTTGTAGACGTGGGAAAAATATATATTATTCTTGAGTATATTATCTTTAACGACACAGCTTTCGATATACGATTCATAACACTTCGCTCGATACAATTAATTCCCAAAGTAACCTCCAATATTTGTTCTTTTTCCCACTTTACTTGTTTTTTTACCTTGTGACACTATGAAACATAAAAAGGAGAAAATCACTCATAACTAAAATAGTAATTTGACAGCTTCCGAATTTCGACAATTTGAGGCAATATTTTTAAATAAATTAAAATCGACAAATTCTACCGTAACAAGATATGCGGCCTGCAAGCTCTATCTCTGTTCTGTTGCTGAGCGCTCGATGTTCGATTTCATCTGGGTACATGAACGGCCTTAAATAGTTACATAGAAATCATCCAAGACCCACATACATAGAGAACATGCTATAGATACGTAAT
Source organism: Cenopis cana (assembly GCA_951800055.1). NCBI lineage: Eukaryota > Metazoa > Arthropoda > Insecta > Lepidoptera > Tortricidae > Cenopis > Cenopis cana. Next base: position 9,211,470 of record OX637484.1, read on the forward strand.
ATAACTGAAAATAATCGACATTTCATTCTTAAAGGCATTAGAATTATAACAAAGAAAGGAATATCAAATAAAAACATCGCAATGTGATGAACCTGATAGTCAGCATTTTACTTACTCGCTAGACTAAACATAACTCCTAAGACTAAACAAATGTACCTAAACGACAGGTTTATTTTAAGAAATATGGCTAAATGGACTGATTGGAGATATGCACCTAGACATTGTATATGTAGGTAGACGGTACCTACGCGGTGCGCGTTCCCCGGGGAAAAATATTCCCGACGGCGAGGTGACTGATACGCGATATTCTGGAATAAGGAAAGGTCGTGGTGTTGCCATGGCGACCACCTGTTGATCCGCGCCCGCCCGAAATGTCAGAGTACACGAGGTAGGAGGCACTTTATCAATCTGAGACGTACTTTTCCCATTCCAATTAATTTTCAGAGTTTTTCGCACTCACGCTTCCGCGCGCGCAGACCTGACCTGTAAGAACGAGCGAAGAAAATTGGAATGCGACATTCGTGTCTACAATTGACTCCCTGAGCGGAATATTTTATTTTTCAAAATTGAACGAAAAAGTCTGTACTTACTACATATTGGAAGTTATAGCTATTAGTTGTGTCTTGTGACACATACGAGTACATAGACAATGTGGACTCATAGCTTCTACGCTGACACACACACATAGATAATGTGCATGTATAGCTCAACACACAATCATGGCTCACCCGCGCTCGATAAAAGTATTGTAAAGGGATCCAAATAATTTCACCAATGAATTCAAAGGATTTGCAGCAGTTTAAAATTAACGCGCGCTGTTTAAAGCTTGTTTAACGCTTCTTAAAAGTAATAATGACAACGCCTACGGACGTAAAATTAAGAAAAAATGAATGACGAATGAATGAAATGAAGGTAATTAAATTTGCTACAACTTCATCTCCTATTAATTTCCTGGAATACCTGATACATATATTTTGGTAGAAAATTTGGCATTTCCCTTTTTCAACTTTTTGGGATAAATAGAGAACATTGGGACTTGGGAGCCGTGTATCTTGGGAGCTATTAGATCCAGCAAATTCGGTTAGGGTTCAAACTGTCAGGAATTATGTACATTAAAAAAAGCAATAGTGACTTTCCTCGTCAGAGCCTTCCTATGTCGTTATTTGCACAAAACTAAAAAAAGTGAAATATATTCAGCGCGTATTCATTTTAGATTGCTGCAAATCTGAATAAATGCTATCTAGGTGGAACGAAACAACATACCAAAAGAGCAAGCTTACCGCAATTATTGCAATTTCGGATGTAACATATTTGGCAGATAACTAGTGTTTTGTTTAGTTTAATGATAGTGTTTTTAACGGTTTTTTTAATAAAGGTCGCCTAGTCGTGTAAAATATCCACAGAATTCAGTGTGAGCGCATTTTTTGGCCATCTGTAGTTCAGGAACTTTCCAGATAATTTCCTGTAGTTAGAATAAATTGCTCTAGACTCAATGAAATTCTGAATTGAATCTGTCTCGTTTTTTTTGTAGGTATCGTCTTCTTGATTATATGATAAATATGTACCTCTATTTATTCCGCGTTACTTAGCTTACGTATGTGCAGAGGCAACATATACGCCGTAACATTGCAGTATCTTCAGTTGCCATAGGTAGATCGTTCTTTAATTTATGACAATAAAAAAAAAATAGTCATTTCTCCACAAATTCCATAAACCAAGCGTTTTTGACCATATGTAGGTACCAAGAACAAATATGTAAGTAGAGAGAAGTGTCTGTTAAACTGTTGTATCAGATTTTTCTCGCATTTCCCCATTTTGCCTCCCCTTTATTTTTATTTTATTCATGTTATTCTGTGGTAACGATTTCGTAGCGCAACTTTCGTAGCGAGTGAAGGAAATGGTTTACGTAGAGAAAACGCCTACGAGCAGAAAAGGTACCTACTGAATGCGGTTAAAAGTATCTTGTACTTCTGTTGTGATACTACCTACCTACCTAATGTGTATCGTAACTGGTGCCACGTAAGCGCTACTAAATATAATATCAAGATACTTAAAACCTTTTGAGGCAATTATTATTATTAGTTGTGCGAACTTAATTAATAAATCACTGCATAGTATAAAACAAAGTCGCTTCCTGCTGTCTGTCCCGTTGCTCGTATCGCTCGAACTGTGCGAATTAGAAAGAGGAGAGTAAGTTTTTTTCTACTCGCGTCGCGTCGCATTGGTAGTTGTGCTAGCCCCGCTGAGCATGTTTAAGAAAATGATAAAAATTGTGTGTGTTGTCAATTAATGTCAAAGGTCGTACCGAATATTCTGCCCACTGCATTTTATTATTAGAATAGGTTGACGTTATTAATTAGACGAAATGTATGGGCGGATATCAATAACATTAAGGTGGATTGCAAAAGCCAATAAATAAATGCGAACTGGAAATGTGAAAATATGTCGACTGATATGCCTACGCACGTCCGGCGCCCACGGTGTCGAATTGCGACAGTTATGTTATGAGTATTATAGAACAACCATAAGTTCACATGCATTCGTTATGCGTACGACCCCATAACGTAGGTATGTTTATTTATTTACTTAAACGTATTGTACAAGACATACAATGTACATATTGTATCCTTCGTTACCTCCTGCGTATAATATATATAAGCGCATTAAGCGCCGTTCTAATTTAAGAGTGCGATGAGAACAACAACAAAATATACTCCTAACAGATCAATTACGTATAGGTTACCAAGAAGTAGGTTTTACATCGAAGTTGTCTGTTAATTGTATACAATTTATTTTTTATACTCGTCGACTACAATATTACAATTACAACTTCATAGACCATTGCACAATATTATACATTTTAAGCTGAACTAAAAGTCTATGCTCTATGGAGTAATATAATATTTCATTGTACAACTGCGCGGAGAATCGAAATATCATTCAAAAATAGAACGCCGTAATTTGATGAAAAAAATTAAGTTAAAAGAGTAAGGAGACTCATTTTATGAATATTTCAACATTGATAGTGCTTCCCGCGCTTCTGAACGTAAAAACGTCAATGCACTTGTCAAATGTCTACCTACTTAAACGGTCGTCTGGATACTGGCCATAATCATTAGAAAAAAACTTAAAATATCTTGCATCGTGATTAGTCGAAATTTGACATGATGCCAAAGGCGGGCATGGACTGTTTTTTTTTTTCTTCTTAACAGGGCACCGGCCCTGTGGGAATTGTTATTACAAATTTACAATACTTGTGATATTATCGTAAATTTCATAATTATTTAGACTTGTTTTCAATATTCATCAATACCCACGTGATACGTATTGTGATATGTGCAGACCACGTGCTATTAATCACCGTGTAACCCTCATGCACTAATGAGATCGTTTCAGCGGCAACTTTCTATTATTTTGTTATTTTCGTGGACTCGTAGAAAAAGTATTGTATACAATAGTTATATAATTAGCTTTTTGAGTCTCGAACCTTACTTAGACCACTCGGCAAGCCTAGTGGTCTAAACGCGGTTCTCGACTAAAAAAGCATTCATTATATAACGATTGTATAAAATACTATATCGTGCAGAAAAAGCAGTATGAAAATTGAAAATTATACGCTTTAGGTTGGCAACGGGTAGTAATGTTTTATAGATCCCAACTCGGATGACCAGCGTTCAATTAATTACGTAAAAAGTATCCAAAATTTCAGTATCCCAGACAAAGGTTTCAATCGGTGTATATTGTTGCATTTGTTACTGGTTACTGATAACAAATAAATAAGTTGTGGTTACTCATAGAAGGCCTCTTAAGTAGGCTTCAAATCACCCAAAAGGCTGTTCCATTGAACAACCTAGCTATCCCAGTGTTTCCTCGCGGGATCTAACTGGAAATGAGAAGTTTCGCAGGAAACCCAAAGTTACCGATATAGCTGAGAGATTTTCCAGATTGAAATGGCAGTGGGCGATGCACAGTGCTCTTAGAACCGACGATTCTTGAGGCAGAAAGGTCTCGAGTGGCGGCCACGTGGGAGAGACAGTCTGAAAAGGCCTGGAACAAGGTATGGCGATTTCCGAATTGGAATGGTACACATATGTTAGCAGCACGAAACTGGTCGTTGGGAGATTCTTATCTTAAGAGGACGGGTAGGGAAAGCTCTCTCCATACAAACTTTGTGCAGGATTTACTTCGTTTGTGTTTGCATTAAAGTTATGATTTTTGGTCAGTATGCTTATTTTTCTCATAGCTATTTCGTGATGTAAATTTTTTTAATTTTTTAATTTTGAATTTTTTTGAAATATTTGTAAATTTTCACATCACGATCTTCGTATATCTAATATTTACAACCAAAAAAAATATTATATTTGTTAGTGCCAAAACCGACGAATGCACCTGCACAAAGTTTGTATGGGGAAGGCCTTGCCCTACCCTGCGCCTTAAGGTGGCAATGGACGTCCTTTGGCTGCACCTTGGTGAATACAGTATTTAGTCGTCGGGGGACCGGGGTAAGGCGACTTCCTGATTTGTCGGTGCGGAGGCAGTACGATATGAGAAAAGTGTCAAATGTCAGTGTCAGCTGTCAGTCGACGCGATACCATTTTTTACTACGCCCCTACATTTAAATGAGTGCTTCCTGACTGGCGCGGGATACGCGTTAGCGGGACGGGACGATGCGAAGGCGGTACTGCTACTGCTTCGCTTCTGCGCATGATATTACTACTGCGCAAACGTAATACTGACAGTATTATGTCAAGTGAGAATCTTTGCGACGTCAGTAAGTTTACGCCAAAGAAGAAATTTGTCACATATCGATCCCGCCCCGCCAAGTCAGGAAGTCGCCTTACCCGCTATACGGAGAAGCCCAAGGCCTACTGACTTATTATATTATTATTGTATTTTGACTTTATGTAATTATTTTAATTTTAATCTTTTAATTTGATTTAATTTGATCTAGTATGTAATACAATATGGACATGTTCTGGAATAAATTATTTCATTCATTCATTAAGTAGAGTAGCAAAGAAATAATACCGATCATTATGCAAAAAACAACTTGTTTACAATAGGTCTCTTACGCACTTGCTGGTTGACAGTTACTCACATTAGAACAACATAAAAATAGAAGAAATAAAGTGATTATGTTAACGTTGCGTAGATGTGTACCGATTGCAGTTTGACGCATTCGGGTGTCAGCGCTGGTATGGTACTCACAACGCTTACCGACTACTCATCTAAGACCAACCAGCATTAAGTCCGACCTCCGTTTAAACCTGGTTGTAAAATTTCTCAGTGCCAAGTTAATACCAGGGTACGTGAGTCGAAATGGCTTGTCAATTGCATCGCAGAACCGTGACGCACATGTGCCGTAGGCCGCGTTTTGTTGACGTCTGCTGTTAAATAACACCCGATACTTAGATAAGAAGGGCTGATAAATAAATAAACTGAACCGAAATAGATGCTTGACATTTCCGTCGTTAATTCCAATCGTACATTGTTTGTGACTGCCGATGACGACTGTTTCAACTGTGGCTGAGTGAGTTTCCCTAGTAACTGCGTTTTCATCAATATTACATTGCTGCTTACGTGTATCATCGCGTATTAAAAGAAAGCCTACGTATAATCTAAAAATACGCATGAGTGACGTCTCGTTTTTTACGCAGTGAGGCGTTTTAAGTGTTGCGATTCAAAATGAGAAATTACTAAAATACTTAGCAATTTGCGGTTTGGACGCAGTTCAGTTGCATTAAAATTGCTGCCGCGTCGCGTAATTAATAATCTTCGGTCTGGGAGCCGATTTTTGAGTGTCGAACGCTCGACTTTTCACTCGAGATCTGTCAAAATACTATGATGTTTTGACAGATGTCGAGTGAGAAGTCGAGCGTTCGACACTCAAAAATCGGGCCCCTGGTCAATAGAATTCTCAGTCCGTTCTCAACTCAAGTAGATTCGTCTACGTCGCGACTCCCATATTCTCGCCCTTCTATCTATATGGCATACTCTTTATACAGCAACTCCTCAATATCTTATTGAATGTCTTTCGCGACTCTCTTCCGTAAGGTTTTCTCAACATCATCTTCTTGCTCCACCATCTTTTTTCTCTAAATTAATATAACTGCTCGTTTACCTTTCGTGCTTTTTGGCTTTGGAATACGTTGGCGCCATGACATAGCCAAATAAATTATTAATGGCACATTTCTAACCGTTCACCAACCTGATACAGTTAATTTATATAATTATATTATTGGCATTAGCATATAGTTAAGGTTGGTGTCGGAAAAACGTTCGCGGTCCGCGGTTCCGTCAGCCACATGCGGGGGCGAATAGGAAGATCGACATATAAGGCAGCGACGCGCGCGCTGCTAGCGTCACCGCTATCGACAATCTGTTGTCTTACATTTGGAGAAAAAATCAAACTCGATTAGATGTACTTTTAAGGACATATTATCGAGACCCGAACCAAACCCACGCGGCCTAATAAGGCCATGCCATACAAGAACAATTAATAAGCTCTTATAATAATATTTATTTATTCATTTAACGTTTTACATCCTAGATTAATTAGCTGAGACAAATCTGTGATCATGGGAGTGTGGTAGATGGCTGGCATAGCGGGGCAATGCGGTCGCTTAATATTGTGTGAGGAGGGGTAATTAACCACTTCGCGGTTATGATTATTCAAGCGGGTTCCCGCAAATCCGACTATCAATAATCGTGACGGCGACACGGCACACGTCCCGACTCGGAGTCGCGACACGGTGTGTACACACACGTACTTGTTAGGTACGCATTGTGTACCTAGTAATAACTTTTGAGGTTACTATACTATGTTATAAATTGTACTTAGCCTATATTTGTGCATTAAGACCATAGTTTTGTAGTAGTATTCTTGTTGTTGAAGGTCCTAATAAATAAAATAAATAAAAAACGTTTCATAAATTGTAACATGAGTCATCTACTTAATAGTTGCGTTTGAAAATATACTAGGGGAGTACCTACGTCCCAACGTATAAAGTAAATGTCCCAGTGCGTGACATTTTCAATCGTAACAATAATAAAGGTGAAGTTAGGCGTCCATTAGTGGGTATTAGCTGTGAAACATTGGGACGTTTGCCTTGGACGTTCTCTTATTAGTCTAGGTAATTAGGAGGCTATGGTTCAGCGCTTGAACCTTTCTCTGCAAAAATCAAGGCGTGTCTATTTTCTACCATTCGATCAGATACCAAGAGGACATCTGGCCCCTACTTTCCGAGATGACTTTCCGAGAGAGAGACCGTTCCGATTACCGCCCACCTCGAGTTTCTCGGCGTAACATTGTCTTCAACTTTCAACATTGGCTCCTACTTGAATTTAAACTTTCGTGAGACATGTTATAACTTTATTTTACTAAACGGTTAAAACTCACGTATTAATATTATTTTATCTTTATCTAAAAAAAATTATCTTTATCTTAATTGTCACTTCGGGCGACATGTTTCGAACTCGTCGGGAGTTCTTCCTCAGGATGAGTGCGTCTGCGACCCGCGCCGATTGCACACTGTCGAACTACCCGCCGCACACGCACTCATCCTGAGGAATAACTCCCGACGAGTTCGAAACATGTCGCCCGAAGTGACAATTAATACGTGAGTTTTAACCGTTTAGTAAAATAAAATTGGCTCCTACATCGAATCTAAGGCTCAGTTAGCTGCCAAGAAGCTGGGCATCCTCTCTAAGGTGCGACGGTACTTCCAGCCGGAACAGTTGCTCACCTTCTATCAAACACAAGTTCGCTCGTGCATGGAGTACTTTTCGCATCTATGGGACGGATCGGCTAAATATCAGCTTGAGGCGTTGGAGGCAATCGAGAGACGTGTTAAAAGCGAGGCGAGGCTGCAAAGTCTAGAGCTTCGCCGCAAAGTTGCCAGTCTTTCGGTTTTCTACTGGTTATATTTCGGGGAGTGTGCTGAGGAATTACACAACTTAACTCCTGCCGCCCCTCGGAAAGATCGGACGAGCAGGGATAGGCGACACCGTTTTACGGCGGCGTTCCGAAAACTCGCACGAAGCGTTTTGCTTCCACTTTTGTTGCGAGAATAGCCAAGCTGTGAAACTCCTTGCCGGAATCCTTGTTCCCTGTGAACTACAACTACAACTCCTTGGTCTTCAAGGCGAGAGTGAATCGGTTTTTATACTAGGTAAGCGCGTAAAATTTTGAAAATACTTAGACACTAGTACAGATATTGTTTTTACCTGTGATGACGAAATAAACGTATTTGTATTTTGTATTTGTACAGATATTCAAAATTTTTCAGTTGCATAAATATTATTGAGAGGCTTGATCAGGTAAATATGACGAGTGATGTGTGTATATATATTTTTGAATGATTGATGGGCTAACATGTATTTGTTGTACCTTAGTATGTAGGTACATTTATTTTTGAAGCCTTGGAAATGCTCATAGGTTTATGAACTCGACTGTAAAAAATTACCTATTGGGTAACTAATATGGAATTCTAAATAGACTGAAAAAACTTACCTGAATTTCAAAACATTTACATACAAATTCGCGGGGGATTTAAGACGGGCGTCTCCGTTTAAATCCACATTGTTGAATTTTAACAAGAATTATCATTATTATAAGGCCCCCACATGATGTCTGACCTTTTGTGATCACTTGATTGAACCCGATTCTGAAATGTCACGTTTCCATTGATGTCTCGACAGTTGTGGCTATACCGAAAATTCTGGTACCTTATCTAAACCAATGTTCAAAGATATCGCTTATTGTTCAAGACAAATTCAAAATTGGTCAGGGGCCGATTTTTGAGTTTCGAACGGTCGACTTTTCACTCGAGACCTGACAAAAAACGATGAGATGCGATTTTTGACATTCGAGCGATAGAAAATTCGAAGTCGAGTGGTACTGACCACTCGTATTCAATTCTATCAGTAGAATTTAGTACCCACTAAGTAATTCATCCCGAATCTTTTTACTTTCTACTTGAATTTAATATTACGCTTATAATATAAATTTTCTCAAACATGCTCGGAAATGTATGTGTGTGTTAATGGCACGAAATGAAGACATGAAGAAGAAGAAGTAATGTATGAAAACCCTAAGAAAAAAGATTATTTGCTGGCTTTGAGTTGTTCTATTCTTTATGCTACTGATTTGTTTGTAATATCCTTTTGCGATAAATATCATTTTGTGTTCGTAAATGGGCGTGTCTAGACAGATTAATACTCTTGAAGTCTGCTGTGATTGGCTAGGTACCGCCTCCGAGAATAACTCGTCGCTTTTTTTCCAAAAGTAGGCTTCCCTTGATATATTAAGAAATAGGTACCTAATTAAGAACGAGGAGCTTAAGACAAAATATTAAAAATATATCAGGAAATAAATACTACTGTATATTATTGTTGGCAGAAAGTATAGGAAACATGCTTATGTAACGGCCCATGCTTCTAATTCCTATTATGTCCTGCAAGGCTAAAACGTATGCATCGAAAGTCTAGAACAGAGCAATAATAGGACAATCTACATTCCGCGCCGTTTGCAGAAGCAATTTGGTGTCGTGCAACAGGAAATACACGCACCGATTGCAAGGTTGGGGTTCGATTCTCGACCGAGATAAATCGTCGGCTGTCTGGATCCCGCTCCGTATTAGAGCATGCGTATTGAATACAAATGGAGACAGTACCTACTCGTGTATACCAGATACTACACAACCTTGAAATAAACTTGGTATCTTGGGAAAACTTGAAAAGTTTTATGTCGGCCCATTTTTGTATTAAGAGATTCTTGGAATACTTCCGAAATATAAGTACCTATTTTTGAATAGACACTCGATTTTTCGTTTGCCATGGGCGAAACTTTAGACGAGGAAATTATTAATTATGTGCCTCAACATTCGTACAATAGTGTCTTCCATATTCTGTTGTTTGTTGAATTTATGGGTAAATATAAGTAAAAAAAAACACATTCAAATGTTTCGTGCTATATGTAATGTCACATCGCATATACATTATCAAAACTCACCTATAACACGAGTAAAAACAAGATAGTTCTCATAAGTTTACATAAACAGATCATGATTAATTAGGCTATTTGTAGTCTAACCTTTATCGTATTGGTTGTATGAACATTCTCAACCCTGATTCAATGCGTACGCCCAGCACAATAGCAGGAACAGCAGAACAATCAATTGGTTATTCATAGAATCTCTACCTATTACTCCTCAATTGGGGCTTGTGGCTGTGCAAAGAAGCGTCTTTGCCACGAGCTAGAGCGTACCGTCTCATCTTGTAATTAAGTGCTTCCTCTTAAAAATTACCTTTTAAGTAATAAATAACAAAGTAAAGGATTGGACCGGCTACCGACGGCGGCCGATGACGTTGATTTATTGCCACAAATTGTGTATTTTTCATCGTCAATAATCGCTCGCCGTTTCGGCGTCGATAAGTGCCGTTTAACACTTGATATAGTGTCGGTAATTTGTGACTGGGTTCCGCTTTTCCTTTTTCAATTAGCCCAAAATTGGCCTTTATGATGTAATAACGGTTGGTTAGCTGCCTATCAACGGATTCTTCACTTCTAAGGGGTAAATTTGATACGCATACATTTTTAATCGACTTAAGATCATTTGAGAATGAAAGAGGAAAGGCGATGTTTCATGATTATAAAATACTTCATACCTACTTTAGAAACAAAGCAATCTAAAACAAAGTTGACCTGATGGAAATATAAATCAATTTGCTAGGAATTGAAATTCATGAACTCCTAAATAATAATGTTTACTGCATATTTCACGAATGATTTATAAGCAAAGTTTTTGATGAGCGTTAAGCAGCAGCTTACTTAATTAATTAATTGCTCACTAACTGAAGTTACGACGTACTTAAATAAACTCAATCGATGAACTTCACTGTCTGTAAATCTCACTAATTGAAATGTAGTGCAATTAATAATTTTACGACCTGTTAATCACATTGACACTTATACCTTCTTGCACCATAATACCCCTTCACTGTTTGATTTGATTAGGCTTATTATTCTTGCCTTATCGCACTATTTACTTTCGCAATGTCGCATGTGCAATTATATGATCTTATTAGAATGTTACATACTTAAATAGATAACTAGTTACGTTGTACAAATTCAATTAGTGCACACAGCGTTACAGGAGCTACAGTTTATAGGTATATGTCGCAGGCAAATTGCATAATCCGCCGTATTACATTACGGCTAGCCGTTTTACATAACGGCTAGCCGTTTTATACAACGGCGGATCAACGATACTGAATACAGCTCCGCTCCCACAAGTCCGCCGGATTCAATTCGCCTAAGCCGTAATGTAAAACAGCGGTTCGTTAGTTGCCACTTTGACATTTTTTTGTTCAATTGATTAGGGTATTAATAAATATTCGGTTCTGGCGCTTCGCCGGCCGCTGCCGCGGCACGCTTGCTTCGCTCGCTCGGCTCGCGCGCTGTAGGGTCGCAGTTCTAACGAACACTCCTCCTCGCTCCGCTCGTCGTCGTACCTAACGAAGACTCTGGGTAAATGTCCTAACCATGCGGCTCAACTAAACGTAAGCTGTCATGTTGTAGAATGTATCGCAATGACGATGCGGCTAATCGTTAAGCCGCCGTAGTACAAAATGGCTCTGTTTTGTAAAACGGCTAGCCGAAATGTAAACCGGCGGATTATACAATCCGGCTGCGACATATATATGGTCATAGGGGAACGCGCGTCGACGGCGCGTTTCAAAAACGCGGTGTGCGCCCTTGTAAACTGAGCCTGAGATCTAGGCAAGTTGGTACTTCTGATGGCGCCGCTTTGCCGTTTGGTGCACTGTACTAGTAGGTATCTTGTTTATTATTATAAAGGCCCATGTGCGTTACGATCTGAGAAAACTTACGCCATTTTATTATAGTGGAGTAATGATGGCACCACGCGTTCGCCCGCGGGCATCTTATAATTGTGCCGGAGGAGCGAGCTCTCTCACCATTACTTACCTCGCGACTCGCGATTCACAATATTGCACACGTAATTACTGATGGCTTTGATCAACAACACAATCTTCGCACAGCACATGCTTAAACAGATTTACGGTAAGTCACACTTATATGCAGTTCAGACGTTATCAGTAATAATGACATTATTTTCGAATGATATCACTTCACTATTGACAGTGTTCAAGATGATTGCAATGAACGGAAAACGGCAAAGAAAACGGAATGATATACAATGATAATTTATAATTATCTATGTAGTTAATTTTCTTGCTATAGAACTGCGAGAAAAGATTTACAAAACGAATAACTATTTCTGTAGAGATGAATATGACGCCTTTATTGGACGATGGAGTTTCAACGCTTTATACATTGAAGATGCTCATATTATATAAGCAATAAATATCTGTTATATTTGTAAGCTGTTAAGGCTAACGTAAAATTCCAAGAGGTTAATGCAGTTTCGATCGTTAGGCGGAGTCGTCACAGCGTGCGTAGATTACTCACGTATGTTTGTAGCATCCGAATGTAAACGATATTCGAAAGTGTTTTCCAACGTGTTACTTCCCGACCGCTGACGGGGACAGCCATCGTAATGCCCATAACCAACCGACGCCTGTCACATCTTATTTGTTTTCCACCGTCATATCACATTTTAAAATCCAATGTTTATTTAAATATAATTTATGCAGTTTTGATTATGAGAATTTAATAGAATGTGTAAACAGGGTGTCGTAAAATCATTTTGATTACATTCATATGGACCTTTATAGCTAAAACAGTAATAAAATTGTAAATTTTTATTTTCTCACGTAGGTATTGACGACATTAGTTAATATTACTAACTTGGTCAACCCTTCCATTTCAGTCATGAGAACTTTTATAAACTTTTATAGGTATATGATGTTATTGGCACTTAAAATACCCATAGATCATACGTTCAATTAAACTTCGTGTAAAACTCACATGACAGCAGTTTTTACTAAAGAGTAACTAGCGCTTTATAAAGGTACCTAACAATTGGAAACAATAATTAAAATATTTTTTTCATTATAGGTATTTTAACTAACAAATTTTGACAAAAAGTTAGTTAAAAAAATATTTTGTCTCATATTTTTCATTGAATTATGGAGATATATAAAAAAAATCATAGAGTTATGTCTGCGTATCTTAGGCTTTAACGACAGTCTTTGATAATAATATTGGCACATGCAATTCCTTAAGTTGACGGTTTAAATGTTGTGTTGGAATGGCTGGGTTAATCATAATTCTTTTACACAGCAAAGGTGCTGTTGAAAACAATGCAAATGCAAGACTGGACAGCCTGGATTGGATGACGGTCGTAGCTTATCGCGCTTGGCTGTCTGCGCAGCTTGACTTTGTTTTTACGACACCATAAGCCCCACTATTTATTGAGCGTATTTAGCATGAACCTACTATTTCCTTCCGAGCACAATACTTGTAAAATGTTGGGCACTGCGCGCTCATCTCTTATTGTGTTTGCACCGCGTGGGACGCACCTACTGGTTATCGAACACTGTATCAATAAATTGCACTTGCGTCTGTCGTGTTGCACAAATAAAAGAACTCAGTACTGCGTGTTATCGACGAAAGGTCTAAATAAATTCGAATATGTACTTATTTGTTGCGCCGTTGATATCATCATCTGCCTTAGCTGTTCTGAAAACCGTGTGGTCATTTTCATTACTTGTTTATAAAATGTTGGTTAATGTTGTAGGAACAAGCTTAAGTATGAGTAGGTACCTATGCATTGCCATACAGAGATATGTTTTTAAATGCAAAATAATAACAGTCCGCTGTTGGATCGTTTGTCAGGTTTCCTTTAAGATACTTCTCACAGTCGTGATTGTTTTTATTTTCATAATCAAGAAACAATCGCGAATCGGGCCTTAACGAGCAATTACGTTTTGTCCATACGTGCAGACAACAGTGCGGCGCATGCAGGTCGGGTATCAATTAAATCGGCTGAATCGGACCCGCGTTATGAATATTCACATGGTTCGAGACGAGGCACGCCCTCCACTCGCCAGAAATAAAAGAGGTCCAGGTGGCGCATTCAATAGCCCCCCATTAGAAGCCATTACATGCCAATAAATAACGCAAGGGAGACAGTGCGGCTCTCCGAGGGTTCGCGGTAACTCATGTCGTGGTAATGGTCACTAATAGAAATGACGGTAAATACACTCATGATTAGGTATAAACGTTTTGAAAACACGAATATTTAAATGTATTCCTGCGTTGTAATCACGTAACTTTATGTACTACCGTTAGAGCATATTTAATATCAATTTTGACGTATAAATCTATGAGCCGCGCGGTAATCACGTAACGTTTTCGACCGTTAGTACGATAGATTTAAATGTCAAATCCCATACTAAAACTGACATTAAATACGTACCAACGTTAGTACATATCGTTACGTGATTACCCCGCTAATGTCGAAAATTGACATTAAATATGCTCTAACGGTAGTACATAACGTTACGTGATTACCCCGCGTTCTGAATAATCAGGCAATAATTGCGTAAACTAAGTTACTCTGTATATAACAGTTTTAAATTATGAAATTTTAATGGAACCATTACTTTGTAACGTTCGAGTAAAGCAACACCCAATAATAAATCAAAAACAACGGAAATAAAAATGGGCCATAATCATAAATACTTAATTGAAAGCTGATGCCTTCGACGAATTAATTATTGTCGCTTAAATAGCCTTATGATGGACGCACAGACAGGCCATTTTGGAGAGTGAGGACGAGATTATTATAATATCACGATTGCATCGTTAATATTATGTTTCCTTAAGCGGGCATAGGAGCGATCCCACGAGGTGAGTTTGGTGTCAATTTCCATTAATATGGCCATTATCGTGGTCGGTGCATAAATTGTGCGCAGCGCCACGAGCGACCACCGGACGAAATAACGTCGTGTTGTGAGCATAAACACGAATCATAAGGTTTTGACGCATACGTTAACTCATACCTAGCCATAACCAATCCTATCACAACTTGTATAGGTATATAAATAAATAAATTTACGTTTTGTCGATACGTGCAGACAACATATGTATTGTAGATTATTGACATAATGACAATTAATTGACATGTGACGTGTAAAATTTGACATTTTACCCTTTAACCGCTATCGTCATAAATATATCAGACAACGTGACAATATAAATGACAGCTTCGTAATATATTGACAAAGTTGAAAATTGCGAGTAACTATTTTGACATTGGGCGGTTAAAAGTTAGTAATTGAATTGAATTATTGTAAACGTAATTAGTATAAATAATGATTTAGGAGGCTTTATGGCTGTAAAATAATAATTCCATAATATTAATTTCTATTGGTTTTGCCCATTACAGTATCTGCTACAAATAATTAAACCAAACCCAATATTGACATGAACCATGAAGGAGTGACAATTACAAAACAGTTTCCAATTCTATACGTTCATTAGAACAACCTCATCATGTGGGTAAACCGGCGCGGCGTCAGTTTGTGAATGCACAAGTCAAGTATTTGTTTAAATGTACGAAAACATAAGTGTCGCGATATATCGCGATCACTAAGTGCGAGCAAATTGTTATTAATTTGTTACTACTGGGTAATTTGCTTTGGGAGGTCGCCAGCGTCGGATATTATTAGACCTTCGTAAGTCCAGTTGCAACAATGTTGCTAAGGAATTTTGCAATCGGCGTATTTTTAAAATTCACTGTGAAATTTTGCAGACAAAATTTGTACCCATAGTAGTCCAATCAAGAGATACATTCATTAGTAAGGAATCTATGTCTAACTTTTAGTATTAAGGACATTGATTTATAATAGACTAGGTTGATTTTCATACAATAGCCACAATTTCGATTCACGCAAAATTTAAAGCAAACATATGTAGCTAATGCTTTGAAAGATATAGGTACCTAGTAATTTACTTATTCTTTAATAATGACACAGTCTCGTAAAATGGTAAAATAATGCTGGAACCTGTAGGAAGATGGTCTCAGACCTCGGACATTTGATCCTGATGGATCGATCGACATCAAAGATAGTGAGGGATAGGTGCCTTGTTCATAGTGTACAGTGGTCAACAGCAGAAAGAATTTAATATAATATTTCACCTTATCACAATTGAATAAGGTGCAACAGTGTTAGTTGACGTTGACTGTACCTGTACAAAATGTGGAGCACCAAAGAAGAGCCGGTCGGGACACTGAGGATTTGGGGACATCGACGTTTGATGAATCACTAATCGACTGAGTGTGCGCCATACGAGTGACGTTCGGCTAGATTGATAGCCTGCTCTGGGGCACATTCGAACGTTAGAAATTACCGTACTCTCTTTACAGTCGATTTAAAAAGCGGACGATTAAAGAAAGAGAAAGGTATTAACATGAGTTCGAAATCAAATAGAAGGAATGTTTCAACATTGTTTTGACATATATTTGAAGTGAAAATTTCTTTAGCGGCGCTGAGCACTTTTTGTGATGGGGGAAAATTGTTAAACTCGCGACGATTCGTAAGACTAGCTGAGTTGACCCCTCCTAGTATCATGATTGCGATGTTCTCCTAGTGTCGTGGTTACGATGTTGGGAGGGGTCAACTTGGCTGGTCATTGTAAAATTGTGGACACCATTCGAATAATCCATCTACATCTATATATTGATGTTCTTAATATCAGATTATTCATTCAATGTATATATGTAGATGGATTATTCGAATATGAATATGAGTATGAATACGAGTATGAATATGAATATCTTTGTTATTTTCTTTCTTTATCATGTCATTGAGTTTTCACTTCTGGCGGCACTCCCGGAATGCAACCCGTTGTTTTTTTTCCTGTAGTGTTAGCGTAGAGAAGTATATATAAGGTACCATATATGAAAAGACTAATGACTGAGCGGCGGACACCGATCATTGGAAAATGGAGTCCCGATTACGAGTACTCAGTAATAAAAATAATAAAATTTGTATTTAAATGCTTTTTGGCAAGTCTTGAACGTCTCACGAATGTATGTAAGTGTACCTATACATATATATAATATGAGGGTGAGCCTATTATAAGTCTCACAAAACATATTATATAAATAACAATCAGCAGAACGATTGTATTAAGGCGCAGGGGTGGGCAAGGCATTCTCTATACAAACTCTATGCACCTTTTATTCGTAGGTTTTGGCACTAACGAATGTAATAATTTTTTGGATGTAAATATTAGATATATGCGAAGAAAGTGATATGGAAAATTTAAAATATTTCAAATCATTAAAAAAATTAAAAATAAAATTAATGAAAAAAAAATACATCACGAAATAGCTAACAGAAAATTAAGCATACTGACCAAAAATCAAAACTTTAATGCAAACACAAACGAAGAAAATCCTGCATAAAGTTTGTATAAAGCTGCTTTTGCTTAAAGCACGAGTCGAAGTTCGAAACTATATTGCCATACTTGACAGCAAGAAAATGAGATCTATATCGCGTAATAGTCGTAAACTTCTTTAATCGGTTTGTTTGAGGCACCCTGTCAGTCTCCCGTCCTTTCCCAATTAAAATATAGTAACACATCAAACCCGTTCGGCCTGTCGGGGATCTGGTGAAAAGAGTGGTTATATGAAGAAGGTGTATTCATATTTTACCATTATTTAGTGATGGACCACTCGGCTCTTTTGTTCCCAGATTTAATCAAATTATGGTGCAATCGATTATCACTATACACATATACTGCACTACTACACTACACGACACGTGAGACAAGAGGTAGTGACCGCGGGGTCATTACGTAACGTTTTCGAGCGTGCGTATCTAAGGTAGATCTAAATGACATTTATGAAATAATCAAGTAGAAAGCAATATAAAATCATCTGTCTGTCACAAAAATTAGATAAACAAATGTTTGGGTAGGCTGAAAAATAACATTATCGAGCAT
Source organism: Cenopis cana (assembly GCA_951800055.1). NCBI lineage: Eukaryota > Metazoa > Arthropoda > Insecta > Lepidoptera > Tortricidae > Cenopis > Cenopis cana. The sequence goes on from OX637484.1 coordinate 9,229,411, forward strand.
GTTGCATCTTATCGAGCAGTTGTAAGCGTAAAAATATTTTGAGGTTACAATATGAATAAAATATGTGAATTATAAGGTTTTTTTTAAATCTGACTGCGGCTTTATGGCCTAGGCCCAATAAAGCGATAGGCGCACGCGGTTGGAGAGTGGCCCGGGGAAAGTCCAGGGGAAACCTCCGACACGACCACGCGAGCGGTTTAAAAACTGGAATACTCTAAGAGTTTGCGCTCCACTGAGATTGGTTGAGCGGCTTCAACCGAATCTCAGGTGTCAGTGAAATCGAGCTACTGGGAGGCATTGTAAGCATGATTTAACTAACAAGCACAAACATGAGTGGACTATCTGTTCTACTCTGTTGGATGCGCCAGAGCAGCCAGCTAATCGCGCGCATTCATTTGAATCTATTTAGGTAAACGGGCGCGACGCTTGCGAGATTGTGCGCGCAATTACGCACTCACGCATTACCTGTTTTTAAAATATTTTGTTGTAGAGATGCTATTTTGCTTGGAGGTATTTCATTCTCTATTTTTATTTTATTTCATTATTAAGTTATTCTACGATCTTCTAACTATGATAACTTACTGATGAATTTCCCATTGGTGTTCTTAGTGAAAATTTTCAGGGAATTCATTTTGAAATGTTTTATGCTCTACAATTCTACAGTGCCATGTTCTTTGTTACATTCCCAAAGTTCATTGTTCCATTATTCTTTCACATTCTTACCCTTATTTATTTAGTGTTTTCTGTAAATTATTTTTATCTTAACAAAAACCTCTTCGATAAAAGAAAACCTATTCCTTACCAGATTTAAAAACGATCGGGCAAACCAACTGAATGGTTTCATGGAGTGATAGGTAATAGCTATGGGGAATGCCCAATTGCCCATATGGCAGTTTTGTAACAAATCGTTGGGACACATTCCTCATTAACCCGTGAAAGCTTCAGGATCTTAACATTGTACTGAGAACTTATATCCTCGTCACTGGTCATTTTTCTGATTTTTCTTAGCATGAGACATTGTAGTGTGCCAGGAAAATCATAATGTAAGTAGTGTTTCTTGAGATTACGAATAAATAATACTTTATTTCAATTCAGGATAATAGTCTGAAATCAAGTTCGGTTTTCGATACCATGTTCCTCTGTGCAATAAGCATTGGCAATTTAAAAGGCGAAACTTTTTACGTATATAGTCATTAAAAAAAACTCAAGAAAGTTTTACCTCTAGCCTCTACCTCAAAAACGGTTGAGAGCATGAAAACCGGTTCTATACCAAATTAGTTGTAAATTTAGTGCTCTACAAATTGTTCATAGATCGTCGGAGTTACAGGAACCGAGATAATCACGAAAAACCAAAAATTGTGACCTTTGACCTTGAATAACTTGCGAAGCGGCCATGCGATTTGCGGTGAGTTTTGGCACAGTTTATAGAACGCCAAAACGAAGGTGTATACAACATTTCCAGCTGGTTAACTCTCATTCCGAGGTGAAACCCTAAGATAACTGGATCAACAAAAGTTGTGATAGAGAGACAGCTGGAGTCACGCCGGGTTCCTTTGTTACCTTTTTGGTACTTTGGTACGGAACCTTAAAAGTATTGTTATCGGGAGTACTTCTTATTCAGGGGTTTTAGACTCGTGCGTAGGTACTTGGATACAGTGCCATATACTAGTAGGTACTTTTATTTTATCGGTTCGATGAAGTCAGGCTTGCTTAACCATTGAAAGTATTTATCTTATGAATGCAATGAATAGACTCATACAACTGCTTGGTATCTACATATAACTAACTGTTGCTATGTAATACTATTATACTACTCTGTGCTGTTGCTGCCCACCTCATTTCAAACAAAAGCTTAACACGTTAATGTTAAAGGTTTTAAGTAACTTTCGCATCTCAGTGTTACAAGCAATGAGATTACCCACATATCTGCTTACATTTGTATTTAATACTATTTATCTTCTTTCAGTTTGGGCAAACAAGACCTACACTTCTCTAACTTAACTCTCACTTATCGGGAAAGTCTTTAATTAAAGTTCATAACGATACTAATCAAGAACATAAACTCCATGTTTACGAATATCTACGAACACTTTTAGATGGTACTCAAAGTTTCCTTTGCTTAAATAGTTAAAAAGTGACGTGTAAAGCAATGTTATTTATTTATTTATTTTATTAATTTATTTCAGGCAACAAGGTTAAGGTTATACCTACACACAACCTCAGATTCGGTTGAAACCGCTCAACCAATCTCACTGGAACGCAAACTCTTAGAGTATTCCAGTGTTTAAACCGCCCGCGTGGTCGTGTCGGAGGTTTCCCCTGGATTTTCCAGGCCACTGTCCACCCGCGCACTCCTATCACTTTATTGGGCCCGGCCTATAAAGCCAAAGTCAGGTTAAAAAAACTCTAAAAATGAGCTATCGCCCTATCTCAGCTCAGGCACAAGGCACAATCCCCATGATTAGCTGTAGCACTTATCCCGAATCGAGGCTAGTGCGATGTTATAAATCGAGGGCGACGCGATATTGTGTTTCACGTCCGGCGTCGGACACGGGGCGCGGATATCTCCGTGAAAAGGGCGAAATATTGCGCAAATCTCAAATGCGACAGGACCGCGTTGGATTCGTCGCGGTGTCTGGTTTCATTGCACCGCCTGCGAGGGTCATTCTCGACATTGCAAGCTGTCGCCATCTCGCAAATTCCCTTTACAACGTCGCTAAGGAATCTATTCTGAATGCTATAAAAATGTACCTAGAACGATGTCAAATGCAGATTTAGAAATAAAATACCTGGAGTTACTGTAAACGTTGAATATATTTCACTTATAGTGGCAAATATTTGGGCGTTTTCCCGGGCATGAGACCTAGCTGAGATCGATTGCTCGTCCCCGAAAACCCCCACATACCAAATTGCATCAAAATCGTTAGAGCCGTTTCCGAGATCCCCGAAATAAATAAATATAGATACATACAAGAATTGCTCGTTTAAAGATATAAGATAACCAGAAACAGAAGTAGGAATGTGATGTGATGTCAATTATACCATATCAGTTAAATAAATTGAAGGAGCAAATAAAAATAACTAACTATACTATTTATTTCTCCATCTTCATCCTCACTCCATGAACACAATTACTGCAATCTCAATTCCATTAAGGATTAATTCCATTATAATAAGTTGTAGGTAATCACACCACACAAAAATTGGCACTGAATGTATGTACCTACTTATGGAACAAATTGATCAAATTGATGTTTGATGTAATCGGCATTGCTGATTAAGTACATAATATGTGAACATTTCCCAGCTTCTTTGGGTTTAAAAGCCTTGCGCACTGCCCGAGAGTTGGAGACCCGCGCCTTCGCGAAGAGCTCTTTCTCGCGACGACGTTTATTGATAGCGACGTCACACTGTAAATTGTGTTTATTAAAATTAGATCCGATTCCGTACTAGAAAGTTTATAGCGCTGCATATCACACATTTACAGCAGTTGTAAGCAGTGGAATATAGGCAGTCGTAATCGTTTAATAGCTCGCTATTAAACCGTAAAGTTTTAGTCTGACGGCACAATAGCAGTGGCAGCTTTGGATTATGTTTCGTATGGTTACGGAAATATAAACTTCTGAAAATCAATCAAAGAATGAAATCTTATCGAAGCAAAAATAAGCGCTAATTTATTTTATTACACCTCCCTAATGCAGTCTAACGCCGTCGTCATTGTTGTCACAATCGCCAGCGCACTGGTATGTGGAATTAGATGTCCTGCACATGGTCAACAAAAGTATTTTAAATTCAGAAAAATTTAGGTGACACTCACTACAGACTCCCCTGGCTACATTCATAAATGTCAGTCTATTTATAATAATCTAAACGTTCTTACTGAATTAACATTTTGTTTTAAAATGCAATAAAATAAGTAGAAGTTGCGTAAACTCGGAAGCCAAATGCCTAGTTTACTTGTTCAGTATCGCGCGGCCAGCATCGGTCCAGGAGATGGTATCCATACTATTGTTAATCCGGTAATTTGAATTTATTGCACCATGAATAAATGGTGTCGCCGGTGGAGCGAGCTATCGGGGAACATATCGACACAGTGCGCGGCTCCCAATAGTCCCAATGCTCGCGGTACGGACACCCGCCCCATTCAATATGTGACACGGCAATGCACGCGAGTAACGGACTCCCAGCATCCATGACTGCTATCGCCTCTTCTAATGGACATTGGGTTCTCCCTGTACCAATTTTATTCACTCAGCCTGAATTTGGTTCGACCAACCAACCTTGTAAAGATATGCCATATAGGAGAAGTGATTGTTTCTCCTTAACGGGCGCAGTTCTAATCGGTACATCCTCGAGTGCCGACCATGTCCGAGAGTTAATTAGACTTAGATTGCATTCTGCGAAGTAAAAGACATGAGTAGAAGGTCAGATCTTGTTCCCGTCGACAATAGATAGGGCGTTCTATTATTGGAAGAGCATTAAGAATGGTATCGTCGGTAGTCGTATATGTCATTCATCTAAAGGATAAATCTTCAAATTTATAGTGGGATTATCATCATTTAAGCCTCAAAATGATGTGTTAGATGGGTATAATAAGAGCCGGGGTTACGTCACAGCGAGGATTATGTTTCCGCAAGCGATGAGGTGTGGACCGGCAATCAGGCATCATTATTTACGGACTGCTATTATCACCTCATGGCTTTTCTGGTTTATTATCGGCATTGCTCGTTATGTTGTCCTGCGACGGATAAATTATGCTATTAAGTTAGCAGATTGACAAAGTTATTTATGACATTAAGTGAGAGCGAGCTGAGTGGCGACCGCTAGGGTCCGCGGCGTCCGGACGAGTTCTCGGGCCGGCAGATAACACCAGCATTCTGATACGAAAGGTTTTGCAATGATGGCCCTTACGACAGAGAAGAAAAAGTAATGTAATAGATAGCGAGCGATATAAAAAATGCGAGCAATATATATTTATATAATATACTAACACAATATGTATTTTTTACTCCACTATAATGTTAAGGTAAATCTATGGAACTTCCATACAAAGTGTACCCGTTATTTTTGCTCGTCAGTATACAATGGGGGCATGGTAGTGCCCCGTTAAGAAGAGCCAAACAAAGTAAAGGTAGGTAGTAATCAGTCATGTCTGTGGGATGTTGTACATAGCATTCCCCTTTTTAAAATATCCATCGTTAAATTTATGTAATCTAATTATTCACGAGTGGCGCAAGTGACCCGTTGAAGCGCTGTTAAGGTGGGACGCTTTCCATACAAAACGTATTTTGACATTCGCAGGCTAACGGCGTGATATTTCAAGAAACTTATGTAACAAACATTCATAAATTGGCTTTCCATTTGCGCAAAATGCCCCCTTTCCTAGAATAAACTTGTATAAACTAGAGAGTATCACGTGACATCAATATTTTCAAATTATTCTAGTTTTGTATGGAAAGCGAACCACCTTAAGAACGAAATTGTGGATAATTGGAGATATAGCAATCGTTTAAGTCAAGTAAAATATTAATGTAGTTTTACCTAAGTACACAGTGTGATACAACACTCGCATTATTTATGTAATAAGTAAGTACTCATTTAATTGCTAAAGTATCACATATAACGAGTGAAAAGATGGCACTGCGCAGTTGACAATGCCAATTAGTCGGTTAATGAGTAAAGTGCACGTAAATCTCCGAGATCTTTATCAATGGCCGAGCTGCGCGCGAGCTACATTGGCACGCGAGTGGCTTGAATTATAATGCTGATTACGTTAATTCCCATCAATCAGGTAACCCATTACATTATTTCTATCGGACTTTAACGATATTTAAAGTAAATACAGCTCCGTTTTTTAGGGTTCCGTACCCGCAGGGTAAAACGTAAAACGGGACCCTATTACTAAGGCTCCGCTGTCCGTCTGTCACCAGGCTGTATCTCCAAAACCATGATAGTTAGACAGTTGAAATTTTCACAGCAGATGTATTTCTGTTGCCGCTATAAAAACAAATACTAAAAAAACAAAATAAAATAAATATTTAAGGGGGCTCCCATACAACAAACATGATTTTTTTGCCGTTTTTATAGATAATGGTACGGTACCCTTCGTGCGCGAGTCCGACTCGCACTTGGCCGGTTTTTATTTTGGTCTCAATTGTATACCACAACTATTAGGTAGATACTATTTAGGTATAATCTGCCTGCTATATCAACTAAGTGCGATGCGATGCGAAACGAGTCATGCACTCGAAAGGGTTTCGAAATAAAAGACTATTGGGGATTACTAAAAAAAATACATACATTTTTTTAAATAAAGGTATTTAGGGTTTTTCGTGCCTATGCCTAAGTATTTACAGGCGCCGCGTTCCCATAATCACAGGATTGACGTCACGTATCGCCAAACACGTCGGCGTCGCCTAGGTACACAAACAATGCCAAGGAGGAATAAAAATATCGATGTTCGTAGTGATACTTAGACATAGCTATTGGCTAAATTCAATTCAATTCAAATGTATTATTTCAGACTATAAATAAAACGTCCATATATTGTTAATAGTTACTGATGTTAGTACCTACCTAAAGTTAAATTCACACTAAGAACTAAGTACTTGACATATGCCAGAGTAGTGCTTATCTGGCTTATCCAATGCCACAACAAATACAGGTGTTTCTATTTTGAGTATAAACCTATTATACAAAAAATAAAGTGAAATAAATAAAATTACACGCAGCGAGCAAATTAAAATTCTATAATTAAGTAATTTTTAATAAGTATATGCCTCCGCTGGTGAAACATAGTCATATCTTGAGTTAACAGTTAAAAGGATAATGCATTAACAGGTAACATAATCAGTATTCGCTTGCTAATATTTCCACGGACTTAAAAGGGGTTGAGTGAGTAGGTATCTATGTCGAGTATCGACTATGTCGCACGCATGAACATATCAGGGTTATAGTCGCATACTTCTTGGAAGGGAAGCTACATTGACTGTGGAAAACAACCCACTAATTAGAATGCTCTAGGTAAATCATTACCATGTTTTGCTGGGGTGAGTACCAAATATACCACCTCATTGTTTTTGTAGGGCTTGTTAGAGATGTCTACTAAGGGATTCAAGTGTAGACAATTTGGGCGATGATGCTAGTCACTGATGGTCACTACCTTATTTATATATTTATAATTATTTATTGATAAAAACTATCATATAACATAGTTGCATGAATATTGTAAAGACTGAACTGAACACGACAGAACACTTAATGTAGTGCAATTTAATAAGATATGGAAATTGAATATTTATAAACGGGCTGAGTATATCATAAACTGTAGATTTGTGATTTAGTTTTTTTTTTCATTCATAGGTGCATGTAATATGTGCCTAAATTGAAGTTTTTGTTGTAATAAAGAAAATTCAGAAATTGTAAATGGTTACCATAAAACAAATGAGAAGAGAACTTCTGCTATATGTCTTTCATTTCTTACTTGCCAAATTTTAATGCAATTCTACTTATAGCATAAGTAGTTCCCGAGATAAGTGTGATAACCATATAAATAGTCGAGATTTATTTTGAAATATTTTTAAGGGGGGCTGGGGCTAAAGGGGGCAATAAAAAATTTGTTTGACCTACCCTATATCGTTGTTTAGTTTAGAGCTCGTTTTAATACTGTTTTTAAAAAATATTGGAAAACAAATGTATGAGAAGCGACCAAATTCAGCTTTTTAAAAAATTTTGTTCCGAGGAATTTTTAAACTTTCAACTTATCTATGAATTGAAAATTTGGTAATAACGTTTGTTTTATCAACAAATACTAATATATTGATAAATCATTTTTTAAATTTCTTTATTGTTTTATAAAAACCAAATACCTAAATTTTGCGGTTGGTTCGGAACCCTAAATGTGCGAAGTCTGACTCGCACTTGGCTTTTGACTTTTTGGTATGGAACTATAAAAACGTTGAAGTTACACACATCAGAATAAGTAGATGACATTGTGTGTAATGTAACGTGTGTATGTAACCGATGTAACCAAACAAATTAACCTTAGATTTACTCTTGCTTGTTTCCAAATACGGTTCGGGCGTCGAAGCCTGTGTTAATACCTGGTGATTAATTAAGTACTTGGAAGTTTTATTTACTCATGTTACAACTTCTTAACCTCGCGTAATCGCGGCAATTAGCGTTTGCCAGAGATGAGTAACCGAGGGAAAACTTTATGTTTTTCCGATAAACTTTTCATCCGTTTTTATTTCATCGAAACCGATTCATAGAGTATCAAGTTCTAAATTATTCCGTACCAAAAACGTAATAAAGGAACTCTTATGGTGTGACTCCCGCTGTAGGTCCGTCACAAGTGTCACAACTTTTGTACCTCGGGAACTACTTGAAAGTATGCTATGGATATATAGACTTGGAATAAGGAAAAATCGCGAGGAAAAAGTTTAATCCTAACAAGGTCTGGTTTTTCCTCTGGATTGGAAGATACCTGGATCTTTTTAAGACTCGAGTGGATAGGCATTTGCTGGGTGAGCTCGTTTCACCGTTGGCCTCATTTTGGCCCATTGGCTAGATGCTGCCAAAAGCAATCTCATTTTTAATTTAAAATAGTCAGACGGGAGTCGCTTTCGTAAAACTAGTTCCTACGCCCAAACATAACATTAGGTGTCAAAACAGACCCTGGGCTCCTTAGGGCACAACCGGGAAAAGGCTACGAGGATGACGATGACGAATTGATGATTGATGCGTGAGTGGGGAGGCCAAGTTTGCGTCTTATCTTATCTTACCTTATCTTATTTATATGAGGGCCCTTGTACTTCGACCCAGTGGAATCTTTTGTGCAATTTATACCTACTCCAGGCTGCTCTCCAACATTTCCACAAACCGGATGATGGAGTGCAGCGGGAGTGCTCTGAATTCCTTTGGTAGGTACAGGGTAGGCCATTTCCTAAAGAATTCATTCTCTGTCTAGCAAGAGTGTGACATTCACACAATAAGTTTGCGTCTGTGCGATGTACTGATTTTCACAAAATTAAGATAAATTGATCGTTGTAAGATAATGGCTTTTCTGCTCCTGATTTGTCTATGAAATTATTTCACAAAGTAGTTATTATACCATTTTAATGACACAATACATTCTAATTTATCATTCTCCTAGCCACTAATTGAACCATTAGATACAAACATACAGAACAAATATGTATAATCGGCGGGTAGCAAAGAGTAACGAGTTGGTCATTAGATTTATTTAGTTAGTGCGAGCTTCCTATGCTAATTCCGTTCATTAGCCCGATGGCGCCTCGTGCTTTAACTGCAGTTAATTGTTGGCAATCGTTGTAAAACCCGCCCGACAAGCATCCTCATTAGAAAAACGCCTTAATTCCCCTTTGTAGCTTCTTCGAAAATAAACAGGAAATTTAATTTATCAGTTAAACTATCTTGCAACTAAGATGTACCGTTATCTGAAAAATATGGTATATCATAGGAATGTTTAACTTTTATCACTACCAAGCGGCAGTAACTAAACGCCCAAAACAAATTAGTCGAAAACTTCGGACTCTTCGGAGGCGACAAGATTTTGTCACAGCGCACGTGTCGCATCGCATCTGATAAATACAACTAGATATGTAAATAATTATTAAATATTATCGAAAAGATAGGACCGCTTACGTGCCCGTTACGTTATCTATGTTATTTGTCGTTAACAGTTCTACGGGTTTGTTGTTATCTGGCTGAGTTATGGCAACAGATTGGAGGTTCGGTGAAGAGATTCCCGCTCGGCTCCGGTTTCAAGAGGTCCGTCCGTCATGCGCGCAGATAAGCGCTTGGTGCGCGCTGATCACGCGCGTAATGCGCGCCGCGTGATACCATCTCGGACACTCATCCTGCGCTCGCACTGCTGTCGACGGGCTCAGGACTCCAATTACTCAACTGGCTCAAAACTTGACATACTGTATCGAAATATCCAATGATATTTATATATGATATATATCCAACGCCTAAGAATATAATTTATACGTGTGCGAACCCGTAGCTAAACGTACTGGAACAATTTAGTCACGGGTTAAACTATGTCGTAAATAAGTTGACGGCAACCTGTACTGCCTTACTATATTATTGCTTGGGTTTGGTTGTGCACAAAACTATGCTAACTGTCGAGCAATGAAATCTAACTGAAATGTCAATTGTCGACATAGATGTACTATAAAAGAACTAGATACACAGTCAGGCGAAAAAAATGGCACCCTCAAATGTACCGCGTTGCGGTACTTTCGTGTTGACGGCAGACAGTGACAGTGACAAAGCGTGTATGCAACTGACAGTGTCAATCAGTGCCACATTGTTCGTCATTTTTGTTCGGCATTGTGTGTCTATTTCTATATTATAAGTCAATGATTGTCGATAGATTCGATTTGATTTTAAGACCCCGCGAGTGACAGTATAATTATGTCCCTACTTCGCGCAGAGCTTGTTTTGTTTATTACCCTGCCTAATAAACCGGCGAGCCCTGACGAAATAAATCATTATACTTTAGATAAACATTTTACTGTGCCCACGTAGCAATGGAAAAAGCAAATTGAGTACTTTGTATACAATTAGAAGAAAGAAAATAAATGCTTTAGGTATGTGCCTTCCTATTTTTAACGCGATTAAGTCTCTTTATACTTACTGTTTTCCGGAAATCGGAATATTGAAGGACCCTAAATTTAAGCTCGCTGATATTCTGGGACATTCCACACTTTTAAGTAGGACAGTAGACGTCTTCTTCTTCATTTATTTAAGAGTTTTTTACTACTCTTGTCAGTGGAGCAATCGCCAGCCGTCAGAGGACAGACGTCTAGCAGATCATAATTATTTTCGGTCGGTTCCTACAGTCACTGGCTATGGCTAATGACTTGCCTTGTCAGACTTAGGTAATTGCGTGTGCTCGCTATGAAATAAATAGTATTTTAAATAGAGCACGATACTAGTTCCGTTCAATTTGTAACCGCAGTCAATATTCCCGGTGGGGTGTTATTAGCCGCTTGCTAACGCAGCCCGCGGCTTCGCCGATCCGATGCCGATTTCTTTCATGAATGCAAGCTATAATTGCAACAGCCATCTACTGTCCCGCTATACCACAAGCTTGCAACATGAACCTAACCGATTTTATGTTAGATGGCTATCGGCGTGACTATAACGCCACTAACTAATATATTATACAGCTGGATCAGCTATCGGTCACCCATGCGAGCGCCCCGATAGTAATAAGTTTCTTGTCCAAGCACAATCTGTTGTCTCGCCGCGCGGCGTCCGGCCGGCTGTCACTCCTACAAAGTTATCACTCCTATAACGTCTCCGATATGGCACTTTTAGTGCTGCAACAAATGAAGCGGTTGCATTAAAACTTGTCCGGTGCATATCTGAGCGTAATTAATACGGGAGATAAGTCGCGGAGAGCGGCGAGGCTCTTCGCCTGTAATCGACGCTGTCGGGAGCTGCGCCACCGGCCCGCGGCCGCTCGGCGGATGCCGCGCAGCCCTATACTATATTAATAATAGTCTGCCGATATCGGAGGTGGCCGCACCAAATGGGAAATTAAAAGGCTTTCATGGGATCCGCTCATTAGACTGATTTGTAGTTGTGCAGCCAGCGGCGCCGCACAAGGAGTTATTAATGAGCATTGTAATCGCTTGTCCCTGACATGAGAATCATTTGTGCGCTCATTTATCGGTCGCCGTTAGTTTGACATTTTCTAATTTACGTGAAATGCCGCTGGTCACTCATTGGTCTTATCGACTAAGAGTTTGTAGCGAGGTTATTTATATATATAAACAAAGATTAGGTTGCGATGACGTTGCTGCTGTGTGGTTCATCATAGCACTTGTGCAAGTAAGATATACTTGAACGGCAACTAGTCCAGTTTTCAGAGGTTCATCATCACCGTTACTACGTACATATGATTGGCTGAATAGGACAGTTAGTATGCATAGGTTTGAAATACTTTTGGGAAAATGTCGGTATTACGATGTTGATGATGATAATGTCCTTATGGCTGATTTCGGCCACAAGCGTCTTTGTGATCTGATTCAGGTATTAGTATGTCGGTATAACTACATCAGTGGCACGAGTCTGGAGTGATGCTAAGCCAGTAATCGCACAATTGGCGCTGTCATTGTTCTAAAGTAGCCACGACCGTATATCAGTGCGGCAGACGGGAGCAATTGGTACAAACGAGCGCGTGTCACGTCTAAATATAATATTAGGAATCTCGGCGCGAGCCAGGATATATTAATTTGGAGTGGTTATTGTATGAAGAGCTTACTACCAGACTTAACGTCTTGCCGTGCTCCGGAATGATCTAGCTCTAGCATGGTTTGTTCATCATGGAAGTACTTAACATACACATATTTTTACATAATATACCTACACATCTGCACTTATTAGTGTTCCGTATATATCAAAAAAGAATCGATGGATTACATTAGTATTATAAACAAAGCTTATAAGAATTTGGGTTTCGTTATGAGAGTCTGTAAGGCATTGTATGATCCCGGTTGCATCAAAACTATTTATTTCACTTATGTACGTAGTATCTTGGAATATGCGTCTAATATATGGTCCCCGCATTACATTACCTACAAATCACGGCTTGAGAGGATTCAGCAGAGATTTCTAAGATACCTAAATTATCGTACCAAACGTACATCGATCAGTTATATAAATAGCTGTAAGCGACATAAAGTGATGAGCTTAGAAGATAGAAGAGATTTGCTTGATATGGGTCTGCTTTAGGACATTGTCAAAAGTTGTATTGATTGTCTTAACCTCGTATCAGAAATCAAATACTTTACACCCAAAACAAACACCAGGTATCCGCGCCTCCTTAGTCTACCACACTGTCAAACCAACTACGGTAAAAATTGTGTAATATACAGAATGATGAGGACTTATAACAATCAGTTTAATGATATTGACCCATTTGTGTATAACAACAAAAAAACGTTAAAAAATGCAATAGTTAACAAAATCTATCAGAATAATGACGGTGATTAAATAAGCTCAACATCAACACACACACACACACACACACACACACACACACACACACACACACACACACACACACACACCACACACACACACACACACACACACACACACACACACACACACACGTATTTATAAAATTTATAAAATTGTAATATCTAAGCAAATTCGTATCTCTGATGTGTATCTGTTAGGGAGACCTGTCATTGGCTTTACAATTGTATCCTAGTTATAAGCATTTTTTATATATGTAAAAGCTGTTGGTCTTCTAATAAAATAAAATAAAATAAAATAAATTACTTATTTCTGCTTCTGCTTCTATCAACTGTGAGATTGCTTAGTATAGGTATTGTACCTAAATTGACTAAATTCAGTACTACTTCTTGAATTCTATTTAATATTTAAATGTGTCTGTTTTGTGTGTTTGGATGTTTGTAAAAATTCTTAACACGCAAAATTCATAAAATAGAGTTTGGTTAGGGCCTCGATTAAGCATAGGTACTCGTAGATACTATATATCGTACTATACGTTTTATTTCGGATATACCCGAATTCAATGAAATTGAGACTAAAATTGGTGTCGGCAAAGTCATAAGTAAAAGCTTAAGCAAATGAAAAGAGTACAAAAACTTGCACGCTTCTGATAAAGATTCAATTTTGATTGTTTTCTAATGATCCATACCTATATTTGTGACTTCCATAAGGTAGTAAATACCAGCTACAACGCGTCAGTCAAATCAAAACAAGTTACTTATAATATCTTTGTGACTTATAATTATTGCCCAGCATAAACTCTCATTATTTTTTATGATATCATCACGTCCGCGCGGGGCTACTTATTGGCGGATAACATAATTCGAGATGATCCGTAATTTATGTGCCATCGTGGACCCCTCTTTGGAATGAGTTTAAATGACGATTTATGAATGAGGTCAGTACGGCGAGTGCGGGGCCCGGGCGTCAATCATGAGACGTGGCACGCGCCGCGGCACACGAAGCCATTTGCCTGCTCCTAACAACACTTAACTCCTGCCCGAGACGAGAGGCCACTTCCTTTTCTCTGCATCGTTACTATTGAATTTCGAATAGAGATGTTGCCAAACGTAGCACTTTCCTTCAAAACTTCTAGAGGGGCTGTGCTTTAGAAGCACAATAGTATTAGTCGTCGCATGTTAGTTCTAATTGAGACAAGATTTATGGCTGTCTCGTTATTCAACTAATTTTATTTGAAATCATTGTAACCTTGGCACGATTGGTAATTGTAATAAAAGACAGAAAGGACAATGAGATTAAAAAAATATATATAATACAATCCACACTACTTAGCTTAGAGCTTCGCTCAATTTAGTATGATGTAGGCAATGCAAGGCTGCCATAAACTCACATAGATCACTACTAATGTCAGATAACTAATAATAAATCAGAAAACCAGCTTTAACACCTTGTAAGAACAAGTTGTTCCGGGTTCAGGCTTTTGTCCAAGCAATGTGCTAAATTTTCTACGTTATTTAGCATGTCAGCTATATTTTAAAGTACGAAGGCAGTAAAACTTTAGAATTGGGATATTTCCTGACAACGGTATTTTAAAAAATTGAATATTTTCTCATATCTTAATCGTTGGAAAGTTAAATTGGCAGTAATGAGGGCGCGACGGGTAAGGAGGATTAGATTCGGAGCGCAGCAGATATCAACCTGCAATGCAGATCAGTTCAAGTTCCTGTTGACAAGTGCGGAGTCATTTTAATGGTGAGTTTATTATCGGGCCGGCGCTAGCGCGTCCGCATCTAATCGCTGCGCTTATTTCATTCTGTACATAGCTCGCATAGCTTCATTACGAGCTCAATTGAATAAACTGTGATAGGAACGGCGAGGCGCTCTGCAAGTTGATTGCTCAAATTTCCTCTTCAACTATCACAAAGATATGGTGAATTTCTAATTGGATAAACGTGTCGTTTCCTATTTAAAGGCGACGGCAAGCGTAACATATCCATTTAAGTGTGAGCCCTGATGGTTTGATGCGGAACTCTTGGCGAGGGGGGCTCGGGGTGTCCACGTTGGCCGGCGGTGGCGCGGCACGCGCTCCGTCATCCCGAGTAATGGCCACCAGGGACCAACGCTCGTGCGCTCAATGACCATCTAATGAATTATGATAAATTTGTTCTAAAACCGCTTCCTGGGTGATTTTGTTCTTTTTCGTATCGTATACGATCTCTACGGATATTATCTTTAAGGTTTGTGTAGGAGACAGAGATTACTCTTGTCCCGCGCCAGTTTTGTTTGTAAACTTTAAGTTTTAATCATAACATGTTCTTCAGAATATTTCATATCTTTTTGCTCGCTGTGAATAAAATGTAATGCAAATTTTATCCGTCCATAGAGGTTTTCATCTCGTTGCACCATTGCCATAATAATCGATCTCGACCTCGTTTGCTACCCTGTCTTTTTATTGAGTGCTACTGGCATATTAAACTTATTAGAATATTCGCATGCGTTCGACGCTTTAGCAACGCGAACGCTTGCTTATGAAACCCGTCCTCTCCCAGCGAAAAAAAAACAAAACATAGTTTTGTTATGTGGCCGGGGAGCCCCGTCACCGGAGACCGGAGACGGAGAGGACGGCATAAAAACCGCAGATCGATTCGAAATATGACAAAAGATTTAGGACTTTAAAGACGTCAGCCCCTTTATTATATTCAAAATGTCTGAAACTCACGGTTTTTTATTTATTTCAAAATACTATGATTTGTTATCTATCCTATTGTAATACATTATGACTGTGACAAGTGCCGAAATAGCACGAGTTTCGTTCAATTTGTGCATCGGGCGCTGGTGCTCGATGTCATTTGGCTGTGCTTGTTATTCTGACACGTCTGATTGTTTGGTGACATGTCAATTTTTTTGGTGACATGTCAATTTTTTGGTGACTTCTCGGCACGCAAATGTTCTCATTTGCTGACTGACCCGTTGATGTCAAAATAGTAGTTTATGCAACTGGTACATAATTAGGCATTAAAACACTCGTGTTTTAATCACCAAAAAATTGACATGTCACCAAACACGCAGACGTGTCAGAATAACAAGCACAGCCAAATGACATCGAGCACCAGCGCCCGGTTCGGCTTCACACTGTGTGAGAGTCTTAAGTAATATTCTTTGGATATAATTAATTTGTGACCATTAAGTTATTGTAAGCAATTTGAGTCAAAAAATCTTTCTTTTTTTCATGTTTAATAATAAATAAATAAAATAATAATAATTCAGTAATGATTGTGAAATGTGGGCTTTCGTTGGAAATTAGTTTTTTTATAATACAGTGAGGAGTGTCGCGGTGCATCGTAAATCTCGCGTCGATGGGCGGCGATAACGCACCCGTGCGCCGGCGCAGCTCGTGCCACGGTAGCCTCCACACGCGTGCATACCTACTATACTATGCCCATCCGGTGACTCCGCCTGCTTAAAATTAATTTAAACAGACGGAAGCTACATTATTATTGGGGAACGGGACTTAATCGCGTACAATTATAACTAATTTACCTTTTTTAAGGTTTTGCCCGACGTTTCGAATGTATCACAACATCCGTGGTCGCGAGCTGACTGGCGTGAGCGGGTATCAACATCTTCTAGCCGCACGGGTTTTCCGAACTACCCGCAATTGGTCTTTATTAATTACATTCTCACTAGGGTTGTCACTCGCACGACACACAACATTAACAATGTCCGTTGATGTAATGGACGGTCGTCGTGGTCGATCGTGTAAGTTTAAATCAATATATAGGCGGAAGCTATTTTAAATAGAAAGCTCCCGTGAGTCTCAGATATATTGAAATATAATAAACGGGTCACTCATGTCTTTAACGTCGAATATCGCTCGACATGTTTTGGCCTACGTTAAAGACTTGAGTCTCCCGTTTATAATATTTCAATATTCAGGCGGAAGCTACATTAGATGCGGTAACGTCCTATCATACATATCTGGGCGACCGAGCTTTGCTCGGCGTTTTCCCGGGCATGAGACCTGGCTAGATCGATTGCCCATACCAAATTTCATCGAAATCGTTAGAGCCGTTTCCGAGATCGCTGAAATAAATACGTATAAATATATAATATATACAAGAATAATTCGTTTAAAGATATAAGATAAGATAGAATAAAGACAATTATGGGCATTTTCACTTTAAAGTGCACCCCCTACTTTTTTTTTCGGAGCTCGGTGATTTTGGGTATTCTGACTCAGAATCACGAGTACTATTGATTCAGACGAAGAAAAAAAATGTCCTTGATTTTCCATACAAATTTTCTGTGTCAGTTTTGTGACGAGCCACATAAACTGTATGAAAAAAAGCGTCACAAAACTGACTTTTTTTGGCGGGACACTTTTTTTCTTCGCAGAAATGGATAGTACTCGTGATTCTGAGTCAGAATACCCAAAATCACCGAGATCCGAAAAAAAGTAGGGGGTGCACTTTAAAGTGAAAATGCCCTTATACAGGATGTTAAAATGTGCTGGGATGAAGTGCAATTATTAAATAGTAGTTAGTTCGTGGATGATGAAGTCGAGCTTTTGAGATGATAACCTAACCTATAAAGACAAAACGGTACTGCACCTTTCACGAGCAGTTGAATTATAGGTACTATTCGGAGCGCAATATACAAATGTAGCAGTGCTTATTTGGCACATTTTGTGGTATCACAACTATGTCACGATCACGAATCAACCCGGAATGTAATGAATATAAAGGACAACTCACCGAATACTTTACCTACAGATTCAGATTTATTTATTCACAATATACGATTACATTACAAATTACATCTAAGAAATGTTCTGACAATAAGGAAGTTAATTAACATCGGTTATAGTAGGGAGGCCAAGTGGCTAAAATCAAAATTCCGTTTGTACGAGCAGTCGCCTACCGACGACTGGTATCGTTGGATTCAGTAATGTCTCCCGAGTATGAAACTCGATGTCGTCACTCTCTAAAGTGGTGGAAGGGGTAACTATGACGTCACAAAGATGGCGGTTGGTGGTATCTAGTTTTATCGATTATCTCTTTAACTATTCAACGTATTGCAACAAATGAGGTGTCAAATGAAAGCTCTTTAAATTGCTAATAATTCGTTCTCAGGAATAAAATGTGAAAGTCTAATAATTAAAAAGTTTTTCTAAAAATAATCGTACTTTTGAAAAAGTAATTTTTTTTTAACTGCAAAAAACTCGATGAAAGAGGCCATTTCTTTAAAAAATACTTCATATGATTGAAATTGCTAAATTCATCTTCTATACAATGCTTTTTGAATTATTACAATCGGTTCAGAAATGAGTACGCCAGGGACATTTCACCGCGGGCGGGGTGAACGTCGCGGCGCGCGCGCGTTTGCTGATGAACGCGACTGTGTAGACATTCTTAAGTGTAGCTCAACAACTACTTAACCGATTTAGACAAGTGGGGTATCATATGAAAGCTCTTTATATTGCCATTAATTTGTTTCAAGTAATGAAATGTGTAAGTCAAACAATTAAAAAGTTTTTCCAAATATATAGTATTTTTGAAAAAGTAAATTTTATTTTAACTTCAAAAAACTCGATGAAAGACGCCATTTCTTCAAAAAATATTTCATATGTTTGAAAATGCTACATTCATCCTCTATATAATGCTTGTTGAATTATTAGAATCGGTTCATAAATGAGTACGCCAGGGACATTTCGCCGCGGGCGGGGCGAACGTCGCGGCGCGCGCGCATTTGCTGACGAACGCGACTGTGAAGACATTTTTAAGTGTAGCTCAACAACTACTTAACCGATTTAGACAAATGAGGTATCATATGAAAGTTCTTTATATTGACATTAATTTGTTTCAAGTAATTAAATGTGTAAGTGAAACAATTAAAAAGTTTTTCCAAAAAATCGTATTTTTGAAATTGTCATTTTTATTTTAACTTCAAAAAACTCGATGAAAGAAGCAATTTCTTTAAAAAATACTTCATATGATTGAAAATTCTACATTTATCCTATATATAATGCTTTTTGAATTATTAGAATCGGTTCATCAATGAGTACGCCAGGGATATTTCGCCGCGGGCGGGGCAAACGTCGCGGCGCGCGCGCGTTTGCTGACGAACGCGACTGTTTAGGCTTTCTTAAGTGTAGCTCAACAACTACCTAACCGACCTTTACCAGGTCATCAGTCCACCTTGTGGGGGGTCTACCCACGCTGCGCTTTCCGGTCCGTGGTCGCCACTCGAGAACCTTTCAGCCCCAACGGCCATCGGTTCTACGCGCAATGTGCCCCGCCCACTGCCACTTACGTACGTTTAGCGATTCGAAAGGCTATATCGGTTACTTTGGTTCTGCTACAAATGACGTCATTTCTGATGCGATCACCCAGAAAAACTCCCAGCATAGCTCTCTCCATTGCCCTCTGCTGAGTGACTTTGAGCCCATGGTGTGCGACCACGTTTCCGTACCATATATCATCACTGGCAACACCCAGTGGTCAAAGACTCTCGTCTTGAGACACTGCGGAATATTGGACGAAAAGATATGCCGTAGCTTTCCGAACGCTGCCTAGCCGAGTCGGATTCGACGATTAACCTCTTTCTCAAAGTTGGACCTACCTAACTGGACAGTCTGTCCTAGGTATACATAATAGCCTACAACTTCGAGCATAAAGCGTCCAATTGTAACAGGAGTTGGTGTACAGTTTGTGCTGGGCATTTGACATGATCTTCGTCTTATCCATGTTCATCCTTACCTTAGACCAACTCGCTCGGAGGCTTTACTGAGGTCATTGAGCATTGTACTTAAATCCTCCAAGGTTTCAGCCAAGACTTAGTAGTCTGACGACATAGTTGTCGTCAGCAAACCGAAAGTGAGTGATGTACTCGCCGTTTATGTGGATGCCTAGCCTTCTCCGGTCCAGATTCTAGAAGACATCCTCCAGTGCAGCGGAGAACAGTTTAGGAAAAATATCTCCTTGCCTGCTGACTCCCCGCTGCAGCGGAATGGACTGACATAGTAGCGTTTTCGTACAAACACTTCAGTACTTCGATATAGCAGTAGTCTACTTGGCACCGCTGTAGAGATTGTAGTACCGCCCAGGTTTCGATCGAATCGAAGGCTTTCTCATAGTCCACAAACGCTAAACAGAGGGGCAGGGTACTCTTCAGTCTTCTGTATACAGAGTAACATAGACCACATCCATACGCTTCGTCAGGTTATAACCTGACGAAGCGTATGGCTGTGGTCTATGGTACTAAAGCCTCTTCGGAAACCGGCTTGTTCGGCAGGCTGGAAGTCATCTAGCGTGCTGCCAGATGGTTCATAAGGACTCTTGAAAACAGCTTGTAGACATGGCTCAAAAGCGTGATGGATCGATAGTTCTTAACAGCACCACCACGCCTGTGTTCCATGCCTTTGGCGTTCTCCCTTCCAGTAAGACAGAGTCGGACAACTTCTGAAGGGCTGTAAGGACCGGTTTTCCACCTTCCTTCATGAGTTCGGCTGTAATTCCGTCTTCACCGGGTGCCCTGTTGTTTTTGAGCTGTTTAAGAGCCATTCTAATCTCTTACAGGCTGATGTCCGGAATGTCATCGGTATAGTGCAGGGTTAGTCTAGCTCTAGGATCTTCCACTAGACCAACTTCGGGGTCTGCTAGTTGACGTGTATACTGTATAGCTATGTCCATAGAAGCGCTCTATCTCGCTCAGAAGCTCAGGTCTGGATGAGACAATTCTACCATCCTCAGTTTTTAATTTGGTGAGCTAGCTCTGCCCAATAGACAGATCTCTTGCGAAAACTTTTGAGCCCTTATCCCGCTCGATGGCCTCTTCAATACGTTTTGTATTGAATTGGCGCAGATCACGGGTGAGGGATTTGGAGATCTATCTATTGAGCTGCCGATATAATGTCGCATCGACTGAAGACTGTAGAACCATCCTACTCCTTTACTCGAAGAGCCTTTGAGTGGAGTTAGAGGGCCTATTGGTTCGGTTGGCCCGGTGGGCTTTAAAGAATTTAGACCCTGTGGTATGGACAGCGTCCACAAACCCGTCATTGAATTCATCCACATCGCCACTTAGGCAATCGAAACGGTTCTGGAGTTCCAGCTGAAAGCTCTCGGGGTTTTGGATTTGGGCTGTTGATGATCGGAGCGTGGACTTCATCAGACGAGAGCGCTCTAGCTTAACACATATATTCAATGTGCCTCTTACCAGACGGCGATCACTTCCGGTTTTAACCGTATTGATCACAGAGACATCATTGAATATATGCTTCTTCGTCGACATGATGAAGTCAATCTCGTTTTTAGTTGCACCGTCGGGACTCATCCAGGTCCACTTTCTATGCTCACGTTTCTTGAAGAAGGAATTGAAGGAATTGTGTTTGTCCTTTTTTATCACGAATAAATATTTGAACTTTGAACTTTGAACTTTGAATTAATCATGTTGAGATTGTAGAGTCCCTCTTTCTCCAAGAAACCAGCCAGTAGTTGGCCCCGGTGTTTTCGACTTCCAACTCCAAATTCCCCCACTCTCAGTTCTTCACCATCTCTCTTGTCCAGTTTCGCGTTGAAGTCCGGCAGGCTATAACCTGACGAAGCGTATGGATGTGGTCTATGTTACTCTGTATACAGAAGTAGTGGTCTGTATACAGAAGACTAAAGAGTGAAACCTGCCCCACTGTTTAGCTTTTGTGGACTATGAGAAAGCCTTCGATTCGATCGAAACCTGGGCAGTACTTACAATCTCTACAGAGGTGCCAAGTAGACTACCGCTATATCGAAGTACTGAAGTGTTTGTACGAAACTACGAAAACGCCACTATGTTAGTCCGACTCTAGGACTGGAACTCGAAACTCATTCCGCTGCAGCGGGGAGTCAGGCAAGGAGATATTTTTCCTAAACTGTTCTCCGCTGCACTGGAGGATGTTTTCTAGAATCTGGACTGGAGAAGGCTAGGCATCAACATAAACGGCGAGTACATCACTCACTTTCGGTTTGCTGACGACATAGTAGTCTTGGCTGAAACCATGGAGGATTTAAGTACAATTAATGCTCGATGACCTCAGTAAAGCCTTCGACCGAGTTGGTCTAAGGATGAACATGGATAAGACGAAGATCATGTCAAATGCCCATGTAGCACCAACTCCTGTTACAATCGGACGCTTTACGCTCGAAGTTGTAGACGATTATGTATAGCTAGGACAGACTGTCCAGTTAGGCAGGTCCAACTTTGAGAAAGAGGTTAATCGTCGAATCCGACTCGGCTGGGCAGCGTTCGGGAAGCTACGGCATATCTTTTCGTCCAATATTCCGCAGTGTCTCAAGACGAGAGTCTTTGACCAGTGTGTGTTGCCAGTAATGACATATGGTACGGAAACGTGGTCGCTCACCATGATGATTTTGTTGTCTAACATAAGGCGAAAACATTTTTTTTTGGATTTATTTTCATTATTTTTTTAAATCTCTGAGCAAGTGTTCTGGCTATCAATTTTTTTTTTATTAATTAATAAAATACCTTTCATATGACACCTCATTTGTCTAAATCGGTTAGGTAGTTGTTGAGCTACATTTAAGAAAGCCTACTCAGTCGCGTTCGTCAGCAAACACGCGTGCACCGCGACGTTCGCCCCGCCCGTGGCGAAATGTCCCTGGCGTACTCATTTATGAACCGATTCTAATAATTCAAAAAGCATTATATAGAGGATGAATGTAGCATTTTCAAACATATGAAATATTTTTTAAAGAAATGGCGTCTTTCATCGAGTTTTTTGAAGTTAAAATAAAAATTACTTTTTCAAAAATACTATATTTTTGGAAAAACTTTTTAATTGTTTGACTTACACATTTCATTACTTGAAACAAATTAATGGCAATATAAAGAGCTTTCATATGATACCCCACTTGTCTAAACCGGTTAAGTAGTTGTTGAGCTACACTTAAGAATGTCTACACAGTCGCGTTCATCAGCAAACGCGCGCGCGCCGCGACGTTCACCCCGCCCGCGGTGAAATGTCCCTGGCGTACTCATTTATGAACCGATTCTAATAATTCAAAAAGCATTGTATAGAGGATGAATTCAGCAATTTCAATCATATGAAGTATTTTTTAAAGAAATGGCATCTTTCATCGAGTTTTTTGCAATTAAAAAAAAATGACTTTTTCAAAAGTACGATTTTTTAAGAAAAACTTTTTAATTATTAGACTTTCACATTTTATTCCTAAAAACGAATTATTAGCAATTTAAAGAGCTTTCATTTGACACCTCATTTGTTGCAATACGTTGAATAATTAAAGAGATAATCGATAAAACTTGATACCACCAACCGCCATCTTTGTGACGTCATAGTTACCCCCTCCACCACTTTAGAGAGTGACGACATCGAGTTTCATACTCGGGAGACGTCACTGAATCCAACGATACCAGTCGTCGGTAGGCGACTGCTCGTACAAACGAACTTCGTTATTTGACGACTTTTTTCAAATTGGCCTCTCTACTATTATAGTAAACTAAAGTTTATTCGTAGCGATGACCTGTATATAGGTACTTAAAGTCAGATGTAGGTACTATTACGATTATAGTAACTTTTTTTATACCACACTACTGGTCCAACTGTTTAATTTCGACTCAAATTGTTATCATTATTAATCATACGAGCTTAACTCGACGAACGCTATTATTAAAGTAAATATTTACTAAATCTGACATTTGATTAAGAGAAGACTCGGCGTTATTGCCTCTCTTAAGTGTGTGTTTTTGTAAAATACACATAAATTACATTGAAAGTGACTTGTACACAATATTGGACGCCGAGTGGAGTAAACGCGGTGGCCGCGCCGACTAACGGTCCTCACCTATAACCGTTCAAGCTACTCCGATCCTACATTAGAAGGTTTACTTAATTCGATACGCCACTAAAATTGGACTCGAGACGAAATCGACCTGTAATGAGGGACTTTAAATTAATTTGGAGCTTTAGTTTATGTATAATTTGCGCGTCATTCCCCTCTAATGCGTTTTAATTCGTCTACTTTACATGCGCATCTTTAAGCAGCTTACTGACTATTAAAATCAATTTGTTCTCGCCGTCAAAATCGTTTCGAAGTTCCATGTTCTGTGGAAATGATGTAATGGCTCTTTGGATGAGGCCTGTCCAATTTTTACTTACCTACAGCAGAAAGTGCTGGTGGTCCCATTGGGTAAACTTTAAATGTTATTCGGTTTTAAACGGTCTATTGCATTATAAGGAAGTGACTTAAAAAGTATTGTACCTACCTACATTATACATCTGAAATAACTATCACTGTTCTTCATCACAAAATCTTATAAAACTAAACTAGTAAAGCCTACTTTTTTCAATTAAGAAATAAGATTTATTCGTATGTTGTAGGTACCCAAATTGTTGTTACAATATCCAGTCTCTTCAGTATATTAGTTTTTTTTCGATAATTCATACGTATCGATTTTATAATCACACAATCAGATAGCGAACCTGTAAAACTCATTGCTGATTAAGGGCATGAATTATCGATTCTCGATAGAGGATCACATCGATAAGGCTATCATCAGCTCGACCGGTCGCAATGCTGATTAAAAAGCAAATTGAAACGCTTCGTGTCAAGCACTATTAATTTTTACGGCCAACGCGAGGGTGCATTCATTTATGTATGAGTCATATTTATCTTGGCTACTGATATCGAAACTTGTTAATTTGATATTGTGAGAAATGTTATTGGAACCTACAATAGACATTTTTTAAAACCTGACTGTGGCTTTATAGGCCTGGCCTAATAAAGCGATAGATGTGTGCGGTTGGAGAGTGGCCTGGGGAAATCCAGGGGAAACCTCCGACACGACCACGCGGGCGGTTTAAACACTCGAATACTCTTAGAGTTTGCGCTCCAGTGAGATTGGTTGAGCGCTTTCAACCGAATCTGAGGTGTGACAGTGGAATCGAGCTACTGGGAGTTTTGCCGCTGGTTCACTAAACCTAGCCTCGCTGAGAAGAGTCCAGCAAGAAACTCAGCTAGGCCCATGGACATCAATTAAGTGCTTCCAAATACATACATATTTAAATGTTGATTTTCAATGAGATGTCTGGTTTTCTTTCTAGATTTATGATTCACTTTTCATAAGACGCACACATGTTAACATTTATTGCATTCAATAAATCTACAGATAAATCAATAATAATACATAATTTATTTCTACACTAAAATTTCTGTCCGAATATTGAGATGAATGTTGCCCCAATTTAAACGTGAGCTCCCGAATGCTCAATTATTTACGACTCCGTCCGTACTAAAATGCTTTGCGATGCGTTATTTTTAATTATATTGCAGTTTATTGGCTTAGTATCATAAAGTGATAAAGGAAACTTGTCCGCTAACAAATTAATTGTAAAGTGGGGTCGTAAAGTTGTAGTCTTAAGTCAGCCGCGCATCAGAGCGTGCCTCGAATGGCGAGGAATGGCGGCGGACCACCGGCCGCGGTGCTTTACTTGCAGGGATTTATTGTTATAAAAATAATGTATCATCGGCGTGAGATGCGCCGACGCACAATGCCCGTAACAAGCGCCCACCGGCGCCGCTGCCGCCGGTCGCCCGCTGAAGCCTTTTGCCCTACTTAGAGACACACGCATTGGTCGCTTTTATACTTTACCGTGGACGTCCACGGCACGATAAAACTCTTTGGTTTCATTCACAATTAGTCTTTAGTCTATAGTCTATGGTCTATTTATGAATGAAACCATAGAGTTGCCGTCGCCGTCGATGATAAAGTATAAATTCGTCCATTTTCTAAGCACTCTGACACAGCAGCAGAAGAAGGGTTAGGATTTTTGAGTGTGTGTATTTATGTTAGTATCTTTGCTAGTTGGCCACGTTTTGGCAGCTTTAACATCATACATATTTGTTGCATTTGGTTAGAAGACAGTTCAAACAAGGAATTCTACCACTTAAGAAAACTTACTAACTAACGATTATATGAAACCAATTAACGTTCAATGTCATTCAAATTCTCTCGCCTGATACGAGTATCAATTACTCTGTTGTGTGAGAAATAACTATTAAGAGTGCAAAAATATGTATGTATGTATGTAAATACTTTATTGTACACAAGACAAGAAAAAGAAACAATACAGACAAAACAGATTATACATGTACAAAGGCGAACTTACCCCTGTAAGGGATCTCTTCCAGTTATTCAAAAATAATTTAGGTACACTAGGTATCAATAAAACTTTTTATATGTATTGTATAAACACAGCCGTAAAAAATATTATCTGGTTCTATCTATCGATTTATCACATTTCAATCAATTAATTGGATCAGCAGCACCATCGTAAAGGAATATCAAAGTTTGAATAATTCCGTTATTAATGTTTGTAAACGACTAGTTCTGTAACTAGTACCGGTTGGAGCCGGGGCCACAATTAAATTCTATTAACGCGACAACACTAATATGTAATTAGGCGACAGCGACTGCGACAACGAAGTCGCCTGAAATATCTCTCATTCTTATTTGATGGGGCCGCGGGCAATAAGGGTTGCTAACCGGTCGAAGTAGCTGGTCTTGCTGCGATTTCTATCTCCTCGCTGCGGCGCAGACAGTAGTCATTAAGCCGAACTGTTTCAGTCACTTTGAATCTTGGGTGTTAAATTAGTGGTACTTTAGCAATTTAATCACAGCCACCATACGATTGGATATTTTGTAAATTGTGTAATTAAGTAATTAGTATTCTAAATATATTGATAATCTCATCTTTTGTTACTATTAAAACTAAATAGTGGTTCTGTAAGCTGTAGACATCGCGAGTGTTTTTTTAATAAAAAAATAAATAAAAAAATCAAAATAATTATTGAACCTCCTCACGAAATTTCACGAGAATCGGTTGAGAAATTGGACCTGTAGAGGAGAACAACCGGGAGTCCGCAGGACATCCGGACAAACGAAAGCATTTTTGTCGAACCTGAAGAAGAGACCACTCGGTCAAAAAAATAACCTAACCTAAAAATTAAGTTTGACCAACTTTCCTGTAACTGAAGTAATTTTCGGCATGTGTATTACTGTAGATGTTACATGCCAAATTTCGCTTACCTGCCCACTTACTCCCAAAATAGTTGTTCGTTGAAAATAATGAACGGCTAGATCTGAATATTTATTGAAGTAATTTACTAAATGTATTTATATCAAGTTCAACCCGCCGACGACATTAGAGCGAGCGAGTACCTTTGACGGAATCATTTTTTACGCAAATTGCCGTGGCCCTAGTCTAAGTACAACTTACTTACCCTGCTATTAACTTCACCATGACGAAACTATTAAAACTAACATGTCAGTCAGTCATCTAGCAACCCTAGTGCAGTTATGAAAGTTTTGTTGCAATAATTATATGGCACAAACGCTGAGAAGTGGCCTGGGCGGCTATACGACCCTGCTAGTTTGAAATGGCGTAAATATTTTGCGATTCAAGAAGACATAGGTCCTTACTCATGGATGGTATAGCTCGCGACACTATTAATACAGCCACGACAAGCGTTTGATTGCAAGTCCCCGTCAGGGCACCACACGTTGCCGCACACTTAGTACGACAACGCCCCAAGTACCTATGAACCTCATAGCCAGATACGACGCTCTTGTGCTAACTGGTCAATGTTATTACAGGTTCCACCGTACGATACATACTAATATTAATTACACTTAAACTGCAGTTTATAAAAAATCCACTTGCCTTGATTAGAGCGCTTCTGTACTTAATTACATAAGCATAACTAGTTTTTAAGAAATAAAATCGCAGTAAAAGTGCGGGACTTGTCTGTCATCATCGCTTGGCATGTTCTCAGACTTACTGTAAATTAATGACACCAGAAGGTCCACTCCTCGTTTATAAATGTACGACATCTATCTATAGTGAGACTGGAAACTAAAGGTATTAATCCTGAATGACGCAATCGATGCAAAGGCGACTTCGATAGGAAGATAACGGATGACACGAGTTTCATGGAGGGCCGTGGATGACGAATTGACTGTGGCTGTGTGATACCTACTGTGTAGCTGCTGGCAAACATTGAAATCGTGCTTGGCCAATGGTCGCGTGTTGTAGCTTAATGTAGGATTCATTAAATATTGAAGGCTTCTTTTGTGTTCATCAAAGGTCGTAGGTTCATCGTTAATGATGACGACAATCCTGTTATGACGCAGGCTTGGCCATGATTAGAGACATCATTTTAGTACGAGTGTGATGATCGAATTCGACACAAGCTTCATTTTACAAGCCTTGCAATATCGCCCGGATTATGTACATTGTACATACATAACTATTATCACGTACTTACGCCTGATTCCCGGATGGGTATAGGCATAGATTATTGACTTCGATTTGCCGTGATTGAGATTTTGCCACACGCCCTTCGCTTCTCACTCATAAAATTATTCGTAGCCATCTTATTTTAGCCAGGTGGCTGAGCTTTGCTGGCCCAACATATTGGCCAAACGTACCTAATGAACGATGTTGGCACTTGGTCCGTCGCGATTACACGAACGCTTTATCAACGCTACCGCGACGAGGTTTGATTGCGAATGATAAATAGATGCCAATGAAGCGGTCCCAGGGACTTATGGAAACATAGCCTCTTGAAAACATGCAGTAATGAACCCTTTACGAATAGGATTACGGCTGATTTCCCTTTGGTGGTCACGACCAGTAGTTCCACACAAGCACGCATAATCTCGCTTGTCAGACAGTGCGTATACAATTTCGCTGATCTAACCCTGATAAACATTGTTACTTGCGGACTTAGGTCTTGGAGTAGATAAGTGATTAAAGCGCCAAGTATAGCAACATTATTTTGTAGCATAAATGGCATTATAATATTACGTATGGGTCACCAGTTCACCACATTTAAGTTAATATTATTTAAAGATGTCTCAGCCTACATTGAGAAGATGACTGAAAGTAGTACCTATACTTTTCCTGATCCTTCACCATGACACCATTTATACATAAATAAAAACACAAAATTAATATATAAATTAGGCAGGTAAATTTATACATATACAACCAGAGGTGGGCACCGTTAATCAAATTGTTAACTTTGTTAATTGCTAATACGTTAAAGAAAAGTTAACTTCGTTAAACGTTACATTTTGAAAGATTTAACTGAAGTTAACATTAATCGATAATCCGTTAACTTTTGCTTGAATTTTTTTCATACGCCTTTGAGTTAGTATCTAGTTTATTAATAATATATTAATATCATATATAGGTCTTTGTCATCTTAACGATATCCCGATTTCATAATAAAGGAGCTCCGTCAAGTTAGTGGCCAATACTAAAATCCATGAACCACACGGCTAATATTATGCTCAGGTAAGCACCTTATAAGTAACTAGCTGTTGCCCGCAACTTCGTCTGCGTAGAGCTCGGTTTTTAGTTAAAACATCTTAATATCCAGGAAACGGTATAATAATTGTGGTACTTTTACCCGGTGAGACCAAATTATTAATATGCTGTACAGATATAAATCGGTCAACTCAAATTCTCAACCCCTCTAAAATCCCTTACCTACTTATCGGTTAAAAACTCTCATTTACTTGCTATTTTTTGTGTGAGTTGGCACGTATCTTGTCGTTTTCTCTTCGTTACTGTACGTATTTAATTATGGACCTGTACCTGTAGAAATTTCGTTTCAAACATCTATCCAAATCCACAAATCCTGAAATCATTTAAAGTCTTTTTGTGAAATGAAAGTCTCTCAATTAAAATAATGTTGCTCTCCATACAAACTTTGAACCCCTTTTTAACCCATTGGGGGGATGAATTAAAAAAAACGCCGAAATTTGTTTTGTTGTATTTAAACAGAGACTCTGTAAAAAATTTGAAGTCTCTCTATTAAAAAAATGTTGCTCCCTATACAAACTTTGGTCCCCTTGAGGGGATGAATTAAAAAAAAACGCTGAAATTAGTTTTGTAGTATTTAATTTAAACAGTTACTGTAAGAAATTTTAAGTCCTTCACTCAAAAAATTTTCGCTTCCAATATAAACTTTGAATCCCTTTTTCACCCATTTAGGGGTTGAATTTCAAAAAACGCAGAAATTAGTTTTGTTTTATTTAAACAGAGAGTCTCTGTAAGAAATTTGAAGTACCTCACTTAAAAAAAATTTGCTCCCCATACAAACTTTGAACCCCTTTTTAACCCCTTTAGGGTATGAATTTCAAAAAACGCTGAAATTACTTTTTTTGTATTATTATAAGGAACTTTCATACAAAGTTTGAAGACTCTCACTTTAAAAAAAAATTGCTCCCCATAGAATATTTCACCCCTATTTTCAACCCCTTAGGAGACGAAAATTTTGAAAACGCAGATATCACTTTCATTGTCTTATTTTAAGGAGTCTTTGTACAAAGTTTCAAGACTATACCTTTAAAAAATTATTGCCCCCCATACAAACTTTGCACCCCTGTTTTACCCCCTTAAGGGTGGAATTTCCAAAAATCCCGTCTTATCCCTTGCCTCCGTTATATAACCTAACTATAGTGTAAATTTCAAATTTCCAGGACCGGCAGTTTCGGCGGGGCGGTGATTAATCAGTCACCCATCAACTTTATATATATAGATATATAAAGTATTTAGTCTCCTAATTCGGGTATGACAACAGTCACACAAATCGGCCACGGATTTTCATCACCCGATGGACGTGTCCCTTAGGCCAGAAGTGTTGTTGGCACTGTACTATCGAAGACAGACTTAACTGACCATCCGTGAGCCTTATTGCAACGAGGTAAGGCCCACTTATGGTCAGTTAACCTTGACGTCGATAGTAAAATATCTATTCTTTTGGCGGACAATACAATACAATACATATACAATACCTTCAACCAAGTTAATCCGTCCGTCCGTTTTCATAGGAAAAGTTAACGGAAGTTAATGAGTCCGTTAACAATTATTGGAGTTTTATAACTTCGTTAATTAACGATTAACGTGTTAATGCCCACTTATAAATACAACTTATCAACTTTTTATTTAAACTATCCTGAACGACATACGGAGCATAAGTGTATTATTATTTAGTGACCGAGTTAAGAAAATAAGTACCATAAAAAATAAATCTTTGGCATCCCGTTGGACTCTACATTTTACAATAAAAATGTCGAGTTGTCGACAATGATCACTCATAACAACTCGACAAAACATACAGATGAATTGAGAACCTCCTCCTTTTTTTGAAGTCGGTTAAAAATTACAGATTACCTGTCATCTTGTAGCATAAGAACGTCACATTTTTTATTTAGACGGTTTCGTATTACATATTAGTTAATCAAGCAATTTTTTACGGTAGCCTTAAGACATCTTCGATTCAATAAGTATCGGGTGTCATTAATATATTTTGCAACACCGTATCAATATTATTTCGCTCCGCTGAGATTTGATGCCAAGTAATTAAGTCAAATTAAGTGGAGTTTTAAAACATTTAACAATCATTTTAACAGTGAGTCATAAATTGACATTTGCTGAATAGGTTCTATTTCAGACAACGCTATCACTGACGTCACCAACATTTTAAGGTTAAAGGTTACCGTTTCTGATTAATGAGATATAAATAATTAATCAATGAAATAGAAACGTAGGCATTTTTGGTGATCTGGGTGTGGCATTACAGACATAGATAAGATCGTTGAAATCCTGACTAGAATTTGATTTGGACCGAGTATTTCTTCAGTCCGAGTGTTTCAATTTGAGTTCAAGATCCCACTTTGGTTAGTTTCGTTAAAATATCTGGTTCCGGTTTCGGCCTAAATATTTGGTTTCAGTTTCGGCCGAAAAAGAAGCAAAAGCTGAAACCGAATTTCGGCTTTTGCTTCTTTTTCGGCCGAAAATCGGCCTCCTGTATTGGTACCTATATGTATTTCTTTGTCGCACTTCGCTAGTGTTCGTCTTACCCCACCTCACCGTAATATTGTTTTATGATTGCGCCGTGATCGCGGGCCCCTTGAAGGCACTAATTAATTGAGAACACCACCGCGCGTGTCGGTACATCGACTGATTTACGGCGGGCCAAATGTTTCCCGAGTTCACTCAGCTCCTTTCATTAATTTCGTTTAATTGTTCTTCGAGAAGTCATATCGTTCAAGATGTTGCAATGTGATTTATTGATAGTGAGGTAAAGAGAAAATATTTATCTTTTGATTCTATCTTCTGAAATATTTATCTTTGAGAGCTGGCTGTTATTTATATATTATGTATAAATAAATTTGTCAAAATAGTCGACTTGTATGATTTACTTAGTATTTGTCACGTAGTAATGACTTTAACTTACGGTTGCTGACGCTAAGCGCTAAGTTAATTTTGTTTAAATATGCGGTTTTTTTTCTGAACAGAAAAATGTAAATTTGTTTATATTTAGATTACGACAACCTCTATTTCCTCAATCCTATCCTGACATCGCCATGTTTACATTGTTGTAGGTAGACCATAAATTACTGCACTATCGGAAAACGATGTGTTATGCCCAGTTTAGCCTACATAAATACAAAATAGTGTTACATAATGCATTGACGGCTGCATTTTATTGTAGAATTTGGAGAATAAATATTTTCTTTATATCAGTAGGGCATTGTTGGGCGACAGTTAACGGTGGCCACACGCGCGCTCGTGAGGCTTTATGGCGCAGTCACCGGCGCCCACTTACCTACACGAGACGGTTCCTGTACGACTCATTTGTTAGATCACGTGTCAGGGGGCCGATTTTTGAGTGTCGAACGCTCGACTTTTCATTTCACTCGAGATCTGTCAAAAAACTATGATGATTTGACAGATGTTGAATGAAAAATCGAGCGTTCGACACTCAAAAATCGGCCCCCAGGTGCGGTTCTGTACTAAAATATATACCTAATAAATAACAATTTAATAAAGCCATTCGTAAAACATGAAATAAAATTATACTTGAAAGAATATTACCTACTCAATTCATATTTGGATACAGTGTTTTTTTTTGCATTGGTGTGATTAAAATACATTTAATATCTAGGTACTTACATGGAGAAATACTCATACTCATACTCATTTATTTATAAAATGTGAAATTTTACATGTCAAATAGATAAAGTTTACAATATTAAGGTATGTTACTTGAATTCATTTTCAAATATGATTAAGTAACTTATATGGATACATATTAAAATTGTCAAAATGTCAAGGTTTTTAAATATAATATAGTTAATGAATTGTGAAAATGTCAACGTTATACATAAACGTTACGTTACACGTACGTACGTTTACGTTATACGTTAATAGTTGTTATTGATTATTTTCTAAATGAGCAAGAGTGAGATAACCTATCAACTAGCTGGTGGCAATATTAAGCAAAATTTTACATCCATTTTTGTGTAATACACTTGTGAAGTTGTGAATCTTGAATGACTTTTCCGAAATAATATAGCATACGTCTCGTGTAAATGGGTTTCGGAAATGATCGACCACCGGTAATGACGCGGTACCTACAGCGCTTCATTGTTCTCTCTTTTGAATCTGTTGTGATAAGAGCTACTTCAACTCAAACTTGTACTACCAAATGTATAAATCCGACCATATCATTTATTTCTTTTTGTTCACGCCTGACGCCTGTACTTTGTGAAAATATTCCATAGTCGCTTCTAGCTGAACAACGTTTATTGTTATGGTGGTTGCTTGTTTACTTATGACGTTTTTCGTATCAGTTGCCTTGGCAATTGTTGTTTGGATATATTGAAACTTGAAACCTGCATTGTTTTGGTCAAATCTGTTTCGTGGCTGCCAAGCCCATAGGTGAACTAGGCCAATAGCTTACTAAAATGGAGCCACCATTATCACTACTATGGGAGAATGACGTAAACCAGTTAAATTGCAATATTAAATTGCATCGGCCACCGGCATTACTTCATCTAACAGTGGGATACCTCTTAAGGACATTTTAATGATCGATGGATTAATTTTCTGTCCATGTGTTGGCTAAGTAAGCCGCTATAGACAATCAATCTGGGGGCTGATTTTTGAGTGTCGAACGCTTGACTTTTCACTCGAGATCTGTCAAAAAGCTATGGTGTTTTGACAGATGTCGAGTGAAAAGTCGAGCGTTCGACACTCAAAAATCGGCCCCCTGTGGTCTATTTTCTAATCAGTACAGAAGGTATAAAATTAATTTGCAGTGGTGCGTAGAACTGTATTCAGCACAATTTGGCTTTCAATCTGTGACGGACCCCAGCATGTTATGAAAATATCACCATGAATTTATGTTCTCTTTCTTTCCAAATGAGAATATCGCTGACATTTGACTGAATTTTGATGAAGGAGATAGGTATGTCACATTTTGTACCTAACTTGAAAATCTGTCCTGTTCTGCGATTGCTTCCACTTTGCCCAGACAATGTCAGCACGAGTGTGCGAAACCTAGTTATTGAAAAACGACTGGATGTAAAAGAGATGAAAGAAATTGAAGCACGCGTGTATTGGTAAACAAAGTATTGACAGTGTATAGGGGCCTATGAGTTGTTGTTGTCCCGTGCGTCATGTAGCCGGAAAGGTTAGGCGAACGTCCAACGTTACAATTAATCAGGGCGATGTAATTTTGCAGTTGAGTATGATTGTTATTATTGGGGCATACTCGGTGATCGGAGCGGTCACGACGCGCTGACCCCGTCAGGGTTGTCAAATACCTCATTTTAACGAGATATTTATGTCATTAAAAGAGGCTATGTTTGTTGGGTTATTAAATTTGAAGATTCACTGTGTTGACAGTGGAAGAGACAAGTTTAGGTCCCTGGCTCTCAACAAAGTGCATCCTCGGGAGCTCTGCCAACATTGCTAACCTCCAGGAACACAACTCTACATACCTGTACGAGTGGCGGAGCGTCCATACAACTCAATTTCCACCGGCTTGCCTAATTTTCAACCAGTCTTTTACTATGGCTCATGAAGAATAGGAAAGGCTAATTATTTCCGGCTTCCCTAGGAATATTTTTGACGCGCCGCCACTCTCTCTCTCTCTCTCTCTCTCTCTCTCTCTCTCTCTCTCTTTCAGCATATTTGCGTCCACTGCTGGACATATGCCTCTTCCAAGCCTTTCCATTTGTACAGTAAATAATCTGTGGTCTTTTGGAAAGCGGAGGTAATACTTCCCCAGTTTTGCTGAGCCCTAACCTAACATAACCAAACCTAACACTCTTAAATTCTGTTTTACAGAAAGTCAAAACAAAGCTTATGAACGGTTACCCCTGTAGTTCGTGCACTACGAGTACTAATACGGGTCGTTTGCGCTCGCGCCGCCGACCGCGTGGTTACCCAATAAAATTAATTTCACTTAATGCTCATCGATTATTGAATGTAATAATTGTGCGCTTTGGCGTTTCGGAGGTTCGTGATAGATCGCCGCCGCGGACCCCCCGTGACTCGGCTATCAACGACCTACTGATTAAATTCTGTAGCGGCATTTTGCAACTGAAAACCATAAAGTAAGCAGCGCAATTTTATTTCATATGCGCCATTCAGTAAAAGCTCTTGCAAAAGCTGATGTATAGAAGATTTTAAATTTGAAACTCTGCGCCTATATGGATGCTACAAAATGGAAAAATGGTACTACGAGATATCTCGGGACAACATTTGGCAGCTACGAAACCTCGAAACTTTTGGACTTTTATTCGGTTTCTCGCTATTTAACTTCTTTCATGTTTTTTGGTAGGTAATTTTATAAAGGGTTTGCAACGCGCACGTGTCTCCTTTGGAGTTGAGAGCGTCTATAGGCTGCGGTGTCCGCTTACCATCAGTTGGACCGTACGCTTGTTTGCCACCGTCGTTTTATATAAAACTTTAGGCTAGGATGAGCATCAATATATGAGCGAGAAACCGAAAAGAGTCCATAAATGTCGAGGTTTCGTGGCTGTCAAAACTTGTCCCGAGATATCTCGATATTAGATAGCATTTTTGATATTTAATCAGTAGGTACGTTGGTATACACAATTTAAAAAAATAAAATCTTCTACAACACCTTTTGCAACATAGCCCTTGGCGTTGAACCACTGGTGTAATAGCCAAAATGTCGAAGGACTTCAGTATTGCTGGCAATTTATGGCTGGTTATTAACCTACCTATTACTTGCATTCCACTTAAAATTATACTTGGTGGTTGGCTACGTGAAGTTTGAGTGTCAAGACAAGTAAGTTGGAATTCTGATATGGATGTTTCTGATGATCATGGGGCCCTGTTGTTACCCTTTTAAGAACTAATGAATGCATTTCATTTGAGACTTTCCAAGGTTTTTTTTAAATAGGATACTTTTATCCTAGAAATCATTCTTCAAGGGGATAACCTGGGCGAAGGCATGAGCAAAATATAGTTTACACGTCAAAATAACAATATTGGATATAATTAATTCCGTACGCAGTTGCGGGCAGAAACTAGTTTATGATAAAAGAATATGTGATATTAGTACCGACGGCCCTGGCTTCCCCAGTAACATTGACAGTGAAGAGTAATGAGCGACGAACAGCCTCGAACAGGGCTTATTCACAACGCTTGACGTGACCTTAGGCCAACCAGCGTAAGTCAGACCTTCGATAACGAGCTCTCATTACGAATCCCGGCATCAATATACTAGAGATGACTGGCGACGTGAGTTGAAGCATGTTGTAAATAGCATACATAGCAGCTAACAGCGTACACAGTGCCAGACGACGCCAGGAGGCACTGGTAGCGGCGCATCTCTGTAATAGCTGTCCGTGTAACCCATCCATAACGAATTTCTTATTCATCGATATTAATACGACGACATGACAACCACAGTACAAATGAGCCAGCCAGCCGCTCAAGGCAGACTTTATTTATGTGAATATCTACTGATCCGCAATTAGTAGCGGTATAATGTTACAGTACAGGTAACACGAGGTATTTGGTCTTGGACGGCTTTGTTTGCTAGTATAAAGGTTTTGTTTAGTTGGTCTTCTTATTTGTGCCTATAAATATGATGTAGCTTAATGCCCTCGACTTCGTACGAGTAAAAATTATAGCATAGGCACCTACTTATTTTATTTTATCTGTAAAGGGCGTTTTCAGTTAATATTGTTTTGCTGATTTCACTATGTGACGTTTTCCCAAAACTCTTATGTAGATCGTGAAACTTTTATATGATTCAAACTTGAAATATGTGGAAGACTGGGGAATTTTTTTTTTCTATACAATTGATCATACACATAATTCCAACCAGAGTAAACCAAATTTCCAAAAAAAAAGTAACAGCTTTTGAGTAAAAAGGCCCACAAACTATACCTACATCTAAAAACAAACTCCTTATAATATTATATTCTATTTATTACAACCATATTACAAAAACTGGAAAAAAATATCAAAATTTGTTTGCAAGTTTCTGTGTCCGTCCAAAATATCTTGTTGTTCTTGAAAATTAAGGTACTTGTTTAGCGAAAAACATTCATGATTATGATGCCACAAACGATACATTACTATTAGTAAACGGGACTAAGGCGACTTCCTGACTTGGCGGGGCGGGATCGATATGTGACATTTTCTTCTTTGACGTAAACTTACTGACGACGCAAAGATTCTCACTTGACATAATACTGTCAGTATTACGTTTGCGCAGTAGTAATATCATGCGCAGAAGCGGAGCGGAGCGCCTAAGGCGACTTCCTGATTTGTCGGTGCGGAGGCAGTACGATATGAGAAAAGAGTCAAATGTCAGTGTCAGCTGTCAGTCGACGCGGTACCATTTTTTACTACGCCCCTACATTTAAATGAGTGCTTCCTGACTGGCGCGGGATGCGTGTTAGCGGGACGATGCGTAGGCGGTACTGCTCCGCTTCTGCGCATGATATTACTACTGCGCAAACGTAATACTGACAGTATTCTGTCAATTGAGAATATTTTCGACGTCTCAGTAAGTTTACGTCAGAGAAGAAAATGTCACATATCGATCCCGCCCCGCCAAGTCAGGAAGTCGCCTAAGGCGACTTCCTGATTTGTCGGTGCGGAGGCGGTACGATATGAGAAAACTGTCAAATGTCAGTGTCTACTGTCAGTCACCTCAGTACTACTTTTTACTGCGCCCCTAGATTTAAATGAGTGCTTCCTGACTGGCGCGGGATGCGCGGTATAGCGGGACGATGCGAAGGCGGTACTAGTCCGCTTCTGCGCATAAAATTACTACTGCGCAAAAGTACCTAATACCTACTGACAGTATTCCGTCAAGTGGGAATCTTTGCGACGTCAGTAAGTTTACGTCAAAGAAGAAAATGTCACATATCGATCCCGCCCCATCAAGTCAGGAAGTCGCCTTAATCGCGTACAATAAATTTAATTCCCTCTTTGAGTAGAAATGATGCAGTCGACAAATTCCTCGAGTTTAGTATCCTGATTATCCTTGTCAAAATATTCCCAAACTAATTGTAGATATATTATTAAAGTCAACCGTATTTTTCAACGAAAGGTCTCAACAGCATGAGAAATGGTTACACTCAAATAATATTATAACACTATCTGTAAAAGATATGACGGAGTGATAATGCGGCGTCGTTTTGTCATGGAAATGGTTTACACGTTACGTGGAGTACGGGGTGATTACCACAATCTTGTAGCTCGTTTGTCATTGCTGCCTTGCACATTATCAATGCAGCTATGAAAGGAATTTCAAAAAAGTTTAAGGAAATAACTTTCATCTCATTATATCCTATGTAAGATTCTATGTATATTCACAAAACATACAGCCTTCTTGGTAAGCTGACACTAAAGTCTGAGGACCCGTGTTACAAATGTTACAGTTATTACAAGCGCGTTATGCGTTAGTAATCTGAGGTACCTAAGCACCTTATTTTCTCGGGAGCTCTGGCGATCTTACTTACCATGTGGCAATGTGGGCCGTAAAATATTACCATAAAATCTATCGTGCTAGCATTACGTATGGCTGCGGTCTTCTGTTTGGTCGAGCGAGGTACTTACTTCCCTAATTGAGCGGCTCCAAATATGAGCGGAGCGAGGGAC
Organism: Cenopis cana; assembly: GCA_951800055.1. Classification (NCBI taxonomy): domain Eukaryota; kingdom Metazoa; phylum Arthropoda; class Insecta; order Lepidoptera; family Tortricidae; genus Cenopis; species Cenopis cana. The sequence goes on from OX637484.1 coordinate 9,268,460, forward strand.
ATTCCGCTGTGCCCTACCGTTTCAACGAACCCTGTAAACGTTTAACGGAAAAATACATAGGTACATAAAGTGAGTTTAATTGACTTTGCTTGTAAATTAACTATTCAATGGCTCTGACCCTCGTTTTGATCTCATAATATACACACGAGACATTCCGTCCGTTAAACTGTTTTAAATAAAGCTCGTGTTTTTCGTGAATATAAAATAAATCTTGGTAGCAGTAGAATTAATCGGGTACAATTAGTGAGTTGTGATAAGTTTTCTTTTGATACGCAAGATAAACGAACACGGTAGTAGTCGACGAAACGATCATTTTCGACGATTCACAATTTTTTGGTTTTTAAATTGGTTGTGAAATGGCTTTCATCGGCGTATAATGACTTAATGAGGCGGCTTTCTTATCGCTAGCGTGCCGCGGCCGGCGTGTGCCCCGCCGAATGGGGTCGCGTTTTGTTGGACGATTCAATTAACCACGACTGAGGTAGTATACTAGGTTTAACATAAAAGCGAATTTCCCCAGTCGCAATTGATCACAAACTATTCGTCGCAATATCGCTTTTCCGCCTTTTCTTGACCAACGGGATTCTTCACTACAACATTTCAGTATAGGCACGTTCGCGTTTCTTCGAATAAAGAACGTAGGTATTGAAATGTGTTACAGTATTCTACATTTAATAACGAATGCGGTGAAATATTCCTATTGCGAACAATCTACGTTTGTGCCCAATGTCAAAAGTAACAAAACGCTTTTGTATTAAATTTATGAGGAATGTGAGGAATAGATAACGAATGTGGTAGGCCGCTACCTATAGTTAAAAATCGTTTATGAAGAATTAAGTTCACAAAAAAGATGTAATGTAATAATATGAAATAAAAGAATATCAATATCAAAGGTACAAACAAACTCGTTCAGGCAATAATATTTGCCAATAACAAAACATTCCAGGCAATAACAATTGCATGATTAATGCATATCTTTAACCACACAGTCATCGGAAGTATAATCACTCGTATTAGTTTTCAAATAATATGCTATGTCCTAAGAAATATAAAAAAAAAATCTGCAATATTTTAAGATAAAAAATCGTAAACAAGTTTTTTTCTTTTACAATTGCATAACAATTGACAAGGGCATATTCGTATTAAATATTTAAATACTTCTGGTTCTGCGCTAACTGATTCTAACCGCTCGCTCAGGCTCACATAAAACAATCTACTTACTTAATGTAATTAAGAGTACCGTTCAAGATGCTCTTAATAATAACGCAGGTCGCATTCACGCCCCTGGAACTTGCGCCGCTCTATTAATGAACCTGATAACTTTCACCAGATGAATATCTAAATATTTAAAATGCGATAAAACATACTTTTAACGACTACCCTAAAAGTATTTTATCGGCTCTGAGACTCCGGATTCGTCCCCACCTGATACAGATTACAGAAATTACACATACATTTTCTTTTATAGCCTTTAAACATTTTTATTTCAGATTTAAATTAATTGAGCGCAAACAAGATGCAGTTTATGATTCAGAAATATGGCGTCTTATTAATCTTAAATTATGGAAGCTAATGGAGTTGGGACGGTACTTTCGTTATAATTTAAGATACGTGTAACACTTGACGCTGTTTTTCATCAATTTTATTATAATTATCCATCGTAAATATACTGAACAAAAATTACGGAACCTACTTTAGGTATGATTGGAACAATCCATCGATTTCTGGAATTTTCCAATTACGTACAGACATGAGTCATCTTTGCATTAAAAGCTAGCCTAATATACGTCTAATATATCGTAGATAAATTCTCGGTGTCTCCTCGTTCCAAATGTAATCTGAAATTATAAAGTCTGAGTCTAAATGGGTTGGCGTGAAGTCGCAGTTTGAGTTCATTATTAGGTCAATATGATCTGATAAGTTATTCCTCGCCCGCGGAGCGTGACACGTATTTGGAGTCTTTCCGAAGTCGTTAACAGCATCCCTAATGCGCTTATTAGACCGCCCGTCTCATTTTATTTACCCAAAAGTAAAATAATTACACATGTAATGTCCGATATTAATGCGCTCCGTGATGTATTTATAGCTTTAATGTACGTGTGCGAGACGACGATAATATTAAAATACTTATATATTTTTTGATAAATATTCATGAGTGATGGAGGCATTGCGATACATTACAAGGGCCATAAGTCAACGAAACGCCGCGCGGCGGAGCGCCGGCGCCGCAGTCGCGGTCGCGGGTCGCTCGCGCCCCGTCACTGCCCGTGCCCGTCCGGAACTAGCAGGGTTACCAACACTGCTATATTAGAGAACAATGAGCTTACATTTAAATAATGACTTAGGAGTTAAGCTAACTTGACCGTCAATGATTTGCTGCATCAGACGCGAACTTTGACAGCAATGCTGTGTACTGCTCGTAGTACATGAATTAGGCGTTGCCAACATGATACTTTACAGACAAAAATGTGGAATAGGAGATACGTACATGTATATTTGTATAAGTCCCTAGAGCTCCGAATGCGCTATGTTGAGACATACACACACCGAATAAGTAGATTTTTCAGGTATGTATAAGTTCGAATTTATCATCAGTGCAATAGTTTCAAAGTGTTATTAGGTACAAAATTATAAGTTAATTCATTGTCTGCGTGTCTTCATTGTGTAAGCATAATAGTCTAATCAACAACACAGAGTTCGTCTCGTGTTCCAAATGAGGAATGTGTAGAATTAAGAAATATTTTAAGCCAAGCCAACCCTAGTCATGTAACACATCGTTTATAGCCAATCGACTTTGTCTAGCGACATGTCCGCGCAGTGAGACTTCATATTTTTATGGCAGTATCACATAGCATTTTACAATTCTACCTGTCTACACATAATTTAAATGTCGGTACTGTAAAAGTATTTCTACGTTTGATTGTGGCTATTAACTTTCCATTGTGAGAGGAATTTGTCCTTGCTTTGTTTGTTTAACTTAAGCATAGTTTTAAACACGTTTCATTAACATAATGAAGCATTTTATCTTGTTTTGTAACTAACATCCCCCGATACATTCACATGAATTAAATCACATTGATATAACACAGGTTTGTGTTTCCAGGGAAATTATTGTCGGTTGTCATTCTAGACAACTTAGTACCTACTTAATGGCGACGAGAGAATGCCGGTGTTTAATAGCATGTAACAGGAACACAGCAAAGCGCAGAAACCGCGAAATTAAACTGAACCAATGCTTTGACTTAGAATAGGTAAAATTTCCTTACTTACCTTTATTCTGTGTTTTTCTCAAGAAAATTGTAGGTATTTAGAAGGTACCTACTCAATTTATAAAGTCTGTACCTACCTACTAAATACCTACCATTTGCTTGAGAAATACACAGAATAAAGGTAAGGATTAAATTTTACCTAAATCAAAGCATTAGTTCAGTTTAATTTCGCGGTCTCTGCGGTCAAATTTGTTGTGAAGAACCCGATAGAAGGGATCGCGGATTTTAAGCTAGCGATATAAATTAGAGCCTGATTTTTATGGCTAAAACGTTGCGGTTGACACAGTCTGCGGCCATATTTTAGGCGACTTCCTGATTTGCCACTGCGGAGGTGGAACGATATGAGAAAATAGTCAAATATCAGACACTATTATCATCACTTTTCACTCGACATCTGTCAAAACATCAAAGTTTTTTTACATATCTCGAGTGAAAAGTCGAGCGTTCGAAACTCAAAAATCGGCCCCCTGCTCCGCTTCTGCGCATGATATTACTACTGCGCAAATGTTATACTGACAGTACTCCGTCAAGTAGAAATCTCTGCGACGTCAGTTTACGTCAAAGAAGAAAACGTCACATACCGATCCCGCCCCGCCAAGTCAGGAAGTCGCCTTACCCTCACATGAAAGGTCAGCTAGCACGCGCGACGCACGCGCCAGCCCACGCCGCCCATTTGTAACGCCGCCTCGCTGCTACCGGTGTCATGGATGAGAAAAATCATTTCCATCGCATATTTCATCGAAATGATGCTCAATTTATTTGCAGGAATTAAAATGAAGATGGTCAGATCTCTTTTTGTTAGTTACTGAAAATAAAATGGCACGGGAGACATTTATATTTAGTCTGAGGTCAAGGGCCAAAATAGCATGGCCTAATGTGATCAAATTCAACAATTAAGAAACAGTTTTCCGTGGGTTCGGTGTTTGTTTAACTCCTAAAATTGATGCTAACATGGATTATGACCAAGTATGCGGTTCCTGGAATCTAGTTTTTTTATGTATAATATCACATTTTATTCCGTTTTCTATCTTGACCATCATCATAATAGAATTTTATATGTAACACCATTAACTATAACTTGGTTTCGGATTTCATTTGGTTTTAATGATCTCAATAAAATTGTAATGTATTCAAACATATAGGGCATGTAATGTTAAACTTACGACCTGATGAAATTCTGTGAATTTAAATACTCCGATACTTAATTTTAAAATGAATTGCCTCACCTCGATACCCTCCGGTTTATTTAAAATTATTAAGTTTGTGCCGACGATTTTAATTTATTTTATTTGAATTGCTGGCAGGTTAATTTGCGACCAAAAATGTAATTACATTTATTATTTAAATTATTACAAATCGACAATCAGCAACTCAATGCAAGCAAATAAAATCAATGAAGCGGAGTAGCTCTTCATTCTGCAGTTTTACGTTTATATTTTGACATGTAGATTAATTTTAAAGACTAGCCAAAATATTATCGTTGTTTTATTATTTGGAAGATGATGGTCTGATGGAGATAGATACATTGTAGTGTTAACGTTTGCTACGGATAAAAATAGAGTGTGTCAGGACATTTACTAAAAAGGCAAAATAATTTAGTTTTACGTATGCAAGTGTATAGGTACGCCCACTAGTAACTACCAAATTAATTGACACAAATTAGGAATGGCACTCAGGTAACTATTGCTATTTGACTCTCGGACTATTCTTCTTTCTGTTTTTGTGTCAATCATGATTCTGGTAGTCAATCATGATTGTGGTAGTCAATCATGATTGTGGTAGTCATTATCTAAGAATCAATAGGAAACTAGACACCTACTACTTACTCTCTACCGAACAAGACTAACAATAAGTATTTTGTGGTAGTACTCCGAAAAATTTGTAGATTTCTTTTGTAAGGGGATCTCCATGACCACTCTTGTGCACCATGATACAGGCCGAAAGTTGTCCCGTTAAGTCAGTTATGATAATTACGTGCATCTCCTTAATAAATACGAGTGCGGGTTGAGTCTTATAAAAACGAATGTTTGACCCGTGCTCTTAGCTCATGAATATTTAATATTTACAAATTATTAATCCAACACTTATCCCGTTTGCCCTACGGACGCATTCCTATTCGATAGGCCGATCGCCGCGACCGTATTATAATGATATCGGGGCTGTCACGCAGGTTGAAGGCTTTATGAAGATTAGAAAATAGAGTGCCCCCGCCGCGGCTCCACTGCGGTTCATTTGCTCTAACATTTGATCCCTACCGGACTCTATTGCAACACTGCTATAAATCTAAACACCATTTGTAATGTAATGGTAACTATCTATGTAACTGACACTACTTAAAGCGATAAATTGGCAGTGTATTGGGAAATGACAAACTGTGGGTAAAAAACAGGGTATTCATTCCAAAAATCTCCTGGGATTAATATAGGTACAAATACGATTAGACTAAGATGGTATAAATCTTATATCTTTAAACGAGCAATTCTTGTATATATATTTATAAATTTATTTATTTCGGGGATCTCGGAAACGGCTCTAACGATTTTGATGAAATTTGGTATGTGGGGATTTTCGGGGACGGGCAATCGATCTAGCTAGGTCTCATGCACGGGAAAACGCCGAGCAAAGCTTCATCATCATCATCATATCAGCCGAAAGACGTCCACTGCTGGACATAGGCCTCCCCCAAAGAGTGCCACAATGACCGGTCTTGCGCCACCCGCATCCAGCGGACTCCCGCGACCTTTACCAGGTCATCAGTCCACCTTGTGGGGGGTCTACCCACGCTGCGCCTTCCGGTCCGTGGTCGCCACTCGAGAACCTTTCGGCCCCAACGGCCATCGGTTCTACGTGCAATGTGCCCCGCCCACTGCCACTTAAGTTTAGCGATTCGAAAGGCTATATCGGTTACTTTGGTTCTGCTACGGATGGCCTCGTTTCTGATGCGATCACGCAGAGAAACTCCCAGCATAGCCCTCTCCATTGCCCTCTGAGTGACTTTGAGCCTTCTTATGAGGCCCATGGTGAGCGACCACGTTTCCGTACCATATGTCATCACTGGCAACACACACTGGTCAAAGACTCTCGTCTTGAGACACTGCGGAATATTGGACGAAAAGATATGCCGTAGCTTCCCGAACGCTGCCCAGCCGAGTCGGATTCGACGATTGACCTCTTTCTCAAAGTTGGACCAAAGCAAAGCAAAGCTTGCCCAGATATTATATTATATAATTATTAAGACAAAATTCCTATTATCTGGTAATGAGAAATCTCAATATATTAAACGAAACCGAAACATAATTACTATATTATAGAAATGCATTTCGAATTATTGGTGCACCCTATTATATTCATTTATAAAAAAAACAACCTTTTCTGTTGCTTGCCTGTACAGTGCGGTACATAAAGTAGTGCGATATTTTGAGGTTAAACGGTTTATTGAAATGTTCGTACCTCACTTATGCCGTATAACGCCAAAACGTGGTGACGAGATTACAGTATAATAATAATGTAATATAAACTCAGGTATTTTACATATACATAGTAGGTACTGACTGGTATACTGAAAGTGGCATGGTAATTCTGATGGTGACCTTTCTCGCCCAAAAAATTCAACATCCCATACATGCAGACCAAGTACCTAGTGTTGTTATATCTGCGGACGCTGCGGTTTTCTCTAAGGTGGAAGCGTACTTCTCCAGTTGAGCTGCTCCTAATATGAGCGTGTGACGGGCTTTAATTTGAGACCCTATCTCGCACTTAAATGAGATTTTTGGGACTGAAGGCTTGTTGTGTTGTCTATGTTACGTATACGTACTAAGGTACCTACTGACTCCGCAAGTTATGGTACGTTCTGGATACGGAACTATAAGCGGCGATCACATAAGAGGCATTTATCTGAATTTTAGCTAGTTGACCGATAGCCACTCACTGGCCTGTTCATTCTCTAACGAGCACAGTCACGCGTACATAAAATTTTAATACAACCGGCTACCGTATTAAAAATATTGATAACGTATATTTATGAGTTGTCTTAATAATTCAATCCTATGCGTTTCAGATAAGGTAAGTCGGTCGGTATTTTAAAACCAAACGACTTAATTGCTGTGTCTTAGTCCGATAGATGGATACACACATTCACGGGAATGCATAGGTACAACCTACTGGTGTTGGCATGTCCCAATAACTATATCCACTTATTTAATGGTTTGTGATGGACGAAATTTTTGCGCGTCTATGTATCGAAGCATGTCTGTAGAATTTTGTTCTTTTATATCTAATCATCCGTTATAGTATAGCCCGCTTTAAAGAAACTAGGTCTGTATCATGGATATCTGCTGGTAGGTACTAAGTACCTACCTAAACCTTGAAAATGGAACAAATTAAAAAACTTACGTTTTCTGCATAAGGATATCTGTGTTCAAATTTACGAATTTCAACGATGATGCCTTGATATTGTAAAGCCGAGCTACACATGACACGTGTGCAGCTAAATGTCACGTGTGTGCACTTTAATAAATATTCATGCTAAACAAATATGAGTTTGACTTTTTATGAACCTTTACACATGTAGCTGGCTTAGGTATTTTTTCCTTCTTTAAGACTTACAAAAAATGTACAACGGTTTACATGACAGATTATAATTTCTATACCTTAATAGATGTAAGAGAATGGACTCAGTCGTATTATGTAAAAGTTTTTCATTGTGTCGGCTAACATAAGTCGTCAGATAGTGGCCGCTTGGCGCGGGTCTTTTGACCGCGGAGACGGTCCGCCGGAGCCTATCTTCCGGCGAGACGGCCCGATTGTTCCGACGACTTAACATATCAATTATGTCGAACACAAAGCCAGATAAGAGGTTGAGCGACTTGAATAAAATAATTAACTGATTGGTGTTTGTATAATTCATCAAGTGGACGTTCGTGAGCGCTCGACCACTTAGTGCTGTTTTATCAGATAGCTCTCGTTACTATCTCGTAGTGAGGTAGCACACAATGGAACTGTAAATGCAGGGCGCCATTGTATGAGGCTTTTGAGCGCATTTATCTGGTCACGCAGATTTAGGGTATTATGACGGACGCGGAAGATACCGTCGCTCGGCGACTGCGCCTGCGCCGCTGTAGAGTGCCGGCTAAAGTAAACTGTCAAAACGCCTATTGTACGGTGACAGTTCGATTGTAGTGAAACAAAATGAGACGTCGTCTTATACCCACATTGATTTCCTCTAAAATGATACGTATAAGCAGCTTTTAAGCGGATTTAAGACAACAAATAACAATTTAGGTAAAATTCAGGTTCGGGAATATCACGCCATGCGATATTTGAATTCTGTCAGGGTTTGGGAAATACGGCGCGTCGATAATATATAGCCGATAGAAGCGACGGTCAAGCGTTCAGATCCCGTAATTTCGTGTAAATTATACCCACATCGAAGCACTGATACGGTGTTATTATTCATGTTTATGGGGAGTAAAGGTCGCATCTAATTATAATTATTTTAATATGTCCAGTGGGTATATTAAGAGCGGCGATCGCCAATCGAGAGCACGGCAACAACGTTATTAATAAAACACACAAGCTGACCCGTGACCGCAGCGCCGCAGCGGGCCCCGCGCGCCGCGGTCCCCGAGGCGCAACGCCATAGCACCATCATTTATGTCCACTGACGGAAATTAAAGAGAAAGGAATAAAAATGTCCCGGCTAATGTCGGGCCGGACCTCTCGCGGCGAATGTGTAATAATCCGCCTCGGGGACACGCCGCGACCGCTTCGACTAAATAATTTTAATTACATGTTATTGATATATTTTCTCCCGAAGCGGTCGATCTGTCGATAACGCCGCGCAATTAGCCGGTGAACTTTGACACGACGATTTGTTGTGGGAACGGCGAAATTGGAGCCCCGAGGCGGAGCCTTGCCACTTTGTATTGCTATACTTATTGCTTTGGATATCTGCAAAATGCAAGTTGGTCTATTGCACGCAAATGAACCAAGTTTGTAAAATTAAATGTAACATTTATGTCAAAAATTTACAGGAAAACATTTCTATTTAATCGAGCAACTCAAAGCGGTTTTCCCATTCGAGTTGTTTGCTTAAGTGCCATGAGCCGTGTTGCCCTACAAGTTCGCTGTTAATGGCGAGGACAGTCATGAATATCGGCATCGGAGCGGCGGACGCCGTCGCATAATAATCATGACTCGCGCAGCACGACGCTTAAGTTATTACGAGAAAGATTGAAAGAAAATTAGCTGTCCCAGAATAAAGCCGTAAAAATTGCCTTCATAATGGGGCACGATTAAAAGGTTGGTGCTCCGATGGAAGGCCCTGGCGGAGCAAAGCCTGGCTTAAAAAGGGGGATATATGGAGGCGCGTCAGCTTCGGAACTGTTGGCCATAACTCGCGCGTCGGGTGGCCTCGCCAGCGCCGATGAAAAGCGTTTTATCGCCAGCTGCGGCTATGAATATTTACGAGTCCTGCCCATTCCCGGGAAGTCCATCCTCAACACACCCGGAGAATCTGAATCTCAAATCAAACGCGACATTCAGAACCACCCGTTGATGAATCTCGTAGACTGCGCGACTGCGTATAAATTAGCATTTATGGCCATTGTCAGCGAGCCTTTTGGGTCGAATGTATTATTTATCGCTTAACCATTGCTTAAGCATATATCCAACGGTATACCTGCGTGACGACATAATCGAATCGCGTATAAGTATGCCTTCATGCAACATGATCCAGTAATGATAATTGATTAAAACAGATCATAACGTTATTATAATTGATGAGGGCTTGGAGTGGCTTAAAATGTCATGGTCCACCTATCCAATATTAAAGTTCATCACCCCGTGTTCATTATAGAAAGTAATAACGACGCAGATGACTATTATCATTCCCCCAAGCGCGTCTCCATTCTTCTACGATATAATTTAGGTAATGTGTATACACACGTGATTATTTGACTCCATGTGAATGCTTTTGTGATCTAGAAATATAATGACAAACTATCAAAATGTTAGTCCAACTAACGTCCTTGCATAATTGTGTGTAGGTAGCAGTGGCGGTGCGTCAAAAATATTCTTAGGGAAGCTGGAAATAATTAGCCTTTCTTGTTCTTTATGAGCCGTAGTAAAAAAACTGGACTGGCTGAAAATTAGGCAAGCCGGTGGGAATCGAGTTGCATAGGCGCGCCGCCACTGGTAGGTAGGGCTAAACCCAATTTACTCAGTGAACCATCCTATCCTACCCAAAGTCGTATCAAAGCTGATATATTAGTTACTAGCAGCGCGCGCTAGTGGTGTTATGGAGATGCGTACACGATGGCATTTGCTAGCCGGGTGTCCAATCAAAACGTTATTTGTCATGCATCCGAGTCATTGTAAAGTGTTTGGCGGTGGCGTGCACAGAATTAAAGCCACATCGGCTTCTGAATGTCGATTTAATTGCCAGATAAGTCGAGCGCTCGCGCAACACTATTGAAAGATAATGGCTTAAGATGTTATGTAGCTTATTTGAGATCCCAGATTGCGTGCGTCAGTACCGAGCACTCATATAAAACACACTCATGTTGGTTTTATTAAATCGACGTTAGCACGGATTGATTCGACGGTGTTGTATGACGCAGTAGATTTACGAGGGGCGTTATCTTTGCATATTTAAGATAACCGGCTGTTGTTCGAGACTGCAATAAGCAATATCCACAGCAGTGATAATTTCAAATGGTAGTCCGGTGGTGATCTCGAGTGGGCGCCTAAACAGTACAGGCCCTCATAAACCGACGGGTATGGTAATGTCGGAGGCACACTATCCGCTCTCTATATTATTCTCGAGCTGAACTGACAGACTGTACGAGCTCGCTGAAAGCCGTCTATAAAAGTGTCGCTTGTATCAGAACAGAATCGTTGTCATTTTGAATGATTTAAGGCCTATATGAGTGATAAATTATCTGTAGAAAAGCATTGAAGATTTATTTTTATAAATCTTACTCGTGTAGTTTGATGCTATAAAATTGAATAACACATCTATACCTTGAAAATCCGTTGAGTAAATGTTTTCCCCGTATCATTTTGAACCAACTACTGTTATATTTAATTTAATAATTATCAAGTAGGTATACACTGGCGGTCAAAAATTTCGGGTTTAAATAGCATCAATAGGTTTTGTGAAATATTTTACACTCGTTTTATTTATATTATATACTACTCTTCGTATTGCCCAACTGTATTAGGAATTTCCGGGATCATATCATAAAAATATCAATGTCCAAAAATGATAATTTTCGCGATATCTCGCTCCGTTAACGTTGTTTTTTTTCATGGATTTTACGAGTCCGATTTAAACCTGGAAACGTTACTTTTTTTGGCTGTTAATTTTGCAGTATAGATGTCAAATTAAATAAATTTAAATAAAAAACTTACAACCTCGCAGTATTTTAGGGAATATGATGGTTTTTTACCGACCATTCTTTGTCCGCGAGTGTAGATAGTTTTATCAACATTTGTAGTCTGTAATAGACTTTAGGCCGTTGATTGTTATAGATATGCTTAATAAATGAACATTTTCCAATTAATTTGGTCATATTCTTTGATTTTTACGAATAACACATGACCGAATTAAGTTAGAGTACCTGAGTTTTGAACAGTTTCATTTCAGGTATTGGCTAGATAACCCCCGTGCAATTTAGAATATGTTGTCTATCACGTAATCTTTGTCAGTATCGAATACCAGGTGAGAATATATTTAAAAGATATCCTGAAATTATTTTGCCTATATTTTGGCTAGTATGTGCACGCGCCCACGTTCTGACGTGCGTGATTTATCAAACGAGTTCGACTTGTCATTGATTCCTGACAAATCAGGGGCTTGAAGCTTACACGCTAGAACGAAGGCATATTTCGTCACGGATCTGCTGATATTTCACCAGGGCAGTAAATCGCCACGAGGCTCAGGCCGCGCGGATAAATCACGGCAGTGGGCGGCGCTCCCGGCGCTGCCCAGCTAAATAACTGCTACCGTTTACCTGCCTCTGATCATCTGATACTTGATTTAATATTGCTGCAGGAAATCCTATATTGAATCAATTTTGCAAATACCAAGGTTTGGTGTCCATGCCGGGAGCAGGTTAAAATATTCAGTGACTAAAATTTCGTGAAGGTTTTGTTGTGTTTACACAAGATTTCACACTTTTCTGCTATTATTAGCCATTCATAATTTATAGGTATGTGAAATAGCCGACTTATCTGAAAGATCTTGTACTTATCGTGTCTGCGCATGATAAAATTATTTCAGACTAGCTTTTGCGCGTCACTTTTTCTGCGTAAACTTCTACTCCCTATTTCATTCCTTCGAGGGATGATATTCGGGATAAAAAGTATCCTATATGTTACATACATGTTACCTATACTCTTCACGATAATAGGTTTGTGCACTTAAACATAATATGTATACTTATACTTATGTAATATTTGCTATTTCGAATGAATATAGCTGAACGAATTCTTAGCACTTTCCATGTAGCTTAAAAATGTTTTTAAGTGCGCAATTCCGGACCGAAATCAGACGAGATTGGTGTCAAAACAAACTTGCATTATATGAAAAGATACTTTAGCTGTTAACTACCATCTCTTCATCATATTGATGCGCTATCTATTTATATAAGGCAATTTAAAGATACACAGGTATTCCTTACCTATTCATATAATATTAATTGATGTGACTAGATGTTACGGGATGAACTTGAGCATAGTTGCCAGTTGCAAGCAGGGATAGCATAAGAGCGCGGCACGGGCGCGGCACATGATTCACAACGCCTACGACCAAATCTCTTCAGAAAACAGTACGTTCAAGTAGGACGTTCGATTATGCATGGTTATTAAGGAAGAAGGGGCAGATGTGGAGTATGTCAGTCTGGACACATACTTCAACCAAGTGAAGGAGAAAATTGGTACCGCGTCGTATCAGAAGGTTAAAAGACTGACAGAGAACCGGAAAGACTGGTGATTACTCCACCGAGAAGAGCGTAGTTCTTTAGTTTGATGATGATGATAAAATTATCCTTAATTTTAAGGATTTTAGGGTTTAATTATACTAGGGATTGTGGTGAGTCGAGGCAGGTTGTGAATCGTACGTGCGCAGGCGCGCCTTATAAATCAACCGCGCTCGCGCCGGCCCGTTCGCCGATTAATCGCAGCGAGCTCTACACAAATCAAAATGTAAATGGATATAGTATGTTAAGTGCACCGAGCCTAGTAATAATGATGTTAGCATTAGGCATATTAATTGGTTGGATTGGCGCTATCTCTTCAACGGCCAACCGCGCACGCCATTAGGTATTGCGGACGATTTTGTAAGCAACAACCAGGGGTAAAATACGAGTTGTTTTACGGTGTGTTAAGATTTCTTAAATTTGCTTTTAATTGGACGAAGTCTCCAATTGTTTTGGGACTTTAAGAGTGGACCAAATGTGTGGCAATAATAAAACAATGTCAATGTTTTAGCATTAAGATGTCGTAACTTACGAACAAGACGGCAACTGTTATGCTTATGAACGTCATATAACATTGTATTTGTGCCAGTTTTTCAGCCCACAAGATGAGCATCACCATTATAACTTTACGTAAACAGTCTATAAAGTTAACATTTATGACGAAGACAAAACTGAACAAAATCGAAACGAGCTAAACGAATACTTAACGTCGATTCGCAGCAAGTTCAAAAGGGCCGCTTCCTAAATACGGCATTAAACAGAATAACATGGTTGTTGTACCGCGGAATCATTATGGTTCGAAGGCTCATTGAAATGAAGAACCGGATCCCTAATGAAGGCCGCAAAATCAAATCGACATCGATTTCCGAGAATGCAGCGTTTATGGTGTCCCTACACGTTCAGTCTAGGATGTCTCGATTGCGGTCCGTGACTTTGCGGACGATCAGTGATCGTGTTTTCTTTTATTTAATTTATTGTGTATTAGGTAAAATTTCGTATAGGTACAGTCTTAACAGCAGATCAATAAAGTAGAAAAGCGGCAAACCTTTTTATTCCTCGAGCCTCAACTATACTTTTAGATATGTATTTACTTCCTGGCTTTATTTACGAATATCCTAAAAAATTCTGTTGACAAAAATATTTAAGAGGGTCTGAAAGTGAAAACTGAAAACTTACCCGCTTGTTTTTTTTTTGAAGTAGTTTCAATAAAGAGCGATCTTCTAGACAACATTAGTACTTATTTAGGACTTACCGAAAGAACAAGGATGTCGAAATGCTGATGATGGAACACGATCCAGATTGAACGTGCAGTGGAGTTATAATCTTTAGGCGACTTCCTGACTTGGCGGGGCGGGATTGATACGTGACATTTTCTTCTTTGGCGTAAATTCTCACGATTCTCACTTGACGGAATATTGAAAGTAGGTATTACATTTGCGCAGTAGTAACTAATATCTTGCGCAGAAGCGGAGCATTACTGTCTTCGCGTCGCCCCGCTACTGCGCATCCCGAGCCAGTCAGAAAGCACTCAAAGTAGGGGCGCAGTAAAATGCGGTATTGAGTCGACTGTCAGTTAACACTGACATTTGTCAATTTTCTCATATAGTACCACCTGCGCACCGACAAATCAGGAAGTCGCCTTACTTTACTGTATGTGTTTAGTGTCTGCTCCAGACCGGAGCAGGCGGCGCGGCGCACACGCCTCTAACGCAGATCCTTGTTCATAACTCTTACCGGCGACACGGTGAATCAGTGGTTAAACAGACCTCCAATCACGCATAGTTGTTATGAATATCGGGGTCAACATATATTAGGGATATGAGGTGATTAGAGATGTTTAGTGAATGGCTGCTGCCTTAACGAACCGACTCACCGTCTAGTTAATTGACTCCGCGCTTCCAATGAAGCCTTTGCCATCATTATGTTAAAATTTCAACCAAACCATACAATGTCGTAATACCCGACGTTTTTACGAAGGAATTATAGTAACCAAGATCCGACTTTCGCATATAAATGTAATATAGGCGATCATGCTCGTTTAAAATGTAATAGTTAATCATACTATTTAAGTTATGCGGATGGGAACATCTGGTATAATAAAACCAATGGCTAATACTCCATGGGAAAATATTGTGGTTCAATTACTAAGCTAGCGTAATGAGAGGGAACGATAAACAACTCTATTATTGACATAATTACTTCGCTGCCCGATGTATGTTTTTTAAGACAATAACATATTAGTCTTCGAACCGTTTATTTGTTATACAACTCGATTTACGTGCTGTTATATAAATACTTAGGTAACGGTACTTATAGGGCAAACTGTAATAGGTATTGACTTAATATTTCGTCTCTAGTAAAGTATAGCAATTGATAGATAGAAGTAAGATACCTATCTTATTGTGAGAATAAAGTTGGAATACCTTGAATAATTCATGATAAAAGTAACTTGTTATTGAGTCGTCTGTACTGGTTAACTAGGCGACTTCCTGACTTGGCGGGGCGGGATCGATATGTGACATGTTCTTCTTTGACGTAAACTTACTGACGTCGCAAAGATTCCCAATTGATAGAATACTGTCAGTATTACATTTGCGCAGTAGTAATATTATGCGCAGAAGCCGACCAGTACTGCCTTCGTATCGTCCCGCTTCCGCGCATCCCGCGCCAGTCAGGAAGCACCCATTTAAATGTAGGGGCGCAGTAAAAAGTAGTACTGAGTTGACTGACAGTTGACACTGACATTTGACAGTTTTCTCATATCGTACCGCCTCCGCACCGACAAATCAGGAAGTCGCCTTATTGTCTGGAATTATTTACCCATAGGTACAATTTATATGGGTAATTGTCGTAACGAAATAGTTAAAATTAAAATACCTATAGGCATAATGTACAAGCCCTATGTACAAAAATTTAGTTTTTACCCATATATTATACGTCCCACTGCTCGGCACAGGCCTCCTCTCATAGTTGACAGGGCACGGGCAATAATCCCCAGGCGGGCCAGTGCGGTTTGGAAACTTCACATATGTGTACACCTTTGAACTTCATCGAAGATATATTCAGGTTTCTCAAAGATGTTTTCCTTCATCGAAAAGCTAGCGGTAAGTTCGAAAAACTCACTGGTAGGTAGCTTCGGTGACGACCAAACTTATGGACCATGGCTTAGTAATTAAGATTAATCTACAATTTAATTTATTCCGTTGACACACGAATTTTTGTTATACAATGTATATGGGTAACTTTCGTGTCACAACCCAATCATTTAAATTGTATACGAATAAAAAACTTTAACTATGGTCCATAAATTTGTTCCTCACCCATGAACTTCGACTGCCGGAGTGAAGATGTCAGAGAGTTAACGGAAAGTCGGAAAAACAAGTGCCGCTGAATTGGCGACACGGCGTCGACGGCGAGCGGCGACAGACGTCGATTAAACTAATCGTTTAGATAAATCACACGATCGTGTTCTACACGCCGAGTAATTTCAGCCATTCTTATACCCGTGACCATGGGTGGCGAACGTCTCTTTTGATGTCTTTATTAAGATCCGATTGACGTTGATGTTTATCAATTAATTAACATGAAAATCTTTATCTACATAGGGCGATAAACATCGCATATTCAATAAAGAGCCGTATTTGTTTTGAGTGTTAATTAGACCCACGGGGTATGTGGAAATTAGTGGGCAAGTGCGTGGAATGAGTCGTCAATCATCGGCTATTACCGCGTAAATAAACATCCAGTGGGCACGCAACGCAACGCGGGGCCTACTGCCCGACGCGACGCGAGCGAACGAAACACCACGCGGCCGCGGCCAAAGAGTTGGAAATACAGAATGGATGCATTCTTCAAAATATAATTGCATTTATAGTTACCGGGGTTACTTTCTAATTGAGGGGCGATTTTAAAAATTCAGTTTTTATGTCGTGTTTATTTGGTTAACGGGGTCAGTGGTATACCTTCGTAAATTTCCTAACTATTTACTAAATTAAATCAAACTAGAAATAGTGATGATTATATAAGTGTTCAAAATCTATCAAACTAGCCTCATTTTTTCCTAAAGTACTTTACTGAACTTGTCTTTCCCCTTTTACTGAACTTGTTTTTCCAGTTTTGTTTATCTAGAACCGTTTGCAATGAAACTAATAGCTTAGTTTATTTTGTCTCATTGTACAAGTTTCATATCATAAAACACATTTAGTTTATACTACCTATTAGTCATATAGTGATCGCTTTACAAAATAAATCATAATTAGGCAATCATATCTCATCCCACCATACGCCAAAATGTTAAGAACCTGAATAGGTACATACAATAAAAACTTAACTACGTCGGGTAATTAATGAACAGTTCTCCACAAACTTCACCGATGATAAAGCACGAAGAAGGCTTTTGAAACAATGTAAAAGGCAAACACCTCAACACCCCCACTGAGTAAAGGTAGGCTTTTTTGCAATCTTATTTTGAGGAGTTTGAGCAAAAATCGACGTGTAACTATACCTTATAATCCGAGTCTGTATAGGTATACCGTTTGGAGCGACATCTTACTTCTCTAGGTGTGTGTGTTACGGTTTGTGTGTGCTAACTTGATTGACGTAGTCTGCATTACTGTAAAACATAGTCATAGAGACTAGTCATAATATTCATGTAAACGCTAGGTACAATTACTTAAGAGACTTCATTATAGGTCGATAAACACCTATGACTCCCTGACACTCCCTGTAGGCAAAGTACCTACCTATGCGCAGTCCGCAGGTTCTAGGCGCGCCGCGCGCGACTCTTTGCCGGGAGTTGTAGATGCGACTCGATAAGCCTGCCGCTGGATATACATCGCCGTGTACGGTTAATTGATCACTTAATTATTTTGCATGTCCGCCTAAAAGTTTCCAATTAAATCTTACTATTATTTTAATAGATAATTAAGAAATGCTCATTTAATTAATTGCAGGCAACTTTTTAGAATCGGAATGTAATTTACTTTATTCAAATGAGATGTGTCGGTAAAGTGGCTTTAGTTGTGTGCTATTATTATTTCTCGTGCTTTATTGGAGTTTCGTGTTCATTAGGCCGGGGTGTGGTGTTGATAGCTTATTTAAATGAAGTTTAAAGAGGTTTGGTGGCGGCGTTAGCGTTGATTTATATCTGGAGAGTTGTGGAGGACATAAAGGTTTGATGGTATCGGGGGATTGTCGCCAGGAAACGATCGCGGGCCGCATGATGGCGGCCGGCCGCGCCTGCGCGCTTGTTCTAGCGCCGCGATGCGCGCGCGGCGCACACGCCTCACCTTAGAAACGCGATATTTTAGCGACAGCCTACATGATTAATTTATGGCTTTCAAGCTATATTTCTGAACAAAGTCCGAGCTAAATCCGATTTAATGCGAAGATAAGATGATTTATATCTTACGTAGATAGCCTTATTCTATGCGCTGCTGATTATTTGTTCTTATTGTTGTTCAAATCGGTACCCACTCTATACCTCGTGTTTCCATGAGTGAATTATATGAGGTTGTTTTTTTCTTAGATAATAGTTAGTACGTATTAGTACTTACTTAGAGTTGAGCCCGGACACATGTCCACGGTAGGGCGCCGCGCCGTACGCGGCTACGTACAAAGCACAAAGGCCGTAGACGGTGCCCGGTGCCGTACCGTGGACACTGGACATGTGTCCGGGCCCTGACGTATTATTACTTACTTACCCAGTAATAAGTATTTCATCAAAATTCATCAGTGACAGTATTGAAAAGGATCGACTGTAGTTACGCAATATAGCGTAGCAGTGTTTTTGACATTGTTTTCCTATATGCTAAGCATGAGAACATACATGTTCACCGTTTGAATGACGTTTTCGTGTCACTGATACTCATCGTGTAATTACTCTAGCAACTTTTCAACCAAACATATAAAATGCATCGTGCCAACTAGGTACCAAGCGACTACATGTATCTACCAATAACAAATCAAAGGTTTTTAATGTTGCACTGCACAAAGTTACTCCATTTAAGGAGTGCATTTTAAACTCGTCAGTTTCAAGCTCTTGGGAAGCTGTCCTTCTAGGGAAAATTTTAAATTAAACTAAAATCTCACCTCCGATCCCCTACTGGTGCATGCAGTTCAATGCAGTCTAAGTATCACGCTTTCATTCACAGCGAAGCAGCAGCACGATTTAGCATATTTTATTACATAATATTTACGGCTTCTGAAAAGTAACGAGTATTACTTGGTAGACATTAATAGCTATTTAACGTCCAAGTAAGCGTTTTCAATTTAAACATCAGCTACGTTAATTATTAGCATTGTGTAATGTGTAACCTCTTCGTGAGGTCAGCCGTTGGCCCATTAATTTTTAGTTAATTAGTAATTTTCTTAGTAAAGTCCTGCATCGGCTGTTCAATGTTTAATGCAAATGAACCTATTCCCGATCATTAGTTTTTACACGTTCTACTAACGTTACTTTTTGTTAATTAACCCCGAGATCTTACAATATAGCGGCTACTAAATGTTTAATTATTATTCACACGTCGTCGTAGAATAAAATGCGTTTAAAATAAAAACATAGGAAAGCAATCGAGTGAATGAATTCTAGTGGCTTCGAATGTGGGATACACAGTTTCGTGTGGCTACGTTTAGTAATGTCTGTGTAGTGTTGACTGGCGGTCAATTAGAGACTTACGGGTCTCATTCCAATTTGGGTTCGTGGTTAGAGTAAAACCATTTTTATATGAACTTCTTTTACCGTTGTTTATGTGTGTATAATTGCACTATGTATGATATTATGAATATACCTTATATATTTTTTCTTTTCTTTTTCTTTTCGTTTATTCTTTCCTCATCTCCTGCTTTTTGCTTTTGGATCATCGTATATGATCTTGACTACCTACATCAGTTAAAAATACCCATAATTTCTTAAGATGATTAACCTTTTACAATAAGGTTAATTTTAAACTGCATCTGTTATCATGTATAGACGACCAAGGCGGCCAAAAGGTTAAATGCTAGTTCTCTTTGGTATTTGTATTATTTATTAACTACTCTACTCGTTAGCTCAGCGGGGCTAGCACAGCTGTAGCCGCTACGCGACGCAAAACTTGGAAATCTACCCTCTTTTAATATGCACACAACGAATGAGACAGCTGTCCGTGGTGAGTCGAGTGCGACGCGACTTGGCATCTTGTGCTAGTGTCTATCTATGTATCTATCTACCAATCCACCATCACCGATCAATGAATCAATCTACCATCTATGAATCTATACAGGGCTGACCCTGTAATACGAGTAGGAGCAAAAAATGTAACGGTAGATTATTAACCTTGCTTGCAATTATTTCCACAGCGTTACAGTTGAAAAAAACCTTTTTTTTTCGGCAAAGAGAGTTGTCCTGTATTTTATTACTCTTTTGGAGTAGTATTAATAATTATTTTATACTAAAACACAATAAAACAAATTAAGTCATAAAAAGCCATAAAATATCCTGTGAAACAAAAAATGCTAAAACTATGACGATTATATCTTGATGCTACCTCTGAATCCGCATTCACGATGGTGCTATGATCTCGTGGTGTCAAGATCCATTACTTGAGGGTCCTAACTTTAGATCAAAGTTTTTCCGAATTGATTTTTTTTTTCAATAGCTCTCTTTTCACCACCACTCACCACTCGTCTCGGTCGTGTACACCTGCCGTTCAGTACAATATGTGACAAGGTCGTCCCGCCATCTCCTTTTCGGTCGAATTAAAATAATAAATAAATTTTTTGGACACAAGTGGTTAACTGCAGATGCTCTAAAGAAGCGTCCTTATAAATATTTGCTCCTGTTACAGGCCCCACCCTGTATATTATGAAAACAATAAATGGAATGCAAACTGCAATTTTCTGATAGACCCCCAGGACCAGGACTAATAACAGGACTGTCTAAGGAACTATTGGTCAGCGATTTGTGTAAAGTGGCTATCTTATTCGCGTTTGTTAACACACGCTATTTATCGAATTGACTTCCATAGTCTTCGTGAGTTTATTGCTCAGGAAAATATAGGTGCCATGTTCTAGTTAAATACAACTAAAATATCACTAATACAATTTGTACCAGTGCCTATATAAATTAAATTAGTTCCATAAATGGATTTATGGTATTGTTATATAAGGACTATAATAATAAAAGCTTTATTCTAAATAGAACATCAATAATGTATGATTTCGTCTTATTTAAAAGATTATGAATACATTTTATGTCACACCTGGCCATAAATTAGCAAATACCGCACGCTCCGCGCGCGGAAAATCCCACTTCCTAGTCAGGACGTAACATAAAATTTTGTACTTACCACGGGCGGTAATAATAAAGACCTCAAATCACATATTTAAAAACTCGGCTCGGCTTCGGCTCGGGCGTCAAATACCTGCGATCTGAGAGATTCTCTGTTTTATCGCCCTTGGTAAGTTATGTACTATTCTAATCTACTTACTCCACACTCTTGACATTAACTTCGTAATGAGTTAATATTAGACAGTTGAAAAAACAAAATTCATCTTTCCAATTTGAATCTTAGTCCAATCGAAAAAGTTCCGAACAATACGAGCCCGCTGTCTTAAATTATCTAATCTAAGTTTTGTTTAGTATGACTTAGGTGTTCAGAAATATTGTTAGTACTGATAGTAGGTAACCTAACCTAACCCAACTAGGAAGTGAGACATTTATTTGGTTAAAGCCTGCACGCCACCCGCCGCCTCAACATTATCAATAAAAGTTTCCAACTCAATTTATCTTATCACACGGTAGTATCGATAGTAGTACTTTCCACAATGAACGACGTGCCGATAACTTCCCATTTCTAATCTCAATGATCCACCTTGTTAATTAGGCTTGAATCTCAAAAATATACCTAGGGGCTGGGAAGTAAGGCTGAAAGTCGCTCGAGACGCGAGTGACATTTATTTTTTAATTTAATAACTTAATACATGGATTGATATAGGAAGGCAGTGGTGCGCACGCTATCGGCGCGCTGATAACGACGTCTGCCTGTCCATGTGCGCCCAATCAAAGTACTTCATTAAAAATCTTATCGACGCTAGATAAATCACCTAACGACTGCGATCGATTATTTGGATAATTAATGGATGCCGTCTCGTATGGTGGATTCTTGTCCCTATGTCAGGTTGCTCAGATGCCAAATGGAGAAGACGAAGATTTTTATGCGAAAGGATTAATAGCAGCGAGGCGTCTCTTCTTGTAGCCTGTAAATACTCCTAGTAGGTGCTAAGACTGCTAAGTACCAGGGGGCCGATTATTGAGTGTCAAACACTCGACTTTTCACTCGACATCTGTCAAATCTTCATAGTTTTTTGACAGATCTCGAGTGAAAAGTCGAGCGTTCGACACTCAAAAATCGGCCCCCAGAGGAGGAATTTAGACTTATCGAATTGTTAGCAACAAAACAAGACTACGGTTTGTTTTCGACTGATTTACTTGACCTACTTATGTACTACTTTAGGATAAGTTAGTAAATACCCTACGTTCGAAATAATATTTCGATATTGTAGTTATAAGTGTATTCATAAACTGTACGCATTTCCTTACGCAAGTTCATACATTGCATTCAGTACTTTTCTTGGTACCAGGTCCAATTCAGCAACCTTTACTGTTTGAGTGTGGACGCGTGTATGTGTCACTCGTCAGACGAATTGAGTATTTAGTACCAAGGCGCTACAACGAGAAATTTAGAAACTTTGAAACGCTGTTCTGCCCAGACGAGGAAACAATAAAGACTGATTTTCAGATATATGATTCTTGACTTTGACTACCTATATGATTGTGGTACTGGCAATAGCCGAAACATGATTGCTTAAAATTTTCTCGATAGTAAAGAAATCCAAAGTTGAGTCTATATTTTCCTTTTTTTACTCAGCCTACTAAAACAACGCATTATTAAAAGACATGATTAAGTTAATATGATGGTATTTTACCTCATCTATACTCATAGAGGAAATTTGATAAACTTGCACACAGTCAGATATTTATCGAGATTTTTCTAAAAAGCCATTCCCGGAGAGTATTGCATCCCGTTTTGTCGTGAACTAAAAACATATGCGCGTCTCTTTCAATCAATATATATTATCGCCTTAAACATTACAGTAAATTCTATTTGCGTTAAGTAAAAACTACATAAAAATACAAATAAATAAATACACTGACAACTTAATAAACACAACACTCTATTTACGAAGACAACCTGATTGATTTTAAAAATATATTACTCGTGTCCTTTCGAACGACAACAGGAAAACGTAGTTACTTACTACCTACTTGTAAGCGTGTTTTATGTTAATTCCATTGAATTTGATCTGAGAAATATTGCTTGGGAATTAGTATTCAACTATTATTCTGAGTTCTTCGCGTATTTAGAATAGAATAGAATTTATATATTTATCGTATGACATTTTATTTCGAACCGTGAGATCTTCGAGAAGACACTATACGCTTGCCAGTTTTTGTGGCACTTTTAGAACCCAGGGGTCGCGTGTAGAGTAGCGGTGGGTACTTTCCCTACGGACGTGGTGCAACTTCGACCCTCCTTTGTCAAGTGAGTGGGCAACTAGACTGTTAGAAGTTCTCAAGCCGCCCGAAGGCCTCCAACTTGGCTTAACGACTTAACGTGCCTTCCAAAGCACGGGAGCGCTCTGTTAGTAGCCACCCAAAGCGGTCACCCATCCATGTATTGACCCCGCCCGACATTGCTTAACCCTGCATACCGGTTGTGGCACGCAGGCACCGCGGGGCCACGAGCGCTCCGGATAATAAACTGAATAATAAACTTTATTTCGCATTTTACACTTCATAGTACATTTATACACTCTAATTGTACATCTGAATGTACAAGTAGAATCTAAAAATGGTACACCATTTTCATGGCTTACTGTATACATGTACCTTAGTTCCTACCCTTAATTCAACCTTGGTAGGACACTTTATTTAGCTGCCTGTACCAGTCGATGGGGAGTATAGTATCTACTTTTACCCCACGAGCTCGGGTTGGACATTGTTGTAGTTGTGACACATAAGAACACATAGACAACGTGAACTCATAGCACCTACGCTGATGCACACATATACCTACAATATGCATGTATAGCTCAACACATAACCATGGCTCATCCGCGCTCGTGAGAAAAAGTACTCTAGCTGCCAAGCACTAACGTAAAAACGTGACATCTCTTTTAAAGTCAGCTGATCATACTACTGCTATCAGAGATCATAGAACTTACAAAACTGACTCAAAAATGACTTCTCTGAAGTTCATACCGCGATACAAAGTGTAAGTGCTTCTTAAGAGGCATTTTAAGTGAGTAAGCGTGTGTTTGGGTCGCGTGCAGTTCTCGGCCGCGACCGTCTCTCAGATCCACATCAGTCCGGGAATAAATGGTATCCTACGATGTTATCTTCGGCGCCCGTACCACCCCATTAATCTACATCAGCACGCGCTCACTATGAGATTAATGAACCAGATAAACCATTAAATACGACTACAGATGTCCGCTCCTCTAACAGCAGCCGAACAAACTGTATATGCATTTCAGAGACAATAATTGATGAATTAAACGGATTCGACGCTATTATGAATGTTAATGATAACGGTTGCTCGATACCGACGATACTGGATAGATAATTAGAATGGATGACGACGAGCCTCGGCTGGAATTGATTCCGTCTTGGGTGGAATCCACGTTACGAGGCTGATGAAGGCTGCTTAATGCCAACAGGGGCCGCCAAGCCCCGTGACTGATGCCGCAACACATCGCCACATTAGTATTCATTTGTTAACAGCTACTTAACTACTTTCTTAATTAAAGATCTGATTTAACAAAGTACATTATACCTAATTTGCATTAAGGCAGATACTCTTTCATATGTTTAACGTTCGGTGATTTATCCAAACTCTTACTGATGCTATCTGTTCTGTAGAACTAGGAATATTGAACTGCGTAACAGTTTTCGTTAAATTTAATTGATTATCTGATAACGCGATGTTTATTATAAGTATAAATAAATTCGTCGGTGTTTCTCTACGACAGACTTGTCATCACTAATTGTGAAACAACTAAACACATTAACCTCACTTGTGGCGTAAGAATTAGCTGGAGCCATCAGCCAGCCATTTTACATTATAATTGGTAATAGAATTACTTGAATCAAGAAATATGATCTGCTCATGTTTATTTTTTTAAACTTCACATAATAGAGAAAACTAAATGTTGAAAGTATGATGTTGGAGGCACACATACATCTTAGCCCATCATCAGAAGTACAAGTGAGTTCGTTCGACTGACCCTAATTGCTCTTAATTGAATAACGACATGTTGTTACGTTTTACACATCGGCGGAATTGTTCAACGATTTACAGATGCCCTTTCATCCTATTTAGGGCGCTGCGTTCTCATGGATCAACTTCCTCCAGTGGTTTATCCTACTTCTACCCCAGTGTTATGACTGTGATGTGTGAAGAGAACAGACAATACCAATATCCCGCAGCGTAATGTACATAACGAAAGTCGGCCCTATACTTATTACGTTTTTCATCGCACTGTCGGTTGTTTACTAAAGATATGCCAATCACCCATGATTTTTCCACTCACTCACGCCACTTTTTCCATGATAAGATCTGTACGTATGAAAGTTAATGATATGTACGTAAAATTCAGAGCTGTACGACTTAGTTAATACTAACTACTATACTTTAATGTTAGCCAGAGCAGGTAATTTTCTACATCGAATATGTCCAGTCAAGTTTATTTATCCTCGAGAAAATCGATCGATAAAGTTTATCGTGTGAGTAATTAAGGCGATGTCGCACCGCGAGCCGTTAATCTTGTAGATCGCAATCGAAGATGATCGCGTGTTCGTTCGCGCCTGGGCACTGCGTCTGGCACCCAGTTGTTATTCACAAAGCTCATCTCATAACCCCGTGTAAGTCAGACGTCAGATACGGTGTTATTACTAGCCCAACGTTGGGGGAACCCAACACCCCAAACAGTAGTTAGGCCGTTGACGAAGTCCAAAAAGACCCGAACGATATATGGGACGTCAACTGGATAGTAATGGCATTGGACAATGGCAGCCTTTAGTGCCCGAGCGTAAGATCCAGTTCAGGTTGGTACTCCACAATGGTAAGTACTCGTAAGTATTAATAATACTGGCGTCAAGATTTACTAGGAAGCAGCAGTGGGGCGACGTGAAACCAGTTGTGAATATCATAGCTGGTATTCATAATGCATGCCAACAACATGTCTCAAAGAGAACCAGCTTGATCAGGACAATGTCATACACAATTTGGTGCGTTAGTTTTTGTCATGGGGACCTCCTTATGACTCTAAATAGATAGAGTTATTATTCAAGCTGCACATCGCACTGAATAAGAATCTCTATTGAATAAATGAAAGATCAAATATACATAACATTATAAAAACATGTCTAACTAACTATAAACTAATATAGAACTAAATATTTACAGATAAATACTGGCCCCAGGTCAATGCCGTGTGGCAAGGTGCCCAGAAGGCTGGCGGCATTGAATTGAATTAATTAACTGAAAAATATTAACTTTTAGCTTTAAATAATATCACTTTTCGGAGTTCAAAAGGCTATTATATACATTTAACAATACGAAAAGTAAAATAGTAGTTATATGGTAACTGGATATCAATTCAATTCAATTATTTTTATTTCGGATACATCCATATGTAGTTAGTAACATATAACTTAAGACTATGTTAGTATATAACAGTAGGTACTTATAACTAGGATCTACTACACTACTAGGATCGGATTCATTTGAACACTGGACACAGGCTTGTGTGTCCAGTGCTCAAAAAAGGGTCCGTCCACTCTTCCAGCTACTACAGCCAATAAACTGTTGGTGCTGTTTGCAAGGCGGCGCATCAGGGATGCTGTCCGTTTACGTAAAATGGCCTGGAACGAATCTATGTTTGCCTCGACAAGCATTCCGTGCCGTGATCTGTTGCTGCTGCTTATGTTTTGATGCATATTTATATGGCAGCGAAAACTCCGACTTAGTAGTCCTTCAGCCTAGCCATCATGATTGCATTTTTGTCGGACATAGTCATAGCATTCGTCGCTTACCTACTAGCAAATATGTGTAAGTGCGAGGGCAACGAATGCTATATCCTACACTCTACACTCGATCCTGCTAGATAGGCTTTAACTTTATATAGTGCTAATTATTCGTTTCGACTTTCGTGATATAAGTCTATGATAGATAAACATGCGGAGTTGTTACGAATCTCGGGTGGGGTCAAAATATATTAGTGGTAGTCGGTGAGGTGAATCGAGACAGATTATGTATAGCATAGCAGCAGAAACGGCCCGCGACTCACCGTACTCACAAAACATTAATAATGGTATCCTCTCACAATGTCATATTGAACACCGTAACGCCCTTAATGGAACTTTCCTGTAAGATTATTTTTGCCAATAACTCAAATTATTTCAATGTAATTTAAGTCAGTCTGAACCTTTAGAAGTACAGGTAGTTGAAAAAGTGTCTCCATTAAGTGCTAACGCGTTGAAAAATGTCTCGACACCGTCTGTTGTTCTTGCAGAAAGTAATATAGCGTTGTCAAAAATATATGGGTATTGGCAAGTTTGGCAACATTTAATCCTTTTCTACATTCTAATCTAATATGTCTGAACCTCACGGAAGAACAAAATAAAATGGGCCACTCAAGCACTCACGTATATTCGAATTTAGCTCGACATGTTTCAAATCGTTGCGTGATTATTTATCACGAGCGATCACGCCATTGAAACATGGTGAAGAAAACGAGCTCCCGCTTGCGTTAACCTTTTCAACGCCATGTCAAATACAAAAACTGTCACACGCCATGACATGGCAATGTCAATCGCGAAGTTGAACCCTATAGAAATGAACGTAGGTCGTTGTTGGCGTCGAATAGGCAGGAATGGCACCGCGAACGCTGATGAAGAATAGCGGACCGATTCGAAACACATGTCGAACGATAGGGGTATTCAATTGTATAAATTTGAGTCCGTTTCATTATATATTCTAATAGCAATAAGTACTTTAAAGTAATACCTAACATATGATTTACGTAGCACAGCTGTCGTAAAATTAATCCGAGGTATTAAAATATCGAATATTCACTAGCTGTTTGACCTTACTTACCGTAATCAAATGTCAATGAATTACAATAGATGGCGATATTAACCGCGCACACTGCACGTGCAAAACTGTATTTTCCCCCAGGCTCCGTAAGCCACAGTATTTACTTTTCAACTGTACTCACAGATAAAAGTGTCATAATATTTATAACATAACTTTGCTTTCTTATAGCCAACTGTCATAAACTTAAGCGCGCTTTCGAGATTCTTCAGTTCCACACGAATGTAGTGTTTAACGTGCTGTTATTAAGACTTGAAGTCGGAAAATTATTGCGGTCAAGATGAACATTGGTATCCAGAGCAGAGCGTGCCTGTCGTTCGATAATGTTTCTAGTTAGTTCGCAATAAATATGAGAGTCGAAGAGTTGGAGTGTGCAGTGATGTTCGCCCCGGTGACGGTATGGACTATCTAATTTTATTAGCAATATATTGTCATTAAGTCGATACTGATCTTGTTATACGCACAATGAGGGGTAGAGCGGGCCAGCCGGCCGGCGGGCTGCGTCGACCCGGCCGCACTTCATACAATTTACGTTCAAATGACATTCGCTTATGGCCTGAGGAAATTTCTCACTCATAGGATTTTCAGGTAATCCTAAGTTTATGTTGTCAATTGTTAGGTTGAGATTCAAAAGCGTTCGTGGGTGGATATAGCTTCACGGTTTGTAATAATAAGTGTGCTTAACTTATCATAGAATTTAGGAATAAGTACCCAAGATGGACCTGTTGAACTTCAATTGTAAACAGTGTTATCAACATCATATAATTTATGGCTTCCGCGGACCGGGTAATCATCTTTTAATCTTGCTTATCTGAGGTTTAGGTACTTTAATGTATCTATTAATTAGAGTTTGTTTCCAGCTACATCTTATAGTAAAAAAAATCTATTTTGCTTCGGGTTGATAAAGGATCCCTATGTTTGTCGCTACACTACTGAGTTTGCAGCAAAGGTACTTCGTATTACATGCAAGTGGCGCGTTTTATTTATCTAAAAACCAAAAATTTGTTATTGTATTAACTACTACGATAGTAATCACTTAATTCGGTTGTATTGTAACAATTAGCTTTTGGCATGCAGTTACGCATCAGCATCACGCGTCGCTTCTGGGTATTTACATTTCTTGTGACAGCATTGTCACAGCTCGGCATATGACATGTGTTGACTAGCTGTTAATCTGAGAAATCTGCTGATTGGTCTCGTTAGCGCACCGCGCCGTGTCATTCAAGATTACTGCAGCCATCCCGTCCGAGGCGCGATGGGAGGCGCGCGTCTTCTCACGGGTCTTTGGGCCAGCGCACAAATAAAAAATTACCTTGTGTACAGTTCACGTGGCGCTGTTTACTGGTCACATAAACTGACCGTATTTACCGTAGCCGCTCATTCTCCATTTAACGCTGAGCTACTTTGGGAACGTCTAAATTAGTGAAGTGAGAAAAGCTAACGCTCGTAACCGTTTTCGATCGGCGGTAAATCGAGGAGATAACATCTTTTTTGGATGGTCGTTGACTCCCATCAGTTATTGTGTGTCGATCGTAGAACCGCACCGTAAAGGGAAACTTGTAACTATCCATTTTATTAGTTCCTAATTTTGTCAGCTCCTAATACGACTTTATTTGTCCGCCGTCGTGATGAGGTCTTACTTTTATGTGCTTTGAGACGGATGCATAGGCGAGGTTTCAGGAAATTGTGCAATGATCGGATACATAAAACATTTTATTGTTTTGTGTGATCGAGTACGTCTCTTTGTCTCCTAATTACAAATACAAGTTTTATATATCTGCAGTAAGTCGCTCCGCGTGTAAACTAGTCTTTGTTGTTTAATTTAATAAGAACTTAAGTGGATCATTTTGAGCGGTTCTAGCTCGTAACTACTTCTGCTGCCGAGTGTACCTACTCAGAGTAATTACTATGTAATAAAAGTGCGTTTTATTGTAGCAATTTGGTGTTGTATATAGGTAATCTCATCTCATTATCTAAATATATTACGACAGCGCCATGAGATCAACACATAACTATATGTCGATCAAGATGCAAATGTTTCCCACCATTCATTCCACTAGCCATGGATTATCCAAATAAGAGGGCGCTAATCCCTTCTCACGTGAAATGTAATGAAAAGACTTGAGGGCAATTAACGCTAGATGTTGATAGTATTACATTACGGGAGGCTGGCCGCAGAGCCGGGTGCTCGTGAGGTGGTCCGGCCCCCAGCACATCCCAACGAATGTCTTCACTTCATCAACATTATTAATAGTCGTTCGCAGACCCACTTGGCTTACGCGCTCCTAGATAAAGGGCCTCATTACAATCTTTCTCTAGGCTAAATATTAATTGAGACATTTCGAAGCACTGTCAAGTCCAAATCGATATGGCGAAATAAATGAAAGTCGATAAATTATTGCCTATGCTCACGCGCAGTGCTTTAGTTGCTTTGATGATTATGGAGGTGGTCATCATTATTTTGTTGGTGTATTTTGGGCAAAGATCCGCAATCAGTCGGATCGGTCTTTGTTAATCGCATTATAAATTGACTTAGCGGTCAGTGCTCCAGCCTTTGTCGGCATTGTAATGTATGAGTTTTGAGGAAAATCCTCAAAATATGAACACAAAAATTCTTCTTTAAAATTACTTAATATCATACCTATAGCCAAATCGATTCAGAATATAAATAATAATATTTTGATTATTGTTTTCCGGGCTATACTGTAGTTTGCTTTTTCAATATTTATTTGTGTAGTTAACCCTAAGGAGACTTCCTGATTTGTCGGTGCGCCTGCGGAGGCGGTACGATATGAGAAAACTGTCAAATGTCAGTGTCAACTGTCAGTCAACTCAGTACTACTTTTTACTGCGCCCGTACATTTAAATGAGTGCTTCCTGACTGGCGCGGGATGCGCGGAAGCGGGACGATGCGAAGGCAGTACTCGTCAAGTGGGAATCTTTGCGACGTCAGTAAGTTTACGTCGAAGAAGAAAATTACACATATCGATCCCGCCCCGCCAAGTCAGTAAGTCGCCTTAATTTGAAAACTGATCAGCCGGTTGGCCAAAATCTTTGATCGTCTTTTTGCTTCTTAGAGCTTGGAAATTACGGTGCAAATATAGGTAATATTGGCACCGTAATTTAATTGTAGTCATGGAGATAACTCCATAAGTTAAATAAGCCATGCAGCAGTCATGGACTCAAAAACAGCTTTACAAATTTTATGTCGTTATTATTAGCGGCCAAAAAAACCCACCGAAAATGGTTGTTAGCTTTGATTTACCCACCACAGTAAAATGAGCCACTTATTAAGTGAACTAGGAACTCATGCTTACACCGTTTTGTAGCATTTCTCCATCATAATTATCTTTACATACTATTGTTTTTGTACGAGGAAGCCCTCGTGGATTTCCGTGAAATTAGTAGAGGGAGGCTTAGCTCCTCGGGACAATAATGCAGCGCTCCACGCTAGCCCTTCGTGTGTTCGCCGCATTACTCAAAGCTCATTTAAACCTAACTACGCTGCATTGAAAGGAGCAATTTTATTGTACTCTATTGATTCTGTTGACAGCTCAAGAAGGAATGCGCCTCCTGCTACAACTGGTTTGTTTCTGTCCCGTATCTCATTATCATAAATGGATAAACATAATAGATATGGAGTGACGTCTTTTTTATTGTGTTAAAAGTATAATGTTAATGGGTTAGTACTTCCTGTGATTAAGCATAAAAATAATACTAACACTATACACGCATACCTACCTCTATTATACCTAGTTAAGTATACTCGTGAAAAGTTCAAGAGACATACAACTACCACTGCGCACTGGCATATGGGTTGTGATTTGTGATAGTAAAGATTTGAAGACTCGATCACGTCTCTTTACAGCAATTCATACTTTTAAGTTAGGTAGATTGAATAACCCTCTATAGGTAGTACCAATAAATACATTTTTACTAAAGGTACTTACATCCATCAAATATATATTAAGGATACATGTATTAGTGTATTAGTTATAAAATTGACTGTGTATAAAGAAATAAATCATAACATATATTTATTATTATACACATAATATCTCAAAGGTGAATATCGCCAAAGAAGAAAGGAGCTGTTTTCACTTATTTGAGCTGTTTTCACTTAGCTGTCCTGTCCTGGCTTGCTCTACTCGTATCAACGCAAGAATCTCCGAAGTACTCTACATGTCCACGTTTTATGAATCCATCTGGCTATAAATTCGGAAATTAACAGTGAAACAATGCACGAAAATTAAGGCATTTAAGTTATACAAATAGTTGCTATAGCTCCGCGTTTAAAAAAGAATGTTTTATTGCCACAAACTTAAAATTAAACATAAATATTTTCAAAAATAAAATAAAAAAGTAAACATTCAATTAAAATTAAAATACATTTTAACAATAAAATATTTGGGCAACGAAATTATTGTATTAAATTTAAACACTATTTAATTAATGTACATAACGTTGTTATGGATAACTTATATTTAACTATAAGCATTAACCTATTAAAATTTATAATAATTTATTGAAATTTCCTTGACCAATATATATATATTATAATTAATGGATATGACATGCTTTATATAGGATTCTCTTATCTTGTTTTATTTTATTTTGTACCTATGCCTTTATTTCTAGATGGATATTATCCCTAAACGAGTCAATGTCGTAAGGTAAAGACCAAACATTTTGTATGTTAATTTATGATGACACAACGGAGCAACATATCACAGGTTTCATGGTTGCATTCCTCTCCATTCAGGTCTCATTTGTGCACTGGTTTCATTCAAATGACATCATTAAGGCCGAGACCCAACATTTTGCATGGCAGCTGTACTTATTCTGGATTATTTTACTTACTTATTGTGTAGATATTAGTTCCGTGAGGATTATATTTGAATAAAGGTGTTTAGGTACATATACAACAAAGACGTCTAATGTTAATTAATCTTAGCCTCGGCGAAAGGTCATTATTGATTGGTATCAATGTTTATTTGCACAAATATTTAAGGTCGTAGGTAATGCATATTACATGGAATAATCTGTGAAAGGCTAGTTCTTAGAGTGCTTCTTCAAAAGATTAAGCTTACGTCTGCTTACCCCGCACTGGCCCGGAGGAACAAATAAGTTCAGTTCGTTTGCTTTATTTAGTTTGTGTAACAATACCGTGGCATGAGCCCTCGTCGTGTTCTAATATTCGTTTCGAGCGCATCGAAGTGTTAAGCATTATAGTCTGTATAGTTTAAGAATCAAGGTTTAAATTGCGTGTTCAAAAACGAGTTTCTTCTTCATTCAGAACTTTTAAAGGCATGAGTTACGGCGAGAGTTATTTATAACGTCCAGTTTGTGCAGTGAGTAGGTACATAGTTCTGGACTTCATTGGACTCACGAATGATCTTAATTAGAAGTATTGTGGGAGAGGTAAATTATGCCCTTTGCGGCTTTTGTGGCGGCGCTGCGGCGGCGTGCCCCGTTTGTTCCCTCTTTATCCCTCTTTGCCTTGGCCACTGTAAATCAAATACCTATTCGATTGGATACCCAAAGAACAAGCCCTTGAGCGAAGATTAAGAAATTAATGAGCCCCTAATGGAAGTCATTCTAGCGTCATTTAATTTTATGTCTCGATAGTGGCTACATGAATTTTAATGCGCAAAAGCAAATAAATTATAACTACCTACGTTCTTTCATTTAGTAGATTAAGGTCTATGATGTTAAGATTAATTATCAAATACGTGACAACCAAGATATACTAGTAATGTAAAGAAATGTCATGTTTATATACTAAATATGAATGAAGTCATTAAACTCAAACATACTGCTCCATAGCAACTTCTTTCATTAAGACATCATAATAATGCAAGTTCTTTATGTAATTACATAATTGATTCGCACATAAATATTTAAGTAGCATGATTAAGTATGATAAATATTAAAACGTGTGGTAATAGGTAATTACGTAGGTATGTTAAATTAATAATTAACCCGTTTACTTATTAGATGAATAATCAAATATTGCAATCGATAGGCGATGCGAAAGATGGTGTGCAAGCACCTCCAGCTACTGTCGATATAAGTGATATAAGTAAGGACGGCGTTCATTACACTGCTAAATTACTAAATAGCGTGCGCTCGCGCCGCCACGACCGCATTCTGCCGATAAACCGTATATTTGCGTGAAAAATAAACCGCATTAACATAACAAACATTAGGCGTATGCGAAATGATGCAACTAGCGACGCTGCCTCTAATCAGGTTCTAAATATGTAATCGTTAGGAATACTTGGTACATCGACTGGATAGCGTTGCGATACAGAGATACCATTTCGCAGTCGCCATTGGAATGTTTGGTTTTGCCAATAAGGACAGAAGCGGTATCTGCGTGTGTAAAGGAATGGAGGAAGCTTAGAATCATATTACGATTTTGGTCGACAAATTACCTAAACAAGTGTGGCACGTAGCCTATTTCCCAACGAATGTCGGTGATCTTAAACCACGAACGAAGTGAGTGTTTTAAACACATATGAGTTCCGCACTAGTATGAAAAAAGTGTCACTTTCTATCCATAAGTTTAGCCTCACAAAAGCATTTTCTGAGCATATGCATTGTAAAATACAGTTCAGCTTAGGTATATACCGTTTAATGAAGCGGTCTATCAAACTAAATAAATTTAAACCGTTCTTAGATGAAACGTAAACTACACTGTAATCAAGTATTTATGTTTTACTGAATTAATGATTACTTTCAAAACTTAGAATGCTGGACACTTGAAGACCTTCTTAGAAATAGAAACCCTTAAGTAACGCTAGGTTTATGTAACGATTATGAATAACAGCAATTATATATTATCTATGAGCATGTATGTTTATAGATAAGAGCAACATTAATGTAGCTAACCGTGTGAATATGAAGCGATGTAATTTTGAATGAAATTGTTTGGACAGGCGACGTAGATAAATATCAATTATGGTCACAAATAATGTGGAGGTCGATGAAGATGTAGATTAAGGTGACACTATTAAAGCGACAGCGGACAGGCGACGCGACGGCGTGGAGTAAAAAGCGAATAATGTGAAGTGAGGATTAACTGCCACTAACTGCGACATTTGATTCCATATCGGCACGCAACTTGACGCGCGCTGCTCACATTCGATGCGCAAACATTCCCTACCATTCACCGAACTATCAATAACGTCCACTCGTCCACTATCGTCTAACTAATGGCATACTGAACTTTAGAAAGACACTAAAATTTATTTGTGATGGCTTTCGGCCTATAAATATAAATACACGGCTTTATATTTGTGACCAACTTGATCATCTTCGATTTTCTTAAATACCGGTTTCCATGCGCGTTTTATTGTGTTACCATAATATTATGAACGACGTTCACCTCATAACCATTTTAGACATTCCCGAATTTCTATAAAGCTTATTTCAAAATAACTCTTAATACCTCCGGCAGTGTTTATCTCGTTTTCGGTAATAGAATACCTGGAATATTTTATCAACGCACGACCGAGTAATTTAATATAAAGCGTATCACTAAATGATCTCTCGGTCGCGATGACTATCGCAAGGTTAATAACGGTGTTGGAGGTTCTTCTACGCGAGACACGCGTCTGCGATATTATCGCCTCCGAAGCATTATTGATGAGTGCTCGCCATAACCAAATAGCCCGAGGATCACGTTTGTTTGCTTATCTAAACTTTGTTAAAATGTTCCATTTTGTGGTTAATTGAAAGTTTCCGGGCGTTGAACCTGCGCGTTTATGACAGGTGCAGCTCTAAATGGGGTTTTCGTGAGATTGCGCGGCGATTGTCAACTACCGAGCGCCGATACGGGCATTCTCGTTTCGTGCTCTGCACGGGCCTTGCCTAATTGTCGAACAGAAGCCGCCTGCAGCTTTACGACCACTTCAATGGCTACGACGTTTATGGAGATATGTGATATAAATAACGTCGCTGCGGAGATTATTTCATTCATTATTCTACGACCATTGAGAAACAGTGTCCCGGTGGACAGCGCGGACAAAAGCCGCGAGGCCCGCGAGTATGTGACCATGTTCATAGTGTCCATGGTCCACAGATTGGAGGCTTCATCTCGACTTTCACGATTCAGAGGATTTATCTACCAGTGACCTTTATGTGTAGCTTAAACTTTAACTTTTCTTATACTCATTTCGAGGTTTGGTTTCAATTATTTCATCTCCTCCACGACACAAGCAATACACGTTCCTGATATGGGATCAGTCACGATAAACTATGGTTTTATTTGTGAAACATTTTGTACTTCCAATAACCGTTACTTTCCTAGGTATCCGTGTTTTGCGTTTTCCTTCCTGGTTAACGATACTAATTCATTGCGGACCTGGACATAGTGCCTACTAAGTTCACTTTATCTAATGGTGCATAGCCAAGACGCATTGCTACAGATATCCGTATCCATAATACTAGAGAGGCAAGCACTTGGTTTTAATACTCCTTTTAAGGACGCGGTTATGTAAGATTACTGTTTCCAGTTATTTGAGATCCTAAAACCAAGTTGCTTGATTAATGTTTCTGGCTAAGAACAAGTTTGGGCCAGATTTGTAATCTGTGTGTTAGCTACTTTTGTCAGCTCGTATCTGGTGTTGAATGAGTATTACTAATGGCTGGTTTTAATCTGCGATTGCCTATTCAGAATTACAGGGATTAGTTCCGTTCCGACTTATTATCGTTATGAAACTTGAGCGATTGGAGTCTGTATAACTACTATAGGTAGACGGTAGACTATATGTAGTTTCTAAATAAATAATAAATATACCTACGACCCTACGTTAGACAAGTTTATGTGTACATAAAAGCATAATCTAAATTAGCGATACATACATATACCTATAAGGGTTCATTATTTATTTGCGTACTATTCCTTAGATAACCCGAGATTAAAAGTATTAACATTTTATATGATTAAAAATTTAGTAAGTTTAGTATATAATAATTAATAACCATCTTTCTTCTCTACTACGAATAGTCGTGATAGTCGTGAGCCCCATAATACACACATACATTGTTACACGTTACTGTTTTCGTTACGTACCAATAGATTAGTGTCAATATGTGATCACGAGTACTTCGCCATCAGATTAGGAGCCTCGGACCTTGACATTTGCCGTGCGTGTAGCCCGCTCCGTCTCACATCTGGGACATCTCCGTCCAGCATCAATACTTGAGTAAGAAAATGGAACAGAATGCTAACACTGCTAACTTTAAAAAAACGCTGAAATAGGTAACACTTGGGCGACTTCCTGATTTGTCGGTGCGGAGGCGGTACGATACGAGAAAACTGTCAAATGTCAGTGTCAACTGTCAGTCGAGTCGGTACGGTACCGCTTTTTACTGCGCCCCTACATTTAAAAGCGTGCTTCCTGACTGGTGCGGGATGTGCGGTAGCGATAGCAGGGTGATACGAAGGCAGTACTGGTCCGCTTCTGCGCATGATATTACTACTGCGCAAATGTAATACTGACAGTATTCCGTCAAGTGGGAATCTTTGCGACGTCAGTAAGTTTACGCCAAAGAAGAAAATGTCACATATCGATCCCGCCCCGCCAAGTCAGGAAGTCGCCTTATGGTTTACATTTACATCGCACAGTAGACAATTTACATTTACATTCTTGTACAAAACTCTCTACTGTGTGTTAGTGTCCAGGTTAATGAACAGAAACACTGAAACACCACGCTCCATATATATAACACCGTCAATACCGTCATAAGGCCGATCTTCATGTACGGATTCGAAGCCTGGACTTGGAGACTCCGCAAAAACCAGAAATCTAGTGTCATAGCCATAAGAGAAACGAAACCTGCAAGACTTCGACGGCTCGGGCACGTAGTCCGAATGGGTGACGATCGATCGTACATTCCCGAGAGCGTACTTGGATCGTCCATTGAAGACCTGTTTAGCGTCCTAGGTACCGATGGGGCGACGAAGTCCAGCGAGACCTAACTGAGCTCCAAACCATCGTCGACTGGACGGGAATAGCTAAGGATAGTGCAGCCTGGCGCTCTTTGGTGTTGGAGGCCAAGATCCACTTCGAGTCGTTACGCCACAGCACTAAGTACAAATACTAGGTAGGAACAACAATAAACGTTTGTCTTATCTTATCACAAAAAGTATTCTGAACGAAGAACCTAATGAAACTAATAATCTTGCAAGTTTCATAAAAAGGTATCCACATGATAATTGAATCTGAATCGTTTTTCAAAATCAAAGTACCTGCCAGGGATTCAAATATAGAGAGAGATTGTGATGTATACTAAATAGGGAAAATATTTATTAACATAAAACCTTATTGAGATTAAATATTAACATATGTAAATAAAAGCTATAGACATAACGGATATTTTTTTTGTCTACGAGTATCTTACGGTGTTAACACTGCCAAAATAGATAAATATACATTCTGCATGCTTTTTCGAAGTTGACATTCTGATTCGTTTATTTACTCCTGTGGCATTAGGTACTGTCTGCTACACAATACACCATTATTCCTCTGTTTACGTTCCAATCATGATATTGAAATTTTGTTTCATCTGATTGACATTAAGTGATCAGTAGATGGGTGATTAGATTTCGAGTGTAAGGCGTGTTGTGTGCACAGTTGAGTATAATGTATATAAAGCGAGTAAGAGTAGATTAAGGGCTTGATTTGGTTATGTACAAGTTTGGCGACAGCTTAAGTAACTATGGCGTATCCTCTATATATATACTCTTATATACAATGGACATCCGTAAATTGAGGTCCCGTTTTGAGTAAAACTCACATAATTACTGTGGTTTCCAATTTTTATCTATTATTGGAAAGAGATCTTCACTGAAAAGGTCAAGGAAAAATAATAAACACTTAAAATTCATAAAAATATGTTTTTTTGGATGAATCTAAAGCAGGTGGTGCAGGAATGCTAATCATATGTTATCAGAATGTATTGGGTCCTATAGAGATGCAAATGCGGACAGCTACTTCTATAAAATTCGAAATGTTATTGCTTCGTAGTACCGCGTGAAGCATTCGGCATCGGTGTTTTTATTTTTATCGAAGGGATCGATTGTAAAGATAAGTTTGTCGTAAGACGAGTAGCGGCCACCCAGCGGCTGCTTGCGCAGTTCGAACTCGGCTGCCGTCCCGACTCCGTCCCGATTGCATTTTATTACATCTTGATATCGGCTGATTCGCACATGCGTCAAATAACTGAAACGCCATCAAACCTGATAAGCCATACTTCGGGAGAAACTCCAGGCTTGGTATGCCAGCGGAACATTTTAATGCTATTCTTTTTAATGTGACACGGCAGAGAATGTGTCTATTAAAAACGTTTTAAGATAATGATCTCGCATTTTAATACTTTTATTGTAATGCAGTATTTTTCTGCCCGCATTTTTAGTATTATAAGGCATATAAATAAATTAATAATGCGGAGAAAAATGTATAGTACTTTAAATCCTATTAAGATATCATCTTGCATTTTAAGAATGTTCGTTTTTTATAACCCCGAAATATTGTAACCAAATGTTTACAATAATATTCTGTTTAAAATAAGCTATCTTGAGAGGATAATAGCCAGGATGGTATTCAATCGATCCTTCATAAATCACATATCATCTCACCTATAAAGTATAAATCAAGGTGACGTAAAATCCTTTTATATTGTTTTCACATTGGGATAGCTATAAAATGCTTAAATTCATGGAGTGATTTAATGGGTATGTACTTGATATGAAGTAACAACACGTAACAGTTTAAGTTTGACAATAAACTTGTATATTTTATTATTGGTTTGTGTATTTTAGTGACCAATAAAAGCATTGTCAAACCTTTTATTCTTTTTAATCGTGTTAATATTTTGGTTGTGAAAGTGTAGGTATGAAGTTAAGTCGTAAATATAAAGCAGCCTCTCCTGTTTCGCATCTTTTGAGGAAATCTACAATAAACCGGGCTTTTTAGCTTTGCGCTTTTGTATCATAGAGGATGTTGATTATTTGAGGATGTAGGTTGATGAGTTCTGAGACCGAGTTCAAACATTTATACTTACCATTAGTAGTGTGTGAGTATAATTTATAGAACTTAACACATGATGATGTTGCCTCACACCCGATGTATGTAAACATCATTCATCATCAACACACTTACGTCCACTGTTGGACATAGGCCTCCTATGGCACGCCACTGTGCTCTGTCTGGAGTTTTTTGTTTCAAACTGCTGCCAATGTCGTCGCTCCATCTAGCTGGCGGGCGTCCTACAAATACACTAAGCTTGCCCAGTCGTGCTCTTCACTCCAGAACACTTCTACCCCGACAGTTGTCGGTTCTGCGGCAGGTATGACCCTACTTTAGCTTGCTAATCCTTTGAACTTTGGGCTATATGATGACTTTGGTTCTCTGTCGGATCACATAAGTTTCGGAGAGACACCGAGCATTTCTCCATAGCTCTCTGAGCGATCCTAAATTTCTGAACCAATCACGAATTCCAAGTCATCCAAAACTCGGCTTCGTTAATATTAGATAGATACACACATTAAAAACCTTCGTATTAAAACCTTTTTTATGCATCATTACTTATTTGAAGTTATCTCTAAATGATTTCCTATCACACTTAACACGTGCATGTTAAGTCAGATTGAAAACTATGTAAAAGTTATAAATCAGAATTAGTGGTCGTGCTTAACCATGTAGATTTTATTTTTCGTAGTGGTTAATCGTCGAGAGACACGAGCCGAACTGTAACGGAGAGTAGAGCTGCCCATTCACTAGCGCTCCAACAAATTGAATGGAGTAGAGCCGCGCCAAAACCTCTCTTTTTTACTATCCAAACGAATGACTTTTAACGTCTCAAATGTCAAAATTCAACGTTGGAATACACCACACCACAGCTCCAAGCCAATTCACGTCGTCGTGAATGCCTCCGCTGGTCGAACTAAGGTAAAAGCACTAACGTCCTTGCATTATTTATAACATATTAGGTATCCGTTTGCCGTAGAAACAAACGGCGCGTCACTGAATGACCAGCTTTATTCAGCCATCCATACGTGTATAGGTACTGTAAACACTTCGTATCGGAGTATTTCGTTGTCTCGAACTCTCTTAAGGCGACTTCCTGATTTGTCGGTGCGGAGGCAGTACGATATGAGAAAAGTGTCAAATGTCAGTGTCAGCTGTCAGTCGACGCGATACCATTTTTTACTACGCCCCTATATTTAAATGAGTGCTTCCAGACTGACGCGGGATGCGCGGTAGCGGGACGATGCCAAGGCGGTACTGCTCCGTTTCTGCGCATGATATTACTACTGCGCAAACGTAATACTGACAGTATTATGTCAAGTGAGAATCTTTGCGACGTCAGTAAGTTTACGTCAAAGAAGAAAATGTCACATATCGATCCCGCCCCGCCAAGTCAGGAAGTCGCCTTACTATTGATGTTATCTTGATTTACGCACTTTATTAACATTTTATTACTATAACGACTTTCGTGTTTTAGGAACATGTAATTTTACAAGTACTGACTTACCTACATAACTTTTCTTCAATTAAGCAAAGGTGTTCAGTTAACAACATGAATATTATTTAGGCAGTCTCTAGCTTACACGTAAGCTTTACAACATCCAGCCATAATAAAATCATGGCTGAGAAGCTTCTCAGCTTAATTTAGATTCTATAAATTTCATTGTCTCATAAGTTAATATTGGAATGCATAACACTACAAACAGGTGTTAAGAAAGAATACCAGCTATAAATACAATATTTCAAATGTTATCTTCCAAGTTATGCTATATTTTGAAAGCAGAAAATTGTACCTTAATGCTTATATGCCATACCTTAATGCTTAAAAAGGATTATCTAGATTAATTTCTAAATATAGGGGACATTACAAACAGTAAATAAGTTATTAAAATCAAATTGAAATTTACGATAATCATAAAGTAAAGATTAGGCTACGATATATACACATGTGTGATTTAGGAACATTCTCGGTCATCGTGGATCCATACGGAACATTCTTGCGTCGATATTTATGTCCCGAGATCTATGGCGCAGCCCACAAAAATTGTGACATACGCACGAGAATAAAAAGTCAACAATGAATGGAGAGGCTCACGCGACAGGACCCCCCATAACCGACCTCCACCTCTAAATAAAAACGCGTTTATGATCTATGATCTGAAACTGATACTTATAATGGCTTCTGTATGTATAAAGAAGCTACACCAGACGCGCGCCCGCCACTCAGCATGATAAATAACCTCAAATTGCTTGTAAAAGGTGAAACCTTTATCCCGCCTTCCGCTTGTACACATGTAAATATTTGTGTTTGATCCGACTTATTACTTCGATCGCTCGGGTTCAGTCGCACTATCAGATATTACGATAACTTGAATTCGAAACACAATCTGAAATAGCTGTTAGGTAGCGGTCGTATTTAATAATTATCTGGATCTGTATCTGGACCGGTTAATTAACTGAGATTTTAATTTGGAGTGAACTAGATACCGACAATAAAAGAATTACCTACTGGATTTATGGTCACGTGCAGCGTGAACCTTAGAACGGAATCGCGATATTTATCTGATTATTTGTTTATTTATTTTTATAAAAGCCTTTACAGAGCGATCCCGCTCGAAGCAACAGTAGCGGTAGCGGTGGCATCGCGCTGAAATTTGATCACGTTCCGATATTTATCGGATTGTTTGTTTATTTATAAATAGTCTTCCCGCTCCGCTTCAAAGTGCAGTAGCCGTAGCGGTGCTATCGCGCTGAAATTCGATCGCGTTTGTTGCAAGAGCAAGCTTTGATCACAATGTTTTAAATATACTAATTAGGTACCATACGCAAGTATTCCATAGATTGGATACTTCCTTTTTAACGGTTGGCAACTAAAGTAATTGGACGAAAGTTAAGGTAAATACGTGGTTATTATTGTGATAGATTGCGGATTTCATAATTAAGCGTAAGTTCTAAATCGCTTTCACTATAGCTAGCTAGCTTAAGTTATTATGTATAGGGCTGCAGCTCAGTAGCAAATAGCCGCAATCGAGGCGGCGAATGGAGTGACGTGTCGCCGATCGCATGTCGAGGAGGAATATATCAATCGCGAGGCAGAGTAATGGTCCCGCGCGCCGACCGGCCCGCTC
Organism: Cenopis cana; assembly: GCA_951800055.1. Lineage (NCBI taxonomy): Eukaryota > Metazoa > Arthropoda > Insecta > Lepidoptera > Tortricidae > Cenopis > Cenopis cana. The sequence goes on from OX637484.1 coordinate 9,312,069, forward strand.
GCTAAATGAGCCACAAACTGGCTACCGTACGTACTTTCTGCTTGAATGTTAAGTAGTTTTAATTATTTTGCAAGAGCCCCCGGGTTAAGACTTCGTCAGGACATTTATCAATGTGAACTGAGTTGCTTTTCTGCAGAAACACGCTCCAGACTGATATTCCCATGTTTGTTGAGAAGATAGCGCTGGTAAGGCGTGAGCATACCATTTGTTAAATTAAGGCTATGTCTATTTATAGGCTTCTAGAGGTACCTACATAGATAGGTATTTCCTTATTCAGTGTTCTAACGGTATCAAATATATCCCCACTTTAAAGTTATAACATCAGTCAGACTCAGAAAAGAGTAGTCATAATACTTATGTAGTTGACTGGTAAAGCCCGAGCATGCCATACCATTTGTTAAATTAAGGCTATGTCTGTTTATAGGCTTCTACATAGATAGGTATTTCCTTATTCAGTTTTCTAACGGTATCAAATATATCCCCACTTTAAAGTTATAACATCAGTCAGACTCAGGAAAGAGTAGTCATAATCATAATACTTATGTAGTTTACAAGAGGTATAGCTTTGTATTCGGATGTATAAAAGTTAAGTTTAAGTCATCTAACTACCTAAATGGAGAAGTTTATCACTTTATTTATTTGGTATCTATTTTCAGTTGGCGGCAAGAGGTTCAAAAATGGTAAAGACATAATTCGTCATGACGTCGCATCGACCGATTTACTGAAAACAAAGCGATAGATTCAGTTTGATTTCAGTAAACCAAAATATTAAATTTAATCAAATGATGAATTACCATATCCCTACGTCTGATTACTTCATATAAAGCAATATCAGTTAATCCTTCATCTGTCCCTATTGACTAGGTTAGGTAGTCTATTATGTAGTACCCTTTGCTTTTGCGAAGAAAATAAACAGTTATTGTTAAGTTGCGTGCGTTGTTGTACATAGTACCTACCATTAAAACTTGACATCTTTGTAAAACTGTTCTCTTCGCAAATAAACATTCTGATTTCTGATTTTAGAAATAAAGGTTCCATTCCTTACATTATTATTTATTACTTTACCTACTTACCTATATACCAACGAACAGCAAGATAGATTGTAATAACCAAAGTGACAATTTATATTAGTTATCGTAACAAATCTTTAGGTAGGAAGGTGCTCCTATGGCAGTAAAAAATCCGCGTTCCGGTTACTTTCGCCGCTGCTAACTATTTGATGCTGACTGTACCTCATACGTTAACATTTCATACAATGAATTTCTTACAACTGTTGAGTTGAGTGATGTTTTGTGTGAAGACGCTGCGTTATCTCTGGCTGCGCGGGCCCCGGGCGAGTGGTAATGAGCACCGTAGCTTGCAACGTTGCAACGCACTGTGAAACGTTTGTGCGTACATGTTTTACTTACATACTAGAAACTAATTATGGCATTAATTTGTTTTTCTCAAGCAGGCCGCGTATAGCACAAATTACGTTCGCGATAATAGACTGCAAGTCAGATCGTTACTGGGCATCGCGAGTTTACAGGTCAGTAATGGGATTTGATAGGAAATTGTCGCTAAGTTTGGACATTGCCGGCGTATACATACAATCAGCCGTCTATAACACATTCGACAGGCAATTTCCGGGCTTTCTAAAACATTCTGTACCTAAAGGGTTGCAACGGCTGTCTCCTATATATCGGTCTCAGGACTTTACTTATATGTTTTGAATCGTAATTCCATAACATACTTACACATGGTGAGATATTATTCTAAAGTACGGAACTCTTTGCTTACGAGTCTGAGTAGCACGTAGCCGGTTTTATTAAGGCGCTATAACGAGAAATATCGCGTTCTTTGAAACGCTGTTCTGCCCAGACAAGGAATCAATAGGGATTGATTTTCAGATATATGATTCTTGACTATATGATTGTGTTTTTGACAATAGCCGAAACATGATTGCTAAAAATATTCTCGATATATATAAAAAAAAAACAAATCCTATTTTTACTCAGCCTACTAAAACAACGCATTATTAAACGACACAAAGAAGTTAATTTTTAGAGCGTGGCTGATAGAGTCAGGCCGTGTTGAGTTAGAAGTCTTGGCGCTACTTGCAATCTGATATATTTTTTATAGCTTTACGTAATTAACTATAAAATGACTATTACTATACCTAACTATGACTAATTTGAGCGTCTTGGCAATCAGTTTACTTACATGTACTTAATGTTTTAGTTTAGTGGGATATTTGATGCTGGTACTGGTACCGTTTAAGGTGGTTTAAGTAACTGTATCCTGTTTGTTTAATGCACTATAGGTGTTATCGATTTATAAGCGGAAATTGTAAATAAAGTACGCAATTAATAAGTACCTACTTTATTACAATGTTATTTTATGTTAGATATATATTTTAATTGACAATAAAGTAGAGTTATTACTGGCAAGTTTATGACATCGATAAAAGTACGTAAACATGAAAATATTTCATAATGGCCCTAATTATGTTGTTTTTATAAATACGGTGGCAAACACCACTCCACCTGATTGTAAACGGACACTCGCAACTCTAAAGAAGTTACGTGCGTATATTGCTCCTCCTCCTCAATCGGTCCCTCATGGCTGAGGATCGTGACTCTGCCGACGTAGCATGGCCAGTATTCTTCTCCAGGAGTTTCGGTCGGCTGCCTGATGGAGCGCTACATTCACCGGCACATTGAGATACTCCGACACCTGGTTTAGCCAACGTTTGGGGCTCCGGCCTCTTGGTCTCTTGCCTTCCACTGTACCTGTGACCATCAGTTTCTCTAAATTTCCAGAATTCTTGCGCGCTATGTGGCCAAAATACTGGAGGATACGGTGAAGGCAGACAGACGACAGACGTTGTTTCTTGTCAACGTTGCGTATATTGCTAACCCTTTATAAAATTGGAAGATTCACTGTGTTGACAGCAGAAGGGACAAATTTAGGTCCTTCGGTCTCAACACAGTCCATCCTCGGGAGCTCTGGCAACCTTGCTCACCTCCAGGAACATTATACTAACGTAATTGTATAGTAAATAATGTTATTATGGCTGTGGTCTTCTGATAGGCGGAGATACTTGCCCAGTTGGGCTGCTCAAAATTCGAGCAAGACTACATTTTGGTATGTCCTCTCTTGACTGCATTTATATTCTCTGCAACTGCCCTTGCGGCGCAAGGAAGTCCTAGCTTGCATTTATCGCGTATCATCCGGACGTGAAACATTCTTTTTTTAGTAGCATGTGTGAACCCGAGAAGTATGTAGCTTTATGTCTATAGCAAAAACCCGATTATACTACTAGTGCTGGAAAACGCATCAGATATCCGTATTGTATGGGTACATAATACGTTTCGTTCCTTAAACAGTACATTTTAGAATTTGTTAGTCAACTCGGTAGAATAGGTAGATTTAGTTGTGGGAAGGAGAAAATAATAAAATAAAATAAATAAATGTTTGTAAAAGATAAGGCATCCAGAATAAAAAAAATCACCAAAATTTTAATGTGACGCTCTCACAAACTGGTTGTACATACTGTACCTAACCTACATAACGTCCTCTAAATTATATCATTTAGTTATAAATTTAATCATTATCGTAAATCAATCTCAGCAGCTACTTAAAAAGTTTAGGTGGACAAAATAAAGTGCCACAAAAGCCTATACTTAAGTACATCGTGCATAATATAAGTGTAATTGTTCGAGTTGCAAAGTTAGTTATTACAGGTTAGCACAAAGCGGTACTTAAGATAAGGCTAGTTGTTTCTGTGTCCAGGCATCGGCGCGCGCGGCGCTCGCTGCAGGGCCTGTCCAGCTTGAAAAATTACTACCCTCGTAAATATTTCGTTGAAATGCAATATTTAACAACAACTACCATTAGACAGCTACATTTCATTGAAAATGTAAAAAATATTCACATTTATCCACTCCCAAGTTAACCATTATGCACATGTACGCCAAATGGATTATGCAAACGCATCATTTTTAATAAAATACGTCAAATCCTATTTTATGAACGGAAAGTATCTCCTTTAATAGATTCCAATACGTCGTGATATCAAGTGAGAGCGTCATAAAAATTGACACTGACAAGCCAAAGTACTCGTATTACCGTATAGGGCATTAATTTTACGATCGCCACGAGTAATTTACTTTCTTGGAATGGTGCAAGAAGTATGAAGGGCAATAAAGTGTTAACGGTGTCCCGATTGTAGATCATGCCATGCAATATACTGGCGCATTCTTTGATTTATTTAACATTTTTATGCGTCTACTAATAAAGCTTACATGATCATCAATTTCAATTTTACTAACCTGGACACGAGCCCCGCGGCTGCCGGGGACCGCTCCGCGGTAAATCAGAATGTTTGCTTTTCGTATTTTACTCTAGCGCGGGAAACGCGACTGTTCTCTTCGTTTTATAAATGCGAGTCAACCTGAGTTAGAAATGGTTTTTAATCGCGCTGATTATCGAGTTTCTCATTTTAAAAGCTAGTATTTTCAATTGGGTCAAGGCGATTGAATTGAATTGACAAAAATAAGTTGTATTGTAACAAGAGTTCTTGAATTGACAATATTTCATAATTTCCAAAAGTCTTAATTCGAAAACCATTTCGGTAAAAACGTGTGAAGTACACAAAAACATTTTTTTAGATTTTTTTCTCCGTTAATTTTGGAAAAAAATCGGTAATTACTGTAAACCGAAAGTTGACGTCATCTTCCTCGCTGTATTCAGGGAGACCTTAGTACAGAGTACAGACAATCGCTGCTCTGGAGTGGCTCTGGATTCTTGTTGGGAAGATGACGTCATATTTTACTTACGCCCTTTTGGAATGACCTACTTTTCAACGAGTTTTTTTTGTATGAAATAATGAGTTAAATTGAAAAAGAAAAAATACGGGTGGCTTAAATTTTTACCTATTCTCGAACTAGTTCATAAAATAAAGTAGTTAAAAATATGAAATGTTGTCAATTATTCAAATGCATTTAGTTATTTGACACGAAATAAAAGTAAATTATAACATGGGTGCCGTTAATTATAACGCAGGTTTCGTCTACACACAGAATATCTAAAGTACGTATCCGCCCCAGGTTTTGTCAAACCTATACTGACGAGCAAAAATAACGGGTACACTTTGTATGGAAGTTGTATGGAAGAATGTGTACCCATTATTTTTGCTCGCCTGTATAAATAGCAATGCAGCAATACGTGATCCGAAACACGCATCGTCAAATTTGTCGCGTTGTGCTCGTTGAAAGAAAATGTGTCAATTGAATATTATTAGAAATACTTACCTACTCTTTATGTAGCGTTGACAGCATCGCTTTCACAATTATGAGATATTAAAAAATCGTGCCAAAATTGTCTACATCGTTTATCAAGCATAATATCACAAAAAAACATCGTTATGATTTACACATTATCTATTCACTAAATAAATTCTTACTCAAGAGATAAAAATCACAAATGAATGTTAATTTCAATATTTAAGTTGTGTGCAGTCAACAAATCATCGCGATGGTATCTCGTGCGATCCAAAAAAGAACCTTCCATTATCGACGGAGCCGAGTGACCTCTAACACTAGGCTTATATTTAGTGGGTACCACGCATTGTTCCGGACAATGATAATTGTAGGTGGTGGCTAGAGTTTAGAGTTTGTTTAAAATTGATTTCGGCGGTGATCGGGCCGATAGCGTCGTCAAGCGGGGCTATTATAGGGACGGAGCGCTTCGGGCGGGCGGCGCAATGCTCGCTGGAAGCCTTAGCCTTAGCTTGGCTATTAAACCTCTAAAAGATTTTTATTTGAACTCGCTTATCTAATAGTACACTGTACCAAGGGACGCAAAAAATAATGACTCAGATCGCGAATATTTGTTGCTCGAACGAGACATTGCTTGCCGTCGTATAGCTTACAGGGAAGGGAATGCTAAAAACCAGTACATTTACTCAAGCTATTTAGTTAATTGATTTAACCGTTGAGTTGTCGTTGGAGCACGGTGTGATTGTGAAGAATTGGACTGATCAATAGCTACACTGATCATTCCTATCCTCAACTTTAATGATCTTTTTTTTAAACTATATAAATTAATAATCAATATTTTAGGAACAATCTTACACAAATAAACCTAGTCCCCAACTAAGCAAAGCTTGTACTATGGGTACTAGACGACGATATACGTACATTTATAGATGGATAAATAAATACCTAAATACATAACAAACATCCATGACTCAGGAACATACAATAAATGCCCTTACCGGGATTTGAACTCAGGACCACAAGCTTCGTAGGCAGGGTCACTATCAACTAAGCTAAAGTGGACAAGTGTCAATGGGTTTAAGGAGGTTAGACGAATTTACGGAGGTCTGGTAATTTACATTCAAGCTGCCAAAGACCCTCGCTATACGTATCAAATTCTCTTTAGAAAGTCTTCTCATAAATTTGCATATGCGTTTATATCCGACGTAATGATGTACAAATAATGGGCGAGCGATAGGATCGCAACAAAAGGCGCGCGCGCCACTGCCACGCCCTGGCATAAATCCGCCACATCTTGTAGCCATAAGTACAGTATCGAGATTTTCTGTTTTTTAACAAAATATTATTTTGCGCGTGTATGGTAGCTATACTTTTTACAAGATAAAAAATATTTACGAGTAAAACGGTATTGATTTTACTATGGGTTTAACATCGGTAGTGTTACACTAGTAACTACGTAGGTTCAACTTGTTTTGGTTGGTGTTGAGGATTAAGTATCACTATTTTACTGGGATCGCTCTTATTTGTATCGCTATCCACAAGTAGTTCATCAAATAAAGCTATAGTGATGTTTAGTTCTTTATTTATTTATATAATCTTTATTGCACAAAAGAAAATCTTATCGTACAAAAGGCGGACTTAATGCCATATGCCATTCTCTACCAGTCAACCTTAAGGCGAAGCAGAAAAATTGTTGGCGGTGCAACTAACAATTAAAAGAAACTCAATATAAATTAAATTTACTCCTTTTTCATACTTATACGTATTAATTATATAAAGATATAATGTATACTTATTTACAAAGAAAACCGTATACAAACTTTGCAGCCTTTGACGAAGTCTCCGCTAGGATTGATTGGAAAACCCCAACATGTAAAAAGTAGAAGCCCCAAACCCTGTACAACTTTTCCCTTTTCTCTTGAGTACGGACACACTCCATCGATGTTTACCTTAGTTACATATTTAAGCGAATAAATTGTGATGCGCCAGCCTTAAACGAGCTGTTTAATAAACTAATCATCTGTGAGTTCCATCCTCCATTCAATATACTTCTTGCTTCCATCCTTGAAGACTGAAGGCGTTTTCCGCTTATGAAAATGTGTTAACTTATGAATTTCAGACTACATTAATCCAACAGAACAACTTATACTTTTTATTGTTAAGTTATTTAATTATTGAAGAATTGAACAAGAAAAATCTATTAGATCAGACGTATCGATATCATTCCTTTAGAGGCTGCAGTACAATATATTACTGGCAGCGTACCCCACGCAGTGCCACTAGACAAAAATCGCATCGTTTTCCCATATATTTCAGTTGTCAGTGTTGGAGACAATACGTGCGGTAAGGGATTGTAGAAAAGTGAGCATAAAACAGCGCGCACGCGCATCGGGTAGCGTCGATCGAGCGCCGTTGGTGTGCTCCGCTCCGGCCTGCGCGAACAATTGCTTAAATTTGTTATTTGTCTTAGATTTACCAGCATCATAGTAACCTTAGGATTAGGTAGCGGACCCCAGGCATCCTTCAGGATGCAACTGTACTGGGATAACGCTAGAAAGTTGATGATTTTATGTTAGTTAAATTTAGCTCTAATTTGAAACTATTTACATACATAGTTACATACGTCAACAACATACAACTTCTCGAATTGATTTTAATTCTACTTTGCAATTTGTTAACTATTTAGTTAAGTAACAAATTTCAATATTAAATACTTACTCAATATTGAAATATAATAAACATTCACGTCTTTAACGTCGAATATGGCTCAGCATGTTCGCTTGAAATTTCAAGGTTTTTTTGCATTTCGTTGTGAATTTGGTGAGGTTGCGGTATGTATACAGGGTGTCCCAGAAGTCGACGTCGTCCCTTCGAAGGCTGATAGACTCTCCAGAATAACGTAACATGACCTTATAGTAAAACATCTTTAGTTTTCGAGATTTACACCACACTAACCTGGGTAGTTACTTTAAAATATTGCTAATTTTATGTAGTTTTCAAAATAGTAAAATACTCAAATATCTCGAAAACTAAACATTTTTTACTAAGGACATGTTACGTTATTCTGGTGAGTCATGAGCTGGTCAATCAGCCTTCGAAGGGACGATGTCGACTTCTGGGACCCTGTATATAGACTGCGTTGTCCGCTTACCGTCAGATGGACCGTACATATGTTTGCTACAATAGTTGTATTGTAATATGTCATGAAAACTGACAGGGAAAATTCTGTCTTTCTATATCTGTACCTACTATTAGACAACGCCTGTTTCTTTCCAATTTGCAACATAAAACAATTTGGTCCTTCTCTGTAGATGTCTAGCATAAGATTGAGACTGTGTGTTGGTACAATTGTCGGTTCCGTAAAGGAACAAGCCAGGCAGTAGGTCCGCTGGCGCGGGCCGCACGACGCGATTTGTCGTTATTTGCCGACGCGACGCGCCGACTTATGACGGCCCTTATCCGCCATCGGCGTCCGCGCCTCGCCACTCGCTGCCAGTGTTTCTCACAACAATGAGCTTTTAAGGATATTATAAGGACATACGCGTCTTAACGTCTTAGCGGTTCATTTAAGATCTAAGTTCCTCGATTATTGCAAAAGTTTTTTATTGTATTCTAACTAGAGTTACTATAAAACTAATATTTTGTTAAGGCAAATATTATTTCACATCTCGAATCCTAAACTACATCCTTGAATAATTTTTATCAATAAAGTATTCTAGCCGCCATATGAAGTAAAATCATCGCTGTTCCCGTTAAGCCTTAAATACGTACCTACAATGCGTCATCGCAGCGCTATCTGCTATATCCTATAGTATGTATCAGGTAAGTTTCGTATAATACGATAATTATAATTCTAAATTAGTGCGCCCGGGGTAAAGGTATTTATTGCTTTGAATTTCTTCACGAAGATCACGACATACTTCGTCTATATCAATGTATTCGTTTCCTTGGTTTACAGATAAGCTCATTTCCTAGCCAAGCATGGAGCGGAAGAGATTGAATTCGCGCGCGCGCGCCATAACTCAGGGCAACAATATGGCGCACAATTACAAGCCGTTGGCTGGTGACGATGACAAATAGCTCTCCCTGCGCGAGGGACACGCGCATTGTGTGCTGGATCCCCAGTAAATGTGATATACAACTTGTCTGGACTTAACCCATCAATGATTACCCAGCATTGCTTGAACCTGTGGTCACAGAGTAAGACATAGCACTACGTACTTATGAAAATAAATACCTAAATAAAATGTAGGTATATACTTTTTGTCAAAATGAGTATGTACGAAATACCTATTTTCAAAATACCTAACACAGATAAAATCTGCGAACCATGACTGTAATATGTGTCATTTCTATTCACTAAAAACTCCGCGGCAACTGCCTTCTGCGCTTCCACGATTTCAAACCACAACTGAACAGATTTATACTGTATTAACTCGATTCCCACCGGCTTGCCTAATTTTCAGCCACACCAGTACTTTTAGTACGGCTCATGAAGAATAAGGGTCATTTTCTATACTCGATTTTTTTTGTGTCCGAGCTGAAAATCGTATGGTAGCATGAGATAATACGTACCATTTATTTATTTTCATAAAGAATACATGTTTCCACGTTGAGGTCCACTCAAATTCACGGACTAATTTGTTTTTAAAATACATTAAAAAATACCTAAACGCTCAAATTAAGACTCCGTGCCCTGTCCGGCATCGAGTTTTGAATCAATCAAAAATTCCTATGAAAAACTGTACATTAGAATCACTGATTTCGTGACAAAAACTTTAACTCGATTATATTTACTATCACTGAGCACAGACACTATTCACTTCACTGTGGTGAATAACTTGTAATTGATGTTTAAAAATCGTCCGAGCGCGAGAGTTAAATTTTGTCGGCAAAATTCAAAGGTCCCTGGCAGCCATCGTTTACATTTGATCAGCTTCGCGTCCTGCTTCACATGTGCTCTCAAATGCCAGCTATTATATATAAAAAATCTATATATAGCAAACCGCATTAAGTTCGAGTAAACCACCTAAGTACTTCGGTTTCTGGGTGGGCGACAATTTTTTTGCTTTTGCTTGCAATTTCGGTGGCCCTTAGAAATTCAAATTTTACATAAGTAATCATTAACATATGTATGCATTATAAAGCACTTTGGTGTCTCTATATAAACGATAACTTAAAATATTATTAACATGCGATTTGAATTTTTTATGATTTTTTTTATATAGATTTCCAATTCCCGTGTCCTAATTCCCATAGCTTGTTTACCCAAAACAGCTGATTTTGAGTCACGGGAATTGGGAAGGGTGACTTATTTTGTTAATAAACCTCATTTAATAACAATAATTATGGATGAAATGCATAAATAAATATAATTTGTATTAAGTATATCGATTAGAGTTATAGTTTATGCGTTTATTTAAAGAAAACAGGCCAAATGCTACAATTACACTTAGCTTCTTAAATATTTGAAAAGAGTGACCCATGATTGGTAAAATTAGGCTAAATAACTTCGATACAACTGAACTTTATAATTCTTGATAAATTAGATGGTAAATAATAATTTTAATACAATTTTTTCTAAGAAAAGGCAATTCCCATGGACAGATAAATTCCCGTGCCCAGGTCAAATTTTCAAATTGTAATAACTTCCGTAATTTTATAAGTATAAGTACCCCGTAAGAAAATTTGTGTTTATTAATTTTTTTATCAAATTATCAGCATAGAATTTTCTATGTATTATTGGTATTTCTAAATTCCATGGGAATTGGACAAAAATGCCCGTTTGGTGAAATTCACTCATAAGAAAGGCAAACTATTTACGGCTTCCCTAAGAATATTTTTGACGCGCCGCCACTGGTACCTAGGTATCATCTGAGGTGAATTGTCGATAAGCGTTGTAAACTGAAGATGTAACCTCAAACCAGTTTGGGATCCGATGCTTAACATTGACAATTTGATATTTTTCAACGAAATAACTACCTATATAAATCGTCCTTCAGTTAGGCAGGTTCATCACAAACACAATTGTTTTTGTGTGAATGTGTAATTAAGAACATGCGACGATGATGACAACCTGGAACCTGCTAAGGACAACAGTGTTTTTGGCTAATGTTGATGAACTATAAAAATAAACGATCTAATTCATTGGATTCGACACTATATGAATGGAAAAAATGTATTTCAAACTTGCTAAAAACCTAAACATTCGCCGGTGGTTTAATTCCCACAACGATTGGCAAGCAGTTAGTGAAAATCGTCTTTGTAGTGTAGTAGACAGGAAAAGAAACACCACAGAACCATAAGCAAGCATAATGTAGCTACTAAAAGGAAATAGTTATTTAAGTGAATGCTATTGCCGTGACAGTCAAAGTTAAATTGAATTAAGCTGTCATTACCTCTGCTCCAATTCCCATCAGAACGGCGTCGGATGTTAATAAGCACCGGATTGGTAGATGTACGTAAATGAGTCTAGTTGATAATGATAAGTCATGGGGACTATTCCATATGTCGAATAATAAGTGGGGAAAATGTTTGGGCACATTGTTCTAGGACCGGTTGAGACGGAAACGCCGCGGTGGGCTGCACCATTACTTATGCATGCGTTGACGCACTTTAGCAATCAGCATTAATCAACAATATGCTCGCATGTCTCCCGCCATGTCACTGTGATTTGTTTATTTTCACCCTGAACTGAAAATATGGTTTGACACTTTGTTATGAGCTCGCGATGAAATGCGCTGAACGAAAGAGACGAATAGACAAGTTAAATAGGCCACACCATTATTTGCGCGCGCATAAGTGATATTTTAAACAAATGACGGCACAAATGACAATTTATTACCGAACCTGCTTCAGGGCTCGACTGTATTTTAGCAGCTTATTTGAATTTGGACTCGTGTGATTCACTGGCGTGCAGTATTTCAATTCGAGTGCGAGATGAATGCCTCAAGTAAATGTGGCTAAAGTAGGGTGAGCAGGGTTCAGGTTCGAAGAGAGAAAGTGACTGCCAGTGTGTTCCTTTATTGTCCGCTTGTCGACATGACCCGCACGATGCCTTATCTCCAAAACTCGAGGGCCATGTAAAGCGTCCACGTCACACGGCGATGGCGCTCGGAACATGTTGTATCTCGCGTAAACCCGCCATGTTTTATTCTCTCGCATTCAGCGCCGATACCTTAATAAAACCCAACAAGATTGAGCAATAAAAAGTAATTTATTTGATTGTAATTTCAAAACACAAAGTGGGTCTCATTTTGTAATATATATTTTTATTTTGGTGGTTTTGTGTTTCTTCGCGATCACGTCCGTCCGGCCCGCCCGCGGATGATTCGTTGGGTGCATCCAATAAATTACAAGCTGTGACTTTGATTCAATTTTCGGTATCTCGATCTCCAATTTCGGTAAAACAAGACATTATAATGTATCTCGACCACAAAAAGGCCTTTTCTCATTATTTCAATGCCCCTTGTAATGTTATGATAATTTACACCCCGTGTCGATAGCTATAAGAGTTCATTGCTTCATCGACCAGTTCTTTAAAGCGGATCAATAATCTCGCACCGTTTCTCGCATTAAAATGTGCATATCTATTACGTGCTACCGTAGTAGCGGCCGCATCTTTAAATTACACGTCTTAAAAGGTGTGAGAAGTTAAGCTGCATAATCGATGGGCACGGAAGCCGTGCGAGACCGATCAGCCGAGCTCCCGCGCGTACAATGCGCGCAACTTCGATATTATCACCGAACCAATCAATTTGATCCCTCATAAAAAGTTCTCGGTAGGCAGCCGGCATAATGCAGGCCAGTATCGGGCCGTCGATCCGAGCCTCGCTGGTAGCTGGACTTTTCATATAATTTTATGTGAAAAGGATATGGGCATTGTTGGGAGACGCCCTGCTGCGCGCGCCGGGTAAACACTTGAAATTACAAGTCAGCTCGGACAGCCTGCACTTGCGCCGACCCGCGGAAAAATGCGCTTCCAACCTTACACCTCGGAATAAAAATATTATTCTATGACCACAATACAATGCCTACTCGGGTGACACTTGGCTAGTCAAAGGTAAACATTATTTTGTTTACAAAACCTTTGGGACATTTTTTGACACGTTTTTTTAGTTTAAGACCTTAACTTACGCTGAATCAACCTTTTTTGTGGAGAAATGTATAATTATGTAGGTAATCGCGTCTTGCCGAATATCTATGATAAGTTAGCTGGATCCTAAAATTGAGAGGGCTGTAGTTCCCTACTTTTTATAAAAACTGAAATTTATACATTGAGGTAGCAATTAATCTTAATAATAGCAGCTATTTATTCTTTGCACAAGATTTCTTTGCAGGTTTAGGAATCACCAAATTATATATACCTAATTTAGGTAAGTAATCTTTGTTTTAAATATTCATGTTTGAGGCAACCCTTTAAGTCCATATACATAACCTTTTTAATCCAACGCCGATCAAATAAATATTCAAAAAAGCATAAAATCGCGACACCACATTGTATTGCACTGGTAAAATAAACGAAAGTTCGTGAAATATTTCGGCGAGATATTTTAAACTGTGGAATTTGCCTATCAATGTCCGATGTTACAATTTTACAGCGTAATATTGTAATTATTTAATAGTCGAATATTGGACTTCCGTTTTATGTTGGTTTAGGGTTTATGGGTAAGGGAAGCAGTTTCTGTAGCTGAACAAAAGGCATTGTGGTGTAGGCAGGTTTGACTTGTGCAGGAGGAGTAATTTCGGACTGATGCTTCCTTCTTCAATGAAATTTGACGCTAGCTTTAAAAACTAAAAATACATATAATATACGTAGCCATTCCTAATCGTTTTTGTATAATACGAATGACTTTACAGAAGGCGGCACGATTTTCATCACATCGTAATTATTATTTGGCACCACAGACTTACACACCAGTAGCTCTAGTATAGTTTTTTTCGAAACATTAACTAATTCGAACGCGTTTGCGTTTTGTCTCAAAATGTATGAAAGTGGTATGAAAACGTGAACAACGCCTCTGGTGGTCACTAGTGGAAACTAAAACGGCGAGTATAACATTTGTTGCTAACCGATGAACGCGCGTATTTCAAACTCGGTGAGAGCGTTTTCATACATTTTGAGACAAAACGCAAACGCGTTCGAATTAGTTAATGTTTCGAAAAAACTTATACTAGAGCTACAGTTGCATCACTCGATTTGCGTCGAAGTTGTGCTTATGCCAAGAATGTGTTTTGTGAAGCACTTAGTCAAGCATTGGGTGTTCGCTGCGAGGTGCGAGGTGCGACCGACCCGGCCGGCCGGTATAAATAAAAGGTCCTTCGAGATCGGCCCATAACGAGCGCTGTGCTCCACACTGCACTTTTAACATTGGACCGCTAGCTGATTCGTAAAATCAAACCAAAGTATAAAAAGGCGATGGCTGTACATTGTGACTTCTACCCACTACTCACTAGTATCTTTTGTGACATGTACGTGTTTTAACTTGTTATTGTGTGCAATAAAGTGCTTACATACATACATACTAGTCGCCGCACTGAAGTCTTGCTTCAAAATTTTGCTTATGATGTGAAGAACTTAGTCGATAATTGGGTGTTCGCTGGGTGAGGTGCGACTGCAGGGGACCGATTTTTGAGTGACGAACGCTCGACTTTTCACTCGAGATCTGTCAAAATACTATGATGTTTTGACAGATGTCGAGTGAGAAATCGAGCGTTCGACACTCAAAAATCGGGCCCCAGTTCTCCAGACTGTCCAGTTTTATAAACATAATACATTTATTATTTGCAAAAATACCACACTTTCGATACTGTAATGATTTCACGGAGCCAGGTGCACGTTGTACCTATGGTACGTTATTGATGATAAAAAACAATAAACACTTCTAAAACCCTACCCTTACCCTGACCTTATTGTACCTGAAATTATGTGAAATAAATTATTTGATTTGATTAGAAAACTCCCATGTGTCTCAGACATATTGAAATATAATAAACATGTCGAGCGATATTCAACGTTAAAGACGTGAGTGACGGCCGTTTATTATATTTCAATAAACACTTCGGATCAGATTTAATGCAATACAAATTCACTTACTTACCTACATGCATTTACTGCAGACGTCAAAAATGTGCAGCCACAGGGAACATAAGCAGAAGCCAACAACAGGCAGTCGTAAATATAAAGAGCGATCTCTTCTACATAACTTTTGGGAAGCGAAGAAAATAAACAAGTTCTACTAGTAGACGGTGCAAAAGAGTCAATTAATACAATTAAAAAATCAACGAGTACATTCAATGTAGGTATGTATTTACTTGCACCTAATGCTTCCTTCTATCACAAATCAATTTATTTTCCAAAGTTTAGCGTTAAATTAAAGTCGTAAAACGAGCATTACATTCCCCCCCGCCACACGCGTCTCAAATAAAAGTGCTGCGTTGTCGCACCGATCGTCTTTTATTGTTCCTTTTTTAATTCAATTTTACGATAACGTCGCACTGAGTGATGCGTCGGAGTTCATAAAATTTTATGTCTAGATACTATTTGGAATTATCTAAATAACAATAACAATACTATTAGACTAAGAATGTGTTTGGGTTATGGTTGCCAAATAATTTATAAGTATGCAAATTTAAAATACACACTTTTCTGAATTATATTATAGGCACGTAATGCTCTTGGCATGTAAATCAGTCTCAAGCTTTAAGCCTTGTAGGTACATCAAGCGCGTACGTTTTTCCTGAAAAAAAAAAAAATCATAAACGAATCTTTTTTTTTCATTCATTTATTCAAATGCTAACCTCAATTCTTAATATTAAGTAAATTGATTTTACGAGGGTTGTTAAAGGGTAAAAGTTTGCATTAAGAGGTTGGCAAGAAACAAGGCTAAGGCCTTTAACACGAAAAAAAACACAGGATTTTATTAATAAATGAAAAATAAAATATAAATAACATTATAAAAACAGACTAAACTATAAACTAAAATAAAACTAAATATTTACAAATAAAAAACTGGCCCCAGGTCAGTGCCGTGTGGCAAGGTGCCCAGAAGGCTGGCGGCATTGCCTCGCTGGATTGCAATTGCAATCCGTTGGGCGAGATAGGCGCCAGCCCTCTGGTCCCCAGTTGCCTCCACTAGAATCTTTTTTTTTTCATTCATTTATTCAAATGCTAACCTCAATTCTTAATATTAAGTAAATTGATTTTACGAGGGTTGTTAAAGGGTAAAAGTTTGCATTAAGAGGTTGGCAAGAAACAAGGCTAAGGCCTTTAACACGAAAAAAAAACACATGATTTTTTTGATATTAAAGAATATAATATTATGTTGTCGCCCCACACAGCGCCATTCATTTTACAATTACGACATCGCTCCACTGAATGATGCGCATGAGCTTCATAAAAGTTAATGTTTCGATGCAGCTTAGAATAATCATACAAGTAACTTAAGTAACACCAAAACATAAATCGAACATATACGTAAAGCAATGGAAGATAGAAAAGGGAATTTGTCGTAACAGCTTTCGGTATAAATATTAAAACTGCTTACTTATGTTTTTGTCAATCATTTATGTCTAACTTTGAATAATTTCCATAATGACATAAAATGTTACAATGGTCTACGATGTTCGGTTGGCAACAAAAGACTTTAATGAATGTAAATCGGATTTCGCCTTTTTAGAGATTATAGAGTATATAAGGTACCTACTTAAATTAATACTGTTTTCTTTATTTACCTGATCAATTGCATACGAAAAGCTAGTGTAAAGATAATATATTGTTTTTAATTGATTCCAAAGGCATTGAATTAGCATTACAATAATGTATGGAATTACAAGTGAAGCGGAAATCGAAATATATTTTTAAGTCGCACTGTCGACACAATGGATCCGATCCGACAGACAGGAAAAAATCATTAACGAATGGATGCGAAAAAAGCGCCGGAGATTTATGATGATACAAGTATACAACATGAACCCATTGTGAAGTTACTTACTTCCATTGATGTCTTAGGTTATTGATATTCGAATATCGATGAAACATACACACATATAAATAATTATAAATCTGTAGGTAAATGAGCGAAATCTGTAGGTACATTGAAGATATTTAAAAAAATAACGGACGAGTGCTACAAATTGTACTTATTAAAATAAATAAGCGCACAACAAAACGCGCCTTTTCCTGTTATCAGGGAGGAATTCCTCCGCGCCGTCCCGCCCGCCTCATTTGCATACAAGCTACGATTTGTGTATTGTTAATTAGAGCACCACAAACAGGTTCCCATTGCCTTCCCAATAATGCAGCCGACACTGCCTTAGCAACCTTTCTTGTTTCATCTGTTATTTAAATAGCAATAGATTATTCTCGGCGATCCATTATGTTCGTACAATCGAACATAAGTATGTCTGTATGTAAATCTTGTTTATACTAATCTTATTATTATCTTTATATGTATATTCATTGGCCTGTATCTGACATTTTATGGCAGGGTCATATTGTTTTATGCGGGTATGAGAATGTCGTGTTTTTCTTACTCGCGCCTATCAAAGACTTCAACGGGATTTTAACCTTGCGAGCACGTCACGCCACACCACTTGCATATCACGGTTCGCGCCAATAATCTTATTATAAGTCTTAAGTCTTACTTATTACCCTCTCTTAATATATATTTTTGCATTACCCACCGTATTAGTATTATAACTGGTCAATTCGATAAATTTAACAAAGGTCCATTCTCTTCTGCAATTTTCTTTACAAGTTAAAAATTGAAAAGTTACTCGCCACGAGTGGCATTTTAACCTATACTAACTAAAGTTATACGAGCTCTGTTTTTCTTTACTTTGACTGAAAATTTTAAGTAATTTCGTTAGCGGACACTTCCGCTTCAAAATTTACATTCTCCCCTACGTTCCAATAAAATAATAAGTGAAGTGAGTCGAAATTGTGACGAATATGGTACGTGCTTATCTCAAACTTTATAAATGTCGTTGATATGATACAATTGACTGAGTCACTTTGCGATTACTATGCAAATTTCTGATGCTATAGGAACTAATGAAGCACTTTGTAATAACTAAATAAGATTGATATTAAATTACCTCAGTAGAGGCCGATTTACGAGTCTAGGCTGTTATGCGTGCGTAAATAACAGTTCGACGCCACGAAGGGCGACGTCGCGGCCAGCCATCACCCGGGGAGATAACCGGGACCGGGCCGAGGCCGAGACAAAGCGCAGTGCCATAAATTCGTCCCAATACCCACCCGGCCGCGCACTCCACGCAACATTTTATTGTCAAAACCCATACCGACCTGCCTCCCCTGATAACTTTATTGTTATTTACATCACAGAATTATCATTCGGATAGTCGTTGTTTTACATTCATATAACGCCATGTTAGTCGGAGTCGGTATCTAAATTGCTTAATTGGAAAGTCTCGGGAAGAGTGCGGCCGAGTGCCGTATCTCTACGAGTGTGTACGAGCTTCGAGTGACCTTTCAATTGAGTCCCCACTAAATTACGACCACCTTTGGCTATTATAGGCTTTATCTTTAATGCCGGAATGCCGAATAAATAACGCTATTTACAGGTTCTTCTTTACATTGCAAAGTGAATCGGTATAATGGATAATTTGGACGTTCCCGTTATGTTACGATCTAATCTGGCCGTAGTTGAGAAATAAACCTACTCGTGAAAACTTTACTACAGTCAACAGGAAAAAATGAAACAATTTGCCCCCCTAAACCCTTGCCTTGCTTTATTTGAAACCCTATATAAAGTTACCTGTTTCCATTGCTTTTGAGTATAAGGAAATAAATCACAGTGCATTACAAACAAATGGTGGTTTACTTTGGGTTAAATGTATTAAAATTACAATTAAGGTTATGAATGACGCCCAGGTTGAAAGAAGAGCATAAGATTCGCAAGTAACGCAGCGCTCTGGAGGTCAATCTGTCGTGACGGTTGGCATTCCGATTTTATATATTTTGTCCGAATACTTATATTTTGTGCGTTCTCTTCTCCATCCAAAAAACTACACTAACATTTTAAACAGATCAATACGACTTCCGATATTCGCATCGCGGGCACACAACGACTCCCATTCTCAATCGGGTTGTACAAATAAGAAAGAGGAAGGGGTTGATTTTCTCTTCTCGCATCACGTTTCGACGCTAGTTTTGCTAGCTTCCAATCAGAATTGAGAGCGCGCGACAAATTGATATCATACTGGGATAGGAATTGTCGAGTCATGTTGACCTACCTCGCGTGGGCCGTTATTCGCACTCGTATGATTAAATAAATGATTTTAACACGTCGCACGCGCACGTGCCACATTCAAGTGGATGCACATACAAAGGCAATGCGCAAGCATTCATGACAACAAAACGTGTAAGTAAGGGCTTCGTCAGACATAACTGTACAATATGAAAAATATTACAAAATGATGAGGCATTTAAAACGATAGGTACTTTCTATTCTTGAAATATAACTGAAAATTTAGAATAGAATTTGAGTCGATTTTTTAATATAGATTCAATCGTGTCTTTCTTTTATTAATATCATGTGTAGGGAAAGACGGGGCAAAGAAAGTCTTTAAGATATTTAGTAATTCACCCTAACATTCATCAAATGTAACAATTACTCCTTCTGTCTCTTCTCAACGTTAATTATTTTATTGATGTATTGTAGTCAATCGACAAAGATTCGAAGAAATATCTAAGTACGTATACCAAGCGAGCAAAATCAACACCTGATAATACCATTTTTGAAAAAATAGTACTTACCTGATACCTACGTGTCCGCTATTGATGATGTTCGCATTAAATTAATTGTACTCGATCACACTTTACCATGAGGCTAAGTAATGCCATCGACGAAAAAACATATGCACCTTCTTGCCCTACCTTACCCTGAATGTGTGTCATACGGTTTTTAATGCCACACTTTATGCCTCGTCCGAATGGTATCGCACAAGAAGATATGCTGTGTCGGGTTTACTTTTCGCGAACTTTCCCATTTACGTCTCATTTCAGAGGCGAGGCGACAGTAATTTTATCATTTTAAAACTCCGGAACTCCGACCGAGCCCAACCAGTCGCTGAATAAGACTTTACGAATTTTTAAAGGCGAATAAAGTCTTAATAAACACTTTTTATGGTAGCCTTGTAATTTTATTAGTATGCAAAATAGGATTGTGGCGCGTGTTAGGCTAATAAGGAGCGCATGGCCGTTCTTTAACGCTTGTATTTCGATAATATTTGCCGTGATGTGGCAAAATGAAATCACCTTTTATTACGCAGGGCTTAAACAAGTAAGTTATTGTTGCGGCCTGCGACGCGGTATGTAATGTGTGCACTTGAAGGTAGGTACCTACTACCATCGTATTAAGATATCACTGATCCTCATAAGGAGCGAACGTATAAACGCAGATTCTATCTTGATTGCGGCTGAAGTTAAAATCAATTTGAGTTTTCCCGAAAAGGTAACGTAGCATTTAAAAGTTGAATCAACTCCAAAGTCGCTGATGACACATACAATATGGCAGTGCGATACCAATAAAAGTCCGCAATACATGCGGCTGGAAATACGGCCTATTTAGACTTGGATATCATCGCCGGAGAATAATGCTATCCAGGCACACCTCAGCCGTGTCACTCGCAAGGGCGTGTCAGAGATAAGTTTACATATTCTGTATGCATTATGCAAATTGAAATTTTATGTTAAGCTGAAGCAGGGACGTAGCGCTCCCCGGTGACGTGCGACAATCGCAGCAAAGTGCGTCAGTCGCAGCGATGAGCGACACGGCAGCGATAGTCGATTGCTATTACCTGCTAGCTCAGGACCCAAAGACTTGTATTTTAACATGGATTTTATTCCATTAAATATGTCCATGGACAGTCAGAAGCGTTATTCGGCATACACAGGGGGTATCTTTTTCTGCAACTCACTGGACATCAATATCTTTTTGATTAAAGTCTTTCGTAAGTGTAAAGGCTTCTTAAAAAAGTTAAAAACAATTAGCAAGTACATAACGGCCTTAGCGGGGAACAGTGGATATTTAACTACATACTAACGTCTGATATACATTCTACAGTGTTGAATTACTCGCTCATCGAATAACTCCGAATCCAAACATTTAGCTATTTCCACGCAAATAAATATTCATCGTACCGACTACCCCCTTGGGAGCAAGCGCCACGAGTTAATAGGTACGATATAATAAACCACGACTACTGCACACAGATATTTACAACGTACCCGAATGCCAATTACCGATAATTCAGTAACAAGTCAGCCTTTCAAATTGTAATAAAGCGTTGGAGGTGTCAAATATAATTTTATAGCTGCGGGCTGGGCCAGCACTGGGGAAGTATTCACAACGGCTGACAACAAGTCTAACCTCCAACTGCAGATACGGTTAGTTGTAACTTGTAATGAATCTCGTGGTCAAGATATAGTTGAGAGGGTAAGATGAATCGTATAACAACTGGTGAATCGCACAGCAAGCTTGGACCCCGTACTCTCCTCTATCCATGTTGAGCCCGCATCGGCCCTCTGACCTTAGGTCATGGATTATGTGGAATCGCCAACTCATGTGCTCTAGTGCTAAATAATAACTATGTTGCGTTTCTGAACTTGTATTTTTTTTTTATTGAGGTATGCAATAAAGAATATTTGTATTGTATTGTATGCCAAACATTCCTTGAATATGTTTATTATTTTATTTTATTTATTTCATTGTTATAAAATCCACAGCACAATTTACAAAATTTTTAGAAAAGTTACATATTAGTTTATCATTGGCCAATTACGGATTTACATTTTAAACGTTTGTTATGTTGTAGTGTGTTTGGTACTTTGATGAGATACACACCCAGATAAACATTTCTCGTGCGTTTTGTCTTACAAGTGCTATATATAATATATCTAACATTACGTTAGATAATCACGGACAAGTTCATGGTTCATTGTAAACAACATATCGCCTTCTTAGTACAGCATTATTTTAAATGCGAGAGTAACCTTTTGTTTGTGTTTATTAACGGACAAGAGACGGACACATAACATACTTTTTTATTTCGAAAATCTTCCCCTCATGGAATGAATCGGCAGTGGAACTTTGTACAGGAGTGCAATAGGTGGATTCTGTCTCTCGCTCGATACAACTAATCCTTATATTAATAAAGGTTCGTCAACGCCCTTGTGGCTCCTCTGGAGCAGCAAACATTTTTAAGCTACAGGTACTATGTCTCACTATTCATCATCAGACAGGCTTGCTTGTTATAAAACGTAATATTCATATTACTTACTGATATTCAACTACCTGCATACGACTTAAATATATGTATGAAAATTATAACGATAATTTAATATGTCGTTATAAATACTTAACCACTTTATAACTTAGTACATACATGCCATATGTAGCATAGTCATTCACTTGTGTTTATCGTCGTGAATTCATTAAGGTAAGGCTGGCCATAAAATACAGTATAAATGAGTGGCTCCGCTCATTCACAGCCAACTGTGGATGCGTTTGCGCCGAGCTCTTGTTAGTGGAAGGTGTTTATTTTAAAGGGAACAAATAAAATGATCACCTAAATAACTTTTGATATCATCAAATTTTCGAACCCTGAAATAAGGTTGAACACTCAAAAAAAATTATCGATCAGCAATTCCGAGTCACCAAAAAAATTCTACCTATTTTTGCAGCACTTGCACCTATTTTACTTATTGCGTTCCTATAAATTTATAATCGCATCAAAAAAATTGTCAAGTACCACCAAAAACACTAAACTACCACCTAATCTCATGCACCTTTTTTCATTAGAATTACATCCAAATATTATACACATCGCATGCTACATTTTAGTAAACAGTTACAAATTAATTGTTTTTAGCACTATAAATATTTTAGTCATTTCCAAAATGTTATAAATTAGAAAGTAAAATTCTAAATTAATTTAAAAAGCAACGCGCAATGTGGCTGTGTGAAATAATAACACGTATACTGCTATCTCACGCAATCAAATACAAAGAATTGTCTGAAGCATAAAACCTATTGATATGTCGTTAGAGTGAAAGGTACCTATTGCTGTTTCATTCTAACTACCTATTGCTGATGGTTTACAAACTGCAAGAAGTTTTATTATTAATTTTTTAATGCGTTGACGTGAGCGCGTTTGATTGAAAACTTTTATTTGAAAATGAGTTTTGTTGATTTATTAAATTGTTAGTTTGTTATGAAAATGGATAAAGGTCCTGAAATGAGTTTACTTTATTAATTTAGATAGACTTTCATGGAAAAAATAAAGGAAGTTAATAGGTAGAAATAGGTATAGGTAGGTTTAGGTTATGTTAGTTTTGCATCGGCCCGAAGGGCCAAAACAACTCAAAATAGGAGCTCCGCGCCAGCGGAGATCCGTCAATACTGTTCCAATGTCCACTAGTTTGAAATAAAAATAGATGTCATAGAAAAATACTACTACCTAGGCAAATTGACGATTATCAGCGAATAGAGTAGAGGCAAAAACATCTGAGAACAAATAGCTGTATGCGACCAGTAAGGAAAGCACTGTTGAAAATATATTAAATTAAATTATGTTATGTACGTGTCTCATTCAAGTTACAGAAATTTTGAAGCTTCAATAAAATAAAATCATTTAGCGCTGTCTTGCTCGCACGCGGTGCGACGTGCGAGCGAGACGGACCGTATGGAAAACCGCATCAGTGTGCTAGCAACGAGGTTAGACTAGATTGGAACTGCTTGGCGCGTCGGGCCACAGAATAAGTAATAGTTGGTCGGGCGTTAAAAAACAATTGCCGCGTGAAATTTGGTGATCATGTAGTATTTCTGGGTATCGAAAGAATTATTTGGGTGTAAATAATTTTAATAGGATTACGAGCCCTGTAATATTTGGATGTAAATTATATGAAATTTGGTGTTTGAAATTAGGTGATCATTAAGTATTTTTGGGTAGTGACTAATTTATTTGGTAACAATTTAATTTAATAGGTTATCGACATGTTACTTCTTTGAGTTGCACTTTATATTTAAAAGGAGTTGAAAATTTGGTGTGAATCTAGTATTTTTGGTAATCAATGTAATTTTTTAGAGCATCATTCGAAAACTAATTTGGTGGTTCGTTAAATGCTACCCTATTTTAAATACTGAATAACAACCAGTCATTTCCTATCTTGAAGCTTGAAGCACTCGAAGTGACGAGGTTATGTAAAACTTATCGAAATAATTAGATTTGGTACTATATTGCAGATACACCTCAACTTATAATGATTCAGATTCATTTATTTTATATGAAGATCCTTCTTCCGCACGGTACTTTCATTTAAAAATTCCGTGCTTTTGAGATTACATTAATAACAATAACTGGATTTGCTTTGATTGTATCGTCTTCATCTTCATCGAGACAAGTGTAATAAATAAATAATAAATATTTGTGGACAATCTTACACAAATCAACCTAGTCCCAAACTAAGCAAAGCTTGTACTATTGGTACTAACCGACGATATACATACTTATAATAGATAAATAAATACTTAAATACATAGAAGACATCCAAGACCCAAGAACAAATATTCGTGCTCATCACACAAATAAATGCCCCGGCCGGGATTCAAACCCGGGACCTCCAGCTTCGTAGGCAGGGTCACTACCAACTAAGCTAAAGTGGTCGTCCAAACGTGTAACGGGGTTTGACATAACGAATTAATCACGATTGGTATTGCATTGACATTTGAATTTTTTCGACCATTGTATTGTAGGTACTCCGGAAAGTTTATCCACATCTTAACATAGAGAAATAGTAAACCGGCAGACATAAAAACTAAATGTACTAAACTAACTTAACTTATGGTTGAAATTCTTTTTGTTGAACGTATTTCTATTAAAATGGTATTGGATTTTGAACCTTATTGTTTGACAGGTAAAGTAGCTTTTTGAAGGAATTGCTTTGGTGCAATTCGTTCAACAGGAATTATTTCAAGTATACTAACTTACCTAACTTTAACTTTGCGTATAAGTCGTTAGTATTTCAGTCAGTACGATTTAGTTTTTTTGTAGATTGGGTTAGACTTTTTCGGAGCTTTATTTACTACCCCATAACATATAATATAACCTACGAACAAATTAACCTATTTTATTTTATATATTGATTTAAACTTGCACGATTTTCACACATTATTATTGGGGAACGGGACTTAATCGCGTACAATTTTATTTTATTTTGTAAATGGATCCTCTGAAAATCAGAGTCGTGGCACTTCATGCTCCAACACAATGCTGAGTGGACTCCTTTTTGAATTTTTAGACCATCCTCAAATGTTTATTTCCTAGATTTACGCTAACTGTATTTTATGTTGTGGTTTCAAATAAATAAGTCATTCATTCATTCGTAACGTAAAACCTTGGAAACCTAATTCGTTGCCTCTCTGTATTGTATTAAACTTACAAAGTCAACTAATTAATTGACTACATTCAACAGCTTTGTTTTTAATTTAACCTTTATTCCTACTTAAACAATTTCCTTAGTCTCAATGGTAGGGAGACGAAGAGGTGAGGTGCGGGACGAGGTTCATTCATCAACCTCCATAAGGTTCTAAACCTAATTCGACACGAACAACCTCGCAACATCCGCTCTTGCAAAACGTTATTTCATTCATAACTTTATGTAAAGGCAGGTACACAATAGCTTGGAAGTTTAACGAACTTTTGTTCAGCTTCCTGTTTTAAGGAAGTAATTGTGCTCTTTGTGACGAATCAAATTATTTTGTTAAATTGTTTTGATTCGGGTTTATCACGGTTAATTTTTCCTTCTATTTGTTCTCTGTATCATATAATTAAATAATTGTGCTTGAACGTACTTAAAACCTCGTTTTACGTAATGCTGTTTATGAATGAACATTGTAAACTTATTCTCTTTTGTTTTGGTAAGTATATATAAGAGAATGAGAGTGCCGTACACGAACACAAGAAAATATTTTATCGACACGTTATCAGCTTAGTTTTAAGCTATATATATATATATATATATATATATACATTTCCTGATATTCTCCCGACATTCCATCATATATTCACCATGTGGTGTTCCTGTGGTGTTACTTCATTATTTTTTAGCATTGAGAAGCAGACTATAATTAGACTACACGTACATTCAAATGCAAATAAAACTTTTCTGCAAGGCCATACCTACACAATAAAAATAATTCACTTTGTCTTGAACGTTAAGGACACAAGAGTTTCTTTAGACTTAGAATTAACAGGCCCGTCGATATCCTTAAGTAATAAGTAATTTTTAGGGTTTCGTACCCGAAGGGTCCAAACGGAACCCAATTGCTGTCACTCACGCGTCCTTTCGTCGTCTGTCACGAATAATTTTTTAGCTTCCCATTGACTTATGAATTTGAAATTAAGTGACAATGTTTATTATTGCGTATATTTAAATAATTATAAAATATGTTAACGAATATTGTATCTAATATATAATGTAATTTGATGTATGTAAAATGTTTATTAAGTATTATTATTGACGTCATAAAGAGATTGTGAAATCCAATTATGAAAATAAAATTATGAATTATTATTATGAATCACATTTTTCCCTTGAAATTGCCTTATTTGTCCTATTAAAACAACATTAAATTTTGCGGTTGATTCGGAACCATAAATGTGCGAGGTCCGACACGCACTTAGCCGGTTTAGCGTTTCTTATCACTTTTTAGGGTTCCGTAGTAAACAAGGAACCCTTATAGTTTCGCCATGTCCGTCCGTCCGTCCGTCCGTCCGTCTGTCCCCCGTTTATCTCAGTAACCATTAGTACTAGAAAGCTGTAATTTGGCATGAGTATTCATATCAATGACGCCAACAAAACGATAGAATAAAATTAAAAATATTTTTTTTTTGGTGTACCTCCCCTACATGTAAAGTGGTGGTGCAATTTTTTTTTCTTCAAGACCCCATCGTGTGGAATATCGTTGGATAGCTCTTTCAAGCAAAAGCATTTTTTGGTGGTCAAGGGTCCCCCCGCCTGCCAGCTTAACGGTGGCTACTAGGCATGTGAAAAAAATCATGGTAGTACGATACGATGAATTTTAAAGAAAAACTTTCATATCTAAGTAGACATTACTAGGTAACGAGTAATAGTCGAACTTCAGAAATGTACTTTGCAAAAGCAAACTTTCGTACAATTTCCATAGATAGCTTAGATAATGTTGTTAATTCTGTCAAAAACATAGTAAATATAAGTTAGCGAACTTCTTAGTCCACATAATGTAACGGGTGGACGACTACGGAACCCTACCTTGCGCGTAGCCCGACACGCACTTGGCCGGTTTTTAGCTTTGTGGAATGTCTCAAAAATATCCAGTCTCAGCACAACTATACCAAGAGCTTATTGCTTCCCTGCCACCATAGAAATCAAGGAAAATAACCGAGTTGTTCGCTCAGATTCGTAAGGTATTAGCCGGAATTTCATTCATGGGACTCCCGCTTTTCAGAACCCTCAGATTAGTCCAATCGACATAATAAACGTTATAAAGTAAGCTTTATAACCATGCATGCTTCAGGTTTTTGCGGTTTAATAATCTGTTTAGTATGGACACCGCCGAATGTTGTTGGCACACCCACGCCGAGCGCGACGCAAAATAACATTAAGTTGAGCCGATGACATCAGCACGGCGCGCCGGCTACCGCTTGCAACGTGCACGCTGGCTCCAACCCGTGTTCTAAACAAATTATCTCATGTCATTTGGAAGTCAAATAGATCATTTGCAGCTTGCAGATATACGTAGGCATATATACCTATACAATACAATAATACAAATACTTTTATTGCACACCTCACTCACCCAAATTAATCAGTTACATACGGAAACAAAACAGCAACATGTAGGTAGAGGTAGACACCAGGCGGTCTTATCAACCCTTAGGGTGCCTTTCCATTAGAGCTATGCTATGCTACGTTGCTAATGTTGCTATGGATGCGTTTGAAATCCAGCAATCACATTCGTTGGTCAGATAGCATTGCTCTGGTCGAAACGGGTTCAGCTAAGCTATGTTTTTTAGGCTGGTTTTCCACTAGAGCTCACATTCCTTTGTTCACATAGCATAGCTCTGGTGGAAAAGGGTTCAGCTAAGCTATGTTTTTTATATGGAAAGATGCGAGCTGCAGATGCGTGCTACGGATGCGTGCTACGGATGCGCGCTACGGATGCGCACTACGGATGCGTGAGCGCTTCCCCCCTCACCGCGCTGCCGCTCCCCGCGCCCCCTGTCGATACATCGCATAGCTCGAGCTGCGCATCTTAATCGCACATCTACCTCGCAGCTGCGCATATTATCTTCATAGTGCATCTTCCTCGCACAGCTACGTAGCATAGCAGGTAGTGGAAACGGTCACTTAGTTTCGTAGCATAGCTTTCGCATCCTTGCAGCATAGCAGGCCTTGTGCATATTATTCACCCCTATTTTTTTACTTGCGTCTTTTGAGGAATATAAACTCACTTAGCCTACTAATTAGGCCTTAAATGACTTATATATTCCTCTACCTTTTATTTCTTTCTGTCTTCTTTCTTATAAAATATGTAAAACCATTCAGAATATTTTAATCCAATCTAGACGAACTTAATTTTTGACACGCCCATTTGTAAAGCGAGCATTAATCGCGCGCGTGAGGATTATGTCGCCACACAAAACGAAAACTAATATGAAAATCAATAACACAATAGTCGTGATATTGCTTTGGATTTATTAATGTCACCCGCAATAAATTAGAACATTATAATACGGCTTTCGAGGGCACGGCGAGTCCGGGAAGACAAAACGTCTCGACGTCCCGGCGTAAGACAATCCTGGCGATGAAAGCGACCTCGCTCTTCCTAAATCAACGTCAAATTACCACCTCTTAATCTTTTGTAGGCGATTCGGTTACACGCACGTGTTCCCACAGTCAGCTAAATAGTCGCTTTAGCTAAAATACTGACGCTTTAGACGAAGATTGCCCTATAAATCTGACGTTTAAGAAATATTACACACCTCTGTCACTAATATATGTAAGAGCCATGTTAGATCAGTTACTTTAACCAGTTTATCTTACCAGATACGTTGAAATGATTAATTTTGTTGATGATATTAACATCTTTTACTTAATGAATCCCGATCTAATATAATTAAAACTGATTTATTAGAGCGTGCATTTAAAAATGGCCGTCATCAGTTTTGCTAATGATGGACTGAGTCTACTTATCAAATGTCATGCTGCAATACTCGGACCATTTTATTTAGATTTTAATAACCGCCTGTTTTTGTGTCAGATTTTATATAGGTACACGGTGTGGCCTATTTTATATACAGGAGCAAATCTTTAAAAGGTCGTTTCCTTAGAGCATCTGCAGTAACCCCTTGTGTCCAAATATTTTATTTATTATTTAAATTCGGAGAAACTTTGATCTAAAGTAAGGACCCTCAAGTAATGGATCTTGACACCACGAGATCATATCACATCCGTCAATGCGGATTCAGAGGTAGCATCAAGATATGAGTCGTCATAATAGTTTTAGCATTTTTGGTTTGACAGGATATTTTTTGGCTTTTTTTATAATTTTAATTTTTTTATTGCTTAAAAAAATATTAAGAGTAATAAAATACCAATAAAATAATAAAATACTTCAAAACAGTAATAAAATACAAGTTGTCTGCGCCGAAAACTAATATGATTATTTTTTTCAACTGTAACCATGTGGAAATGATAGCAAGGAAAGTTAATAATCTACCGTTAAAATGTTTTGCTCCTATTACAGGCCTCACCCTGTATTAGCCAGGCTTCCAAGGAAGACTTCTTAAAATATCACGCCACTAGCCTGCGAATGTCAAAAGACGTTTTGTATGGAAATCTAACCACCTTAATTAGCAAAATCGAAATTCCGTTTTTGATAACTCAATTTGTGGTACTTACAGTCAACCAATTTCATTTCTGGGTCACTTCGTATCTTGTCACAGTGACATTTATGAGATGTCTAGCGAGTCTCATATACATTTTCACTATGACAAGGTATGAAGTGGCCCAGAAATCAAATTGTTTGACCGTACTCGTTGGAAACCATTATGCAAAGTTACCTATGTTGAAAATTTGCACTAGGTACCTATATTGGCGGTATATTTTAATAGTTTCAAGTAGGTTAGAAATTATTGTAAATTATTGTTATTGTATTGGAAATTATTGTTGTGTGTTATTGTTGTTACTGTTACTGTTAAAAGGCCCAAACCTCCATTTGCGATCCATTCATATATCAATTGTAGTTTAGATCCCTAACACAATATGGCTCCTATATCCCTATAGAAGCTTAAAATAGCTCCTAAAATGACATAAAACGTTTGAGCATCTTTAATAAAGCTACGTTGCACCTCGAGGACAATGCAGCACTCTGCCGGAAATCTTAGCTTAGGCCAGGAAACGTACGCTTAATAGCACTTAATACCGCCGGTGACAATCCAGGCTATTCCATGAACTTGAATTAGCGCGGCCTTTTGTACGGTTGCGTTTAGAGGTTAACTTTATATGTAACTGTTCTGAGAAACTCAGATCATGTTTGAAATAATGCAATCAGGAACATTGTTATACCGTCGATAACATTAAGGCGACTTCCTGATTTGTCGGCGCGGAAGCGGTATGATATGAGCAAGCTGTCAAATGTCAGTCGAGGCAGTACCGCTTTTTACTGTGCCCTTTAAATGAGTGCTTCCTAACTGGCTCGGGATGCGCGGTAGCGTAGCCATGCGAGACTACTACTGCGCAAATGTAATACTGACAGTATTCCGTCAAGTGAAAATCCTAAGGCGACTTCCTGACTTGGCGGGGCGGGATCGATATGTGACATTTTCTTCTTTGACGTAAACTTACTGACGTCGCAAAGATTCCCACTTGACGGAGTACTGTCAGTATCATAATATGTACTATCCATGTGCAGAAGCGGGGCAGTACTGCCTTCGCATCGCCCCGCTACCGCGCTTTCTGCGCCAGTCAGGAAGCGCTCATTTAAATGTAGGGGCGCGCCCCTACATCAGTAAGCAGTAAAAAGCGTTACTAAGTCGACTGATAGATGATACTGACATTTAATTGTCAATTTTCTTATCATACCACCTTCGCACCGACAAATCAGGAAGTCGCCTTACATCTGAAAAAAGCTAAAGCTGAAAGTAGGTGTGTATTTCGGATTTTGGTTTAAGATAGGTATTGTCGTTGTAATTAATTAGCATGATGTAATAAATAGCTAAAATAGCTAAATACTATTGCGCAAATGTATTCCTATCTCCTCATTTACCGCACATATCAGCGATATCACTCAGATCCAGAAACGCAGATTGCTTTGAAAATAATTACACGGAGATAATTCTGGCTAAACAAAGCATATGTTGAGGGAGTGACGGGTCGCTTGCCGGCGGCGACTGCTTCGTATGGGAACCCTTAACGTACGCACAACGCCTTTGAACAATAAGTTCGAGATGAGATAGTTTACAGATAGTTCGGTATAATTCTATAAGTTATTACGCGTCACGTAGTTTCAGAAGAGTGCTCCTTCTTTTTTATCGCACATATATAACTTCAACAAAACCAAACATTGCGTAAAACTAATGGAAACGGCATGAGCATGGTGCGACTGAAGATAAAACCTGGCGTTAATTATTTTTAATAGCGATACCTTATTATCTAGTGCTTTATGTTATGACTGTCTGTCGTAACATCGACCTTTGTTCTCAATATATTGACATTAAATTCCACACGGGCTCGCTTCATTTTATTTTTTTGAGTCGTAAAAATGTAAGATGAAGGGTGTCCGCTGATGGCATAAAGCGCACACATGCGCAGATTAGACGGCATAAGTGCGGTTAATTCGCGCGCTTGAAGCTGCGCGCGAGTGCGCGCTAGAGCAACGCGCGCAGTTGTGCGATTAGGTAAACATGTTTATTCATTGAATTTGTTGTTCATCTCTTTCAGATTCCAATATTATTAGTTTCAGCACATTAGTTAAGCGCGCGTAGAAAGTGACCGCACGAAATAATATTAGAAAGTTATTGGGTTCGGAAGCGTCGATGGAGAATCCTCCCTCGAGGGCAAGGCAGTTAGAAATGTTATTAAAAACAGTTTTTCAACACATTAGGCAACTTTGTTAGAACATGAATTTGATAAAAACATTAATATTCTCATTATGTGACACTCATTTTCTGCATTTTTGTGTTATAGAATTATGCGGCTTCGACTAAAAACGATTTGAGGATTCCCTGCAGTGGTAATGTGAATATTTTTTCTAGAAATCTGTCAAAATTTGTAAATTTTGTATAGAATGTCATAAACATTATTTTGAGAGACTCACTTCCCGCTATTCTTTAAAAAAGTTTCAACACTACACTACCGCAGTCCATTCTACAGCACGCCTATACTCTATGAGTGAGGTGCTTATTCATTTGTGCGTCGCAGTCGGCTCGTTAGCAATTGGACATGCCCGTTGCACGAAATATTTCAGCGATTGAGGCGGCGGTAAATTGCGCACAACAATAGCACGCGTCTAGGGACGGCGCGCATCCAAACCCTATTTACTACAAGAGCTTTACGATTCACTCGTTATCTTAAATTGTATTTATGTACCTACTTTGTAGTACTTGAAAAGATCCCCGCGACGAGACTTCTCATCGATGGTTCTCTGTAAATTGGAATGTCTTTTTCATAGCTTTTAAATTGCAATGGTGTTGTTTAATTGGATATACAGATATTATTGCAAAATCAGTACCTATTCCGAATTAACTTATACTGTATACGTATCTAAAATCAATTTAGTCTCAAAATTCCATAAGACATTTGAAACGCTTTAATAATGACCCAGAAATTTCATGATCTAACACGCCAGTCTTAGCCTCACAAATAACTAGTCGTTGACAGAACACTATTCGGTATTACCTTACGAAGTGGAAAACGACGACGAGTGACAGCCATTCCCATAGGCGAGCGGGAGTGTATTAATTACAACGCGATGATCCGAGCGGAGCGGCCCAGGCGCATCCATCACCTCTCCAGATAGCGCGTTATTAACGACCAACAGATTTGTACTCGTAATTTGTACCACTGTCATCACATTTCAAAGACAAATATAAAGGATTGAGGACCGGAATGACAAGTGTCAGCGCGATCATTGCGTTGGTATTTTAAAAGACGTTTTTATTTAACACGAGCAACAAGAGGATTGATCGAGACAGGTTTCAAGTGCGGTCCGGTGCCCAGGTAACGACGACGTCCTTTAGTCGCCCCATCTTCTCAGAAATGTCCTTATAGGTTTACGAACCATCTTGACTATTCTCACGGCAACACGGCGTTCGTATATGTATTTCTTTTCGAGCTCCGAATTCTTAATCTTGATGGGGCGAAATTCTCTCTTTAAAATGCCTTATTTCCCTTCAACGCCATCATCAGTGAGCGCGAAACGTGAGCCGTGTCCGGAATAATTCATCAGATGGTGCTGTCGGTTTACAATTACACGCATCGATAGTATCGGAGGCGTGCGCGCGAGCATCCAAATTTAATTACCCGAGAATTCGCCACTCCCGCGCACCGCTGACTGATGATGCACCACGTTCGACGTCTTCTCTGTCGCTCGAGTTTAACATATGTGCGATTGAAACGGAGATATCCGAACTTAGAATTGTAGTTAGTAATTGTTTTTCGTAGTTATAGTTGGCTTTAGTTGGGGCTAGTTTTTGGTTCAGTCAAGAGTGGTCGTAAGATAATAAAAAAGTGTGTCAAATATCATAACAAAAAAGTTTAATAAAATTGATTATTAAATTGAAACCTTTACTCCGAATAAAGTTATACCAAAGAGTAACACGTCACTGTTTAAAGGTCAAAAATCACTATCTGACTTCATTCCAACCACTCCAACACACCCCTTTTTTCATTTAAGCGTTCCTTTACATTCCATTCACAGGAAGGCGAAAATAATTCATAACAATCGATTGGAATTAGTGGTCTATGATAGTTCATTACTCACAACATAGTAATTTGCCTAGTCACTGGATATTAATTAAGAATTCATATGATCCCATCCCTGCAGCCCGTGCTCAGATGGGCAGTGATAATAATATTTAGTGTTTAAGTACCTACGAGAGCGACTCTTGCATTGTCTGCTTTGTAAAGTTGATTGTCATTGTTGTTTTGCAGAGCCACATGGCGAGATATCGAGATTGAAATCTCCAGCATGATTGAGTTGTCAGCTGTATTCGTAACACATAGGAACACGTGATTCATAATTTCTAAGAAGAAAACAATACGTAGTTTGATTTAGGATAAATAATGTCTATTCTTAAAAGTTTTAATTGACACGCTTTTGGTGATTCATTGAGCTAATGCGAACAAACTGTAATTTGTTAGTTGTCGATGATTGAGTTTTTAATTATACGTAACTAAAGACGTGTTATTAAAGGGGCGGGGCGCGACGTGTCCGTCACGGCAATCTTGCGGCAAGCGTATTCTCTATTCTTCTTTTTGGATCCTCGGACCTCTCTGGGCTATCTTACCCGTCTCCAACAATTTGAGGAGGAACTTTTTACTGTCGATCTTGACGGTGATTTACAACACATTACAAATTTTAAAACATAAAAACGGAAAGTGATGGAATTATTCAATAAAACCCGAGAGAGCATGAATAAATATTGAATTAACGGTTGACATTACGACACCTCATCAATCACTACGCGTGTACCGACACGGGAAACATATTCGTAATCTTGAGACACATGCCGTTAGATTTCGACAAATTAAATGCACTTTCTTGTAGTGACCTGACATTTTGTTAAAAATACTTAATAAGTATAATAACCATTTTTCTACTAAAAAAATCAACACTCGTAGTTGCGGCACCAAGAAATCCTCAATATTTCGGGATATTACAAGCATCGGTACTGCAAACCCTATTCAGGAAATCAGGACAGGGGGGCGATTTTTGAGTGTCGAACGCTCGACTTTTCACTCGATATCTGTCAAAAACTATGATGATTTGACAGATGTAGAGTGAAAAGTCGAGCGTTCGAAACTCAAAAATCAGCCCCCTGGACCAAATTCCTTATCATAGGCAGGGAAAAGTGTTGGATTTTGTGTGTAAATTTACATTAAACTCCAAAGGCAACATGTAATCTGCTACATATACAGCTTTTTCTAGCTATAGCGCGTGTCCTGGCACGGCGCGTCCCGCTGCGCAGTGACATGTCAGCTGCTCTGGCTCGACCTAAGACAAAAGACAAATTAATTTTGTACACAAGGCATTTAATTTGAATGTGAATAGCATGAAGTGCGACGAATGCCCGCGGAGAACAATGGACGGCGCCGACGAACCCGCCTTTTGTTTTATGCTTAATAAAAGTAAAAAATACAAAATCTAAGCGCTCAACAGACAATTCCGTATTATGATATGGACACAGTAATGGAGGCTCGCCGAGGCGCCTAATAGCTTATAATATTAAACATACGTGATAGACCGGCCGGCCGGCGGGCCGACGTGGGGCCGGAAATAATCGGTAAGTGTTAATGTTATAATCGTAATCATCCACATAATTAAACATAGCCCTAAACTATATGATTACAAGCTGTTTAACACTCTCTAATGATGAACTGACTGACTGGTTATTAAACTGAAACCATTAATTACCCCGTTCGCCGTTCACGTGTAGATTTTCGTCATTTATTTATTTGCTCTCTGTTAACTAGCATTCCGTAACGCTTCAGATTTTCAAGAGCTCTGATATTCCTATGAAGTTCCAATGTTCTTCTGATTCGATACAGTAACAGTTAACAGGTAAATAGCAATCTATCTAGTTTGATATATGAGGCTCTGGTTAAAGTATTGTTGTGCTGTCTGTAGGGTACGAGTGATGGACAGCAGTCAGCCCGCGGCCCGTGCACACCTACCGACAGTGCCTCGTGTTTACTTTATTTATATCATTAGTCCATCAATCAAGATCCAATTTTGTTTGAAATTAAACACTAACATCGGAAGAGTACCTGCAACGCCTATCAATCAGAAAATATGCCGTCGGCTTAGCTTCCGAGTGCATCGTATATAGCACCTCTATAATTGCCGCCAATAACCATGAACGAATTAAATGGTTTAGTTATTTAACAGTTTTGACTTATGGCTATAATGGAACGACTCACCATAAACCCTCTGTAAATCTTCAATCAGCGCCGATACTTTTATAGAACATTGAGTAATTGATCTCTGAAACAGACCATTGGATTACAAGATTTGATACTTAGATTGAGCGTCCGCGGAGACTAAAACCTTTATAATATATACATATAGCCCGTATATTTACCATCAAATAAAGCCTCTGGCTTAATGGTAGACTACGCATCAGATGGGAAAATAAGTTTAATGCATTTTTTCATTTGTTTTTGTTTTATTTTTGATGTTGATCAGCAAAGAAAGTCCTTTATTAATCAGTGCGAGGTAATATACTCGTAACCGACCTTATTGACCGTATTAACCTATTTGAAAACTCTAGATATAAAAATAAATAAATAAAGTATATCTTACTATTTAAATATGTATTAAAATCAATTTGTTTTCACTGTTATAAAGACCGTTAAAGACTTACTTACTTAAATAGAGATCACAAAGTTTGACTTTTGAAAATCGGGAAGTCACCTGCGAGTATTTTTCTGCCAACATTATACCGTCAGCGTTTTTGAGTTTATTCATTATTATTATTTACCTATTTATCAAATTAGTAAACGGAGCAGTTCGCAACGAAGGATGTTGTGACACATCCGCAACTTTGGACAACGTTGTTTTGAGGTTCAAAAAGGTGACTATAAAAGTTTAATAGTACCTACACGATTAAGTCCCGTTTACTAATAATAATTTGTGAAAAGTTTTTGCGTTTTTTTTTAGTTGCTGATTCGACTATCAGTCAAATACCGTATTCACATGTTAAATGGAAATCCCTTTGCGCCTCGAAATTACGTCCGTCCGCGTTATTAAAGTGTTTGTTTCTTTGCCGTTTTTTATGAGACGTTTTATCCAATTAGTGCTACCGTGTCGAAAGTATAATGTTGTGATGGACGCATAAAACGTTTAGCGCGTTAAAAGCGCCCTTGTCGGCGGCTATAACACAGTATCCACCACCAATGAGTTGACTCAATAATCCGAAATTGTAGTAAATAACTAAATTAATTACCAAATGTTCCTTTACAGGTTGTTATCGACGCTTTTCGTATTTTATCCATTTGTATATGGGTGTCAAAATGCTTTTAAATATCTACTTGGGTGTTTGTTTTCAGTAATTTAGTGTGTCATGTTAAATAGTTATCAGAAAATTGCATTAAGATCCTTACTCGAGTAAAATAATCTCAAACGAGTTTGATATCAAACCCCACAATGCTATATCGTTCACTCGTAACTCTTATCGAATATTTCATTACAATTAACCAACTCATCATTTACTTATGTTAAAATATCAAATGAATTTAATTCAATACAAAAAGAGATAATCATTTTAATAATTTCTCCTATTGACAATTGACTGTCAGTGCCAACCAATTATTTATTATTGAGAAGACGCTAGTCGCATAATGAGCAGCCGCGAAGACCCCTGACAGCTCAACTGTGCTCACAATCAGAACGAGTGGTCGATCCGTTCCCACCGGCATCTGTATGGACCATGTCGATTGCCGGTAGACAGAAAATCAAACAAGTAAGTACCTAGTTAAATGTTGTCGTTCCTTTTATTATTCCTAGATACGAGGCACAGGATGAGCAGCGAATTTCGGATATTTCTGTTTTGTTTTGTCTTTTTTTTCTCAACCTTGAATATAATATGTAACGTCTAGGGTAAAACAAAGGATATAGTAATGAGTTCAAGGGTTTTCCATGTGGTTAATTGTAATACCGTCCGGCTTCGGACCAAATGTTTGGAGTAAAATGAGTAACAAATCTTAATTACCAGCATGTAAGACGATAAGTCGAAAAATACCTTTAACATATTGCAGAGATATTATGCTAGGTATGGTGGATGTAAAATAATGCTGCTGTAACGAAGTTGATCGATTTGCAGTTTCATACATGGAGAAAAATAATAATTCACGGTTACCACTTCATGGTTCGATCAGACAAACCGAGGCTAACCAGAGTTTATCACCACTCCAAATCTACCCGCCAGGTTGACGTTACCTTGTACAAGCAATGGACTGATACAGATTTGTAATAGCATGTAGCGCGGCATCATCAAACAACGCTCTATTTGTCGATAAATCTACCATAAATCGAGACAATCATACAAATACAAATTACACGGCCATAAATAACGTTCGTATGGGAAAATCTTGTATCTGGTCCGAGGGCGCTATCATCGATGGTCCGTTTTAATTTAATTGACTGAAGTACGTGTCGATGATAAATGTAAGCGGGGTTAAGCATATGCGCGGTGCCCATGAATAAATCGCTCGGCGGAGACCAGCTGATTTGCGATAAGCGGGTATTTATTGCGTTATTTGTGCGCGCCACCTGACGGGGAGTAGCGGCGGCCGCCGCAGGAGGCTCTATTGCCTTTCACTGCCATCCTTCCCAGGAACATGCGCCCGGCCCGCGCCCATCACCACATAAATCACGACGGACATAACAGCATTAACTCTTGATGGATTTCGCTCACTGGAACGATGCAATTCGATATCGATCATGTCTTCCGGACGGATTTCGCTGAAACCCTTCAAACTATCAATCGGTGTCTACGACTTAAAGTGAATAGGCTCATGTGTGTACTTTACCTGTATATGGGTAGGTATCCTGTTCTCCTTCCTTGCACCGCCTTAAGCAGAAGCCAATGAATGTCTCATCTTGTAGTTTCGAAATGATCAATATAAGACATGCCCATGCGAAGGTAATAATGCATTATAGATTTTTAAATAACTATTTTGTGTCAAGTGCAATGAATATTACTTACCGACCATGTATGCTAGTAATCTGTTTGAAAGCTATCTTACCACAGCGAAATAAGAGATCCAAAGATTTAATATTATTTGTTAACTTATAATTGCCGGAGCTGCCCACTTTTCACGCAGCTTCCTACGTCGTTCCAGGTAGCGTGTTTGCGCCTCACTAATTGTGATGAATATCGTAATCGGACAAATATGCCAATAACATCAGTATTACGTACTAATTAACATGTACCGTTCATTATCACGATACGAAATGCAAATTAGAATAAAAAGCGACTCGTATATCATGAGCGAATGGGAGCAGCTCTTGACTCACTGACATTTAGTTCTGGCAACCTAATTATATTAATATGAGATGCCGTTGCGCAATGCGCGACAAATAAACGTGTAAGTAGTTAGGGGACGAATATAATTGTCAAAGCTAATTTTTGACGTCTTCTATTATCTTTATAGAATACATACATACCTAAACATACTAAGGTAGTATTTAATACTATGTATAAACAAAAGTTAGGTACCTGAGAGTGTACCTACACTGAGCGAAAAAAATACTAATTATTAGTAAGTTTTAGTGAATCCCAAGACAAGGAGATTATATACTAACGGTTACAAAACAGTTTAGTGGTTATTAGTAGTTACAAGGACACATTTTTTGGTATTAGTAAATAACTACTATTATCAAAAACTGTTTTGTAACCGTTAGTATATAATCTCCTTGTCCTGGGATTCACTAAAATTTACTAATTGATCGTCCTTGCTAATAATTAGTATTTTTTTTCGCTCAGTGTAAGTCTTCTTCTTAGTCGTCTCTTGTCAGAGTGGTCGTGGCGTTTGGATGCTGTACATGGCTGATCTTCACTTCCGGATTTGTTCTTGGCATAGGACTTTAGACTTTCCGTTGCTATGTCTTACTTCGTCACTGCTTTTAAAAGGTCCGTCCATCGGGTAGGGAAACCATTCTCTGGATGTTTTCCCTTCGAACTGGCCCTGTACTACCAGCCTTTCCAATGATTCCACATTTCTGGATGATTCCACAGTCGACGAAAGCCGTTCTTTCATCCTAAGTTCTTTCAAAATAGAGTTATTGGCCCGGAATGCTGTCCAGGGGATGTACCTAAGTTAGGTTAGTCGTTATTTATAAAATTATTATAGAAGGTATCAGTCGATATTTTAATTGCAAAAATATATAAAGATACCTACACCAAGCATAAACTAAAATAAGGGGAGACTCTGAGGCATCGTCCCGAAAATGCTGTTATAAGTTGAGCGAGGACGCCGCCAGCTCTACGTCTCCAGCGTTGAGAAGTATGATTTCATAATTATATCATAATTGAGATTAAAATAAAAAATATTTGTAATTATGCAAATGTGACAATAACAATGAAAGCAGACCAATAACCATATTAATTAAACACGGTTTCAATACGCAAAGCAAACACACATAACTTATGCTGTCTACGTCGACAATAAATTTATAACCATGTAAGTAATGATATTCCGAAAGCAAGAGTTGGTAGGTACATTGGTACCCACCCGGGTACAAAGTGAACCAAGCAACACTACCCGCAGGCGCCGATACACGTCGCAAACTAAAAATGTGTATAAATTATGAAGATTACATGAAAAAGAGAAATGTGTTACATTTAATTTTATTACATACGATAACTTATGGACTAGCCTCGGCACTCGTTCGAAAAACATGTTGCTAGAGCGCTCCGACTACTAACGACGTAACCTGTATTACTACCCAAGCTAAATTAGCACTAAACAGCTGCAAATTAAATACTAATTTGCTGGGAATGCTTTTATTGATAAAGCCATTTATTTAACTGAATACTTCATAGTT
Source organism: Cenopis cana (assembly GCA_951800055.1). NCBI lineage: Eukaryota > Metazoa > Arthropoda > Insecta > Lepidoptera > Tortricidae > Cenopis > Cenopis cana. The sequence continues at coordinate 9,353,167 of OX637484.1, forward strand.
ACATACAGATCATTTGTGACACTAAAATATCAATTATTTATAGGTATGAGATAGGAATAGTATTTCGAGAAGACCGCTTTATCTAAGCGAAACCACTTTATTGAGTACAAAATGGTGACAATATTGCAGTTCACACGCCGCAGGTGTTAGCTCGCGGTAATATCGCGCGGTCCGCGGGTAAGCATGAAACATTTCGGTTACTTGTATTGTATTATGTTATTGTTAGAAGTCAATTTACTCAGCACTTCTTTGATGTGTACCTTCCTACCTACCTTGTTTTATTTTAAGCACGTTGCTGAAGGCGTCATAGGAGTACGAATTGATTGATGCTACTTATATGTATGTTGTATTTCTCGTTTTATTTTTAATAAGAAAAGTACAAAAATAGAACCAACAAATCCCACTGCTTCTGGAAATTGGAATTATGTTTGCCAGAGCCAAGTCAATGTCGAAATAATTGGTTTAGTTTTATTGTTCGTTTTTCAATTAGTTATATTATATAGGTAGGTATGATTTGCAAAATTCGTAAAAAAAATACTTCCCTTACTGCAACCATATTTTTTAAACATTTTAATCTGACAGTCGGTAACTCAGGAGTGGTGTACCCGGTAGTCGATTCCATGTTACGGGTTGAAGACTTTAGGCTTGGTTGCACCAAACCTTTTGTAACCGGTGGTGTTCGTTGAAAACTGATTACCTATATCGTTTTTTTTTCTACAGGTAGGATCACAACTACCAGCGCCATCTGTAATCGTAAGTTGGCGCTCGCTGCTACTCAAAACCTATCACATAGCTTGAATATGATATATGTTTGCAACCCATGTGATGTGACCGATGTGGCCCATGTCAGAACCCTAAATACAGAGCCTGTCGTGTGTTGCAAGCCTAAAGGACCAGTTACACTATGTACAAGTAATCTTCATTATACTCATATCCAACGTAAACGACAAAGCTATCAGCAACATTTTCTGCAAAGGTGTTAAACGTGGCCACTTATCGCAGATGACTTTTATCAACACTGTAAGTATCGGTATCACTTTATCATCGCGACATTAACTAGGCAGATATCAACTTGTTCTCTTTCCAATATTTTATCCCACAGGTGTTTCTAGGCACGAGGTGTTTCTTTACTGTGAAGTTAAATTATAGGTTCATAATTATTGTTATTATGTATTTGAGACGTTCTGTATTTTCTCGGCACTTTCGCTTCTATGCGCGCCAATCCTTACGTGCCAGTAAAAACTGATATGATTTCACCACCTTTATAGAATAGGTCTACTTCCCCCGTACATATACCCTTTTCTTAGGACATACTTACTCGCTTAAGTGCTTATTTCAGTAAGTAGGTACTTACTGAAATAAATCAAGTATCTGCACATTTCAAGGGAAAATAATTTAACTGCTGCATTTCGATTCAGTTAGCATAAGCTTTAATAGAATAACTACCGTTTAAATTGTTAACTGCGTCGTGTGATTGGTTTATAATGTTTGAATGCATATCCTCCTTGTTAAGCTAGCCGCTGATCGTATCGGGCGCGATGTTATCAAGTGTAATTCTTAGCGGACAATCCAATCAAAATGTTTGTAAATCGGCGGCATGGCGCTATCAATGATCATAAAGCCACCGTGTCGGCTGATAGCTTATCTCAGAGGCCGTGCCTATACAACTGTTCTTGAGGTTCCCTGTGGTTTGCACTCACTTTTAGCATTTGAATTTTAGTTTGCTGAAATTCATATAATTTTGCTTGTAACTTCTGTCCGAGACTTACACCAACGTACGAACACAGACCGGCCATCGTCAAATATGACGCGGCAGCTGTCATCCCATAGAAACTTGTCAAACTTTCTATACAATCAGATTTGACGAACACCGCTTATCAGATTTGACGATTACCTACACACGATGGTTTGGTGCAACCGAGCCTTAACTATTTTTATGTCACACCTGGCCATAAAGCGGCAATTACCGCACGCTCCGCGCGCGGGAAATCCCACTTCCTGGCCAGGGGGTGACATAAAATTTTGTCCTTAACACGGGCGGTAATAAAGAAAGACTCAGATCGCATATTTATCGCCCTTGCCTTCGGCTCGGGCGTCAAATACCTGCGATCTGAGACATTCTTTGTTTTACCGCCCTTGTTAAGTAATGTACTATGGCACTACTAGTGATGTAAAGAGGATGTTGGTTTCCGAAACGAGAGCACGAGACCTTTGCCGCTCCTACGCCGCTTCGTGCCATATTCGACCTGCTAACTAGTTGGCTACACACACAGAAGACAGAAGTTTTATAGATGTATTGTTTCGCAGAATTCAAAAACTTCATTTAATAGAACGTTAGATAGTTAGAAAAGGGTCGAAGTTCTAACCTAACCGCACCTACTTTTCTGGTAGATCTAATGGGTTCTACCAATGGCATTTTTGCTGTACCTAAAAAGTTACGGTTTCTGAATAAAAAGTTTCTATGAAACGAAAATTGTGCGAAACAATACTTGTATGAAGCAATTCTCGCAATCAATTGCAAGAGAAGGGGACACCACGTACGTTATGTATGGGCATTTTCACTTTAAAGTGTACCCCTACTTTTTTTTCGGGTCTAAATTTGGGTTTTCTGTGTCAGAATCACGAGTAATGTCCATCTCCGCGAAAAAAAAGTGTCCCCCAATAAAAAGTCAGTTTTGTGAAGCTTTTTTCATACAGTTTAGGTATATGGCTCGTCACAAAATTGACACAGAAAATTTGTATGGAAAATGTAATTTCGATCAACCTTACGCACGCGCGAAAACGTTATGTTACTAATGACCACTCTGAAGCTGACAAAAACCAGTCTTGCTTGCAACGAGTGATTTACTTTGTGTGCCTAAATATGAAATATTAAAAAATAATTTGTAGAAGACGCATAGACGCGCTACTTTGCGTCTATTATGCTAGGCTCTGCAGCTTAGATCCCACTTCCGTACCTAAATACATCTCTAACAACTCTGGATTGTTATTATTTTCACATAGTCTTATTTCTGATATGTAATTAAGGGTCCTTATAAGTTAAAAAAGGCTCATCTATTTAGGCGAATTTCTGTTTAATTGACACGTATCTTGATATTTTCTCAATGTTACTATCTAGAACAGGACTATTGCGACCTAATGACATAGATTTTAAATGTATTTTCATGGTTTTTCATTATGAAATATTGTTTCAAACATCACTCCAAATCGACCATTTTCGAGCTAAAAACTGTTTTTTTCCGCTTAGATTCTACTGCATACAATAAAATCTAAAAAAGGCAATGTTACTATCTAAAACTTTCATACGATCATCGTATCCTTTAATCACTTTATTGGTATTATCAATACTTTTGTCAAAATTTGAAATCAAAATATTTTAAAACTTATAAGGCCTCTTAAGTAAAATTCTTATTTTATTGATAAAGATAGATTTAGACTTGTAAAAGTTCCCTTGAGGCATATTTGCAAAATAAATGTTTTGATTTTGGCTTCCTATAGGTATCTATTTATAACTAATGACGTCTAATCATTACGAGAAAGCACGTCACCGGTAAGTGCTTAGTGTCATCGAACCGAAAATGTCCAATACAACGGCATTCCGTTTAAACAACAAACACGGGGCATGTCAGCCCACAGCTCACCTAATGGTGATCATGGGGGAACAAAAAATATTTGTCCGAGTCTGCGCTAATGTGTAACCAAGCAAGCCCAGAGTGACATGGAAACTCTCTTCACACACGTCTGACCTCCAACAAAGGAGTTCTATTTGTTCTGCGTCGCTACTAAAATATTGAAACGAGAATGGAGTGCGTGCTCGTCTCTGCGATGACGCTTGTCGTTGACTTTGTGGCACCCAGTAGAAGCAGTGGAAGCTAATTTTGGCAGTATTTTAAAGTTATAAGGTCCCATACACAGAGAAAGACTATCATTTTGTGATGGCATTAAGATATGAAGATATAATTTTGGTCAGAAATAAAACCCATTTTAATTTATTGCAGATGTCGAGCTTATTCCTAGAGAGAACGAGCTTGTGTGACGATTTTAAAGCTTAATGGTGTGCACAATCCTGCTCTAGGCTAACGAATGTCTCACACGTATGTTTGTTCTATGTAGATGCCTGGTTCACCGCGACCCGGGTCTCTGCGAAACGCGCCGGTCTAACCAGTTTCTGTGGACAGACCACTCCGGTGACGTAGCAGTCATCTTCGGAAGTGAATGACGTGACAAGCAAACATCCTTCCTTCAGATATGACTAAGAAATTCAATTAGTAGAGTTGTTCATGTTTGGATATTCAACGTTTTACTAGCTCGAAAACAGTATACGACGACTGTCTGAATAAATAACGCTTTCATTGTTCACCTGATATATTTCCCGGAGTATTAAACTGGTTGGTGGCGAGGTTCTAGCTGTGCCTGCTTAAAACTGATTAGCGTAACGAAGTCGCGAAGTGTGCAAGGCGTGTTGCAGTCAATATTGGACGATTTTGTCTCAATAATTCCAGCGTAGAGCGGTGTCACGCGAGCGCTCGCCATGACCAATTAGCCGGCGCCCTGCTCCAGCCGCTGCACAATAAATCAATAATTAAACCGTCCATCTACCGGCAAATGCTGATTTATTTGCGCCTTCTGGCCAGCGCATGCGACCGGCGCTGGCGCGGCTGCGAGCTGCGCCCGCGTCGCGCACCTAGACTTGTTATTGCTGCTGATTGCACCATAAAGTAGTATAAGATGCGCGGTTCATTCCTAAGGTGGGTGAGGTAGGATATCGAACAGTCGAGATTAAATTGTCCAATGTTTGTGTTAGCATACCGGTTTATTTGTGCATGTCGTATTGTGAGATGGGACAATTTAGAAGTGTGAGAATCTGCTGACATTTAGAACTATTCAACGTGAATACATTCTATCAGAGCCAATATTCTTATGATAAATTGACACAGATTAAACACTCGAACGATATCCCATTTCCCACAATCAGCTAAGGATCCCACTATTATATTGGCTCTATTGTTTGTTTGGCATTTATTCGTTAATTTCTATTTAAGCGGTACAAAGTGAAAGATTAAGCGTAGTTTACACTAAACATTAACGAGTACGTAGGTATGTACGATTTGAACTGGGCTGAGTTTCACACGCAAACAGTCCTCATGTTTGTTTAGGGCATTAGTGGCGAGCGGGTAACTGTCGCGAACCAGCGGAGTTTTACTGTAAGCAAGTAACTGCCTCGACAACACTCGACGGATGACCAACGTGTTCCGCGTTTTGTTACTTCATCGTATTTGATTTTGAATGGCGACTACCGCTCTTGAGACGCATAAACAACGCCAGTCCCGTGAGTCGCTGACTAGCAATCGGCTCTCGATGGTTCTCGAGCTCGCGTCTGTAATCTCGAGTATTAAAATTAAAGTAAATTAAAGACATTGAACAACTATCTTACGCGCAGCCCCGGCGTGTAGTGGCGTCGGCGACGGCCCTTCGTCAGCCCGAGGGCCCTCGGCGCGCCGCGGAGTGTTTTCCTATACACAAAGCGCGGACGTGTTAATTCGTAGACACTATTGGTTTTTTCCGCGGTGATCGACGACTGTGGGAACATTTCTGGGTGCCTTCGTTAGAAGCACCTACTCCACGGTAACGAGCAAACAGCACCGGGTCCCAATATCGCTCCCGCGTTAAGTGGCTGTCCGCTTGGAATTTACGACAGTTCTTCACTTAATAGGCGATCGCGATTGAGCTGTCCGCCTGACGATTGTTACGTCGATAGCTGCGTAGCGAGTTATAAAAATCATTTTGGTTTCCAATTTGAGTGTCATTGTCTGCGAGACGAGAAAGTTGTCTGTGGCGCCGAAGCCAATAAAACTGTCGGAAACTGTGGGCACGCGCGGCGCAAAGTGGCGAGGTGCCGTCGATAACTCAGGCTGATATTCAGTCACACGTGCCGTTATCGTTTTGTGGCGGATGATACCTCGGCTGTGGCGATACGATCGCGCGCACCGGCCATCCATTACGCTGACAGTGTAACAATAAAGCGGGATATCTGTTAGCGCCCTGCGTAGCCACTCACGACAAATGGAAGCCTTCGCGAACCCTGACCCAATGCGCCCGCCTGGGACTGCGCTTCTTGCAAACGCGTTGCAAATTGTTTTGAGACCACCTTTGAATTTATTGATGATGACACTGACTTGCAAAGAAATAAATGTCGGTTTGTTCCTGTGAATATAACAAAATACCATAATTTTTGGTTAGACCCATAATGCCACAGAAAAGGCGATTTTTCTGTGGCCAATCGTTTTTTGATTCTGTTTGACCCAACACTAACAGCATCAAAGTAATTCAAGATATTATTATTATTTAGGTAGGGGACGATTTTTGAGTTTCGAACAGTCGACTTTACACTCAACATCTGTCAAAACGTCATAGTTTTTTGACAGATCTCGAGTGAAAACTCGTGCGTTCGACACTCAAAAATCACCCCCCTGATTTCACATTGGGAATCTCAAGTGTTAATAATTAAAATAAGTAGGTACGTACCAATAAGCACCTTGAGTGTAGAGATGACTTATATTTTCATTTAAATTTAATTTAGTCTCTTTTAATTTCAACACTAATTTAATACAGATGAATCATACAAAAGGATCCAATTTCTGTAGATTTTTTTTCTGCTACAAATGATGCTGAAATATGTATTACATTAAAACATCTAAAATACAATAATAAACATTATGACTTATTAAAAACAACTATAACTATAACTAAACATTAAAAATTATTATCTAAATTAGGCCCCCTTGGTATTGTGCCCATTACGCAGGCCGCGCTGAATTACGATGGCAATTCTGTAGATAGGTAGGTAAAATCCATATCAAGGCCATCATTAGAGGCCAAGGTGGACCTCCATATTATTAGTACGAATATATTTGCTTATCTATTACTACCTATTTAATTTAATTAATCATCAATATTTACCTATATAAATATAATATTCTAAAAGCGGGAAAAACTGTCTTTGTGTCTCTCTGAGATCAAATTTCCACGCCAAAATCTAAAACCTAGTTTGATTAAATTTAGAAAAAATACGTTGGGAACTTTTCTTTCGGAAATCTATCACCTCCTAAGTGGGTTCATTAGAACTCGGGTTAGTGGGTAGACTCATTAGTAAAAGCGTTGTTAGCTAGATAATTAGGTAGGTACGAGAATGATGTCGCAGGCAAAAGATGTTATAGATACCTAGCAACAATGCAGCAAATAGAGAAATAATAAATACCTTTTTTTGTAAATGATAATAACACAATCTAGATATGTAAACACTTTTAACAAAATAATAAACCAGATACCATGCTTTAAAAGCGCAGTAATGTTTGTCACGCTGTTGCGACACGCAGCACTCAGCCGCGATAACTAATATCACCTCGTGAATAAGTACATACATTGTATTAGACAAATTGAATTCTCAAATGGATTAACATAAATAGTGTGCAATGGCAGTATTATAATAGTACAACGTGTTTTAAGACAATAGCTGAGCAGGGCCCTCCCACCTCCCACGTGGGCTGGCGTTCGCGCATGCTAATCGTCTCTAATCACGATCGAGCTGATTCATCTTCTATGATCCTTTATTCTGTTTATTTACCAATCAGTATACTTAATGGGTATACCAGTCGCGACCATAAAAGGCGATATATTTGTGTATCGCCGCTCAATTAGTGGGCGACGGCGAATGCGCTACACATATGTGGTCACGTTAGCGTCTCGGATATATGTTTAGTTAATGCCCAACGCAAAGAAAACAAAATCATTATTGTTTACCCCTTCAATTATCTTTGGGCGCCTTTTATGTGAAGCTGGTGGATTCACACCGGTACCTACGGCGAGCAACATACGTTTTGATTTGATGGTTAAAAAAATGTAGGTACATGCCTTGACACCCCTGAATACCTAGGTGTTAAATAAGCCCCCACCCTGTGATTTAGATAGGTATATTTGTTGCTGTTGGTAGGTATATGCACTCGTTTGTTTTGTTTTCCGTGTGTTTTCACCCGTAGCAGTATCACTCATGGTTTCCAGGTGCGTATTCTAATTATCTGCCCACCCGTTCTTAAAGTTGGAAACCCTCTAGTCTTTGATATCGATATAGCTTCAATATGATTGCAAAATATACTGCAATTAATTAAACGTTTAATTTTAAATCTTATTACTCGTCCTTGCGAAATTAAGACACGTCAAAGACCGGACTATTTGTAGGTATGTACCTAATCTTTAATTCAAGTAAGTACCTACGGAGGCGGCGACTTTAAAGGCACCAACCCCTTCTTGAATGTGAAGGCTTCATCAATTAAGTACGAGGTCTAGAACATAAAACCGGCCAAGTGCGAGTCGGACTCGCGCACGAAGGGTTCCGTACCATTATTTATAAATAATAACGTTAAATAATATCAAGTAGAATTTTGGTCAAGTGCGAGTCGGATTTTAGTTTTCCCATACATTTTGAGATCCAGCGCCTGATGAAGGCAACGAGCAAAGTTTTTTAAAAGTCTTTTTGTATAGGAGCCCCCCTTAGTATTTGTTGTTATAGCGGCAACAGAAATACATCATCTGTGAAAATGTCAACTGTCTAGCTATCACGGTTCATGAGATATAGCCTGGTGACAGACGGACAGACGGACAGTCGGACGGACAGCGGAGTCTGTAATAGGGTCCCATGTAATAGGGTTTCACCCTTTGGGTACGGTACCCTAATAAAAAGAGGGTAAGTTAGGTCTTTTTGGATTTGAGTGGCACCAACCTTTTTTCTGTTACTCAACTGGCGCCAGGCGCTTCGCAACATTGGTGGAGATTGCGAAAATGTGCGGGTGCGCAGGTGGCAGGGGGTAGGTGGGTGGGGACAGGGGGGAGAGAGGCGGCGCCCGGTGGCAGGTCCGCCCAATTCTTTGTTTACGTAACGCCCCCGCTCATTACGGTAACAGCTGTTTCATAACTGGCCGTTGCACCACTGTAACTGTCAAGTGTAGGTACAGCACTATTTCCAACATATGATACTTTCTTGCGCAAACCTAGATTTTGAAAAGCAACTAACGCATAATAAATTACGGTGAAACCAGATAGTGTTTCTGATGCGTGCGATGATGAAATTAATCGTAATCCAACGATAGGACTAATAACAAGGTAATAACGTGTTAGTTGAATATTAATGGCGCCACACTTACAACTAAACTTTAAAGGAATATAGGTAACTTTAAAGGAGTATAGTGTACATCTTTACTTAGAGGTAGGCACGAGGGGGTAATAGGTATCTTAGCGTAGGCAAATAAAACGCCAATTAGGTATCATAAATGTTTTTCTTGAATTAGGTATATTTACCTACCAGTAAAACCTACTTTAAAGGAACAATAAATAGGACGAATAACATAAAGGGTGCAATGTGCTCTTATTCCTCCCCCGTTTAGTTCGAGAGGGATCGCTAATATATTTTTTAAATCACTTGAATTAAAATATATTTATTAAAATATACCTACATGTTATGAGTAAAATTAGGCACATGTGGACAAAAATTTGGATGAGAGAACCGTTTCGTCTTAAAATGTTATCGAAAATAGAACATGTTTTACATTGGTCCATTTAAACTGTTAGGTTGTTATAAAGATATAGGTATAAAACTGAAGTGTTCTGAAGACCTCCCTCAATGCCTCCGAAAACTCTCAAAAGACTCTCATAAGTCTTGTACTCTTTGTGCGTGAAATAAATAACATGTGACCCATATCTGTAATCACCCATTAGACGTAGTTAGTATGCAGACATTGTGCGAGCTCGTCCTAACGTTGTGGGCGCCGGTAATAAGTCAGCAGAGAAACCGTGAACAGATGTTCCTAAGCCTACGTGAGTAGGCAGACTTTGATTAGAACGGAACAAAAGGAGAGGTTTTGAGGTTGTGACAGTTTGGCAACAGAAATTGCAGGATTATATAGTTTTTTTAGTGTAGGTATTTCTGATATAACAGGAAACTCTATGAATAGTACCTAAGTATCAGTGGCGGCACGTCTAAAATATTCTTAGGGAAGCCGGAAATAATTTACCTTTCTTTAATCTTCATGAGCCGTAGTAGTAAAGAACTGGACTGACTGAAAATTAAGTAAGCCGGTGGGAATCGAATTGTACGGACGCTCCGCCACTGTATAGGCCCTAAATAAATGTAATTATAAATTTCGTATGTTTTATTAAAGATTTACGACTTTTTTTCTTTAATAAAACATACGATTTCATAATAGGTAACATAGTAAAAAAGATACTTCCGCTTGTACAATCGGAAGTATCTTTTTTACCAAAAATAGTAGAGACGTCGCTTTTACGTCGAAGTTACAAGTAGGTATGTATTTACTTACAAATTGGCACTAGGCAAGTTTTCAACTTTTTGTTGAATAGTCCCATCACTGAGATCCATGATATATTCCGCTGATCATACCTTCTGCTTAACTAGACAAATCCCCTAAGCCACTTGACATCCCAAAACCGACACCTCTAATTGCGAGACACCGCTTCAACTCCTCATCCCATACGAAACGCCTCATGTCATAATACTATAGTGATCTTTACGACATTTCGAATTTCGAGACGGCACTCCAACTACAGTTACGAAATATCTTATGTCACGACAGTGCTGTGTCGCTTATGACCGCTTGAATTGGAAAATATAGTTGCAAGCGATATCGCACCGCACAAGCAGCGCAACGCTGCCTGGCGCCGCCGCTGTCCCGTTACCCGCCTACGGCGACCGATTCAACTGTGTCTATAGGTACTTCATTTAGCTAGATCGGCCGAAATATGGCGCCAAAATTCTCGCTCACAAGTAATAAAATCGATGATTTAAAAATTATATATGTTTATTTTATGTTTATGAGTCGGAAGTTTATTTGATTTCATTATTTAAACTTGAGCTAAGAGCAATCAACCTTTTAGCATCGCAGTAATTTTCCAATGATATTCAATCGTTAACTACGAGGTATATATAGTTTGTATAGATATACACCGAGCATCTAAATGTGTAGAAAGATTTCGTTTACGACCAAAATCCAAGTATAATAGGAAAACGGTACAATGGGCTGGGTAGAAATTAATTCAAAACATGTGTTTTATAGTCGTGACTTACGGTGACAGGGCCTCTAGGCGTAACTCATTAACCTCGATATTTTTAATGTTGATTCCGAACTGATAAACAGCTACAGGGGGTTTGATATCTCATAACATTTTATGAAGAAAATAATAGAATCATGTGGTGACTTCTACAATATTAAGTTGTACCAAGTATAAAATTAAAAATTAAACCTACAAATAATAAATTCGGGAAACCCTTACTTGCCAGAATTTCAGTTGCCCGAATTTTGACTGCCATACTATTCAACTGCCATAATATTGTTTCTTATAATTTCGTATGCCATACTCATTATTTACCATATTAATCAAATGCCAGAATCTTTATTTCCCATAATATCAATGCCAATAATATCTTTTTCCATATTCATTGTAATCCATAATTATCACATGCTATACTTTTATTTGCCATCCATCTCTACTGTTCGAATCGAATAGCTGAGAATGAAAATATAAAAGAGCAGAAAAACTTGTTTGAAAAGCTACTTTACTACTTAATCCGACTCGGATCACGGGTAGGTTAGAAGAGGATAGCGGGAGCTTTGCTCCCGCTATCCTCTTCGAGGTTATTTTTTTATAAAAGAGCAGAAAAACTTGTTTGAAAAGCTACTTTACTACTTAATCCGACTCGGATCACGGATAGGTTAGAAGAGGATAGCGGGAAAGCTCCCGCTATCCTCTTCGAGGTTATTTTTTTATAAAAGAGCAGAATAACTTGTTTGAAAAGCTACTTTACTACTTAATCTGTAACTGTTTCGGATAAACTATATTTAGTATGGCGTATAAATAATCTATCAAATAATATTATTGCACTTAATAATATGGATAACAATACGTATGGCATTCGTATCATTCTATCATGTAATATTCGGGAATACAAGAGTATGTCAAACGATTTTTCTAGTAAATAAACCATTCGGGCATATGAAAATCGGGCAAATGTTTATCGAGCAATTGAAATTATTCCATATGAATTTCGGGCAAACAATAGACACCCAATAAATTCGGCCCAAATCGCCGTCAATGGGCAGTGTGCCCAGAAGGCTGGCTGCATTGCCACGCTGGATGGCAATGCTTATTCGCTGAGCGAAATATTGGCCAGCCTTCTGGTCACCGGATGTGTCTACCAGGCGCACCGACAAATCTTTATAAAGTCGGCGCGCACTTGGGCCCTACGTTCCCAGCGTTTCGACCCCAAACGCCTCAAATATGTACCCACTGCCAAGTGAGGCATATTTACGGCGTTTGAGGTCCTCAGCCGAAGTTGCGGCAGAGCCAAGCATTCTCAGTGGTGCCTGAGAGATGGGACGGCACTAGGGTATCAACACAAGTTGTACCTTAAGTACCTAAGTATAGTGAAGTTTTTAATTGTATTCAACAAAACCTTAAGCATTAAGCATTAGTGTGCATTAGTGTGTGTGTGTGTGTGTGTGTGTGTGTGTGTGTGTGTGTGTGTGTGTGTGTGTGTGTGTGTGTGTGTGTGTGTGTGTGTGCGTGCGTGCGCGCGCGTGTGTGTGTGTGTGTGTGTGTGAGTGTGTGTGTGTGTGTGTGTGTGTGTGTGTGTGTGTGTGTGTGTGTGTATGTATGTGTGTATGTATGTGTGTGTGTGTGACATTCACAGATAAAGATGAGAACCTTAGATGATCGTCAGTTGATGAGTGACGCAGTGCAGGAAATATGCAAAATACGGGTAAAAAATCGTTAGAAATCCGAGCGGATTAAAAAGTACCTACGCAAAAAGTGCGGTTACATGCGGTCTTTACATTTGAGGACACTCATAAGGAGCAGAAATTGATATTTCGGAAAAACTGGCAACTATAAGCAGCTGTTTCGAATGATACCAAGAACTAAATTATACAAATGATTGACAAGAATATGGTAGCATTTTTTGCGATAGGAATATCAATGGAAACTGTATGTTTATATAATGTCACACAGCAGCCGTTAGAATTAAAGAGTTACCTTGACACAATGGACCTAAACCCGACCCACCAATCCGGGAGAAAACAGTTATAACGCCAAAAGCAATGTAGGCGCCATTTAATTATCGCCATACATCAGTTATCCAAAGCACGAAAAATTGCGCAAATCTGTGCAGTTACGTTAATTTTAATCCACCAACACGTAGCCTTGTTTTATGAGTCAGCCTTTATGAAAGTGACGATTATAAATTAGCAGCGATTCTTCTCCGTTGCGCCACGAGTCGGCGACGGTTGGCTGCAGCCTTAGGCCTGGTTTAGGGACAGGCGGAGCGTGTGGCGGCGTAACACGTGGTTGTTTGGCAAGGACGAGAAGCGTGCGTCGTGCTTCTAGAATCTACATTCTACGTGGGTAACCCTCTTAACACATCCATTGTCAGGAAACCGCCTAGCTACTGCTCGCGTAGATGCGAGCCGATACCATTATTTTCCCCGTATGTACAAGTTTTAGAGAGGTAGGGCACAGAAAAATGTCATCCTGCTCGAATTTGGAGCAACCCAACTGGGAATAATAGCGGAGGCGGGGTCCGCCTTGCAGAAGACCACAGCCATAATAATATTTTTTTTACTATACAAGTGGGTCATTATTCGCGCGTTTCAAGTTTCAACCGCTTCACTTTCGTCGACACGTTTTTGACGAGTTGGCTGTAGATTTTGGTAGTAGTATTTCTGAGTTAGGTGGTAGATGTCCCGTACTTTTATCAGATAATTGAGAACGGCATTGAAATGTTTAATCCAAAATCAACAAAATAGTTACCACGAATGTGATTTGGAACAAACGCCCGAATAATGACCCAAGTATGTAGTGTTGGGACTGTTGTGTTCCTGGAGGTGAGCAGGGTTAACAGAGCTCCTGAGGATGCACTGTTGTTGATACCTTGTTGAGAGCAAGGGACCTAGATTTGTCCCTTCTGCTGTCAACACGCGAGCGTCACGAGAGTTGCGAGCGTCTATTAGGCTGCGGTGTCCGCTTACTATCAGGTGGACCGTACGCTTGTTTGCCACCGTCGTTGTATAAAAATAATGTACTACAGGAAACTGCGTAGTAGGTACAGGAAATTGAGTAGCGCTATGAAAATCTTGGCAGCGAATTGTGTTTGTGCGAGTGCCGCTCCACCGCACTCCCCGCTTATCCATAAACGAGCCTTAGGTACCTTAGGTACCTTAGAGGCTCGATCCCGATCCACCGGAAATGACTCGCTGCTTGCTCATTCGAGAGCCTTGTGAGCACGCGATCTCATCTATTCAGCTTATGTGCCCGTACATAAGCGTCGTTATACCGGCTGACAAGCAAACAATAGTTCAATTGCTGTCTAAGATAAAGTATCACAAATAGAACGCTGTTTATGGACCAACCAAATGTTAAATCAATTTCCGGGCTTTGGGCTTATTAGTTGTAACGTAGAATTGCAATCTTTACTCGTAAACCACTATTATTGACACTCATTACCTTAATAATAGTAAAATCAAATAATAAGGTTTAGTGTTTCTTTAATAATCAAGTTACATTTGAGTAGTTATAGGTATGTTTTATGTTGTCTTGTTTTACAATTGTTTAAAATAAATATATTTACTAAATTGTCTATGATATTTATGTATATAATTATGTCAATTATTTATTTTTCTATGCTTATACCTGACACTAAGACTTTTAAATATGTATTTAAAAAAATATTTACGGGAGCTCTAGATAAGTAGGGCCTATCTGTAGAAAAACATGTACAGTCGACTACAAAAAGTTATGTCAATATTTCCTCTTATTGCATTCATCATCATCATCATCATCAGCCTATATACGTCCCACTGCTGGGCACAGGCCTCCTCTCATAGATGAGAGGGATTGGGCAGTAGTCCCCACGCTGGCCCAGAGCGGGTTGGGGACTTCACATACAACTTTGAATTCGCGGCTTTCGCGCTTATTGCATTGTACCTACGTAATACCGTCACAAAATGGATAGATTATTTACTTATATGTTCCTCTTTTTGTGAGTAGTCGACTGTACCAACCATAAATGTGAACCTACCACGCTTGATTACGTTAGTGTACCTAATAAATTGATGTAGTGTCTGCTTCCTACCACTAATCTAGTTGGAAGATTAATTTCTAGTTAAATTATATATTAACACGCACTGCTAATTTTTTAAAGCTACTCTCGTTACCTGATCTTCATTAGCTACTGTCATAATTCCGCTATTTATATAGTAAGCCGTTAATAAATTATTATTTTATGCTTCACAGTTACGCAGGAACCTAGTTATTGAGTATTAAGTATAGCATTCATTAGTTATAAATCATACTAACAAGGTATTCTTGTCGGCGATGCGGAACGTTCGTCCTTTTGTGCAGAACTTACACAATATACTGGCGATCAGCCTAATGACTTGTATGAGTTGTATGAGTAACGAACTATTAAAGGAGTCGGCTTTAAATGTTACTCGATACCTCTTTAGATCGCATCGTTTGGTTGCATTTTGCTTATTCAAGAATGATCCGTTTCTTTGGCCTAGGGACATCTGAACATACTGTAACTGTACTGTGTAACGGTTAGTATTTGATCGAAGCGGTCTAAGATTTTATTGTAAGTAGTATCAATTAAGAGTCTAAATAAATAATAAATAAATATTTGTGGACAATCTTACACTAATCAACCTAGTCCCAAACTAAGCAAAGCTTGTACTATGGGTACTAAGCGACGATATACATACTCATCATCATCATCATCATCATCAGCCTATATACGTCCCGCTGCTGGGCACAGGGGACCGATTTTTGAGTGTCGAACGCTCGAATTTTCACTCGACATCTGTCAAAACGTCATAGTTTTTTGACAGATCTCGAGTGAAAAGTCGAGCGTTCGACACTCAAAAATCGGCTCCCAGGCCTCCTCTCATAGATGAGAGGGATACATACTAATATAGATAAATACATACTTAAATATGCTCCCCGCATACAAACTTTGTGCAGGATTTTCTTCGTTTGTGTTTGCATTAAAGTTATGATTTTTGGTCAGTATGCTTATTTTTCTGTTAGCTATTTCGCGATGTTATTTTTTTTTCATTAACATAATGTTTAATTTTTTTCATTTTTTTGAAATATTTGAAAATTTCCACATCACTTTCTTTGCATAAGTATCTAATATTTACATCTAAAAAAATATTATATTCGTTAGTGCCAAAACCTACGAATAAAACGTGCACAGAGTTTGTATGGAGAATGCCCCCCCCCCCCCCCCTCTCCCGCGCCTTAACCAAAAAATATCTTTGAAATTGGTCACCACATTCATATGAAACAAACTCTACCAGCCACGGGTCTTCATCCCAGGAAAGATCTCGATATCGTGGTCTAGGAATTCACATCTTGACGACACAGAGCCATCTAGCGGGAAATACAACCAACACTTTAAGAGACTTGTAGCTAAACACTGTTTTTGTTCCAATGGTTTGTTAGGGTTGTTAGGTTCAGTCAAAACAGCACTAGAAAAAAAAATTGTGTCTGTTCTCCTTGTTCACTCCTCACCACACCACACTTCATTTTGGAAGCTAATAAATGTAAGAAACGTGTATACCCGAAATGCCGAACGCTACATGGTACCTGCTTGTCCGGAGCAGAATACTTTTATTGACCTTACCTTTGATACCTTCGGTTGTCTTTTATTTTTACTGCCATTGCTCAATTCCATTGTTATGTTTTTGTTACAAAAAAAACATGAAATAACGCCGTATGATCCAAGATTTTTGAAATAATGTATAGTATTAGATCTTGTAGATGTACTTAAGTACCTCAAAATGTCTTAAAAATATTGTTATAATGCAGTGTGCTCTCTTATGAATACTATTTCCGTCTATTGAAACTCTCTCCAAATCTCTTCCGACAAATATACACAAGCTCTTAACGATGTGTCATTATTAAAGTATTGACAGTAAATTAAAACTTAAAAAATTTAATATTTATGAGGTAACTGTGCTGCAAACGAAGGCACGTGGCGCGCCTTTGCCAGTCAGTATGCAAATATGAATGTGCATGTG
This sequence comes from Cenopis cana, assembly GCA_951800055.1. NCBI lineage: Eukaryota > Metazoa > Arthropoda > Insecta > Lepidoptera > Tortricidae > Cenopis > Cenopis cana. The sequence continues at coordinate 9,370,308 of OX637484.1, forward strand.
TGAATATTCATGCGGCCACTAGAGCGGCACGCACACCGCTGCAACACAGTTTCCATTCATAAAACCAGCACTATCTAGCCATGAATTAATCGCAACCTTTGAATATGTTTACTCTCACAAAGGAAGCGGCCATTCAGAAAAACTTGCCCGAAAACAGGTTTGGCACGTGTCAATGAACGACGGGAATATTTTGGACGGCGTCGTGTCGACCCGACTCGCCCGCTGGATGATTTAAACGGTTTAATAGACGCTCGTTTGAATACTTATTCTGTGTCAATTATAATTTGAAATATTCTTTAAACTTTCAATTCCCTATCATTAAGCTTTTGAGTTTTGAAACAAAGATAATGAACTTGTTTGCTTTGCTGCGATCGCTTAATTTATACGTTACATTGATTTTTAATGTGCTCTCGAACGATTTGATATAACGGCGCCGCTATGTTATAATTATGGATCCAATAATATAACTTGTGGCGAGAGTGGCGACCCACTAACATCGACGTTTTGTACTAAATCATTTGACTTCTTGTCCGAGAGTCCCATTTTGTTCAAACTAACAGCTTATGTCATTAAACAATGCACAACGAAGTGCTAAAATGTTTGTGTTATCGATGTCAACGTGTTAGCACTGTTTTGGGTGCTTACTCGTATTGTTTACCACCTACAGCATCACGGTTAAAATAAACGTGAGATTTGTACCAAAGTTCACTGCTTATTCAGTAACTATCCTATCATAATAAATTTGACCTATGCTAATAGCTTTGCATGCGGTTTCATAAGATCAGGCTAATAGATTTTATGTCACACCTGGCCATAAAGCGGCAATTACCGCACGCTCCGCGCGCGGGAAATCCCACTTCCTGGCCAGGGGGTGACATAAAATTTTGTACTTAACACGGGCGGTAATAAAGAAAGCCTCTGATCGCATATTTATCGCCCTTGCCTTCGGCTCGGGCGTCAAATACCTGCGATCTGAGGCATTCTTTGTTTTACCGCCCTTGTTAAGTAATGTACTATTAAATTAGATATCCATTGACAAGTATTTTCCTATAGGTTATACCTATCTATGGTCGGCCTTGTTCATTCACTCGGCTCTCAAACGCACAATTCTATTTCACCAAACAGGCAGACACCCAAAATCATAGCAATTTAGATTGCATTTATGTATTGGGTGTTTAGTTTACCAGTCGTATTGGTTATCGAAGCAGATGTAGAATTAATTTCCATTGCCGGTTAATTTTCGTCTATTCGGCATGAATGAAAGTTGGCGGCCTCCAGTGGTATACGTAGGCGAACTGTTGCAAACAGTGGCTGCTACGCTTTAAAGGGCCTATGTACCCACAAGTTCAGAGGTTGTAATCCCTTTTGACTTGTTGCGGTTGACGCGTCGCAGTCAAATCGCGGTTCATTCACAAACACTGGGCGATAGCGTTCAGACGCAACTCTGCTGTCTGTATTGAAACTATGGATAAGTTAAATGAGACATAATAATAACCACATTATAATCTCGTGATCGTTTGGCAGCGTATACACTAACTAGATTTTGATAAAGGGACTCAAAATACCACATAATTTACCTAATAAAGTACTGCTTAAGAATTTAGTTATCTGTTTAGGGTGGGGGAAAATACCGAGTACTGTATACTAATAAAATATGAACACGAACCTGAATATTTTTTAGTGTCACTTATTTATTTATATTTACGTACGGTACTTGGATATTTACGGTACTTATAACAATAACACGTTATTTGTTTCCTGTTATGACGATCATGATAACAATTCTTGTAATTTTGACATGTGTACAACAAGTATATAATATAATTCTTATCGTGAACTAAATTAATCTAATCTATTTATGCAACAGAGAGCAAAGTTGTCTTTTGCTGCAAGTGCTGATTTTGAGTCCCCAGCAAGCGAAAGATTCTAAAATTTAATCACGAGCGTAGCGAGTGCTCACGCGTGACTCATACTTACAACTTTTCACCCCAGGGGGCCGATTTTTGAGTGTCGAACGATCGACTTTTCACTCGACATCTGTCAAAACATCATACTTTTTTGACAGATCTCGAGTGAAAAGTCGAGCGTTCGACACTCAAAAATCGCCCCCCAGAGCCGAGAACATATAAACTTTAATAATATCATGCGCTTTTACGTAGGTACGTGTCTCGTCATTAATCAGACAGAAACTTAATTCATTATTCATTAGGAAATTAGGAATCTACTGCTTATCTTATCTCCTCAGTGAGGCCAGTATAAGATGCGCGCAAGCAGGACAAACGTAACCAGTACTTGCGAGATTAGGCCCGGCAGGCTTTAGGCACATTTCAGTATGTGTAGTGTATCACGCAAGCTAACTCACATGCACACTAAAAACTAGCTGTACTATTGTTAAAATACCGACTGTTTGTTTTTATAAATATGTCTGGAAAAAAATAGAAAATCTTAATTTTTAACACAAAAAGATGATAAATGTATTTTTTATATGATTAAATAATATACTCGTAATATGAAAAAACATGGCGAAGTCGCGTTAAGTTGGCAACAGTGACATTAATATTAAAAGTTTTACTTGAAAGCACCAAAGAATGACTACTAAACATAGTATCTGTAGTAGTCTGTGGCACCTGGGTGTATCGTTTTGGCGATCTCTATTCCCTGAAACCGTCCGAAACGATCCGCTTAGGCGTATAGTTTCAGGGAATAGAGATTATCGATTTTTCTACAGACTTATTTCGTATGTATATAATATATTAGTGTTCGTGACTATGTAAATGACAGATTTATTTATTTATCGTATGGCAATCATTTCGAACCGTAAGTAAAAGTATAAGGAGTAGAAAAAAAAATATTACGTGATAAACTTTCCAATAACTTACCTTTTTAACTTGTATTGAAACGCAAGACTCATGTAATCCTATCCTATTTAAGTTCAATTTTCTGCTCGATAACAGCCAACTCGAGAAATGATTAAAACTTGGGATGACATTTACACGTGGAATGGAAAACCGTAAAAGGTAACGGAAACAGACTGTCATTCGAGAACACGCCGTGTTCTGAGTCGGCTAGTTAGCCGATAACATCACAGCCTAGTGCCTTCTTTATGAAGTCCACTTTCATAATTCCCAACGATATACGAGTTAAACTAATTTAGCTAAGATTGTAATTTTAGGTAAGCACACAACGTCGATAATGTAGCGAAATTATGGACGAAGTTTATCGTCTCGCTAGCCTTCGATGGGCCTAGCCGTACGGGGAATCTTGGTCATCGGCGCTGTTAAATAAATTGTTTACACAATATTTTTGCATCTATACTCGCCAAAATTTATTTTCCTCGTACTGAATCATCATTTTATAGTTTCTACGGATGATATTCAGGCAGATAACAATGTGAAGTATCTACGCTATACCACAAAGTAAATAGCGGCGGCGCGCGCCGGAGCAGAGAGTCCGCGCTCAGTACAAAGTGCCATTTTCGCCGCACGCACACAGACGTAACATTTACAGGCATTCTCGGTTGATTTCGGACGAGCTTAGTCGCGACTGTCACTGTCGCGTCGCGAGTGCTAGTTGTGCGCGCGTTGATCACTTGACGTCGCCGCCGCTACGTAGGTACTTTGTGTCACGTACGTCAAAATGAATAACCGATATTATTACAGTTGGAATGTATTTTATTGTTTAAATACACTTAAACACAACAAAAAACTGTGCCTACACTTTCTTAAAATATTCAAACGATATTGAAAGGTAAATAAAACGGTTTTCTCATTTTGGTAGTTACAATGATGAATGATGATGATGGTAGGTAGGTAATTTTTTTTAACTAGCCGCTTTGATAACGACGATCAACCATTACACATTCATCTTATCGTTCGCTGGTAAAACGCCAGTATTTAAGTACTATGGTTTAGTTAAGTAGGTACCTAATTAATTAGGTATATTCTTTGTTGGCGCTCTTGACCGCCGCCGGTCACAAGTCACAACTCGCAGCGGGTTACGCATCAATTTATTAGGGTTCTGTACCCCGAAGGGTCAAAACGGAACCCTATTGGTGTCGCCCAGACGTCCGTCCGTCCGTCCGTCGTCAGTCACAAAATTTGATCCGAAGAATTTTTAGACTTCTCATTGACCTATGAACTTGAAATTTGGTGACAATATTCAATATTACGTATATTTTAACAACAAATACTAATATATTGATAAATCATATTTTTGAGGTTGATGCGGAACCTTAAATGTGCGAAGTCCGACTCGCACTTGGCCGGTTTTTTACCAAGATACGCTGGTTCATATTTAAATGTCATGTTGAAGAATGTTTAATATACCTGCTCCTGTTTAAAATTCAGAATCAATACAGAAGCAACCCTGTGAGTCAGGCAAGTTTAGGTATGTATTTTCAAGAACGGCGGGAACGGACCTTCTGTATATTCTTTATTTTGTGGCTATACTGACATTACTGACTACTACACAAGGCACTTAAAATCGTGTACCTAGTGTGACCACCGAAAAGTATAGCGGAGCTTTTACTTTCAATTTGCTTAAGAAACTAATGGCCATACTGACATTACTGACAATATTAGTTTACTTTTAAACGAATAATAAATATGTGTTAAGTTTAAAAGCGTTAATTTAAAGCAACAATTGAAAAATATTAATGTTCATTTTTAAACGAAATGTCATCATATCCCCCGAGGCATTTCTACGCAACTAAAAGTTGATATGGACGTACTTCCTAGAATGAAATATGAAGATTGGATCGTTCCCTCAACAGGTGTTAACTAATAAATAAGACGAGATTCTCCGGACGGACGGATCTAATCGGATTCTGTTTACACTGGAAGATATTCAGCAGCCTTCGCGGCGATAATCTGCACTATTTAAACTGCAAACACATTGGACCGACTTGTCGCTGTTTATTGTTAACCTATCCTATCGCTTATCTAACTCGCCTTTTATATACGACTGTCCTTGTTAGGCTGATTTCTGTAGAATATCTTCAATTTGCGCAACCTGTGATTGTTTTTGAATGCAAATGCCGTTGTAAATATATCGGCGCTTGTCAGATTAGATATCTCGTACTATTTCCATTTATCGCTTTTAACTACATGAACGAATATGGAATCGATTTTAATGTTGTTCTACATGGTTCTTTGTCCAGCTTATAAACCTGACCTAACTATGTTAATGCTCAATTATAATTCATAGTTTCGAGCGACACAGGCCAGGCCCGAACAACCCAAGGTTTTATTTATATTTATTACGTAGAGCAGCTAATAAAAAGGCCGATATGAATGGATACCAATGCACGAACAAACAAAACAAGTCGGCCATGTTTCATGCCGAACATTTAAAACTTTTCAATAGCATCGTGTATCGAGGCCTGTTACCATAATTTCGTTAGGTAACTTAAATGTGGACTTTAAACCATTATACAAAATTAATAGCCCGTTCACCAAACAATTACCCGTCCAGTTAAATGCTATCAGCAAATCTATGGGTTGAAATCTCATAACCTTTTGCCTTCGAGTCAAGCCAACCGTATTGAGGCTATACGGACTGACCGCGCCAGAGACCGTTTATACTTAGCGACGTGGGGCAAAAACTTTTGCTAAATAGGTAAATTACGTTTTAGCCATTGTTGTAGTTGTGACAAATATGAACACATAGACAACGTGAACTCATAGGTCCAATGTGCAATGTAATAGCTAAACACACAACCATGGCTCACCAGCGCTCGTGAGATAAAATTACTCTAAAACAGATTTCAATGTACTTAATAAAATAACGATGTCTATTTACGGAAATTATGTACCTAAATGATTTATTATATTTCCCAAAAATACACGTCGGAGACGATTTCTCAGGACTACGAACATCAAAATCAATATCAATTCAATAAAAGCTTTATCATTTTCACGTGATTATTGCTAAGTACTGCTGTTCTCGCATGTATAGCTCCGATTTGTATGAGAAAGATTCCCCAAATATTTGTCTTTAAAACCGGAAACTTTCAGTAACAAAGCCGGGTATATAGAATATAGATATACATCATCATCATCATCATCTATTGTTAAGTAAGTAGATCTGTATTGTTGCTTTAATAAAATTTGGTAAAAAAAAATACGTTACATATTGCTTTTTTTAGGAACCAAGGATATCGAGTTATTTTAAACCAACAGAATAATTAATAGTACCTAATGTCTAAACTCTAAAGCCTCATGCACGAGAAATAGATGCGCGCGCAGCGTCGACTGTGAATGGGCTCAAGTGAATCACGCGCGTCCATTCATGAACAACGCCCCCGCGGCGCACGCGTCGAACAAACGCATTATTTGCCAATACAGTATTGTTTGATCTCCAGATCGCAGGCTGCCTCTCACTTCCTGCCTACGATACTCATTGATTGCTTCTACTTAATGCCTCATCCAACACCTATTTATGCATTCGTATCCACCATTAACATCAGATATTATTGTCGTAGGTATTATTGTGACTTTAATAAGGAAATCAGCCTTAATGCCAGCTACTTATATCTTCATTACAACGATTTAATAAGGATCTGCGGTGCCCCAGTTCATGACTAAATACGGACCTAAAGTTGTTAAAATCATATTAAACACTGCGCTTTGCTCGTTTCCGGCTCAAATCGTGAAATTCAAAATAAACGGTTACTGGTGACTTTAAATATGGCTTTATGGCAGTAATATGATGTTATATTTTATGAGTGCTCGTACATACCTACCTACTGACAGAATAACTGCAGTAACCCTGGCTTATGCCCTGACAATCTCCTCGTATTAAACTAGTCTTGCTAAGCCTTATATATGACCATCACAACACGTCGTCGTGTCAACTTTGGTATGAATATGTTATCGATTTTCGGCGCCAACAGGTTGGTCTATTTCACAATACAGCATTAAGAACATACCATAAATGTTGTATGCTATCGGTTTGAAACTTGGAATAGTTGTAAACATAAGAGGCCAACTTATTAAGTTTACCAAGCGATTCAATTGAAATTATAACATACCTATGATTAATATTGACACGCACAGGAAAGATATAACCATATCTCTTGTCTCTTATGTAGGTAATTTTATTTAACATGGTTTTTTTTTATTATTAAATTGGAACGGAATTTATTGTTAAGAAAGGAACAAAACACTTTTCAGTTGACAGAGATGACCTAATATAAAAGAGAGATCCCGGAAAGCCACTTAAAAGTAAATAATGATTATGCTTAAAATTATGAAGAATACTTCATCGACGGCGCCTTCCGCGCACTTGAGTTAATATCTTAAGCGGTGGTGTAGAGCCTTGACACTTGATCGCGACATCTAACCTTATAATGATTCATCTCCGTCAGATGTTAATCGAAGCTCTTAAGGCCGTGTATTACCACTTTTGAGTTTTTAAAAATGGAACGGGGGTAATTATAACAATTATAAGTAATCGATAGTGATTCCTTATGTATTCGATGTTGTTGCTCGCTCGATCGAATCAAATCGAATGAGTAATACTTGTGTTTGAAAATAATCACGGAAGTGCTTAAAGCACTGAGAAAAATAAATAGGAGGATGCATTAAGAACATAGTTTTAGCAATTGCGTTTAAATAGGATTATGTGGTTAAAAGATTTTACTAATCTTTACATTTTAAAAGGGCAGGTCATGCAAAACGTGGACGGATGAATTGAATACAAATTGGATAGCATAGATCTAAACTAAGCTGGGTTCTGTGGGTCCTATTCTGATACAAATCTTAATACTTAACAACACATGTAGTTTATTAAGACAACACTTGATATATTAGGTAGATAAATCTATTTTAAACTAAGGTAGGGTAACCAAGAAAGGCCCAGTTTAAAAAAAAACCGGACAAGTACCTAGTCGGACTAGCCCACCGAGGGTTCCGTACAAATTTGTTTAACCTCGATGATTGACTACGTAACTTAAATAAAGACTATATATTTTATGGTTTAAGTACAAATGTATAGTTTTCAGGTTGTTCCTGTACTTATATAGTACCTATAAGAAGATATTACTTGCCAAATTTCATAGGTCTAGGTCAAGGTGTGGTTCAGAAAATGATATACTGCTCATAAAATGTAATACTTTTGAACTTGGAAGCTAAACAGTAAGTACGTGTAATTACGAAGTCTTGTATTCTTAGAACTGGTGTCCCCACTTCCATGTCTTATAAACGTCGCACCGGCTCGACGAAAGTTTTAACGTTTTTTAATGAATTTAAATGTGTTCTTAATTCTAAACTGGTTCAGGTGCGTTTTAAGTGCACCTCCATTTACACAGCCCGATTATACGCGTTAATTAACTCAAGTAGCCAACCGAAAGCGAATAAAACAAAACACGCATTCTTGATTTGCATTTCTTTTTCATTAAAATGAACCCTGCTATGTATTGCTGTAAGTATTCAGGTTCACTAATAAGTGAGGTGCTATTAGTTCTATTCAGTATGCAATCCATATAAATTTCACGTCAATTTATTCTATCCACTGGCATAGCGGCTACGCTCTATTTAAGACTAGTTAAGGTACGATGTACGGTACTTACATTGGAACGAGGAATATTATTCGATTTAAATCTTTAAGGGGAGGTATCCCCAACGCAAATGTCCCGCTCTAACACACGTGAGTTTATAATTAACCATCCCGCTCTCTACGCAAGCTCTGCGCGCAGTTTTGTAAATATTTAGCTATAGTCATTAAGCCAATCATTCTATCAAAGCAAACCCTGCGAATTTTTCTATAACTATTTACGATCTTTAATTGAGTACAAAAATAAAACGTTAAATATCAGTAATATAGCCGTAGTATTGAAAATACATTCCAAAAAGGGGTAACTTCGCGATTTTTTTCTATCGAGTGAAATTCATCAGGTCATGTAACTGACTGCGATTTTGACTAGACAAGATCCTTATGTAACACATATATTTTTTTTAGATTTTAAGACACTTTATACTATGTCTCAGATGGTTTTTAAAAACTCAAAAGTGGTAATACACGGCCTTAATGTCAATTGATTGACTCTAAAAGGACGGTAATGGCATACCTATCCAAATATGTTAGTAATAAAAGAGTTGATGATATGGTATTTTAAATCTGTACTTATAGTCCTAGGATTAGCCGCCTATGCTAGATAAGTTATATTACAACTATTTTACACATGTTGTATTCAGCGCTCTTCGTATATTTAGGATTTTAGGCCCGATAACTTTTGTAATAAAACTTTTGTTAATAGCCCACTCTGTAAATATGTATATATAGTGGTCTTATAACTTCAAAGAGTTGTAATTTAAAGACTTACTGTATTTCTGGATACTTATGCAATAAAAAGCAGTGTGTATTTGTTACGTTACAATGGAGGTCTAAAGTTTCCGGCGTTATTGACCTATCTGTAACAATGAGGAGGCTATTAGAGCAAATACGATATCGAGTGTCATCCTAAAGGTTAAACATGACACCAGCGGAAGGTCCGCCGAAGGTCCGCGCGCGGGGGAGGGGGTGTTGCGCAAGCCATGGCGTCGGTGAATGGGCCCAGCCTCCGTGGGTGTCTTTATGAATGGACGCGAATTCGAGGCGTACGCACGCCGTGTCATGGCCGCTGCTGCACTACGCTTGCTTCTCATTGTGCTAATGGAAGCTGTCAATAGCGACACACATGTGGGTTGCGTAAGTTTCGTTCATAAAATACGGCCGATTGAGGGCCGATGGCCGTGTTTGAGGAAATTATCGTTGACAAAGTATGACACTTTGACGCCTGTTTGTTATTGTTACAAGCAGAGATTCTTTGCTTAATGCATAATAATTACCACTTGTTTATCTTTAGTGGGTTACATGCGAAATAAAAAACGAAAAATTGCCAATGAACGTCACATAACATTATGTATTAAAATTAGAACCTAACATGTATTTAATTACTTCGTGGTCGCTAGGCCAGTTACACAGCCAGCGTTAGATCACGATCACGTGTAGAAAGAAGTTTTTCTAATTAAATTGTTACAGATCCCAAAGAAACAGGTAGTTGTACGCATTTTGTTTAAACCCTATTGAAATGGGAAATATGGGAATCCATTAAAAAAACGAGAAAATATGTTTTCAGTTCATCAATTCATCCAAGCGAATACAAACCGGTGCACCAAATTAGCTGGCCGCTTACCGATCTATCGCCCCTACATAATTTACATATGTCACATATGTGTACCACTTTCCGTCATGTAAACTCATCTCATCGAAAATTTAAAAACACTTCTTAAGACAGATCTTCAAATTATTGAATAGGCACTAAGTTACTTTAGTTTTATAACGCGTACTTAGATTTCAAAGTGCACTTGTGTAACTTATCCGAGTTTTGAAAGCATTCTTAATTGCACCGACCGCCCCCAGTCAGCCTTCGTTCAGATTTAAGCATGACGTAGCCGCGCGCGCGCATTGACAAACGACGCGCCGTATTTGGCGGTGACTGCATTAGAAATCTCTCAATGTCTACACCTGACCTTACTGCCAATTACCCGATCCTGGCAAATTGCTGTTACATGTTGTTGCTGTTTGGCTTGACTATCACTACGTAAATGTTTACAACACATATTGAGTGACACAGTTTGACGACCGCTTGAGCTTAGTTGGTAGTGTCCCTGCCTACAAAACCGGAGGTCCCGGGTTCGAATCCCGGCCAGGGGGGCCAGGGCATTTAAATTTGTGTGATGAGCACGAATATTTGTTCTTGGATCTTGTCTATGTATTTAAGAAGCTATTGATTTATCTATATAAATATGTATATCGTCGCTAGTACCCATAGTACAAGCTTTGCTTAGTTTGGGACTAGGTTGATTTCTGTAAGATTGTCCACAAATATTTATTTGTCAGTCTCTTTGAATGGTGCTCTCAATGTCTACATCTGACATTACTTCTATACTTGATCCCGACAATAAGCTAGAAGTATTTCGCGGTATATTTGGCAGGATCATTAAAAAAATTCATGACAAAACTTGAAAATTATCTTAGTTGTTATGAGTAGGTACCGAGTTCAGGGGAGTAGTAGTAGCAGTAGTAGTAGTAATATTCTTTATTGCACCAGTAATAAAGGAGTACATATAAAATATTAGGTTATTTAAATAATGGTTACAACAGGCGGTCTTATCGCTTATTCGCTCGGGAGTACATTTTTGATAGTAGCTAACTTTTAAAAACGTAGTTACCGTCAGAAAATTATTAAGTAAAATAGAATAGAAATAGGTAGCATGAAAAGGGACCGCATTGGGGCATTCCCATGGGATGTCAATGCGTTTCGCGAGCTTGTTCTGTGCCACTTGTGGCAAAAACATAAGTCATACCTACATTTCAATCCATTATCCATATAATCTCTTGTGGACTGGATTATTTTTGTAAATATACGTCCAGTTTCACGAGTTCCTGTGCTACGTTTATTAAAATTGAAAACCATTTACTGACAAACACATTTAGTTCATGACAGACAATTCAAATGAACAAAGCCCAATCAACCAACAGTACGTATTTTAGTCCTTAATTGTCTAACTGTGCTTTGGTTAAGTTACCGCGAATTAATGGTGCCACAGTCAAAGTACCATGGTCATTATGTTTATTATCATAGAAATGGTTTTCGTTTAATTCAATGATTCGGCTTAGCGCGAGGGCGTGCGCGGGCGTCAAGTGGGCGACCGGAAGGAAATCTATTCCGCCCTTCGGAATAACAAAGTCCTAACTCCCATTCACTTGGTAATAAGGTACGCCCTTGGCCAACTACGGCAGTATTCGCTTTCCAAGTTTCCACCGGCGCCTGCGCTGTTCGTAAACACGTTTGTCATTGAATTAGCTAGCGTAACTTTTATATGTAAAGGCAAATATTGTGTTTAAATAGATACACGTCTGAACTTGTTAGATTTGGACACGCGCGTTGTAAAGTTTTATTAGCAAGCCCATGAATTTTGATACGGCCATTAACTAAAGTATAATCGTGCTTCGCGGCTATAAATAAAAGTACCTTTTTTGCTAGATATAGTACGTATAGCTTTTCATTAGAAAAATAATCTAATCCGAACTTAATAACCTAACTGGTTATACCGAAACCTATGGTTTCATAAATATTTTTATTATTATACCCCGAGGCTTTACGCTAATTCAAAATCGCAGCGTTGAAGACGATTTCGACCGTAAAAAACAATAAGGAATTAGGATGAAATATTCCTTTATATAGGTAAGTAGAGATGTGCTGAGTTGTCAAAGTAGGTACAGTCAGCTGCAGAGAAATTTGTATGTACGGGGGGTCAGGTTTCTATGCAACTAACCGTTCTTCGCTTGTTTGCCCGTCTGCCTCGCACTATTGGGCGTATTCTAGAGCAAGCTATCGCCTCGCTCTTCTATAAACATCGGCTCACTTGCTTCTGGCAACCCCCAAACTGATTATGGCAACTGTAGTTGCCAAGCGGAATATATGAGCGGATCACAAACAATTCTAAGCTTTTATTCATTTTATTTTTGGTATCAATTTGGGCTACAATACAATCTTAGAAATTGAAATCAAAAGAGGGGCTTTTAGATACATATAAAAGTCAGTATCGATGCCGCTCTATCATCAACTCTACCCGTGGCTCAAAAGCGGTTTCAGCCGATCTCTATAGCGCTAGTATTTCCGGTCGGGCTTGCGACTGCGCACACGCCAAACCGGTTCCATAATTTGGTGTTTCTGGATACCCATGTCGATTAATTTACGATAGATGGGCTTCCTGTCGAAAAGTGAAACGACATAGATTGTATGGACGGCGAGAGTATCCATTTCATAGTTTCAAGTAATAAAGTGTAGAGTTTCGTCAATACCACTATTTTATAGAGATTATCATGTTCATCAATATATACGACAAATGGAATATGACATGAATGAACAATAGAAGTATGAATCTCATTTTTTTTCTTATTTTTTTAAAAATTAACTAAGTAACTACTTAGGTACTGTTTTTTCATATTGTTATCAAATAAGACACTGCGTAGGTACTTTGTTTTGTTACGTATTTGTTTGAATATTGCATTTACGTGTTTGCTCACAACAAGGCACAGCACAGGGATCCATAATCGGCCCGACTGAGTATCTTATATATGTGAACGACATGTGTAATATCTTCAGGGACGCCTCTGTCTACCAGTTTGCTGATGACACTTGCCTCATTACAGCACATAAAGATGAATATACAGCCGAAGCTGTGATGCAGTCTGAATTTAATGTACTATGTAAATGGGCGCATGATGCTGGACTAACTCTTAATTATCAAAAAACCAAAATAATGTTTATCCACTCTCCATACATCAAGTCTAACTTAGAACCAACAATCATAGCCCATAAACACTCTTGTCTACATGCCTCAAATTCTAATTGTAACTGTGAACCCCTAGAAATAGTAACACAGCATACCTATCTTGGTCTAATAATCGACAATAAATTTAACTGGAGCACTCACATTGACCATGTGTGCAAAAAGCTTAGATCGATCCTCTGTAACATTAGTATTTTAAAGCACAGGATGCCTTATAGCACACTGCGGCTACTTTATATGGCACTGGCTCATTCAGTTATAAACTATGGTATCTCAAGCTATGGCAGAACCTATAAGACATACTTACAGCGTATATATAACTTACAATTAAGATTATTAAAAACAATAGTACCACTAAAAATTAAATACAAGCATAGGCATGATTATGTTAAATTGTTCAAATACTGCAGAGCTTTAAATGTATACGATCAAGTCAAATTAGCCATAATACTAGAATATAAGGACAGAATGGGAAAATTTAATAGGTATAAGAGGTCAACCGGCTTGCGGTGTTTAACTAACAAAAAAACTTACATCTTACCAGGAAATATTAATAACATATATGGCAGGAGAGTATGGTCCTACTACCTACCCCATACACTAAATGATTTTCCCATACATGTCATCAATAAAATAGAGAATAATCCAAAGCAAACTAAAAATGCTATAAAAAGAATATTAATGTATAACCCAATTTAACTTAAGAAGAATAAAAATAATTAGCTTAGCATTACAATCTTGAAATGTAAAGATTTAGCTAAGTGAATGACAATTGTTTGTAATATTTCTTTTCTTTTCTTGAAATAAACAGTTCAAATTTTAATTTTTTTTTTTTTTTAATTTTAGCCTTTCAACTAGGCGTAACTTTAAGGCGTTCGTTTGTTTTATGCGTCAAACGCATGCGTTCCAAATAAATACGTTGCGTCAAACGCATTGCGTTGAATGTATTTATATATATGGAAACGCATGCATTTGACGCATAAAACAACCGAGCGCCTTAAATGACATTGGAAGAATCGTGTCCATATGTTTTGTTTGTCTCCGCATCAGGTTCAAATATACGATATGACAATTTATACCATTACCTAACATTCCGTTTTATATTAGAATGTTAATTAAACTGATCAATGTGACGACACGTCTGTGATAGTTGTCATTCTGTAAGATTAACACACTAGTACCTACCTAACGGGTCAAATTAGATACAACTGTATATTTGTAACTATATTTTACCACCTGCATACATCCGCGAAGAAATTCAAAGTTGTATGTGAAGTCCCCAACCCGCTCTGGGCCAGCGTGGGGACTACTGCCCAATCCCTCTCATCTATGAGAGGAGGCCTGTGCCCAGCAGTGGGACGTATATAGGCTGATGATGATGATGATTTTACCAAACGGTTAAATCTCACGTACTAATTGTCACTCCGGGAGACATGTTTCGAACTCTTCCTCAGGATAAGTGCGTCTGCGAGTTCTGCGACTCACGCGGAATGCACACTGTGGATCTACCCGCCGTCCGCCATGAAACATGTCGACCGGAGTGACAATTGTAGGTACGGGAGTTTTAACCTTTTACTAAAATACAGTTGTAACATGTCTCACGAAAGTTTAAATTAGATACAGTCACCAACACTTACACTGTAGCTAGAACGAGGTGCTCAAAAGATTATGTTGACAATAATGTTATGTTCAGATGATAAGGACCTTATTGTCGCATTAACGCGTGCCCAGAAGGTTTATGAACATGCCTACATGTTACGATTTTATCCAGTTTATTCGAATATCGATCGAGTTCATATAGTCTTAACGTCTAATTTAGATGTAACATGAAGGAATGCGCCGCAGTATAGGCATACTTTGCTATAAGTATTTATATAGAATACAAACATTTATTAATGAAAACTATAGAAAAACATATATTACGATTAGATAGGTACTTATGTTACCTACTTATGTAACGTTGCCTATGATGTAGAAGGCTTGTATGTATAGGTAACACACACACTTACAACACTTACACTTCCTTAGGCTAATTTCAACCAAACCAGGGTAGTCTCACTCCGTCAGTTCGCCGCACCGCCGCAAGTATACGTAGGTGGTAAGTACCTACCATTCAGTAGCTGCCGTACATTGCTACCGGACAGTCGCGTCGTCGCGTCATTCGCTTGGTGTGGCCAAAGTTTGTTTTTTACCTACCTATTATAATAATTTGTGGATTTATTAACAGTGGGACTTCTCTACGTAGTACTATTACATATTCTGTAACCAAACAGGAATAAGATTTTGATATTAAGCGTCACATTCGTATGGAACATAAATAACTCCTATTTATGTTCTTGACTCTTTTTTTAATTTATTCTTATTAATTTTGAATCAATTGAGGACAATACTCGAAAAAAGAAGCGTCGGTCGTCCGCCGGCACGATGGGTTGACGATATTAAAATTACGCTACGATTACGGGCTGAAGATGATGATGATGACTCGAAAATTATTATTTCATATTTAATAATGATATATTTTATATGTGAAAACGCAACGAACCGCCGTACGCAGCACTTGAGAAACTGTTTTAATCAGGTACTTCACTACTTACCAATTGTATCACAACAGTATTTCCTAGAATACTGCCGTTGGCTAATATAAACGAAACACAGAGTTATAAAAAGTCATGCATTAATTTGCGGTTTGTAACCGCAAAGCATCAGGTCTGTGAATGATCCATGCCTCGGCGCTAAGAGTGACATCATGGGATCATCATTACATTAGTCACAGTTGCTCTTGAAAACAACATCAACATTCTACCTATGAGCGTTATAGTGGCATTTTTCACTGCAAGCTATACTTGTTTTATTTTTAGGGTTCCGTACCTCAAAAGGAAAAAAATGAAACCGTTATAGGATCACTTTGTTGTCCATCTAAATATAGGTAGTCTTAAAATATGGTCTAAAAATAGAGTATTTATTTAGGTAACTTATGTGCGAAATCAGTCATCGAGGTTAAGCAACGGTACCTATGCGCGGTCAGAATTGTATGACCTACAAATTTGTTCGGAACCCTCTGTGAGCGAGTCCGACTCGCACTTGTCCGGTTTTTTTATTAATTAGTAATATCGTAATATTAAACATCTGCCCTCTGGTAAACAAAAACCTAGGAGATCAAACAATCTTCTATGAGAACTTTAAGAATATTACACATAACACTTTTTCAACCGCCTTGCCTTTCGCAATAACACCTCAATTTCAGTAGGTATCATACTTTAATGCACTCAATATTCCCTAAATGTGCGAATAACGTCGTAATACTTTACAGCAAGCACCTATAAAACGGCCAGGACCACCCGAACCACAAGCTTTCCAAGAAATGTCTCACCACGTGACAGAAGCATTATTTTGGCAACTTCCATGTAGGTACGCATGAAAGTATGATTTACTGAAAGCGGCGGCAAACGAATGGCCGTAAGCGGTTTTATTTTCTGTGTCAGTCAAGCATAAATCACCTGATAAAAAACCAGTAGTTGGAATAAGATGAGAAAATAATTTGTTTATATAAATTAGGAAAGGTTGCGCGTGGGCCGGAGGTGAGAGGCAGTCGCGTGCGCGGCCTACGCCGCTCGTGCCCGTATTTTACGACGCAAGAAGAAAAGAAACAAAAGATATGTATGTGTTTTGACATGAGCCCCTCAAGTGTTGGTTTAATTACCCATTCAGAGATTTCAATATGTTAAGTAACTTCAGCTATCGGTGGAGTGGTCGGCTGGCGCCTCACAAATTGGCTGCGGTATATTCGTTGTCTTTAGGTAGGTATCACAAAGGAAAACTATAAAAACGAATGAAATTGCATTGGTGTCGTTGTTTAGGTTTAGATATTTCTCATACAATCGGGCTGCCTATTGCTGAATTAAGCTAAAACTTGCCTTGAATACAATATTTATATATAACGGCTTTTTTAAACTCTTCTTTCGGGTCTGACGGTACGGGTAAATTGTAAGTAGATATAGGTATAGTTAATATAATTCGTAAAAATAAGTGCCTCTATTCTTGGTTCATTCACTTTTGTTTTATTAATTGACACGATTACTATATTAACATATATATAACAATCCTGCCCGGACTGATGAATGGAAAAGTTCTCCATTAGAATCTACTTCATCTACTTAAATATTATGTTGCCTTAGGCAGGCATCAGGAGGCCGATTTTTGAGTGTCGTACGCACGACTTTTCACTCGAGATCTGTCAAAGAACTATGGTGTTTGCATCAAACAAAACCTGATACCTACCTACCTACTTGCCTACCTGCGACCTACTTACTTACCTGCCTACTTGCGAGCCAACATAAATAAGCGGTTCACTACAGAAAATAGCCATAATCGCTATAGGTTCGAGGAGATCCATCGATTCCTCTAGGATTTTAATTTTTTTAATAGACCGTATGGCAAGTAAGTATATTATTGTACCATGGCCCAACACACAGTCCAACACACATGCCTACCTACAGCATCATCAATGGCCTTCGAGTCTATTACAGACTATACAAGCAGTGTCATGCAGGTAGACAACGTCTTTTGTGGCTGTGTAAGCCGATGCGAGAGCGGCATACACGAACGCAATGCCAGGGTTGCGTTAGTAGTAAAGTTCGCCCGTAGCGAACAGGTCTCCGGTCGATGTCTCTTGGCTCGCTTGTCTGCAAGAGTCGCAAACCATGCTTTATCGTGGACTTTGCGCCCATCGAGCACCAGTTTGCGCCATTTGTCCCTATACCTATATAGCATACCTACTATACTATGTAACTCAATTAGCCCGAGGTGCAATTCTGATGAGTCGCTTACGTCACCTGACACTTCGATTAGACAGGATGGTCAATTTGTGTCCACTCCACACTAATAACTCGAGATTATGGCACCCCGAGGGGTCCGAAGATAAGCAATTTATTTTTATAACGTCTATTTAAACCTCAGGTCAAACGATTAAGTAGTTTTATTTTATGTGAATCGATGGAGCAGAATTTCGATTGATATATACCTTGATATTACAATATGGAATAGTAAGAGAAGCGACTCAATAATACTTGCCTCAGGTATCTAACTACCTATCTATAAGTATTTTAAATGTGAATTATATAGGTATGTATTAGCTACTAGTGATATATGACAAAGCATGATCCCGTTATAGGTATGTCGAATATAATATTACTAGCGGCCCGCCCCGGCTTCGCACGGGTCTATAGTTTTATTACCTAATGTTTTGATCTACTTACCTACCTACTCTATATATTGCTAGGTATAAACGAAATTTCTAGTCCCTCACTTCAAATATTATAGGAATGTTGACTCCAAATTTAAGATTTTGAAGACTTAACTAAGTAATTAGGTAGATATTTATTCGTTTGAGCCACTTATAATCTCGCCATTTTATTGAGAATTTGACTCCCTAAAAAGATGTTTTTTTTAAATACCTAAATCAATATTTGTGTTATTCTGATATTTAAGCTACAATACTGGAAAGTTTCATAGTTCAGTAGGTAGTTTTTGGGATTTAGTGGAACGAACATCCCTCCACGTCCTCCAACCGTCCATCCGCACAAACTTTCACGTTTATGATATTAATATATTAGGATTAGGATATGACAAACGCGATACGATATGCCTGACATAAACGCGATCACTATTTGGTAGTAGGTACTGAGTACTGACATAATAATTATACCTAGGACAGAATAGCTATTTACGTAGTTAGTAGCAAGTTAGTTAGCTTCCTTTTGTACCTGATAGACTTGCTATTTCTAAAACTCATAATTTTTCTAAGCACCTCTTGTAACTAAAAACCATGGCATTATGTCATGGAAGTAGAAATAATAGGTACCTAAAACAACATTTTAATGTTTGTTTGAAACTCGTTTTTATTAGTTGGTTCAACTTCAACATTAACAAATAACTTTATTCAGCTCTCGAAACGTGGTCTGTGGCGCCATCTAGTACTGCACTCGGAACTGCGTAGCTGCAACCGGTCCGCAGAGGTTCTTGCCTCGCATCCAGTCAGAGATCGAGAACCGGTGGCGAGTGAGTCCGGCGTTGGGCATAAAGTTGTTGCCGTCAGCTTGCTCGTACAGTAGGTTCATGTAGCGGTGCGCGCCTGTCCCCTTAGGTGGCGCTGGTAGTCTGTAAGCTGAACGGTATGCCACACAGTATTACCAGAGACTAGGAATTATTTAGACTGCCAATACCTATACATTGTGGCGTAATTTTAAAATAATGGGTCTGCTGTAGCTAGTTTCACTATGGAGAGATCACTTTCGCATATCTAATATTTACAACCAAAAAAAAAAACTATATCCGTTATAGTGCCAAAATCTACGAATAGAACGTGCACAGAGTTTTCATGGAGAATGCCTTGCCCACCCCTGCGCCTTAAGTCTGGTATCTTTGCCATTAGATGGTGATTATGGAAACTATATTGAAGTTTTTGAGGATCAAAGATAATTAGGTACTTAAAGCTATTACCTATTTTTCACAGGGATCGAAACCGGTATTTTTAAAAATCCCAGAAATAGACCAATATTTTGAATTATTGTATGGTTTTTACGTAGGAATGAATCATGTATTTACTTAACAACTTCGTATTATTAGAATGTCCCATTAAAAATGAAATTTTAAACCAAAGAACGAAAAAGAACGATATAAATACCGGTATTTTGTATGGAGCAAATACCGGTATCCGATCCCTGATTTTTCATCAGTGCAGGTTCATAACAAAATACTTATAATTAGGCGTTTTTGTAACGCATCAACAGGTCTCCCTCTCATCTATGAGAGTAGAGGGACGTATTAATGTGTGCTGATGATGATCAACAATAGGTTAGTGTAAGTAATGCCATTTGCTACGGCTTTATTTCAAAGTACCACTGTAGGCCTAAGATATGAAGCGAGAGTAAGTATGTCGGCGTATCTCGAGCTACGCGTCTTTTTAGGGTTCCGTACCCAAAGGGTAAAACGGGACCCTATTACTAAGACTTCGCTGTCCGTCCGTCTGCGTCTGTCCGTCCGTCTGTCACCAGGCTGTAACTCATGAACCGTAATAGTGAGACAGCTGAAATTTTCACAGATGATGTATTTGGGTTGCCGCTATAACAACAAATATACTAAAAATCGGGATACAGTAAATATTTAAGGGGGCTCCCATACAAAAACATTTTGAGACCCAGCGTCTGTTGAAATCAACGAGCAAAGTTTTTTAAAAGTACTTTGTTCGTTGCCTTCATTAGGCGCTGGGTCTCAAAATGTATGGGAAAACTAAAATCCGACTCGCACTTGACCAAAATTCTACTTGATATTAATTAACATTATTATTTATAAATAATGGTATGGAACCCTTCGTGCACGAGTCTGACTCGCACTTGGCCGGTTTTTTTGAATTGGTGCTGTTAGAAAGTGCGGATAGCTCGAGAAAAGCCGACATACTCTCGCGGCCATCATGTGCTAGGCCTACTGCTACCTAACATTATAAGGTAGTCATGTATCACATGTATGTACTGTACCTACGCTAATAGTTAGGTACTTACGTCGGTAATCTACTCCATTAGTTTTACTGCCACCCTCTTTAGCTTTTAATGCTGAACCCTGAAATATATAATGTATATAAGTATACCAGCAGTGTGCAAACTTCTTTAAAAAGAGGCCTAACATTCAGGAACTTTAATGATGGACCAAAGGGCCGCAACGATAGTACGGTCAGCTGCAGAGAAACTGGAACCCCGTGCATACAAATTTCTATGCAGGAGGGGTCCTTTTTCTCTGCATCTGACAAAAAGGCGAGATAGGCTTAGCACGGTTTGCTTCGCTCGCTTCGAGTTCGCGGCTGTGGGTATAGTCACCAGTCTGACTTTTTTCTCTACTTACATGTTTTGGTTACTTATATATTTGTTTGTTCATGTTAATGGTATCAATGGACTATGGCGGACCAGGTTAAACCCCTTCGGCCTTCGAGGGCCGAACGTTGCCCACCTCTGAACTAGACTAACTTACATTGAGGCAAAGGTAAGTTACATCTAAAAATAAGACTTACAGGCACGTTAAATTTTAACATATGAAGGTAAAACTCTCCGTCCAATTGCGGTGGAGCATCTGGATCCACGATAAAAATGCTGTAGTACTTTTTCTGCAATCGAACAGAGACATAACTTATTATATTGCCACGCGAAAATTTTGATTTAAATGAAAACAAATAGTACTAAAGTGAGATTTGGTGCGGATTTATTAGACTCAAGTTTGAATCACGGAAACTATTTTGTATTGAAAAAAGCGCGCTTCCTACAATGCGCGGCATTTTCAGTTCCAGAAACAAGAACCAAGTACCTAATAAGAACAAATGCGGCCGACAAATACAAAGCAGTTTCAAACTCGTTACGTTCTGTGGAATAAATCCTTCGGCCCTACCTTATATCAGAACACTTACAATTTAAAGATAACATCAAGATCGATTGAAAAAAGATGTTGAGTCAAAATTTTTTTGGGTCATATCTACCTAAATAGATTTAGATTCACGTCTTTCCTGGGACATATCAAAGTTAAGGGCTATACTTAAAGCTTAGCCTGGATTAGTCTCGTAAACGGTGTCTCCGTTTCTATAAATCTATGTAATAGAAGCATAACTTATATATTTATTTATTTTAAGCCGTTAACTATATTGACCACAGGAGGGACGACTATTGTTTTTTTTTTCAGTTAACTATGACCCTTTTAAGATATATGGCCACGTAGTTACTTATCGCAGTTGTATCAAGGAATCTTACTTATTATCATTTTAAGTCACCGTTCCTATCTAAAATCCGTTTCATTTGTAGTAAGTAGATCTAAAATGGTAGTAATGGTATCAATTTCTTACCGAGTCTGCTAACTCATATTGGAAGAGTGGCTCCTCGATGAACACTTGTTTTGGGAGCAGCACATCGCAATTGTGATCGTTGACGATAGTGCCCCCTACACTGGTGATGTTTAGACCGGTCAAATGGTCGCATCCCTCCAAAAGACTTTTCACTTCCGTTAAAAAACATTGATTGGATACTCCATACGTCGAGAAAAGTAGCAATAAACCTAAATTAAAATTCATTGCGTATACAAAGCTAGAACATAAATTACACCGCCTTTGGGCTTTAGTAAGCATACCTACCTAAATGTTAGCACAATAGGCTCAAACTCTTGTTTTGAGAATTTCTTACATCAACTAAGCGGTGTCGGCTCCCTGATAAAGGTAGTAGTTGTAAACAATTAAAGTTAAGCAACAGAGCACGAAGTATAGTAGGGTACAGTCAGCAGAAAATAGGCACAAAGGTCTGCCTATTTAAGACTAAAAGTAAGGTACAATACCTCATCCCCCTGCATTATTGGCTCCATACACGTCAGGCACTGGAATCAAGTTCCGGGACTGAGGCTTGCGTAACGTGGAGAAGAATAATAAAATAATACTTAGGTACAATTTCCTATGTGGTTATATTGTCCATGATTTTTTACCCACAAAGCCTGTTCTTATTGTCCATATAGTTCAACAGCGTTCGATTGGGAAAATGTGCTTCCTAACCCCCACCAACTTTAAAACCAAATTCGAACCTCTATGATGTGTACTGTATGTATAGGCCTTAAAATTTTGGATAACCTTTATAGTTTAGGTGCATAGTTAGTACGCAATATTTTTCTCACGCATGATTGTCAAAGTCAGATAAAGCATTGTCATTTTGACATTGTAAGGATCAAGGAGGCAAGGAGGATTCGATTGCAATAGGAGCCCTAAACTAAAAATGCAGCTAGAACTCCAAACTCTTGATAGCTCACTAAGTATGGGACGTACGTCCTCGGAAGTTTCCCTGCGCATTCGTTGCGCACGGAGCTGGTGTCACGACCACAAGGACTTACTGTACGATCCCACGCTGCGTAGCAGAATTAAATTCCAGATTTACAAATCCTTCGTTCGGCCCATACTCACATATGGCTGTGAACTATGGACTCTAAACAGCCACAACAAGAAAAAACTTCGAAGCTTCGAATACGCAGCCCTTTTAGAGATTTACAAGTCGAAGTTCCCGCGTCACCACCCGAAACGATTGCGACTGAGTAGAAAGGAGGTTCTTGCAAAGTTTAGAGGAACAGATGTTGTTGTCCATGTGATTAATGAACGTCCTACATGGAAAGCGATTTCGTGCATCGAACGTAAGACTCTAGGACAACGTGGCAGCCCACGGAAATGTGTGCATTGGTGGGACAAAAAAGGCAATTGCCCTGAGAAGAAAAAGTCAACCCAGCAGAACGAAAGTTATATTGATATTTACACATAAAATTCAACAAGTAGGTAGGTGCAGTCAGCGTCATATAGTATGTAGCAGCCAAATAGTTATTGTGTATCGAACTGTTTAATACACTAATACATTCTATATGAGGCTGACGGTACAACATCATATATTTAGTAGTAACGTAACACGTTGTGTTACGAAACCTTTGGCTAGTTTTGGCTTAATCTATATAATGCTGCCTGGAGCTAGCCAACTAACCAACATTGTGTAAGCATTCTGTTTTGCAAATCCGAATTCAAATAAAGAAGTCAAGTATTTAAATAATAATTTATTTTCTCTTAAATATACCTTATACCTTTATGACATAGAAACATTTAGCAATTGATCCTACCTGCTCAATTAGATATATAGGTAGGCATTTGGTCGCTTTTATACTTTACCGTGGACGACTACGGCATGGTAAAACTATATATAAGTATGGTTTCATTCATAATTAGTCTAAAGTCTAGGTCTATTTATGAATGGAACCATAGAGTTTTACCGTGCCGTGGCCGTCGACGAGAAAGTATAAAAGCGCCTATGATTAATACTTTTTGTTGTAATATAATAACTACCTTAGATTTACAACTTTAGCAGTAAGTAGGTACTACAAATAATGCGTTAACTACCTTAAGGGCCTATTTATTTACGTGATGCAAGAAATAGCATCTTAGGACTTTTATTGTACCTATTGCAGGATTTGATAACACTCTTCAATCTCTTCATACCTCTGTACCCCGCAACCCCGAAATATGTAATCAAAATCGCATACCCACAAAGTTCTTGCATGTAAATAAAGACGTCCACTTCTGGACATATGCCTCCTCCAAAGAGCACCACAACGATCGGTGATGGGCTGCCCACATTCAGCGGACCCCTGCGATCTTAACCAGGTCATCAGCCCACCCCGTGCGGGAGCCTCCCAGCGCTGCGTCGTCCGGTACGTGGTCGCCACTCGAGAACCCGCTGTTCCCACCGGCCATCGGTTCTCCGGGCAATGTGGCCTGTCCACTGCCACGAGTTTGGCCAAAATAACTTAACTAACATCATATGGAAGATTCATCGCTAGAGTCTGATAAAATAAAACTGTAACAGGAATTCTGATTTCTACCTGTTGAAGTGCTTGCTTCGGGGTTATCTGCAAAAGAACTAGTTGATCTACGTACTACACTTCTAGTGTTATGGTGATTACTGTTATTTGAATTAGTTATTTTTGTAGTCACAGCCCTAGATGTACTCTGGACATTTTGAAATGTAGTAGCGCTGTTCCGACTTCTGGTATTTCTACATTCTGACGTACTACTATTACTAGCTTTGGGTTCCGCATTGTGACTGCGTTTGCCTTTACTTCCAGTTCTTCGATGATGATCTACATAATTTGATTCAAGTCTGGGTTTCTGATGATCTCTGTAATAACTCCTTTTAAAATACCGCGTAGGGTTGGCAGATAAAACCTTCAGCATCTCCTGCACATACCCGGGGGCATCCGCGGTGTTTTTGCCCCATCTGATTTTTTCAACTTGTACAAAAGTCCTTATATCACAATCGGTAAATTGTTCATACAAACTAGTAACACTGATTTTACCAAATATATCCTTCAGAGCTAGCACCTCTAGTGATTTCAGCTCATCGCTATTGTTTTTAAGCCAACTGTACACAAGCATTGGTCTCAAAAACAGTTTATACGCCAGTACCTTATTTGGTACAGACATTTCAGCTGGTTTTAAAAATTCATCCTTTAGTCTAGTCCATTCTCTTATGAATTGTAAATTGGACATATCAATTATAATATATCATTAACCACTATGTGCGATTACATTTGCAGCTTCGATATTATCCATGCAACGCTGAAAATGACAGCATGACGTCAAAATTACAGTTGCTACTACAGGTAAGGCAAAGGTAAGGGTAGATTGTATTGACGTATAGTGATTAGGTTGTATACCTATACCTACCTACCTAGGTATATTAACTTCGCGGGACAGCTCCACTGCGCGCCCTGTAATATAATTGCCGAGCGCTTATTCAAAACGAAATTTGGATTTGCGAGCCACATAAGAGCATTCCATAAGCCTAAAAACTGACGGAGTCGCTGTCACCGGACACGGCGAGGAGGACTATATATATTATCTTTGGATTGTATCTTAAAATTGTCACTGACCGTGTCAATTTAGCGATTCAAAGCGATGCACAACCCCCATCATAGGAATACGGTAAACTATGGTTTCATTCATAATTATTCTAAAGTCTATAATGAATGAAACCATAGAGAATATATCGTGGACGTGCACGTCCAGAGTCAGTCCGACCCAGGTCGAGCCTAGCCGAGTTTCCCAACATATTTATTATATTATACTCTTTGCTGGACTCTTCTTAGCTAGGCTAGGTTTAGTGAACCAGCAACAAAACTCCCTTTTAGCTCGATGTCACACCTCAGATTCGATTGAAACCGCTCAACCAATCTCACTGGAGCGCAAACTCTTAGATACCTATTCCAGTGTAAACACTGTAAACAGCCCGCGTGATCGTGTCGGAGGTTTCCCCTGGATTTTCCCCAGGCCACTCTCCAATCGCGCACTCCTATCGCACAGTCAGATTCCAAAAAAAGCCGGGAGCAGTGACTGGGCGGAGCACGTAGTATATTTATTTGGGAAACAAACACAAACGAACGCGTTTTTTAATTTGTTTAGTTGTTAGTGAGTTAGGCGAACAGCGCCAC
Organism: Cenopis cana; assembly: GCA_951800055.1. Taxonomy (NCBI): domain Eukaryota; kingdom Metazoa; phylum Arthropoda; class Insecta; order Lepidoptera; family Tortricidae; genus Cenopis; species Cenopis cana. The sequence continues at coordinate 9,396,683 of OX637484.1, forward strand.
TGGTGGTAAATATGTTGCCATATAAATTAAATCTAAACGCAAACGCGTTCGTTGTTCGAAAAAATTAATATCGAAAAAAAAAATTGGTCCCAATCCCAATTGACTCGTTTATGTACAGATGTATTGTATTGCAAAATGATTTTTTTTTCAGGGAAAATGAATCTGATCTCAATTCAATTCAATTCTTAAAAAAATGGCTTCCATCAAATTTATGATGATTTCGCCAATGTCACGTGTTCAATGACGTTGTTCGGTAACGACGCCATGACAGTAGTAAGGTTTTGTACGGTAAATGGATTCTGCCCGTCGTCGCCCCGGGCACGTGTGCTCACCAACGCGGCGACGATCAAAATCCGAATCTGATCTCAATCGGAATAAGTACGATGGCACCCGAACTGTCAATCAATGATTGTATTAAATGAGTGACGTTGTCATATCTATTATTACGGAACTTTATTGTTTAGTTTCAAAACTGGCAACCGTACTGTCTTCTCGAAGATCTCACGGTTCGAAATAAATGCCATACGATAAATAAATAAATAAGTGTCAAATGTCAAAGTGAAAAATGTCAGTGTCAAAGTTACGGCTGTAAGATGGGTAATAGTGCTGGCGGCACAGAAGGGCTTTGTATGGAGAATGCTGCAAATGGTGTTAAAAGCATGAAAATCGGTACGATTGATCTTTAGGACATATGAAATAATTTGACCCGTTGGACGAAAAAAAAACGAAGAGGAGAGGAGTTATGAAGACTTCTTTTTTTGTATGGAATTTAAAAAAAAAAGTTCTGAAACCCATCGTGTGTGGTATCAAACGAAAGGGCTTTCTGAGCCAGTTCTAAAAATATATCACATCGTCCTATTACTGCAAATACCGGTTAAGTCTAAAAAACGCGTTTTGAGATAAAGCCATTTGAATGTTTGGATGTTCTTTTCTATATAAAATAATAAACAAAATTACACTGCATTGGTATATTCCTAAGTGTAATTTTATCTAGTTTACTACATTGTCATGCAAAGGATCCAGGCTGTATGTTATTGACGTTAAAAATACAATTCAAACGAAAGAGCCGCGTACTTAATCGGTTTTTCCTGTACAAACACACTTTTGTATAAATCCTTCAGAAAAGCATTTGATGGCTATACATCTATCTATTTAGCTTTAACTTACATATAATTTACTTAAAAACCACAAACTAACAGTAAATACCTCTTAGATTTCGAGTTTTTTCGACTTTACTAAAATTTGATCCAAGTATAAGCGGTTTTACATGTACAAAATATTGGAAATTCTCAATTAAGTCTAAATATTTTCACTAAATATTACTGATTACCGTGTGATGACTAAAAAAGTAGTTTTTAGAAGTAAAGGATTCATGTAATAGCCTGCAATTAATAATTTGTTCGTGTTTGAAATTAATAAACTAAAATTTAATCACTTTATTAATAGTTATTCATTCATTAAAAAGGTTACAAAAGAGGTGAAAAATCAAAGACAAACTTACGAATACTCTTTGACAGCAAATCAGTACTTCAGGCTCTGAGCAGCGACAACTTCACGTCAGGCCTAACCTAATATACGAATGTCACCAAACACTCGCAGAGGTATGCGGAGACAAGAACAAGATAAAAAGTTACATCAGGTTAGGTTAGGTTAGGTTATTGTAAAGACAATGGGTAAAGGGACACAGCGGCTCGAGAGGAAGCGATGCAGCGGATGAACTAGCCAGGCAAGGCTCAGAAACACCGGCATACGGGCCAGAGCCAATTGTGCCCCTGCCACAAAAATCCATACAGAATGAACTAAATCGATACATAAAACACCTGCATCAAAGGCATTGGGAAGAGCTAGACACATGCAGGCAGACAAAAGAAATAATATTAAAACAAAAACCCAAACTCACAACCAGACTACTGAGAACACACAGAAACCAACCCAACTACGTAAAGTAGTAGGCATCATAACAGGACACAACACACTAAACAAACATCTCTACAACTTGGGAATCACCGACAGTCCCTTGTGCAGAGCAGGCATGGGGGCAGAAGAGACTGCTAGACACATTCTACTAGACTGTAAGCAGGTAGAAGTATACAGGAAGAAACGCATAGGAAATCCGAACACACTGCAGGAAACAGTAAACAATATAAAGACACTAATAGGTTTCATACAGGAACTAGGGTGGTTAGTGTAGTGCTACCCCTTTTTCACGCAAAATAGGCACGTTGGATGTCGACTTGCCGTAGAACCAATGAAGAAAAACCGATGCCCGTTGGGGCCGAAAGGTTCTCGAGTGGCAACCACGGACCGGAAGGCGCAGCGTGGGTAGACCGTACACCCCCCACAAGGTGGACTGATGACCTCCTCTAAACCTACCTAAAGGTCGCGGGAGTCCGCTGGATACGGGTGGCGCAAGACCGGTCATTGTGGCACTCTTTGGGGGAGGCCTATGTCCAGCAGTGGACGTCTTTCGGCTGATATGATGATGATGATGACTCAGACACTGTAAACTAACTTACACTTTCAACCGGCCGGCATGGAGCTAGAGCTTGTTTACTACGGCACGGGGCGTTCGCGTTATTACCTTTTGACCTTGTATTAATCTATCTACTCAAATACCCGAAATAAAAGTATCTACTCTCTATGCAGAACTGTTCTAGCATATTTTTTATTAAAATCTCTAGTTAGGTAAGTACTTACATTTTCAACCGGCCGGCACGGAGCGATCGCGTTATGACCTTTTGACCTTATATTAATCTACCTACTCAAATACCCGAAATAAATGTATCTACTCCCTTTGCAGAACTATTCAAGTACATTCTTTATTAAAATCTGTAGTACTTACTGCATCCTTCCCCGTGGCCATTCTAACCAGTCTTCTGCTCCTAGCACTCATTTTAGAACACACATTAGCATTAATTTGAGCTGGTAAGCAATTAACCAAAGACCAAATTGCAAAACTCAACCGTTGTATTGGCGCGTCAGTCGCAACTGAGTGAAGTTAGCTACAGTGTGAAGCAGATAAGCGCACTTAGCTGGTTTTGCCTGTACAGATACACGGTAAGACTGGAATAAAGTTTCATGCAAAAACCTCTGGTAAACGCACTTTGATGGTTCTACCTGTACAGCTACTCGTTAAAACTGGAATATAGTTTCATACAAAACCTAGTAAGTCTATGTATAGGTTTTTGGCTGTACAATATTGCAGTTTGACGAATAAGACGATTTTCAGGAAAAACACTATAAACATGTTTAATATATTTAGCTTGACTTAAAGTAAATAATTTTACTAGATAATCTTCTACGCAAATACCAAATAAGTATACTTAGTACTTACTTTCAGAACAAAAAAATACTATAATTTCATTAAATAAGTATGCAAAAATACGTTAAAACGCGATAGCAGTTTTTACTTGGAGGAGAAATTATAAATCTTTGTGTTATCATAGACATATGTCATTCTTCCAGTACATAATGCTAAAAAATCACCATTAAGCCGGTTTATGCTATAAGCTATCTTCGGAACGAAGGGTCGTATCAAAAAATGGGTTTTACCAGTTTGTAGAGCTTGAAAAATTAATTCTAATGGTCTAAAAAACTAATTTTCGACTTAAACTCACTTAACCGGTATTTGCAGTAATAGGACGACATCATTACATTTAAGTCACTTGTCTTAAATTAAAATAAAAATAATTTTCAAAACATACCAAGTTTGGACTCCTCCTGGTACGATACCGTTGAATATTTTTTTGTAAAATATACCTAATATGGTACCTAATATCCTCATATCTAACCTCAAGAAAGCAGTCTTGAAAATATATACATTTAGTATTTTTTTATAATTTTTCATTATTACAAAGTTTGCTTAGCAACATCAACGAAGGAAAATTTAGAGTTTTTTTACGAAAAACTAAAAAAGGGACCTTTACACCCCCCTCCCACCCTTTAGATCTACCCCCATCGACCAGTCCTTTTAGTATGTTTTTTAGGTCGACTGTACCTACAACTCTGGCAAAATTCACTTAGTCACGAATTATTTCCGCCAATTTTCCTTCGTTGATGTTGCTAATAGTGGCCTCGGTAAGAGGACTTATACGGCATTTCGAGAACAAAAGATTTCCTGTATCAGGGTAGGTCCTTTAGGACCCAGAGATGGATTTTCGAAGTAGAGCCCTCGAAATTTTTTATGTCAAATTTTTGGGGGGGGGGGGGGGGGGGGGGGGGGGGGGTGAGTCCAGGTTAATCTTGATATCTGCGCCCGTTAAGCTACTGGGTCAAGTTGGGTGTCAATTTCGAGTAAGTCAAGGATGCTAAATTCATTTCTGGAATTATTTTTGTACCATTCCATACGAAATTTTCGAAAAATAACAAAAAATAGGTAATTTTTCATTCATACTGAAAACAGAAAAATGGCCATAACTTTAAAAAACACCTACACATTTTGAAAAAAAAATAGGTCTTCAGAAAACCCTGTTAATATCATATTTAAAAATATATATTTCAAAAATATACCTACTGTGGAAGTATTAAAAAAAATAAAAATTAAAAGATAGAACAAAAAATCAAATTAATTAAAAAACATAGTTTGTGATCTTGGAATCGTAGTGGTGGGTTTATTAACTCAATAAAAACATATTTCATGCCAATTCACGTCTTAAAATATTAAAAAAACAATGAAATATATCAATTTCGCCCTAAAATTTCACGTAAAAATTTAGCAAATTTTAGAGAGCCGGCCTGCTTCGTACGAGTTAACGATTTCCAAAAAGTCTTAGCTTATATTATTAAGGACTAATGTAGGTTTCTGTTACAGAAAGAATTTTAAAAATCGTTTGATTACTTCTAAAGATAGGCCCCTACAAACGATAGTACAAATTCGAACTCCATGAATTATATGGATAACGCTAAATTTAAAAAAAATGACAACTAACATTAACGGATCCTGTCCAAAATAATATTGGATCACCCTTAAAGTACTGCCTTATTAATAATAATAAAAAAAATGATGTTGGTCCACCTTGTAAGTAATAATTAGCATTCATATACCGCGGAGATACCTTTGTAAATTGAAGAGTGTCCATTTTCTCATGTATCCCATTATCAGATCTTGACCAAATTTAAAAGAAAACAGCATTGAGGCAGCCCCTTCCAAACAAAAAAAAAACGCGAAATCGGTCTTAAACTAGCAAAGATATTTGTGAACATATCAAAAAATATTTACAGTCGAACACAGGACCTCATCATTTTTGAAGTTAGTTATGATTTTTTAAACCCAGGACCAGTATAAACTGATAAAGATGGTGTACTCTCCTTCTTCGGCCTCCTCGACGTCATCTTTGCTGAAACCCCTGGTCCACACTGGACACACATTTAAAACCATCAGTAATCGCATTTGCGACTACCCACAGGTCTTGAAGCAGCGTGCATGGCATTCATTCTCGCTTTCAAGGACAGTGGCCTCTGCAGCTGTTCTTGCAGCTAAGTTCTCGTGCCGCATTCCAGATTCTGTGTTGGGTTGTCCATACGGGCTGCCACTGTTCCTCCTTTTATCCACTCGTCTGTTAGGGAGGGTATATAAGTATTGTGTGTCATTTAAAGTTTGTCCCCACAAGTGACCTGTTTGATAGGCTGCCCTAAGCGCATGCATACTGAAACTAAAATCCATAAAATATTACAGTGTAATTTTTATCACAGTCATCGTTTTAAAACCTGAAAATAACTTAGAGGAACTATCATTGTTATTAGTCAGACACGTCGATATAGTCAGGTAAGATTCTCTATTAGTTATTTTTACTCTTAAAAGTGGAAAACATTTCAATTCGGTGACTGTACCCAGTAGCTAGTAACGTATTTCGGTACTTACCGATCCGCCCGCGCAGCCATCTTGCGACCCATGATATTTTTTTCTGTCATAATTTTGTAGGCAGAGCTATATTGATATTTATATATTTAGAATCTGCGTAAAACGAGCTTTCTTATAGTATTTATTTCATTATTTAAATCAACTTTTTACATCCAATATCAGAGCGCTGAATCAAAAAGTAAAAATTAAAAATGTATAAATTTGCGATTTTAGTCAGAAAATTGTTCCAAAATAGTAAAATGTACGATCAGAAATGATGTCAGTGTATTCCTTTTATACGAAAACGATACCAAACTTGCCTTAGTAGATATAAGAAAGGAGTCAGCTTAGTTTGAAATGTACAGGTCGGCTGCTATGTTTGGACCCCCCCCCCCCCCCCCCCCCCATTTCTTACCACGTGAAAAATCTGGGGGGCTCTACTTCGTAAATGCATCTTTAGACTATAGATATCAATCCTGCCAAAGGAAATCTTTTGTTCATTAAACGCCGTATTTTCCCTTTTCTTGTTCCGTACAGATGCCACTATAAGCAAACTTTGTAATAATTAAAAATTAAAAAAAAAAAAAGCTTAATGTAAATATTTTCAAGACTGCTTTCTTGAGGTTAGATATGAGGATATTAGGTACTATATTAGGTATATTTTACAAAAAAATATTCAACGGTATCGTACCAGGAGGAGTCCAAACTTGGTATGTTTTAAAATTTATTTTAATTTTAATTTAAGACAAGTGACTTAAATGTAATGATGTGATATATTTTTAGAACTGGCTCAGAAAGCCCTTTCGTTTGATACCACACACGATGGGTTTCAGAACATTTTTTTTTAAAATTCCATACAAAAAAAAAAGAAGTCTTCATAACTCCTCTCCTCTTCGTTTTTTTTTCGTCCAACGGGTCAAATTATTTCATATGTCCTAAAGATCAATCGTACCGATTTTCATGCTTTTAACACCATTTGCAGCATCTTTTTGCGTACCGATAGGACTATAATGAAGCTAATTGAGAGAGCACAATAAATACGAACTTTTCAAAATCATTTTGCACTACATCTGTAGTGTGTCTCCGACACGCACACACTCGCAATGACGGGTCGTACACTTTTTCGTCTTGAATTTATAGGTATAGTGCGTGTCATCCACGAAGGCGCGCCCCTCCACAGCTCAATCCGTACAATTGCGCATACATTGGTATGAGATTCGCTGTGGAAGGGCGCGTCGTCGTGATGACACGCGCTATAATAGTGTATCTAGGGTATAAACCTTTTGAACGCCAAAAACACATAAAGGTTGGCGACACGACACGACACGTGGTGTCGGGCCTACGGCGCAATAACGGCTATAGAATAGACCAGTGTTATGACGTACGTTGTCAAAGTCCTTCGTGCTTTACTCTAAAATTCATAATTCAATCTCTTATGGAAAATGAGCTGGCGTGATAGGTTTCACTGTCGTACATGAAGTAAGGCGTTCAAAGGGTTAAATCGATGTCACCGTGTAACTGATGCCATAGATGGAGTAAACTCAATCTTAATCTTAACGCCAGAATCTGGTACAATGAAATTTGCTAACTACTAGAAGGGCGTCCATTTTGAAATTGGTTTTACTCTACCACTACTACGTACTTTTATCTCACGAGCGCGGGTGAGGCATGGGGTTGTTTAACTATACATACCATACACATGGGTCAGTTCACATTGTCCATGTGTTCCTACGTGTCACAACTACAACATATAGAAAGGTACTTTGTGACTACAACTATATGGCTGACCCACGCTTGTAAGATAAAAATACTGCACCATACTTCATTTCAGCATTCTCCCTATAGAGAAAACTCTTTTAGTTAGGTCAGGCTTATATCAAGTTATCAACCTTATTTCTATGTCATAAAGACTGACAAAGGAAAAAGGAAACGATTTAATACATTATAGGTAATATTATAATATTTTTTTACACAAATTGTATGTCAGTGAGCTAACAAGTTCTGAATAAATAATCAACAGCAATGCTAAAGCACCACAAACATCATACAATTATAATAATTACAGAGACAAAGAAATATCTCTCAAAATATAAAAGTGCCTAAAGCCATTATTAGAGTAGCAACCGAACCGAGCATTGTTGGGACTCAAATTATTAGCATATTCAATGTTATTACAAGGCAATATAGCTGACAATCGTGTAACACTAGGTGTCTTATAGATAATTTAACTATGACGATCGCGTTCTCGGGCCGTTTGTGGTGCAAGCAAAAGAGACATTTCATCAGGATAAAAACAATAATAAAATTAAGAATATTGAATGTAGGTTCATATTATAACCTCTTACATATTAAATACATCAGTAACAAGGCCTGCGGCCACTGTGACGCCCGCGACGCGCAGCATCACGCGTCCTAACTCTTTTACGTCTTTGTATCGCTCTATGCTAATCGGCTTGCTGACCTCAATATCCACTATTGCTACCGAGTTATTTCCCAAGCAGCGAGGCTTTTTCTTCATCACTTCACCAGTGCTCTTATTCAAAAGAGCCTTCAACCTCACAATATGAGCAGACTCCACTAAAGACTGGTGATGCAAAAGCACTGGGTACCCTTTTGTAATTGGGGCTTTGACATTAAACACCACAAGTCTAGCCTCAAAACGGGTGGCAATCGGAACTTGTTGGATGGGATCACTCAATATATATCCAACAAAAACATTTTGAATATCTATTCCAGATAAAGTGACACTCACTTGGTCACCAGCAAATGCTACATTGTTTGGTATGTCATTGATAGTCAAACTTTTTACTTCTGCAATTTCTTTTGTTGGACATATCATTATCTTATCACCCTTGTTGAGGATGCCATTCTCAATCCGGCCAGCTACACAAAATCCTGAACCTGTCCCTTTAAATATATCATTGATGGACATACGCAGAGGTTTAGACACAGGCCTCTCCGGAACATTGAATTTGTCAATCACATCAAGGAGACAAGGTCCATTATACCATTTCATCAGTTCTGGTTCAGTTGAAGGCTTTATTAGATTTTGACCTGTGAGGCCTGAGCATGGCACATAAGTAACATCAGAATCCTTGAATCCCGCTTGTTTCAAAAAGGCTTTGAGTTTCTTTGAAATTTCCTCAAACCTCTCCTGGGACCAATTTGTGGTATCAAGTTTATTTACAGCAACAGCCAGCTGGCTGACTCCTAGAGACCTCACAAGTAATGCATGCTCCCGCGTTTGTCCTCCCAGGTCGAATCCAGATTCAAACTCACCGCGAGTGGCATCAACAACAAGCATTGCAACATCCGCTTGCCCCGCTCCAGTTATCATGTTAGGGATGAAATCTGCATGTCCTGGAGCATCTAAAATAATGATTCTCTTGGTTTTTGTTTCAAATTGTGCTCGGCCCACATCCATTGTGATGCCTCTATTCCTTTCTTCTCCAGTTTCATCTAGCACCCAAGCATACATGAAACTTTGTTTCCCAATTTTTTTACTCTCTTGTTCATATTTGTGCAAGGTCCTTTGACTGACCTCGCCCAAATCACAGAGTAAGCGACCCATGAGAGTTGATTTGCCTGCATCAACATGACCAATTACAACTATATACAGATGATCTTTATCAGAACCTCTTTCATTGGAATACAAGACATTTGGATCAATTTTATTCTCTTTAATTTTTCCAACACTTTTAATTTCATCAGCCCCATCACTCTTTATAATTCTATCAGCTGCTGGTGATTGATCTCTAGGAGTCTGAGGACGGCTCTCTGGAGTCTTGCTTTGTTTCACTTTAAATCCTTTTATAGCACTACCAGACTTAGGCTCCAAATTTGTTGTTATAACTTTAGGTGAATCTGTAGTGGAAATGACAGCAGCCTTAGGATAATTCACACTTATCACTGGTTTTGGAGTATCTTTTACTTTAGGTGCTTCTTCATTCTTTTTAGCATTCAAGATACTGTCAAGAGCTAGACTGCAGTCGAAATTATACTTAATTGCCGATTCTACAAGTATGTTTTCAGGGACAGTATCCGCTAGAACATTTCGCAGCTCGTCCAAGCAAGACATAAGCTTGGCTTCATCAAGCTCCGAGAGATTCAGAGCGCGCACGTCAAGAGACTCGCGGCGTTCAAGCGAAGGTCGTGAGGTATCCGCGCCCTCACCTTCAATGTCTTCTTCAATATTCGCATGGCTTTCTAAAAAGTGAGATACAGCTTGCTGGTTTCGGGATCGATCAAACATGAACTGAGCAGTATCATTCGGTGACAAACAGCTGTCTTCCTCCACCGAATGTCCGTAAAACTCATCGTCGTCATAGTCATAGGAATAACTCCTATTTCTGAAGTTTCTGTGACGAGCCATTGTTTTTAATTAACGGTAATATTTCTTTAAGGAGACAGCATGGCGTTAAATCCTATTTATTTCTCATTACTTTCGTTCCCTAAAAACAAACATAATTTATTGACGTGAAAATGTAGTTATAGGAATGTATAAAGCGAAAACAAATTGCAATGTTTGATTGATAATCTTATACGTGCTATTCTTACCGGAGTTTGATTTGGAAAATAACTGTTTATGTAGCTGGATACATATTGTGATATTTTACAATATGTACAATTAGTGGCCACATTTAGACAACGCAAATAAAATTTACTTTGACGTTTGACTTGACACTTTAGCACTTCTTTAGCACGGACCTCGTGTTGACACATGAAGCAAGTGTTGACAGTGTTATAGGGGTAGTTACACATACATTACATCATGTTGTATTTTAAGTAGCCCGGCCACGATCAATGCAACCGTCAATGTAGGTCAAATGTAGGTAAACCAGAAATGTATGACCCTAAGGGGCCAAGATGATCGCTTATATGTCCGATCATATAGCATTCGTTCCTTACTGCCAGTAAGTGCGAGAGGGACAAATGCTATATGGTCGGACCACGGTCGGACATATACGCGATCATCCTACATCCTAGCCCCTCAGATATGTATGACCATTGTCAAGAGGGCGCTATTATTCTGATTTATATGGCAACAGACTATTATGACATTTTGATTTGATTACCTTTCAACTCTGACGTAAATTTTGAAACGTTTTGCAGTGAAATAGTCTCATTTCCCGAGAGATTTTTTCTCAGCTTATTATATAGGGTCGCTAGGCCAGTTACGCGGCCTGCGTCAGATTGCGGCCGCCTGAAGAACGACGTTTTTTCAATGAAAGATATTTAAATTTTTACTTGCCAAAAATAAACAGTGAGTCGTATGCATTTTAATTGGTAGCTATTGAATGGGAATACATTAAAAAAACAAGCTAAAATATCCTTTCAGTTCTTCAACTCATCCAAGTGACCGCAAACTGGCGCATCAAATTAAAAGGCCGTAAACCAACCTACCGACCCTACCTACATCATTGATAATGTTCCGCTCTTGCCTTGACTTTTTTCTCATTTATCATTTAATATTCAACACATTACCAATATTCCTGTGCAATATACAAATAAACCGCAACAGTGACGCTGAAATACTGACAGCCTGTCATTAAAATTATTGCCAATGTAAGAAATTAGTTTCAATTAAATTCCGCAACATGGCGCATGGTCAATTGGTCATATGTTCCTGGTCGGGCTTTACGTGTGATCTACGTTATAAACTTGTAAAACACTATCAGAAATATCACTCTCAGTGTCATAGGATTTATCATACGGCGCGAGGCGTATATTTATCAATGATAGCTTGATTGAGAATCGATTGATCTAATTATTGGCATATCAATCAAAGCAGCCCGTCAATGTTACTAATCTTTGAATGATACTGATCAGGTTTTGGAACCAGTGTTGCCAGAACGTGCTTTTTAGCACGGTTTTACGTGCTTTTTTGGATACGAACGTGCTTTTTACGTGCGCTCCCTAAAAACGTGCTAAAACCGTGCTTTTTAAGTGCTATGGTGCTTTATGATTTTACTTTGGTACTTTCTAAAACTGTATTTTTTTTCTATCAATCATTGTGTTAAACCATCTTTCTCTCTTAAAAGTTATGTTTTACCTGTGGTTGCAGTTGCAGGAAAGAACTTCTCCTGCAATTGCACTGCAAGCTCTATCGTTCGTGTCGTGCAATGTGTACACGATGTAGTAAAGGCTCAATACTGTATGTGACGAAAACCGGCCAAGTGCGTATCGGACTTCGCACATTTAGGTTTCCGAACCAACCGCAAAAGTATGTTGGTTTTAACTTGAAAAATAAGGAAATTTCCAATCATAAAAACCTGTTTTATCAAAATATAAGTATTTCTTGGCAAAATACCGGTAATAATGAACAGTATCACCAAATTTCAAGTTTATGGGTCAATGGGAAGAAAAAATAATCTTACGAACAAAATTTTGTGACAGACGACTGACGGACGGACGGACGCGTGAGTGACAGCAATAGGAGTCATTTTCGACCCCTCAGGTACGGAACCCTAAAAACGTGCTTTTTATTCCAAAAACGTGCTTTTTTGGACACCCGACCGTGCTTTTTGACGGAAGTGCTCTGGCAACACTGTTTGGAACAGCACTTGACTTCTGTCATTCAAGTCAATGTCAGTCAGTCTGACGTCTTCGTCTGTCAGTCTGTCTTGGTACGTTGTCGCCGTCGATGGATTTCATTGTCGTCGATTTTAATATTTATATTGCTGCATATATTTAAATCGCAGACAAAACTGTAGTGTTATATATTTTAAATTATGTCTGTAACAGTGTAATTTAAAACGTTCTATGAATAGGTACTACAACAGGAAACTATGGAGTCCCATCCACTTAATTTGGTAACTACGTGGTTGTAATTATTTCTTTACATTAAGATAGCCTGTATATTTCAAGCTCAATTCTATGTTTTTTAGGCGCATCAACAACATCGTCGTGCTGAAGCTCATCTTATAAATAACCGATATGACGAAGCAATGCAGTGCCACCACAACGCAGCTGAATTGTTACTCGATGCCATGAAATCTACTACGTCGTCAGTAGCCTTGGAATCTATAACACTCCAACATAGCTACCACCTTAAGCAGAAAGATCTAATTAAAAGTAAGAAAGAACAATATGCGCGTGTTAAAAAAGCCATGGACAACATAAAATGGCTTGGAAAAGATCCATTTTCAAACCTTCAGGGTCATGAATATGCTAAGTTGCAAGTCGCTATTTACAGAGCTATAAATGAAACAGACTCTCTTTTACACTTCCTATCCAATACAAATGATAGCCCTGTGGTACATGGGTTGACAAGAGAAAGTAAACTTCCTACATGTGATGTTACGGATGGTTTTAAAACTGAGAAATCACAACAAACTGTTGTAGAAGAATTACAAATACTGAGCCAAAACCTGCACTCTTTGGTCGAACAATTAGTACTGCAAGTAGAGGTTCTCAAGGATGAGAATATTACATTGAAAGAAAGAGTAAATTACTTAGAAAAAGAAAGAGTGCGGTATCTAAATCTTCCATCAAATGATTTGATTTATCAAAGCAATTTCACCACAATTGGTATGGGAACAGACAGTTTACCAAAGGAGTCTGCCCAGAGGGTACCTGTCACTACCATCGCCACCACCTCTGCTGCCACTGCTGACCCTAACTTTGATTTAACAGCATTCAGAGAATAATATATTTCTTGTGTAAAGAACAGAAATTATATAACTAGTTATGTAATATAACTTTTTGTTAGTTGTATTATTAAAAGGTTATTTAGTTTTTGTTTTTCTTTGAATTCATTTAATATTATCAAACCTGTGCCTGTGTGTGCTGTTCACCGGTTTTAAATGAACAAACTCTATATTAGTTATATTTATTGAGGTGTGCATAAATAGTATTTGTATTGTTGACTTTTTTAAATAAAATTTTATTTTGGATTGTCAGTAATTTTGTCTTAAATGTATTTATTTAGATTTAATAGTTTTTATTATTATTATTTTTATAAATAAAAGTCCAGTTTCTTATATAGATATGTATTGAATATTGGTCTTACACAAAAATAAAATCATACTCTTGTTTTACATGTAAAAATAAACTTCCCGATTATTTGATCAGGAATAACTATATCTTACACCTAAAAGAAATCTATACATACATTAACAATCAATTAAACTAACAACAATTATAGATTTTTGGTAACATGGAATATTACAGCAAACACTATCGCCACTAAAACATTACAGTGTTCTTTGAAATATTGTTATTACTTATTACAGACTACAGTCATTTAAATTTATTGTTTACACTATCCAAAATTTATCTAATAAAAATGATGTTTGTAGCTTACAAAAATTAATATCCTATAAATAAATGAAATTGTTTCATATTACTCAACAAGATACTTTAAATTGAGATTACACAGTGGTTGGATAGGTTCTTATTCTAAAAGCTCTTTGATAAAGACCACATGGATCTAAAGAAACATTATATATTCCAGAATTCTCGTTATTATGCATATACTAATAATTCTGTTAAATTACAACTGAAGGTACATTATGAAGTCGATAGAACATTATCCTTTAAGTTTAAGACATGTCGTCTTATTTAGATAGACCATTAAACTACTTAAATGGATTCCCTTGATTATAGTCGATTACCTACAGTGATAGTTTATTTTGCAATGACACTGTAACCAATTTTTATTGTTGCTATTACATCAATAAATGCTCCTAAGAGGCACAGGCGGTGAATAAACTATTAGATATACGGACTTCTACAAATGACATGTCATGGTATTCAACAATAGAAACAGTTTTTCACCTTATCACAATGTATTAATACCCTTTCTCAAAAAATGATTGCAGCCTTCATAATAACATAAGGTGAGTGTAAACTTAAATTTGCTCTTGACTGTACAGTTGTTGATTGATTACAATGTACATCGAGAAGTTACAGATTTATACATCCTAATTAAATGTCAATAAAGGAATGATTCCCAAACAAACATGAAGTTCATAAAAAAATAACAAGTAACATTATTATTTAAAAACCGTTAGGTGCTTATGAATACTTTAATATAATATTGGCATGCCATTTGTACAATACAATATTCCAAACCAACACCGCACCGCACCGACACCGCATGGCAAAGTGCAAATCTTTGTTCAAACTTTGAACACATTGTCAAAGTCACTTGCCACACATAGCAATTAAACGTGTGTCCAAACATTTGAAGCTATGTCTAGCGCCGGCTTTATATTTATCCCAAAAAGAACACTGACACTAACTGTAGGAGAGTGAATATAAACTTTCAAATTTTCATGAAGGTTATTCTGACAGTGGACATCATAAACACCTGAATTACCTGTACTCAGGCCTTGATTGGCATTGCACTCGCAGAATAAATGAAAAATGACAATTCTCCCATCATAGAGAACTTCATTTAGGCGTTAGCCGTAGTAAGGCTGTGAAGACTGAAGTTATTGATGGGATGGGTTATATCTAACTACATATACATAGGTACGATAAGCCAAATCAGTCAAAATCCTGAATGTTTTTATATTATAAGATATTGAATGTTTTTATATATTCAAACTTTAGGCCACTGGTTATTATGTTACGACATTGATATTAATAAAAAAATAACATATATACTTAAATAAATACTGTAATAAAGTATATTAACATTAATATTTATTTCATACAATAATTAATTAATATTATTTTAAGAAAAATGCTTTTATCTCGTCCATGACTTACACTATGAAAATACTATTATTAGGCTAAACTATAACTATATGTACACAACAAACCGAATTTGTAATATTTTTAAATATCATTTTAAAGCATTTTGAGAAGTACGACATGAATAGGCACTAAAATGGCAAATCACATATTTTGAAGTGAACAGTGTTAATAATCAACTCACAACCACATACAAAAGAGAATAATATTATGCTTCCTACACGTAAATAACAATTTATTTTTATATTTTAATTTTACGCTTTAATTAATTTATCTTCTTTAGAAGTTATACGTGCTTATTCGTTATTTGTTTAGGAAGTTCTTGTTAATCTGAAGAGACTCATGCATTCGAGATCGGAACAAAAATTACTCATAATAAAATATTACTAGGTACTTTAGGCAAAAATAGTCTCATTAAAATTACCTTCACCAAACAAATGTTATGCGTATGAGATGTTAAAGTATGTGTTTTGGATGTAATCATAAATGTATTATTCCCAGGCACAGGTATTGCTTTGTCATTAAAGCCGCATCACACTACCCTATTGGTAGGGTCCTAACTGGGGCAGGGGAGTTACACTATCTCGCTCTAATGAGTGAAATGCTTTAACTCCCCCTCCCCCATTTAGGGCCGATAGGTTAGACCTTATTGACTAATGCCCACATCACACTACCCTATCGGTAGGGCCCTCAGGCTGCCTTTCCTTTAGAGCTATGCTATGCTACGTTGCTGTGGATACGTTTGAAATCCACCAATCACATTCATTGATTCACATAGCATAGCACTGGTGGAAAAGGGTTCAGCTAAGCTATGTTTTTTTATATGGAAAGATGCGAGCTGTGGATACGTGCTATGGATGCGTGCTGTGGATATGTGCTACGGATGCGTTAGCGCTTCCCCCCTCACCGCGCTGCCGCTTCCAGCGCCCCCTATCGATACATCGCATAGGTCGAGCTGCGTATCTTCCTCCCTCGCACAGCTACCTCGCGGCTCTGCATCTTCATAGCGCATCTTCCTGGCACAGCTACATAGCTTAGCATTAGTGGAAACGGTCACATAGCTTCACAGTGTATAGCTTCGTAGCGTAGCTTTCGCATCCTCGCAGCATAAGCTGCATAGCATAGCTCTAATGGAAAGGCACCCTAAATGGGGGAAGGGAGTTAAAGGATGTCACTCATTAGAGCGAGATAGTTTAACTCCCCTCTCCCAGATACGGCGCTGCTGATAGGGTAGTGTGATGTGGGCTAGCCTATTCAACTGACAATGCGGACTTCTTGATAGCCAACAAAGCGGTACCCTTTTCCCTGTAGGTACAAAACAGTTACCATATGGTAACTAACTACACAACAGTTATTACCATATGGTACAGTAATTCTTTAACATGGATGAAATATACCTACTCTATTTTAAGAATATGTAGTTTGCTGCAAAAATATCTTGACAGCAATTCGCAGATAAAAGTATCTGTCAGATAAATGTTACTTATTACTCTTTTTGTTTAGTTTGACTTCATAAAAAGACAGACATAATTTTAACCGACGGACAATTTTATCTGGGGATTGAAGAAACGGCCCTTAATCAACAGAAAATAAACACTAAAGCATCCTTTTACTAATAAAGATCAAGACTGCCAGTATTTGGGGTCGATCTTTGTCATGTCATGAACTTCAACACAGTCTCTGCATGGGAGAAAAAAAATGGAAATAAAGTACCAAACTACAACCTAGAGTCTAGACTAACATAAATACTGACGTGTAAACCATTACCTACTAAACATTAATCCAACTAATTATCAGAATAAATAAAATTAGAAAAAGATTAAAAAGTATATTTTATATCGGGCACTGTGCACCGCTGACGCCGCTGTAAAATCATCTATAGAAATTCTCCCGGATATTAACACGAATAAGTTACTAAACAAAAACAGTCAAAATTATTGTTTGCTTTAAAAACTAAATATAAGTAAGTAATGGGCAAACACGACACGAAAATGACTTTATTTAAAAATGTAAGTATAGTAGAAATTATTTAAAATGTCCGACATTTTATAAAACTTGACATTGGACTTTGAATCTTCACGCTTGGGCAGTAAAGTCGCTTTTTCAACGGCCTAATTTGATACAACTCTGACAGTTCAAATAATTTTAAGTATAAGCATAAGCACTTAAATTGTTCCGAGCGGAACAACATAGTGAACAATATCTCGGGTGATTCACAGTTACCGCACCTCGAGTGAGAAATTTGTATTTTCAGCCTCATCAAGTTATCTCGTGGGCTCGCTAAGAAGTACAGGTCCACCGTAGCAGGTCTTAGGTGTAGCCAATGGACTGTTCATTGAAGCTTTTTGTCCCAGCAAGTGTCATTTAAATACAATTTTAATATCGTTAATAAATATAATGTTCTATTATACGGGACGCACAGCGACACTAACTTCCGCGGCAGATTTATCGTATACTCGTGCGCGAGACCGACGTCAACGTACCAGAAAATCAAGCCTTGTGCTCTAAGATTCGGTATAAGAAATATATACTCCTCATCTGTTATTCGATAACGACATACATGTATTACATGTTAGAAATAAATCAGTAAACTTCTTAATCCTGGAAACATTAGTAGTCCGGACAGTAGGCGATCCCTATTTTTCCAATTCCTTGGTATATTCTTTCACTTACTGCTCGATTTTTACGAATAACATACATAAGGGTAGTTGACCCAGAAAGTTATATCCAGGTTTCAGCTGGGCAACCCTTGTGCTATTTATCAATCTATATTATTATCTAACATGTAATGAGTCATCATCATCATCATCTTCAGCCCGCAATCGCCCACTGCTGAGCATAGGCCTCTCTTCTTGTACGCCACTCGTCCCGGTCCCTTAATTGCCAGTCTCATCGAATTACAGATGACTTACTATAGTGGGGCAACTGTTATCTAAACTAAGCGTCGATGAAAATAGTGTAATCTCGTGAGACTTACGGTGTATAGGGTGGGGGAGGCGGCAGTATGGAAAGGTCATCAAAGGGGAAGTACTGTTGCGTGCCGAGCACTGGCGGCGCGTAGACGGGCAGCGCCGAGGGGGCGTAGTCCGCGCTTGGGGAGTAGGGCGGCAGCGCGGGCACAGCTGGCGTCGGACCCACTGAGTGTGCCTCGTAGCCGTCCCAGTCCTCGATCAGATTGCGGCGCTGGATGTCCTCGTCGCTGGATAGGGGCGCTCCCCACAGGTTAGCGGCGGATGCTAACAATGCTAGAGCACCTGGAATTACAGTGAAAATAAACTTAGTAAAAATTATGTACAGACCCTATTTTAATTTAAATAATATTTAAAAACCGGCCAAGTGCGAGTCCGACTCGCGCACGAAGGGTTCCGTAACATTATCTATAAAAACGGAAAAAAAATCATGTTTGTTGTATGAGAGCCCCCTTAAATATTTATTTAATTTAGTTTTTAGTATTTGTTGTTATAGCGGCGACAGAAATACGCCTTCTGTGAAAATTTCAACTGTACAACTATCACCGTTCATGAGATACAGCCTGGTGACAGACGGACGGACGGATATTGGAGTCTTAGTAATAGGGTCCCGTTTTAGCCTTTCGGTACGGAACCCTAAAAATGATTCACTTGTACAGTCTATTCACCCTTACGTGTCCTAGCACACATATATACAGCCTCAGAATTAATTTTCGTTCCAGTGCAAGTTATTGAAAACTATGAGACAAAGATCTGTTATAAATGATTTAGATTTAGCAAGCTGGCGTATGCCCCGCATGAGGGAAGCAGTTACTAAAGCTGTGATGTACCTACTGACATCCTGCACCCACAATTGTTTAACCTAAAGATTTACTGGGCTGGTATTGTACAGGTAGAGAATGCCTTATACCACACCTGTGACACGCGAAGGAACGTAAGCGCAAGCGCTGTGGGTAAGTATGTGTGCGTGCGCTGTCGGTATACGAGTCAATTGTTTGCGCGGGTGCGTAGCGCGTGGCGCGGACGAATCGCGAGGCGCGACGGCACCCGATCGAGACCAGGCGGGCCTCTCAGGGACGAGATAACTGACCTCGGTGCGGGGGGTTCGTGTCCGTTCTGTATGTAATACTATTCTATGGTCCTACTGTGCAGAAATGTTAACCTAAATCAATAAATAAAAGACTCACCAGCTCCAGTAATTGTGTAGAACCCATACTCATAATCCACCTGTATAGTATTGGGATCATAATTATTTGCATTCCCCAACACTACTGTGGTATAGTAGCATACACCAACTATAGCAATCACCCAAAACACACACATTATGCTCGGGATAGCATTCCTTCGGAGCATCTTGATTGCTTTGCTGTTTAGGCTTGTTACATTGATGAGGATGCCAATACAAGAACAAAGTAGCACCATGAAGCACAACAGTATCAGTACTCTCATGAGAGTTATGGTCTCCGGAGTTGTACATGGTGGTAGACCTGAAAATATTTAGTAATGTTATAATGATTACGGTTACCCACTAAAAACTAAATAGGTACAAACTTTTTGTACTAAACTGGTCATGAATGTAAGCAACAACTCACTGCATCAATAAGCACTAGTAATTAGTACATTATGTAATAGAAACAACTGTTTTCATAAGGTTATTAAAGTTTATAACTTTGCAACAAAAAACCCGGCCAAGTGCGAGTCGGACTCGCGCATGAAGGGTTCCGTACCATTATCTATAAAAACGGCATAAAAAATCACGGTTGTTGTATGGGAGCCCCCTTAAATATTTGCTTTATTCTGTTTTTTAGTATTTGTTGTTATAGCGGCAACAGAAATACATCATCTGTGAAAACTTCAACTATCTAACAATCACGGTTCATGAGATACAGCCTGGTGACAGACAGACGGACAGCGGAGTTTTAGTAATAGGATCCCGTTTTACCCTTTGGTTACGGAACCCTAAAAAGTAGGCTTGTAACACACTATACTGTGGAGTTGAATTCAGTATACTGTACAGACACAGTGAAAAAATTTGTGAACACAGTTTAATTAATTTTGTATTAAGCAGTAACGCTGCTAACGCAAACTACAAATTTAGAAATAAAGGAAAAATTGAAAAACTTAGGCACCAAGCAGGATTACCTATAGCTCAGTTGGCTAGAGCGAATGGCCGCGAGTGCCGGGAGGTCACAGGTTCGAATCCTGCTCGGTACCTAAGTTTTTAAATTTTTCCTTTATTTCTAAATTCACAGTTTAATTGTTAAGGGCATTACATTTAAGTTAATATTTTGTATCATAATCATTTTCTCAGGCATCATAAGAGGAGTGTAGGTATTCAGAGACACAACATACAGGAAAACAATTACTTATCGAAAATTAAGGAAATATACTGAATATGTGTAATATAAGTTTTCATACAACATTTCCTTATTTTAGGACATTGTATGGAAATGTTTTATGCAACAATAAGCAGCTGATATAGGCACATTCTTGTCTTAAGATTGCTGCACTTGCTTTCAGAAGAATAAGACATTCAATGTTAACTGTATTATGACAGTGAAAAGGTAGTAGCTGGTCTATTAGCCAAGCAATCCTAGGGTAATTCCAGTGAATCAAAGATTTATTGGATGAAATCCGAGAAGGAAACTAAAGTTTATAAAAAAATAAAATCCGCTAGTGCTTCAGAAAGTAAGCACTGCAGTGAAAAAAGTACCACAAAGAGGAATTAATTCTGTGCTCTTATGTTTGTCGCCCATAGTAGACAAATATAAAGCTTAATTTTGTACTAAGCAATAACAATGCTAACACAAACTACAGTAAATAAATTTTCCAATTTTACCTTTATTTAGAAATTAGGATATAGAGATGGTAACAAACTTACCATTGTAATCTGATCTCCTCAAGGGATCGTAATCATTTCCTTGATGTGTGCTGATTGGATCGTCATAATCATCATCTTCATCAAATGAAAAAAACTGTGATAGCGACAGGCTCTGAGTGCAGTGTAGTCCTTTAATCCTGAACCAACTGGGCTGGACCAGGGCAGCGCAAGTCAGGAGAAATGTGGCCACATTGAAAAAAGCTGCTATTTTATTCAGTTCTTTGTCTTTGAATGGAAGGGATATTTTCAATCCTGAAAAATAGAAGAAACATTTAGTTTAGGAGCTGCACAGAACATGTATTTCACTGCATTGTGTAACTGATATGTCAATAGCAGTTGTGTGAAATTTAAAATCAGAGCTACCTTTATGAAGCCCACTCATAAATATTGAAATATACCAAATTATACATTTTTATAAAAAGTATGGGTATCAATCAGATACTATGAGATTGAGAAAGTATAGTTTAACTAATACCAATATTTTAAATGCATATTAAACAGATATTGTGAGAATTAATTAAGCCATCCGCTACCGGTGACTGGGATCCCCGGCCGGATAACTAAAGATTGTTTTGTTTTTGTTTTTTTCGAGGGGAGATGACGGATTAAAATACAGTGGCAGCATAATTAGCACTGTGATGCAAATTACCAATATTAGCACAATCCAGCTCAAAAACAAGAGAACAATGTTGGATGCAAACAAATTAATTATGAAATTATCGCGCTAAACTGATCTAACTATTAATAGGCGGCCATAGGGGGTGTATCTCTGAGGGAGGCCATACATTACATTACATAGTGTAAACAATGGAGGACTTACAGTCTCTTAAGAAACCATTTAAAAAGAAATATCTTCAAAGTTTCAGTTCACAACTGAATGCTATAAATATTTAGGTAGGTAAGACTTCTAAAATAATAGCTGTTTTGGAATCATAACTAGGTATACTATACATTCTTGTATCAGTTATCTTGGAGCATTTTGTTATTGGATAATTCTAGGAATGTTATTGCTTTGACAACATGTAACCTGGTAATTGCGTATATTCAAGCACAATAAGTGTCCAAGGTTGGACGGCATAATATAAGTACCTCGAATCCAAGCTAAACAGCCCATGATGTTACACCAGCACTCATAAAACGACAGGTGTCAGTCGGAAAGAGTTTAAACTAATATTACACTAATTGTAAACTAGGTGTAATTAACTATTACATAAATAAACATGATTTTGTCTGCTGTCGTCGATAGGAAAATGAAACGACACTATTGGTTTGGTAAAGAAAAGGAATAGCGTACACTTCACAGACTTCACTCCACAGATTACTAACTCTTCACTCGTTTGACGACTTTGACGTTTACTGTACCTATACCTACGTCAGTTAGTAGGTTGGCAAGACCACAAACTAATAGCTGTAACAGACGATCGAATATGGTGCGCTCCGCACCGACGGACTGTGCGGTGCGCTCGACACGCCACACCACCGCACCGTGTCATGTGACACATGAACTGACGTTCGAATACGCTCGCACCGTGACCTTGGTGTGCTCCGACGATATTTAAATGATACATTTGTATGGCAGATCCGTCCACACGTTCGTGTAATGTATGGGGTAGTTTTAAGCTGTTATCTTTTTAGGTGGAGGGTAGCTAGGTTTTTCTCTCTTGTTAAGACTGTACGAACAAAAAGTTGGTATTTTAGAAAATATACGGTTTTTTCAAACGTCATATCTTGGTTCAAGTGACTACATTGTTAAAGTAAACTTCTGTTTTGTATAGATAAACTCTTATTCTAGACCATAGCGTTGCTAAACTTTTATTTCTATGTACGATTATTTAAAACAGTCAGGTTTTCGTCGGAGTGTTTTGCAAAAATACGCGTCAGAGCTACCTTTCAGGTACAATATTTCCATTTTAAATTGTCAAAAACGATTGGATGTTTATCTTTTACAATAGGATGTATAGTCTTTTAGTACATAGCGATCGCACTAGTTCTGAAATATTAGTTTTTACTATCTAAAAAAAATACTACAAAATGTCTAAATCGGTTTGTTTAAACATTTTATTTCTCACATGTTTTATAATATTTTGGAAAAAAAACTTATTATTATAAAACTACAGGTTTTGCTTGATATTTCTTATTTTTTTTAACGCTTATGGATAACCCACTTAATTTAGACGAATTTTTAAAAACCACTATAATTCACAATATAACAGCGCGCGACAACGTTGTTCGATTCATTACGCGCCGGGCCTTCCCAAGGAACGCACGTGTCGCTCTCCTCGGTGCGTTAAGGTCGGTGACCAAGCTCACACCGACACTGCTATTCTGTAGATATAGCGCGTCCGCTACAGATTAATAATTTGATACTTGGTAAGTAAGTTAACATGCTAAATTTATTTATTTTATTTCTTCTCAAAGCACTAAAGTGATATGATTTTTTACAAAAATGGGCAATAAACGTAAATTGTTTGGGACGAAAAAATCCAACAGTACTACGGCCACACATGTTAAAAGGTAAAGGTATGATTCCGCTGCCGACTGCATACAGCAACTGCATGTTCCGCCGCACTCCAAATTGAACCGTAATGGTATGCGTAAAAAGCTCAATTTGAAATGAGCGGAGAAGTGTCGGAACAGCACAAGCCGCTCACTCTAAATTGGGACTTTTAGTCTTATGATTACAGTTCAATTTGGACGCAGTTGTTGTATGCAGTCGGCAGCGGAATCATACCTTAAGGCACCATGTTACTATTGCTGCTAGTGATATTTCTATGTCTGGATATGTGCTTCTATGTTCTTGACGTTCTGTGAACATTTCGGATCTTTCCTTTAATTGTAAAATTCAAACTCTAATATTTTTTTATTCTTAACGAGCGCCCGATAATTTATGATTGCGTTGTTTGAACTAGTTATCGAATTATATGTATGTGCAATTTCAAATTTTTAAGCCAAGTAGTTTCTGTGGAAAGTAATTTAAAGTAAAACTAGTCCCCGAAACACGTGGACTCCACGTAATTATCATTCCAAATTTGACTTTTTTCCTGACAAACTTATTCCAATTTTGTTGATTAATTCGTGTTCATGCACCTCTAAAAATAGTTTGTATAGTCTCCCAACATATGTTTACTGGTTGTTATCTTTTGTGTAAATTTACTCTTATATTCATATTCATTTATATTTTTTTATTCTTAACGAGCGCCCAATAATTTATGACTGCATTATTTGGACTAGTTATCGAATCATATGTATGTGCAATTTCAGATTTTTAGGCCAAGTAGTTTCTGTGGAAAGTAATTTAAAGTAAAACTAGTCCCCGAAACACGTGGACTCCACGTAATTATCATTCTAAATTTGACTTTTTTCCTGACAAACTTATTCCAATTTTGTTGATTATTTCACGTTCATGCACCTCTAAAAATAGTTTGTATAGTCTCCCAACTATGTTTACTGGTTATCTTTTGTGTAAATTTTCTCTCATATTCATATTCATATGCATTTATATTTTTTTATTCTTAACGAGCGCCCGATAATTTATGATTGCGTTGTTTGAACTAGTTATCGAATTATATGTATGTGCAATTTCAAATTTTTAGGCCAAGTAGTTTCTGTGGAAAGTAATTTAAAGTAAAACTAGTCCCCGAAACACGTGGACTCCACGTAATTATCATTCCAAATTTGACTTTTTCCTGACAAACTTTTTCCAATTTTGGTGATTAATTCGTGTTCATGCACCTCTAAAAATCGTTTGTATAGTCTCCCAACATATGTTTACTGGTTGTTATATTTTGTGTAAATTTACTCTCATATTCATATTCATTTATATTTTTTTATTCTTAACGAGCGCCCGATAATTTATGACTGCGTTGTTTGGACTAGTTACCGAATTACAAGTATGTGCAATTTCAGATTTTTAGGCCAAGTAGTTTCTGTGGAAAGTAATTTAAAGTACCAGGCCGAACGTCACAATGTAGGTACATGACAGCTATCACGCTCCCAAACGTAAAATTTATAAAAAAATAACGTTGTTTTTTGCGTAATTTCTGTATGAAACACAGGTTTTTTTATTAATTTCGCAAAAATGAATAGTCAGAAGTAAATAGATTAACACATATTTAAGTATTAATAATGTGTAATGAGATAATAAATGTCGATCGTTTTTTGTATGAAAATCGAACCACCTTAATAAGTGCGTAGGTACGTAATGTTAATAAAATAAAAACATTTAAAACTCACCACATTTTTTTCCTACCTCACTCTAACTCTATAACAATGATCAAGACTTGTCAGTTCAACCGGCAGCACTCGAACCGCACGCACACAGTAATCGTTTTAGTGTGTAGCTAAACATGGCCGCTCGCAGGGAGATCGCGGCTAGGATGAGTTGGAGCGAAATGTTCGTACCCTCTTAATTAAACGGTTTGATGTACGGACGTGTTTTACTCCGACTCCTGAAGCCTGGACCTGACGAGGATTCCCCGCATACCTGGACCTATATTTGTCATTGGCGACGAACTGGACTAACTCGCGTGTGAAGTGACGTTAAACAAATACCGAAAAAAAAAACTTAAGTGTATTGTGAATATGGCGGGTGGCAAAATCGGACCGTTCGATTTGGAAAAAGACAGTTGGGATTATTATATAGACCGTTTGGAACAATATTTCATAGCGAACGATGTGGAAGAAAAAGTGAAAGTAGCAACGCTAATTACAGTAATAGGGGGCGATGCTTACGCTTTGATGGCGAATTTGTGTATGCCAGTGAAACCGTCTACAAAGACATTTAAGGATTTGGTGGCAACTATGAAAGATCATTTACAACCAAGGCCAAGTTTATTAGCAGAACGGTTCAAGTTCAGGCAACGGGTGCAAAGTAGTGATGAAAGTGTGGGGGAATATGCGGCCGTACTTAAGAAGTTGTCAAAGGATTGCAAATTTGAAGGTGAAAGCTTACAAGAGAATTTACGGGACCAGTTCGTATGCGGGTTGGCGCGGGACAGCATACGACAGCGATTGTTTACGGAAGACAACATTAAGTTCGACAGGGCTTTTAAACTCGCGGTGGCGATGGAGATGGCAGAGGCGGACGCGGCGCTAATGGAGCATCGTGCGAGTAACCGTGGAGATGGTTCTAGAACAGGGGAGACGTCCACGGCATTGCATCAGGTGCGGAGTTCGAGGTTCGAGGGCGAGGGCGTGGCAGCGGGCGCGCGCCGAACGAGGGCTCGTCGCGCGGCTCGGCGCACACTGGCACGGCCGGGCGCGGCGGCGGTTCAAACGCCGGGAGCGTAGCGGGTAACGGAGGCTGGCGGGCGCGGCAATCGGTTACTGGCGCGGAGTTTTCAAAAGGCTTTTGCAGAACCTGTGGTGGCCAACATGCAGCAGAAAGCTGCAAGTTTAAAATGTATGTTTGTCGAGTTTGCAACACAGAAGGCCATCTAAAGCGCGTTTGCCCGAGAATTAAAAGCGGGTCGGCGGTGGTGGTACACAACATGGAAAACAAGGTTTCCGGTATAGAAACATCCAGCGATAGTGACGAGGTAAATAACTTTGCTATTGACTCTGAGCATCTTAAACTATTTAAACCTTACATTATAGACATGTGCGTAAATGGCAAGTGCTTAAAAATGGTAATAGACACTGGCAGTACGGTTTCCTGTATTAATTTTGAGTGCTATAAAAGGTTATTCCCTGACTTGCAAATATTAAGCTGTGACTTAACTTTGAGATATTATACCGGCGAGGTGGTCATGCCGGTCGGAAAAATAACTCCATTAGTTACTTATGAAGATAGAAGTAAATACTTAGATCTGTATATTGTAAATAGCGGTAAGACGAGTTTACTAGGGCGGCAATGGTTAGGGGAATTAGGTATAAAAGTGCCTTTCATACATTGTAACAATATTAAGGGCGAGGCTTTTAATTTGGATATGTTTAGTTCTAGTTATCGCGACGTGTTTGGCGAGGGTCTGGGCCGGTTCACGGGCGGCACGGTGGGATTCCGGCTACGACCGGACGCGCGGCCGGTATTTCTGCGCGCGCGCCCCCTGGCGTACGCGCTGCGCGACCCGGTGGAGCGCGCGCTGGATCAGCTGGTGAGTGACGGAGTTCTCGAGCCCGTGCACACTTCGGAATGGGCCACGCCTATTGTTCCAGTAATGAAAAAGGACGGATCCATTCGGATATGCGGTGATTTCAAACTTACCTTAAACAAATGCCTCGAGGTGGATCGTTTCCCATTGCCCAGAGTTGACGACTTGCTCACTAAGTTACACGGGGGACAAAAATTTACCAAGCTGGACTTGTCACAAGCGTACGCGCAATTTGAGCTGGATGAGGAGTCAAAAAAATATGCCGTGATCAACACCCACAAGGGTTTATTTAGGTATAATAGATTAATCTACGGGTTAAGCTCTAGTCCAGGGATTTTTCAGCGCAAGTTGGAACAGCTGTTTGCCGATATGCCGCGCGTGGGGGTTTTCTTAGATGACGTCATCATTACGGGGTCTAACGATCAAGAACACTTAACTACACTAACGGAAGTATTTAAGCGGTTGCAGAAATATGGGTTAAAAATAAAACGAAGTAAGTGTACGTTTTTCGCAGATTCCGTAACTTATTTGGGGTTCGTTATAAGCAAAAAAGGGGTGCATACGTGTCCCGATAAACTGGAGGCCATTGAAAAAGTAACCGCTCCCCGTAATACAGCTGAGTTACGATCATTTCTAGGACTGGTTATGTATTACGCGAAATTTATTCCAAACATTAGTTCTTTGTTAGCGCCTTTGTACAATTTACTAAGGAAAGATGTAAGATATTGTTGGGATACGTCGTGTGACAAGGCTTTTAACTTAGTTAAGGATATGCTGGTGTCCAGCGAAGTACTTGCACACTATTCGCCGGAACTGCCTCTGATTTTAACCACGGATGCAAGTAATGTAGGGGTAGGTGCAGTGATATCTCACGTATTTAATGGGAGCGCGCATGATCAAGGCGCGGAGGCAGTTCGGGAACGTCCAATAGCGTATGCATCGCGGTCTCTTAACAAAGCGGAGCGCGGGTATTCTCAGATAGAAAAGGAAGCACTGTCGATTATTTTCGGTATAAAAAAGTTTCATCAATATCTGTATGGCAGACGGTTTATTTTACGAACTGATCATAAGCCGCTAGTTACGATTTTTGGCGATAAAGTTGGCATCCCTATTATGGCGGCGAGTAGAATGCAGCGCTGGGCAGTACTACTATCGGGATACAGCTATGATATTGAGTATGTGCCCAGTGATAAGAATGCCGCCGATGCTTTGTCACGATTGCCAACGGGGGACAGGCTAAAGAGAGACGGGAAGTAACGTATGTAAATTTTATCCAGAACTTCCTACCTATCACTAGAAAAACTGTAAAGGAAAGTACATTTAGTGATGAAACATTGCAAAAAATAGTTTTATACCTACAATCAGGTTGGCCAAAACAAAACCGAGACGATGTTTCTTTAAAACCGTACTTCCAGCGGGAGTCCGAGTTGTATTTAGATAGGGGATGTGTAGTTTGGGGATATCGATTAGTCATACCTAAGATGTTGCAGAAAGAGGTATTGAAAGAATTGCATAATGGGCATATGGGGATTGTCAAGATGAAAAGTATCGCACGCAGTTATGTATGGTGGCCGGGAATCGACGCGGATATAGAACGTACCTGTCACGAGTGTGCAACATGCGCAGCGGAGGGGGCGGCACCCCCACGCACCGCGCCGCAGCCGTGGCCATACATTCCTACACCATGGTCAAGATTACATTTAGATTTTTTAGGTCCTCTGGGAGGGAAAATGTATCTAGTCCTCATAGATGCTAGTACAAAATGGATAGAAGCTTTTGCGATGCAAAAGACGACTGCTTCGGCGGTTATTAAACTATTGGAGGAAACGTTTGCACGATTTGGCTTACCGCTGGAGGTAGTTTCGGATAATGGGCCACCGTTCACGAGTAGAGAGTACCATAACTTCTTAGCGCATAATGGAATTAAGGCTACATACTCAGCGGCCTATCATCCATCGTCTAATGGAGCGGCTGAAGGCGCGGTCAAATTATGCAAACGGGCGATTAAAAAGGCTTTAAAAGACGGCCATAATGTTGACTCGGCTTTACAGTCATATTTAATGATGTACAGAAATGTTGTGGGATTGTTTTTTGGAATTACCGTTTCCCGAGGAACCGTCCTCTGAGCCGGGCTGTGACTCCGTCGCTGCGCCAGCAGTAACTTCAGATGGCCAAGGAACGAACCCGCCCTTACAGGCAGAGTCGTCGGTAACCGGAACCCTCTTGAGACCACGCCCCACCAAACCGCCCAGTAGATATGGCTTCGAAATTGATTAGTAGATTTATATTTGTATGTATTCTGTATCTTAGATGTACTAGTGTGTTCTAATTGAGTATTTGTTACTTATTACTTTAGGTATTACCAATAATTCAGTGAGAGGGTGTAATGTATGGGGTAGTTTTAAGCTGTTATCTTTTTAGGTGGAGGGTAGCTAGGTTTTTCTCTCTTGTTAATTAAACGGTTTGATGTACGGACGTGTTTTACTCCGACTCCTGAAGCCTGGACCTGACGAGGATTCCCCGCATACCTGGACCTATATTTGTCAGTGTTGCGAACGCAATCCTTTTATTATTATAACTTCAAGTTACCATGCAGTAGCAAAACGCGCCCGTCGGGCACAGTTAGTGTAAGAGCGGCTTTTTTAAAGTCACCAATAGGAACGCTTCACGTACTCTTTATCCCTACCATTGTAACATACGTTAACTCAAATATTGCTCGTCATTACGCATTACTTACTCTTGTTAACACACCACTTCTGCACATCTCCCTTGGCCAATCTCTCTGTAAACCAGCACCTATTGAAAATTACACTACAGTCTACTATTCATCGAAGTTTTATTTGAGTCGTCGAGTTCCACCACCATCGGCACTGGCGGCTACATATGGTCCTTCGCAGCCTCCAAGAAAAGAGAAGACTTGGCCGTCATCGGAGTCTTCATAGAAGTGGACTTTATACCTTCGTCGCTGTCTTCAGTTTCTTCGGCATAGGAAGAACACGCAGCAGACGTCCATCAAAGGGTCCCAGCGTTCACCGGCATAAGGGGGACGTTCGTTGGATTGCCACCTCATCATCAGTTTGAAGAACATCATCGCTTCACATCGCCTGAACAAGTAGCACTTGACTGAGTGAGTCCGTTCCAATTCCTTTCTACATGCATTGTTCCCATTTTCCCGGAATTACGAACATCGCTATCCGTATCAGGCATAATTCATCATCTCAAAATCATCATAATCATCCTAAAAGTACATATTCAATCTTAATTTACATCGCTACATAATATAAAACTCATTATAAAACTAAATCATTTCATATAAGAAGCCGTCTCCATTGCTTATTACCTTAGACTCGATACCATAAAATATTTGCTTAATTCGCACAAACTCGCACAGCTGCGCTTATCTATGCCGATTTCTTTGTGTTGCTTCAGTCGCTCATTAGCTCGTTAGGATACACACCTATTTTGCGCATCAGTTAACTGCATAGTTAAACTCATATTCATTTACCTACCACGTGAACAAAATGGCCGAAGAACAGTTAAAACAGTTAGTTAAGAAGCGTGGTAGTGTTAAGTCGAAGTTAACGCAGTTTAGAACTTACATGGATGTGGCAAAAACATGTGAAAAATTAAGTGAGTTACAAATTACGGAAATGCAGTGTCGTTTAGATAAAATCGAGTCCCTTTATCCAGAGTTTGACGCCTTACAGATGGAGATCGAAGCGTTATCTCCAAGTCCCGACGACGCATATGCGGAGCGGGAGCAGTTTGAAAGCCAATATTATTTATTGGTGTCGACTGCTCGACTTTTGCTGAGTCCCACCGTCCAGACCAGCGGCGGGCGGACCGGGTCCGAGGCTGCGTGCTCTTCGGCCTGTTCAGCAGGCCGACGTGACTTCGTCCGTCTTCCGAAGATCGATCTGCCTCACTTCGACGGGAACTATCAGCATTGGCTCGGCTTTAGAGATACGTATATTTCTCTTATACATAATAACACCGCCATTAATGACATAAGTAAATTTCACTATCTTCGTGCATCATTAAAAGGCAGTGCTGCCCTTGTTATTCAGAGCCTTGATTTTAGCAGTGATAATTATCACAAAGCGTGGCAGCTGGTGTCGGAGCGTTTTGACAACCAGCGATTGTTAGTTAACAACCACATTCAAGTGTTGTTTAACCTTGAACCTATGCAACATGAGTCGAGCTATTTATTACGTAACATGGTGGACGTAACTAACAAAAATTTACGTGCGCTTAATACATTGGGTGAACCGACCGACCACTGGGACACATTAATTATACATATTATGTCTAAAAAGTTAGATTCAGTAACTAATCGTCAGTGGGAGGAACAACGAAATCTTTTAACGGGTTCGCCGACATTACAGCAATATACTAGTTTTTTGAATAGCAGGGCTGACTTATTAGAATCAATTCATAATAAAAACATTGATGACAAATCTTTTAAACATAAAACTCATATACATACACATAATGAAACACAAAAATCTAAATATTTCCTTAGCTCCACCTCAGCTTAACACTACGAGTAACTCTTATCGGAAACCTATTGTTTGCCCATTATGTAAACAGAATCATTACTTATTTACATGCGAATCTTTTCGTAAATTAGATGTTGATACGAGGATAACTAAAGTGAATACTTATTCTGTATGCAAGAATTGTTTACGCCCGGGACACACAGAATCACGGTGCGTACTCTCGCATTGTAAATATTGTAAACATAAACACAATACCCTTTTACATAAACATGCCGATGAGCCATCTTGTAGTAGTGATGTACCTATTCCAAATGTACAGTTTAGCGGCAATATCCAGGCAAACGAGTTTACGCCTACTAATTCTTCGGTATTGCTATCCACAGCTTTGGTGCAAGTATGTGACGTGAATGGAAGGCTTCGCGATGCTCGTCTTTTGCTCGACAACGGAAGTACTTCGAACTTCGTGACACGAGAGCTGTGCGGACAGCTTGGGTTGGCGAGACGCAGCGCGGGAACCACGATCACAGGTATCAATAATCAACTTTCACACAGTACAGAGTCTTGTGATATTGTTATTCAGTCGCCTCATAGTGATTATAAGACAACCGTAAACTGCTTCGTTTTGCCTGAGATTAGCAAGTCATTGCCGTCGTGCCATATGGATATATCG
This sequence comes from Cenopis cana, assembly GCA_951800055.1. Lineage (NCBI taxonomy): Eukaryota > Metazoa > Arthropoda > Insecta > Lepidoptera > Tortricidae > Cenopis > Cenopis cana. Next base: position 9,429,332 of record OX637484.1, read on the forward strand.
CAAATACCTATACCTGCCGGCATCATATTGGCAGACCCGTCATTTTACAAGCCATCCGCTATTGACATTCTTGTTGGGGCGGAAGTGTTTTGGGACGTCTTGGGTTCCGCATCTATTAATTTAGGTAAAAATAAACCTCGATTACATGAATCGAAATTAGGCTGGCTCTTGTCAGGGTCAGTACCTATACCTACTAACAATAAAAACGTGAACAAATCTTTATTTTGTGCATTCCTCACACATAATGAGGAAACTAATCTTACGCGGTTCTGGGAACTGGACTCTGTGTCTTCAACACATTCCTTGTCTTATGAAGCACAGGCTTGTAAGGACAGTTTCCTGATGAGCATTACCTGTGATCAAGATGGCCGCTTTGTAACTCACCATCAGAAGGTATTTAGTAATTCACCCTCAGAAGTACACGGTCTAACAGATACGTCCGAGCGTGCATATGGCAGTTCTGTCTATGCTAGGACTGTGGACGGTAGCGGAGCAGTTTACGTGCGTCTTATAGCTTCAAAAAATAAAGTAGCTCCACTTAAAACGTCCACCATCCCTCGGCTGGAGCTTTGCGGTGCCTTGCTGGGAGCAAGACTCTGGACAAAGGTCATTTCATCGTTGACTGTGAAGGTTGATCATAGTTACTTTTGGTCTGATTCCATGATCGTGTTGGGCTGGCTGGCAGGGTCATCTAATCGTCTTAAACAATTTGTTCGTAACCGTGTGAATGAAATTCAAGAAAGTACTCGCGGACAAACATGGAACTATGTACCCTCAAAGCTTAACCCAGCAGATCTCGTGTCGCGAGGTATGAAGGCTGACGACATTAGCACATCTACCTTATGGTGGACTGGGCCAGAATTCTTACATCATCCAGTCATTCAATTTCCTCCAACGCCCAATGCACAAATTAAAGAACTACCAGAAATTTCATTACATACGAACATACATACAGACTTAAATGACAATCCTATAACTAAGCTTATAACTAATCATTCTAAACTTACGAAATTAATAAGAATCATGGCATATATTTACAGATTTATAAACAATTGCAAAAACAAAAACAGTAAAATCACTTCAAACTTAACTTACACAGAAATAAAATCATCTCAATGTAAGTTGTTACAGCTTGCACAACAGGAAATGTTTCCTGATGAGTATAAACTCTTACTAGCTGGCAAAACGCTACCACCAAAAAGTCGGTTACTTTCTTTAACCCCTTTCTTAGATACACGCAACTTAATACGCGTCGGTGGTCGTCTTAATAATGCCAACTATAGCTACGATGTTAAACATCCGATTTTGTTGTGTAGCAAACATCATTTGACAAAGCTTATTTTCAAGATGCAACACCTGTCCTTGTTACATGCTCCACCTCAGCTATTACTTGCAACCATTCGGCAGACATATTATCCATTTGGTGGAAGAGATCTAGCTCGTAAAATAGTTCATAAGTGTGTCCGTTGCATTAGGTTCAAGGCTAAACCTCTTCAAATGGCAATGGGCAACCTACCTACAGACCGCACGCAGCTAGAATATCCATTTTTACATACGGGAATGGATTACGCCGGACCCGTGCTGATAGCTGACCGTAAGAGGAGGGGTAGCAGAACTATAAAATCGTATATTTTAGTCTTTGTCTGTCTTTCAGTCAAGGCTCTGCACTTGGAGCTTGTAACGAGCCTAACTACAGAGTCTTTTCTTGCTGCTCTCCGCCGCTTCATGAGTCGTCGGGGCAGGCCTCAAACTCTGTATTCTGACAACGGGACATCGTTTGTTGGGGCATCTAATGAACTCAGTAGTTTTCTTAAAAATAACCACGACAAGTTGCAGACAGGTATGGCAGAAAATAATATTAATTTTAAATTTAGCCCAGCATATTCTCCACACTTTGGCGGCCTGTGGGAGGCTGCCGTAAAATCAATTAAACATCACCTTAAACGTATTCTCTCTCTTACTCATTTGACTTATGAAGAGATGAACACATGCCTGATACAGATAGAAGGTATTCTTAATTCTAGACCCCTTACACCCCTATCTACTGATACCTCTGATCTCACATACCTATCGCCATCTTTTTTCCTTATTGGACGCTCGCTTCTGTCAGTGCCGCAGGAGTCACTGATTGAAGCAAACATCTCAAGACTTGAGAGGTTCCAGCGAGTCGAAAAGCTCAAGCAACATTTCTGGAGCCGCTTTTCTAATGAGTATGTTACTCTCCTCCAGCAGAAGACGAAGTGGCATACCTCATCGGGGAACTTGCAGACCGGCACACTGGTCCTGGTCAAAGATCGCGGACTGCCTCCTCTCCTGTGGCTTCTGGGTCGCGTCACGAAGGTCTACCCGGGCACGGACAACGTCACCAGGGTCGCCGACATACAGACGAAGAAGGGCATCATCCGAAGAGCCTTTAACAACTTGTGTCCTCTTCCTCTCTCTTAGTATTAATTTTTAAATTGCAAACTTCATCTTGTAGCTTCCATTGTTTTTAATTTCTTAATTTTTTATTGTGTTGAGTCTCTCAACGCCGGGGAGCATGTTGCGAACGCAATCCTTTTTATTATTATAACTTCAAGTTACCATGCAGTAGCAAAACGCGCCCGTCGGGCACAGTTAGTGTAAGAGCGGCTTTTTTAAAGTCACCAATAGGAACGCTTCACGTACTCTTTATCCCTACCATTGTAACATACGTTAACTCAAATATTGCTCGTCATTACGCATTACTTACTCTTGTTAACACACCACTTCTGCACATCTCCCTTGGCCAATCTCTCTGTAAACCAGCACCTATTGAAAATTACACTACAGTCTACTATTCATCGAAGTTTTATTTGAGTCGTCGAGTTCCACCACCATCGGCACTGGCGGCTACAGTCAGTTCGAACTTGGTGCGGACCGCACCAAATCCAGTGGGAAAATCATCGTACCGAGCGCACCGTCAATAATAATAATAATGTCCGGCGGACCGCTGTACACACCATCGAATATGGTGCGGAGCGGACCAAGGTCGCGGTGCGGAGCGCACCATATTCGATCGTCTGTTACAGCTATAAGGAGATACTAACGTATGGCCAGACTGATCTATAAAGCCCGTGCTACACTGTTTAAAACCATGGTTGCAAACTGAGATTTAAAACAGACAGTGGTTTTCAACCAAATTTGGTTCAAAACTTGGCTAACTGGCTAATTTGCTTGAAAACCACTGTCCTACACTGTTTTTAAACAGTGTAGCACGAGCTTAATACGAATTAAGTTCCGTTTTGTTCAAAAAAAGGAAGAGAATTTTTTCTCAAAGCATGAAATTCATAGACCCGTAACTTATATTTACCATAAAAACAAGGTATTGCAAAATAGTCACCATATTATTCTAATCAGATATTAACCACAAACGCCACAAACAGTGACATTTGACATCTAGGAGACCTCACATCACACTAACGCCTCTAGTGTCGAATTTATACACCATAGCCCTTATTGCAAATAGATTAGAGCCCGTAGTGCTCCCAAATGTTTTCCTTGGTCGCTCGCTAAGAGTGCGAGTTCATATCCGAAATTAACTATGTGTAGGTACATACTCACTCCTATATATGACGTCATTGTAGGATTTCCGTGCGTGCTTCTCACGGGTTTTATTTTAGCTAGTCTAGAGGTCGATACGACCTAGACTGCCACACCTTTCCGACGATGGGGCGCACCTTTAGCGAATTGTTTGAGTATTTTAATGAACACGCAGCAACTTTTACGCAAAACGGTACTGAAATAGGTACTACAACGATAAATGGTAAAACGCCGTCATCAGGGGCCGATTTTTGAGAGTCGAACGCTCGAATTTTCACTCGAGATTCGTCAAAAAACTATGACGTTTTGACAGATGTCGAGTGAAAAGTCGAGCGTTCGACACTCAAAAATCGGTCCCCTGATCTGACAATATATAATACCTATTACACGGGTCTAACCAAAGAATTGTATTGTATGAATACTTAGAGGATAAATATACTAAAGAGTAGAAATACGTGTGCCACCATGAGGGACAGCAATAAAGCAAGATGGCTGCTGTGGGGTGACCATATCGCTAAAATTACCCCATTGCTTCTGTTTATTTTGTATATATAATTCATTATAGTCACTGTTTAATAATAAACATTAATTTTAAAATACAATATTATAATAAAATGACAGAATCATTATGTAAGGCGGTAAAATATTTATTTTTGCTTTATTAAGGAAAGGAAAACAAACAGCACCAATCATGCATACAGCTATTACAGTTAGGTAGATCATAAACCAGCGAAGTTATCATTAATGCATCTACACTTAAAAGGAAAATGTGCACGAAGTCAAAAATAAGTAATACCTAAATCAATAAATATGGTGGAACAGAACGAGAAACATTTCTGTAGAATAGAATTTAAACGAACGTCCATTTAGTAAGAATACCTACTACCTAGTGAATGTTTTTTTTTCAGAATAATAACTTCTATATAATATTAAATAATGAGTATATAGATAATACAATTCACCCAAGTCTAGAAGTATAAGTATTTTATATCATCACAAATCAACATTTTCATATAATCCTACATTACCCGACAATCAGGTTATTTTTAAATCATATTAGCTGGTATCCCTAAATTGATGAATGGCGGCAAGATGGCGGCTCTGTTGGGCGCAACTAGTGTCAAATCTGACATTGCGCCCAACAAAAAAAAGCGGCACGGTGACAAAGACAGCAAATAATCTATATATCTCTGTCGCACTTACCGAGATTTGTAAATGGCCGTCTCGCTTCATCGCGAGCACGTGGTTAGCGTGTCTCGTCTGGTAAGTCTGTGTATGAATAGAAATCTCATAATGTAGGTGCTTGTAATAACGCGATATTTATTTCATGTAAGTAAGTATTTACTTATTTACGCATTTAAATTTCACGTTTAACACGGATTGCAGCCTGCCGTGGTCTCATAATTATGTTAAGAAGGCTCGTTTGCAAGTCAACTAGTACCACTCGTATTTGAAAAAGGCGCATGCTACGTAGGTACCTACTGTATTTAGTATTTAAGTAACTACCTTTTGAATACATCACTCGTCGATCTACGAGCTCAAAAAAAAAAACGTTTGGGAATTGGTACGTTACACTCAGGAAATCGCCTTTCGCGTTCTAATCTTCTATCTAGAATTCTATCAAGCAAATTTGAGAGCTGGCAAGTACTCGCACATTATGGTCCTTCGGACCGGATCAGGTATATATGGTGTTTTTGTACTTCTATTGCGATAGTTTGCTGGCTTCCCACAAGCGGGTTCCACCAGTTAATTGTTGAAGGCACAATATACATATCGTGTATAAAGTGCAGGATACTGTTTGACTGAATCCTGCACTCCTCATGCCTGGCATCAAGCAAGCGACTATCAAGGCCCTTCAAGGCATAAAGTAATAGTAAGCAACATAGTATAAGGACATACCTACATAAGGGTGCAAACCTATCAAGTTAAATAAATCAAGATTAGAAACTTGTCTTTCGTGTTCCAATCTGCTTGCAAGAATCCTATCAAGCAAATGTGAGAGTTGACAAGTACCTACTCGTACAAACACGAAATATAAGGTATGATATTACGTAAACTACAGTGTTATGAAAAGCATCTCCCTGGGCAGTGTACTAGGTACCTCGCTCTTCCGTCGCCACATTCTAGGCTTGGCTAAATATAGCTGAAGGGTTGCGCGGGCTAGGTCTTAGCGGATTGTTTCCGCAGTTCATGTTAATCGTTCGGAAAGAGTGAGTCTTCCCTCTGAGACTGTTTTGTTTGAAGAATATATCCTAACATTTTGATGGACTTGAAAATATTCGTCAGCCAAGTACCTATACAATATGTAAAAGTAAGTTAATGGACATTTTTAGGTGTCTAGTTGAAGTCTATAGAGTCAAATTTAATCTACTTTTCGGAGTTGAAGTACATTTATTATATTAAAAAATTTACCTAATAAATTTGACTTTATAGACTACCTATATATAATACATTTATTATGTTCATCAACTCGATTAAATCTGTTATACTCGTACCTACCTCTCGTTATAGGTACCTACCGTAATAGGTCTCAAATTTTTAAATTCGCCAATATCCGTTAAGTACAATATTATTGATATTAAAAGGTACTCCTACTAGTGTTAGGACTATAATTACAAATGATGTAGGCAATAGGCATTATTGTATTTAGAAAACCTAAAATCATCATGCAATCGAGTTTAGGTTTGTAAATAAATAACTAGACTTAATATTATATTTCGGCTAAGGCTTGAACCAGTTTTTGTGAGCAAACACTGTGTAAGCTTAATATACCTTGAACAACTACTTACATAAAGTTATAAGAATAAACCGGCCAAGTGCGTGCCATACTCCGCACATTTAGTGTTCCGAACCAACCGCAAAAATAAGTTGGTTTAATAGAAAAATTAGGAAGTTTCAATGAAAATTTGATTTATCAGAGCTTCCGTAGAGTGCGGGATGGTTAATTGCAAACTCACGCGTGTTAGAGCGGGACATTTGCATTGGGGATACCTCCCCTTAATGTCTATCCGGAGTATTCCTGAGCAGCGATGTGATTAGGATAACGCTGGAGAGAGGATTATACAGGTTGGATTTTCTTTTATAGGGTCAATGAGGGCAGCTACCAGATCCCGATGACCCAAAAGGAAAATCCATCCTGTATACTTACTTTCTGATGTCGAGATTGTTATTGTACATTGGCTTACTTCTGACATCCTTATTTCGAGTAAGGCTGGATTTATATGGCTAGCTTTTTCTTTGAAAACTGTTGTATGTAAAACATACGAAATCAAATGTCATGAAATTAAAAAAATTCAAATGTTATATCTTATTTTATATCTTTAAACGAGCAATTCTTGTATATTTATTTATTTCGGGGATCTCGGAAACGGCTCTAACGATTTTGATGAAATTTGGTATGTGGGGGTTTTCGGGGACGAGCAATCGATCTAGCTAGGTCTCATGTCCGGGAAAACGCCGAGCAAAGCTCGGTCGCCCAGATATTCTATAATTATAATTGAAAATATCTGGGCTTTAATATAGGTATATTTATTTCGGAGATCTCGGAAACGGCTCTAACGATTTTGATGAAATTGGATATGTGGGGGTTTTCGAGGACGAGCAATCGATCTAGCTAGGTCTCATGTCCGGGAAAACGCCGAGCAAAGCTCGGTCGCCCAGATATTCTATAATTATAATTGAAAATATCTGGGCTTTAATATAGGTATATTTATTTCGGGGATCTCGGAAACGGCTCTAACGATTTTGATGAAATTTGGTATGTGGGGGTTTTCGGGGACGAGCAATCGATCTAGCTAGGTCTCATGTCCGGGAAAACGCCGAGCAAAGCTCGGTCGCCCAGATATTCTATAATTATAATTGAAAATATCTGGGCTTTAATATAGGTATATTTATTTTGGAGATCTCGGAAACGGCTCTAACGATTTTGATGAAATTGGATATGTGGGGGTTTTCGAGGACGAGCAATCGATCTAGCTACGTCTCATGCACGGGAAAACGCCGAGCAAAGGTCGGTCGCCCAGATATTATGTATAATACGAGTAGGTACGTAGATAAATTGGGCACATTTATAAAATAAAATGAAACCTTGTTCAATTAGTGCCGTTCAAATAAAATATTTCTTGCTAAAAAAGCTTTTATTAAAGTTAAGTAAGGTAGAAAATAGAATGGATCAAAAGCAACTGCGCAGCGTTAAACGAAAGTAGGTAATTTACCTGTATAAAATGTTATAATAAATGAATACTTATGTGGAGCTTTATCAACTCTTCTCTAAGTACCGTGTACGGAAAACATGATTTTTCATCCTCATATTTGTGATTCTTAGCAAAATTGGGAAAAATGTAGAGGATATCGATTTACTCGGAGACTATAAGTACCTACTACAATTATGAAATTTGGTTAGGAAGATGTATTCTGTAAACCGCTACATAAAAGTAATGTGAAAATAGGAAAAAAATGTTGGGGGGGGGGGGGGGGGGCACACATGTAACCGGGGGATAAAAAAAATTTTTCAATGCAAGTAGTTGTGAGGGGTATTTTTGGATTAGGCCTTTAAAACTTAGCTGTGATATTGATAGTTTTTCTTTTTAAATTCATCGTATATACTAGTTAAGTACTGCCATGATTTATTTCACATGACTAGTAGCCACCGTTTAGCTGGCAGGGGTGGGGAACACTTGACCATAACAAAAATTGTTCTTGAATCAAAACATGCTTTTAGAAACCTTTTTAAAAATTTAAAAAGAGCTATCCAACGGCACCGCACACGATGGGGTTTGAAAGAAAAAAAATTATAGACAAACGTACTTTTTCCATACCAAATTACCAATTGAGCCCAAATTTATATGTCAGTGTCAGATCGTTAAAATGTATAATTATTTGACTAAAAAGAAAAATTTAGACGGACTTTCGCCGCTATCTTGGCGAGAGTCACATCTTTTTCTTCTTACTAAGTGGTTTTATTCAATTTTACTTAATTTATCCCTTCGTGTGTCATCAATTGGCAAAAGTCCTTGAGGCTGCCATTTCTCTTTAATATCTTACTAACTAATTTAGCCCTTCGTGTGTCATTGGCAAAGGCCCTTAAATAAGGCTGCCATTTCTGTTTTATATCTAATATCTATCTAAAATTTAGACGTATTTAACTAGATACATTAAATAAAAATGTTAAACAACACCTTTGTTACCTACTTATAACTTTTGTTTTCGTCTTGAGGTTAGAAAAATAAACTACTGTAGCCCAATATTTTTAGGAACAAGCGTCGCTAACATTATCTAAGTTGCCAATAGTAAATTGCACGAAAGTTTTCTTTTATAAGTACATTTCTTTCTTAACTTCGGCTATTACCTACTCTTTAAGTACCTAGCAATGTCTACAATACAATAAAAATGTTTATTCTTTATAGTTATACCAATACCTCAACCTCAATAAATAAAACTACCCTTTTAGGTAAATTCATTATAAACTCGAACCAACTTCAGCCGACGAAGTATTAAGAATAATTTCCTGCTTGGACTCAAACGTTAGTGCTGGCATAGATGGCATTAACACAAAAACCCTAAAATGCATTAAAAATTCAATAGTGGATGAATTAACTGAATGTATAAACACTTGCTTCGAAAATGGCGAGTTTCCGGACTCTCTTAAGGTTGCCAAAGTATCACCAATATACAAATCTGGCCCAAAAACAGAGCCCGGTAACTACCGCCCAATCTCTGTTTTACCAACAATCTCAAAAATTTTTGAAAAAATTATTTATGACAGATTATTTAACTACCTTAATTCCATGCAATTTTTGTTTAAAAGACAGTACGGTTTCCGACCAAAAAGCAATACATCTTCAGCTACCATAGATCTTGTCACCAAACTAAAGAATAATATAGACTCAAAAAATATCGCAGTGGGGGTTTTTGTCGACCTCAAAAAAGCATTTGACACAGTCAGCCACCCTTTGCTTTTAAAGAAACTAAAAGAAATCGGAATAGCCAGCAAAGCGTATAGCATTTTTGAGTCTTACCTAACAAATAGGCATCAAGTAGTTAAACTAGGCCAGCATGAAAGTTCCCCGTTGCCTATAAATTGTGGCGTACCACAAGGTTCTATTATGGGCCCTTTGCTATTTCTAATATATATTAATAACCTTCATGAAGCAGGACTACAGGGCCACCTAACCTTATATGCGGATGACACGTGCTTGTTTTATTTCGGATCCTCACTCACTAGTATAATCCAACAGGCACAACAAGATCTAGACCTACTCTTCAACTGGTTCCAAAGTAATTTGCTAACAATTAACACTGCTAAAACATGCTATGTTATCTTTTCAGCTAAAAATAAAAAAATCGAACATATTGGAGACTTATACATAAATGGTGAAGTGCTAGAACGGAAAGATCACGAAAAATACCTTGGATTAATCCTTGATAGTAAACTTACATGGAAAGCTCACATAGCAAAAATAAGACCTAAAATAACTGCCCTAACAGCCGCCATGCGCAAAATTTCAAATTGCCTCCCAAAAAAAGTTCGTATTAATATCTATAACGCTTTAATTAAACCTCACTTAGAATATCTAGCTGAAATATGGGGTAATGCAGCAATGTCTAATCTCAAAGATCTCCAGATTGCACAAAATAAAGTTATCAAAGTCCTATTCAATTATGACTATTTAACACCAACAAAAACATTATACCATAAAACAGGTCTTATGAACTTAAAACAAACTTACGTATATAAAACATGTATCTTAATTCGTAAAATATTAGATGGTGATATACACTCGGAAATAACTTTTAGCACGAAAAGTAAATACCAAAAAATAAAACTCAGAAACGCTGATCACTTAGCGCTACGTTCCCCTAGAACTAAATACGGAACCCTAAATTTGATGTACGATGGGGCTAAATTATATAATAACTTACCTAAACCATTAAAAGATATCAAATCATATAATATTTTCAAAAGAAAATTAAAATCACATGTTATAAATAATATCATGTAACAATAAATTATAAAATTAACATCAAAATTAAAAATCTATTAAAAAATAAATAAATTGTTAGACAAAAAAAAAATATATATATACAGTCGAGTAAAAAATAAATAAAATATTATTTATCATCTCCTAACTCTTAAATACCAACATATGCATATAATAAATTATATTTGAATAAACTTAGTTATTTTAGATAAATTATCCTAGATTAACCAATACTCTGTACATAGACGAACGTACGCACAAAAATATTTGAAACAACGTCATTAACGAAAATATACGGTAACCGATAATTAAATACAGTTTAATGATTCGTTTAACTGGCCCTGTAACCAAGTTAATGCCTAGTTGTACTCGCATAAGAAAATATACCCTCATTAACTTTGCATGTTCCTATTACTTTGCACTTAAATCTAAGCCTTATGTTTGAACCACAGGGTATATTCTTAGTGTTCATTTTTCTTACTTCATTATTTCAACTTAATAAGTGAATACTTACAACTGTTTATCGCAAAAAAATAAAAAACAAAATAAAAGATGCTTGCTTATTGTGTAATTGTAAGACAGTTTAGATAAGTTAACTATTTATAAGTTGTCTTGTAAGTGAAATTTCTGTAATTTCTTTAGACAATAAAGTTTCTTTAAACCGAATTATATACTACTACTACCTATGATATTTTTTACATGCCCAGTAACAAAAAATATCACTTTAATGCTTAATTACACTCAGACGGATTTCGGACTCAAAAAATTTTAAGAACCCCACAATACTGCGATTGAACGAGCTATTCAACGATATCCCACACGATGATTAGGAAGAAAAAAGTACACCCCCACTTTACGTGTCGGGGAGATACCCTAAGATTTTTTTTTCATGATTTTATTCTACCGTTTTGTTGGTGTAACTGATATGTAGGTATACTCACTCATGCCAAATTACAACGAGCTAAGCCGCGGACGGACGGAAGGATAGGGCAAAATTATAAGGGTTCCTTGTTTACTACGGAACCCCAAAACCGAATTTAAGAACCAAGTTCAACAAGTGCCCCTATTTTATTGCCTATTTATACGTCAGCAATAAGCCAAAACAGAAACTCTCAATAATAACCGTAGGCAATAAGTTATGGTACTACTCGTAACTGATTAGGTTTTGGCATTGGAAACGAATTGATTTATTTTATTACCATCCGTTTCTACATAATTATAATTAGTTCCAGGTATTTAGTACGGACAAAGGCAGGGAAAGGGATCATTTCCGCCGATGAGCGACCTTGGTAGGGCCAATGCTTAGGATTTTTTTATATTATTTCAATACTTACTCAAAACATTACTTTAATCAAATAGGCCTAGCAACAAGCTCTTTTGAATCGTCAGTTATATACATATAACATCATTCGATGACAGTATAATAAATTCACAATAAGATCGTCAAAACGCAAAATTAAAATAGTACTTACCTAATTTAGATAAATCTTGGATTAAAGTCTCAATATGAAAAGGAAAATCAGAATCAAATTAATCTTAGTGTGCAATAATAATGAAAATACTCATTCACATGTACTTTATATCATAACTATCATATTATTAATATTCATATTTCAACCACGATTAATCCCACGGTGTTTTATCATTCATGTAATGTAGGTAGTCTTGTAAGTCTTGTGTGTATGTATAATTATGTTTTCGATATAAGTTTACGCTTTACATAATTCTTGAATTTATTAATAGATAGATCAGGGAGCCGATTTTTGAGTGTCGAACGCTCGACTTTTCACCCGAGATCAGTGAAAAGTCGAGCGTTCGGCACTAAAAAATGGGCCCCCAGTTACGTTTCTTGAAGGTCTATTACAAAACTTTTCACAATTACCTATCAATGATTTTCGTATCTATTTTTCATAGTTACCTAATGTTAATTCAGTAATACTTTTAGTTATATTTAATTTTAACCCGACGATGGCGAGTGAGTTCTGTCAAGTGCAGGAATACGTATCTAGAGGCCGGAGCTCTCGGACGCAAAATTACAATCCCTATAGGTACCATTTGAGTCAAAGTGAGTACTTACTGAACTCGATTAGCTTTTGTTTAGGCAAAACCTTGACAACAAATGCTAGTCTATTGCGATCCTCTATAACCACATACCGATTTCAATCCATTTCTGTACTGTAAGAGATTAATTAGGGTTTTGTGAAGATTTTGCCTAAACAAAAGCGAATCGAGTTCAGTACTCACTCGAACTCAAATAGTATAGGGATTGTAAATTCGCGTCCGGGACCCGTAGACGAAGGTTTTATTTCTTCCTTTAGGTACCATATCATTAAAAGGGGTTTTATTCGACTTTAGTATTGAATTGGAATTAGCTATGACAAACTAATCTCTCACGCACTCGTTCTGATAGGTACGTGACGTGCAGGTAGAAGTGAGCGCGAATCCTTTATTGGAATGAAATGCGAAACATGCGTACAAGATGAACCGGGTAAAGATGCCCAGCCTAGCTGCTAGTATGATCGCATTTTGTCTCTCTCGATCTCATAATGTATATGTACGTGGTAGTGAAGGACGAATGCTATATACATCCTACATAAACATTACCATAGGTAGGTACAAGATGTCTGCAATGTGTACCTAGGGTAAGAGTATTTGAATGTGAGTTAAGGTATCAGTCCGCAGCCGACAGCATACGACAACTGCACGTACATAAATTGAACCTAAATGTATGCGTAAAAAGCTCAATTTGAAATGAGCGGACAAGTGTCGCAACGACACATGCTGCTCACTCTAAATTGGGACTTTTAGTCTTATGATTACGGTTCAATTTGGAGTGCGGCGCTACGTGCAGTTGTCGTATGCTGTCGGCTGCGGACTGATACCTTTAATATCCTTGGTTGCACGAAACAGTATTTTATAGTTACTTGCTTCATTGCTTCATTCTAAAATGGGACGAACGTTAAAATCATTTATGGTTGTGGCACACACTTTGTTGATTTATTTTACGAGAAAACTATGAACATTAACTAAGTTAAAGTACCTACTCTTAATGACTTATTTGGAATGTACGTTCTATTTTGGTTTAATTTTATTTCTACTCAAACTCTGTTCATCTGCTTGTTTCAGATTGTGGCCTCAATGGAAAATCAAAATGTTATTAACGAGCAGCTTGCGAATATTAAAGAAAATTAATTAAAGTGAATTACGGAATGAGTGCTCTTCGATACTTCGTTTATAATATTTCCGTGGACTCTCAGGCGGAAGATAATTTCACATTTCTCTTCAACTCGAGTTTCTTTGAACACACCCTCTGCGATGCTCCTCAACTTTATCTATTTAATACTAGTTTCGGAATCGAAACTGCAGTTGCTGAATGGGAAGCACTTGCCACAGTTGTCGTATTGTCTGCCGTTATTCTGGGAACCATCTTTGGAAACATTTTAGTAATACTTGGTGTATTCACTCACAAGCCGTTAAGGATAGTGCCAAACTTTTTTATAGTGTCTCTAGCGGTGGCCGACTTGGGTGTCGCAGTGTTAGTGATGCCTTTGAATGTAGCGTACTCGACACTTGGCCGTTGGCTGTGGGGCAAACACCTCTGCAAGATGTGGCTTACTTGTGACATCATGAGTTGCACCTCGTCCATACTGAACTTGTGTGCCATTGCACTGGACAGATACTGGGCGATCACAGACCCCATAAACTATGCGAACAAAAGAACACTAAAGAGGGTGCTGTCACAAATTGCTGGTGTATGGATGTTGTCTTTAATTATAAGCTCCCCACCACTGCTAGGGTGGAACGATTGGCCAGACGAATTTACCCCCGATACCCCCTGCCAATTAACATCAGAGCCCGGCTATGTAGTTTACTCGGCACTCGGCTCATTTTTCATTCCACTAGTAATAATGACAATGGTATATATACAAATTTACATTGCTGCTAAACAAAGGTTCAGAAGACGCACATTAGCTACAAGAATATACAAAAAGCGACCAACGATAAACGTAGAGAACCAAGAAGAAAGTCAAGAAAACAAGGAGGAATCGGAGAATGATTCTGACAGCGGAGAGAGTGTTAATAAAAATCAGAGGAAGGCATTCAATGACATCAAAAGAAACTTTTTCATGCCACTTCTATTGCTTCACGATCCACTCTCCAGGCAAAAACTCGAGGCTGATATCAACAGTCTGCAACCGAAATTGTCACCCGTCAGTTGCGGAAGTATAAAAAAGACCACTGGTTCCTTGAAAAGCATAAACCAGAAAAGAAGGAAGCTAGAAAAACCTTTGCTAGCAAGCGTTAGCAACAGCGGAGATGTGGTACACCAGTTTATTGAGCAGAAACAAAAGATTTCATTATCAAAGGAACGGAGAGCGGCTCGGACCCTAGGCATTATAATGGGTGTATTTGTAATTTGCTGGCTTCCTTTTTTCCTTATGTACGTGATTTTACCTTTCTGTCGGCTCTGTTGCCCGAGCAACAAGTTAATTAACTTCATCACATGGCTGGGTTATGTTAATTCCACAGTAAATCCTATAATCTACACTATTTTCAATTTAGATTTCAGAAAAGCGTTCAAAAGGTTGCTGGGAATGAATGCATAATTAAGTGAAGAGATAAAGTAGAGGTTCATTACTTTTGTACAGTGGTTGTTTTAGTTTGACTTTTAAATTTCCCTCGTGCAGAACAGAGCATCTGGCATCTCTGGATCGTTGTTTGATATTAATATGGATGAAAAAATATAATATTTATGTGGTTCAGACTTTTGACTTGAAACTGATTAATTCTATTTGACTGTATTCATCACATATTAAGAAATTTCAAGTAAATATTTCAACTGGGTAGATTATACTTACAAGGAACAAAGGAACGGTTAAAATAAAATTAGTTTAACATGACTGTATTTTTTATTCAAGTGGCGCTACGGATTGCGAATTTTTTAGAATCCTGTAAGTTAGTATCAATCAGTTTGTATAACTATTTAGTGCACCTTAACAGCTAATAAGAAATAGGTATTTGTTATGCAAGCTGCAAGTTGTTGTTTGGTGCGAGTGCTTGTATTGAGAGCCGAGCTAGCGAGGCTTTCAAGGCACGAGACGAGACGCCAAACAACTTTACTGCCGAGCGAAACACACAACTTTTTTTTTTTTTTTTTTCATGATTGGAGGAAATCCTCATTGGATACTGCCGGCCCGGTTCTGGCCGCATGCCCGACTCAACTGGGAATTGGCCCAGTCGCCTACGGACTAAAACCTCCACCTTGAGTAGTGTAAGATGCTGCCGGAGACGCAGCGCTATCGGCATACGCTTTGTCTCCGGGTGTGTCAGTGTGTTGTGATGTGTGATCCGGGAGTGTGTATGCGTATTGTGTGGGTGAGTCATTGCAAATGAGTTATTAGTGTGTGTGAAGTGTACCTAGCTGGTGGAAAGGGAAACTATAAAATAGGCGAGGGTAAGAGGATGGGGTGAGATATATGCTGAGTTAGGTGCCGTTAAAGGAGTTCATGTACAGTCAGCGTCATACAAGGTGGATTTTCTTTTTTGGTCAGTGAGGGCAGCTACCAGATCCCGTGCAGCTACGCGAAAATGATCTTAGAAGACCTTCCCTCGATTTCAAATTAATGGAGATTGGCGTTTACAGATTTTGGAAAAAACATACGTGGTGCGAGAAAAATACCATTTTTGATAAACTTTTTTATTGATGCCAATCGATCCCATTCCTATCCCTATCCAGGACCAAGAGAGCTTGTATGGGACCTAAAAAAAATTCCGGTTAGAAAGGCCACAAATCGAGGAAAACTTTTCCCATACATTTACTATGGAGAAAAAGTGAATTTCATTCACATTAAAATACCTGTTTTATTAATGGCCAAATAATTCCGTACACCATGTCACTAGGCCAGTAAGGCCAGTTACGCAGCCCTCGTCAGTTTGCGGCTGCTACATTTACATTTTTACTTGCCCTTAAGAATATAAGAAACAGTGAATCGTATACATTTTAATTGATAGCTATTGAATGGGAATATATAAAAATAATGAGAAAATATCCTTTCATCCAGGTGGCCGTTTGGCCGTCAGGTGGCCGTCAGGCCGCAAACCAGCGCTTTAAAATAGCTGGCCGCAACCCCAACTATCGACCCATACATATACTACATGACGCTAACTGTACCTATAATGGAAGTAGTATGTAATTTGTTCTCATTTTCAATAAAGTTTTGTTTAAATCTCATCCATATCAATGAATTCCATGAATCATTAGCATTTAATTCATCAAATAGCCTCTATTTCTGCATTGTCATATTTTGCAGTCATATTATGTTGAATTAATTAATAATTTTGTCAAAAACAGTACTTAACTGTACTATAACATCATTAATTTCTAAACGCCTAGTAATGACCTCTCATTATAATTTATAGAAAAATTTTGAACTCGGATTCGATCTCAAAATCAGTTTATCCAGTACCTAGCGGACAAAATTGACTTGCGCGAAAATTTTAAACGATAAAGTAAGATTTTCCACCTTACTGGAAAGTCTTACTTAGGTACCAAATTTGTTTTCCCGAGCTAAACGCATTTTTGTAGCGTGTATCCTGCACAATTGAAACGTACCTATGTTCTATAGTACATAATGTATTAATAACTATCATATAGTGTCAGCACTGTCAGCTTCAAAAGTTAAAACTGGCACACTCAACTCAACGTATCTTGAAGCAGACTCTCAAAACTAGACGTTACGTTAGACCAACTCAATTTAATTATTTTAAGCAATATTAAGAAATATTTGAATAAATACATAACCATAATAACACATACGTCATACCTACTTAAATGTGATGTTATTGAATTAATTAATTTTTAAATAAAGTTTGCAATTATAAGTAACTACTAAGATTTTTTATTTTATTTCAGTTCTTACAACTAGGGTTTGTACCGACACGTGTATAGTATTTCTTTATGAACTGTTACGATGGACATTCCAAATATTACTACGCCAACAACAATATACCTACGCTAAACAAACCCAGTCAACAACATTCCAATTTTACGCTGTATTTTCAAGAAAACCGCTCGCCTCGAGCTTTGTTTCCACGTTTCATTTGTTTCCAAGTGTAACACAGTGCACTCAAGGCATGCATTCACCTAATTGTGGCTAAACAACCCTTAAGAAGCGAGGTCGAGAGAGCCGGCATGAGTGTGGCTTGTTAGGGCAGGACGGCCCCTCGACCGGTGGCAACTCGAGTCACACAACAATTAATTGTTTATATTGTGACGTGACATTACAGATAGTTCAACTCATCTTGGCGCGCGGCTGTAGATATGTGTGCGTGTGCTTGTAATTGATTCAGGTTTGATTTGTGTGGGAGTGACACGGCAGTATACAAGCCAAGCCGCCGCAAATACAACCCCGCGGTAACGTGAATTAAACTACTTGTCTATATATGTATATACTTTACACTCGCAGGTTTTGTGTGTTAATTTTCTTGTTATATCCACTTCAGTAGATATAGGTACCTACACCACATTTTATCTACATAATTCATAAAATACTTACAGTTATTGTTATTGGTATCAATTATTGTTACTTATTTACAGACTATGCTGAAAGCGAATTTCATGTGTGCTTACACCTTTCGGGAATTCAGTCGTGAATTTATTGTATTACTTAGCTTTTGCCCGCGTCTTTGTCCGCGGAGGGCCCGTTCATCGCGTTAAAATTTAATTGTCATTCTTTTATTTCCGGTGCTTACCTAGTTATCGATCTTCCATACAAATTTCACTCTATACGGAATGATTGCCGGTATAAAAAGTATATGTGCTTCCTCGGGACTCAAACTATCTCCATACGAAAATTCATCTAAATCGGTTCAGCGGTTTAAGCATGAAGAGGTAACAGACAGACATAAACACTTTCGCATTTGTAATTATTAATGGATGTATTTAGAGGTATTAAACATTGTGATATTTACCTTACACGTATTCATTTAATTTTATCGACGATAAGAAATTGTCATCCGGTGATCTATGATTATTTTGTAGTCGTAAATTATTAAAACAATAGCGCCGGCGTCATTCATCACGCGCCGTCCACGACAAATGTGCCGAAATAGATATGATGATGGATCGCGATAATTATCTTGACATTCCACTATAATACCGCAATGTAAATACAACGCCTATGGGCTAGCTAGGCTATCACTTATTATTACGCTCTTTGGGCTTTTTTTAACGCTGGAAAAATACATTTACGGACAGGTGTCCACAGTAGAGAAACATTGCGTTTAAGCCTTGTTTAAGCGGGGTTTGCATAGTCCTGAATTTAATTAGCATCATGACTAGTGGAGGGGAGTTGACGCATCTCGCTCTAACATAATATATGCCCGTACCGCTCTAAACTATTAGAACGTAACTATTAGAGTGTTAAAACAACTACTTAAGAAAAAAACCGCAAATTTTATATTATTTCTTTTCCAGTTTCATACAACACATAATTTTTCAAAGTCGTTGAGCACCACCTTATGGTTGAGAAAAAATTACAAAACTTGGCGTTTTCATCATTATAATAGGGATAACAAAATAAGCGGGTGCCCCGTCTTCTTGCTAGAGTTTGAAATTTTCCCATACAAACGTGGACTACCCTAGTGGCTAGGCATGTCTTATAATCAGGGTGGCCCAAACCTTGACGTCAATTTTTTTTATTATAGATACCTCACGTCGTGGGCTCTCAGAATATACCCCATGTATGTTAGCCGACTTTTCGTAGTTTTCGAGTTATGTATTTTTAAACTTTTCTTTGCTAAGAAATCCTGACGTGAAGCAATTTACTCATTAAAAAAAACTGTTGAACTTTTTTGAATGTTTCGTTTTGTAACATAATCCTGGAAAGTTCCCAAACCGACGTGAGGAAACTAAAAAAAAATGTTGACGTCAAGGTTTGGGCCACCCTGTATGTACGTGTAGTTGTATACATTAACACAGTAATATAATATTTGCTCAGAATTTGAATGCTGCGATATCGATATTTATGCTAATACATCACGAATTGTGTTTCCGATTTGCATGATATCGATTTGATTTAGTTGTTATACTTAAGGGTTAAGTTTGGGTTAAGTTTAAGAAGTCTTCCATGAAACGAATCTATTCTAGCAATTTCAGCAACAGTTATGTTATGACCAATTTTAGCCACAGTCCGCAATATTATTCCAGTAGACTACCAGTAGTGTCCCAGTATTATTTTAGTAAAGCCCGGTATATAAAGTATCTGTCCAGTAAAGGTAACGGGAAAATAGTAGATTGTACAACAAGCGCATAAAATGCACCATTTACACGAGACTTTTATCCATCCGAGCGAGCTTGCGAGCGAGGGGTTGAACGGGGTTGATCGTGTGGCTGTTGGACCGATTGCCTTGGTCTTCGAGTTCTTCGACGAAGATTTTACTTTATGCTCTAGAGAGTCTAGAGCATAAAACTGTATTTATCGACACCCATATAGTAAATCCTCTTTAATAAGTTCAAAAACCGTAGATAAGACCCCGCTTTATAATATACTGTGCGGCTGTTGCGCGCGTCCCCTATTAAATCACGAAATAGAACACTTTTATGAGATCACGTACAATATTAAGACACAGCTGCGGGCTGGCGGCGGGGCGCGGGCCGGCCTGTCGAAGCAAACATGGTGCACGCCGGCGAGACATGCCCACACAAAACACATGAAAGAGGATTTAATATATGGATGTAGATCAAGTAGTGTATGCAACTGTACATAATTAGGCATTAAAACACTCGTGTGACCTTATTATGAAACTCGCCTTCGGCTCGTTTCATAAAACACACTCGTGTTTTAATGCCCCTCATTGTGTACCAGTTGCATAAACTACTATTTAGGCACTGTCTACGAAGCATAAAATTAAACTTTACGAGCAAGAGTACCATTTTAGTCCTTATTGTCATTGTGACATTGAGCGGAAAAGGTATCTTACTTATTTCGATTTCCTTGACGGTATATAGTTAGTTAAAAGGATGTATTGAATAAAAAAAATATATTTCACATGGACTCAAAAGAGTGCTTGAGAAACGCCACAAAGAAATTCACACATGATCAATTGAATTTAGATTAGAAGCGTGTTTTTGATGTGTTTTGTGTTTTTGGTGTTTTGATCACATCACGCTTTGCTCAGTTTGGGACTATTGATTTGTGCAAGATTGTCTACAAGTATTTATTAGGTAGGTTATTTTATTTTGTTTATTTACGCGCTCTCGTTCTCACAAATTTACTTATACTTTAGTTCAAATAAGAGTCTACCGATATAATGCCAATTTAATTATACCGTGGAAAGGGGTTACTTTGATTCACGGGGTTACTTTGATAAAAACTTTATAGTTATACGCAGAAATAACGCAGCTTTGAGTTTATTTTTTTTACGATTGGCAGCATTAAACGAACATCACTGTCGATGTGTGTTTACCAGTTGTGGGATTGGGCACGTAGATCTATGAAAAATCGCAAGTAAATACATCAACAAATACCAAGAACGGAAGGACAGCATCCCCAATTGCTCATTAGATAACGCTGCACGTCATCAGTTAGATCGCGCAAGCATTTGGTCGTCGTAGAATGTATAAGAATTACAGTTGATTTTTGTTATTTAAATCTAAAACCTGTAGAAACCTATATGGTAACAAGACACACGGCTTGCTATGATACTTGCTCTCTGTCTGCTTCCACTTGTGGGACCTTCGGAGACTTGTCCATGCATACTCCACTATAAGCCCGCGGTTTTATTTACGCTTCGGCTGACACTCCTGCTTCTGTTCGTCGGCGCTCGGACGTGAATAAGTGTTGCCTTATTTTTGATATATTTCTGTACTTTGTTAAAAGCCTGAATAAAACAGCTATAATAACTGCTGTTTTCGCTGAAGATACAGTCTACGGTCTCGCTCACACTACAGTAGGTACTCATTTTACGTACTGTTAATAGCGTGTATAACTTCTCAGGTACAACTTTCAGTGTGGAAAATACTACAAAACAATAATAATAATTCACTAAAACGTCGATCCTTGTTCCAAATCACAACCTCGGCGGCCATTCGTTTTTTTTTCGATATTTGTAGTATGGGGTGTGATTGATCACCTTTTCGAGGGTCTACTTTGATAACTGACACACCCAGTGAGATATATATTGTGTAAGGGTATTTAGATAATGTGTATAGTTTTCTAATCGGTTTTTTGACTGTTCCTGTTTTCACTGTTTTAGAAAATGCCTAGAACATTACATATGAAAAATGCAGAAAGAGTTACTATAGAATTCCGCTAAAAGGGATCAGTATACTAAAGTTGATCACCGATTTTTTTTTTCAAGAGATGTATTAAAACTATAATTTTTTTATTGATGAAATCGATAAGTAGAGGAACACAAACCGATATTGGCATATTTCTCTTTATTTTTTTGAAGTCACATTCGGGAAGATAAAATACTTTTTAATTTTGAAATCGACCAAAGTAACCCCCGATTTCACGATTTCCACGGTAATTCACTGGAAGCGAGCTACGAAATTGAACTCATAGTTGAATCAGAGTTTCATTTCAATGCATAGGTAAATATGCACTCTACATTGGAACCACTTAATGGAGCTTGCATAACTGATGCTAATTTACATACTAAATGTATGTCGACGTCAGATAGATATGTGTACAGTTTTGCACCTTATGCGATGGTAATAAGGCGATAAATGTATACATATCCTTTAGACCCAGTGTACACGGGAGCCGTTATGGAGAGAGTATCATTTGTCAGACAGTTCTAAATGTTGGTAAGCGTTTGGACAATTTTTAGTTTAAGGAACATCTCGCTTATGGAACATTCCACAGTCATGACCTTTGTCGAGCATTTCCAGCTCGCCAACTTTTATTAGGTAGGGAGAAATCGCCTCTGTCACAACTCTCTTAAGCAGGTATTACACTGTCCTGAATCAGGCGTCCTAACTAGTGGACGGGAGTTGAAGCATCTCGCTCTAACGTATAGGTCGGAACCCTTCTAAGTGTCCTGAATTCAGGACAGTGTAATACCCGCTTTAGGAGAGCTCTCCTAAGTCTGGTACCTACTTAAACATTTTGATTATGTAACTGGGGGCCGATTTTTGAGTGTCGAACGCTCGACTTTTCACTCGAGATCTGTCAAAAAATCGGCCCCCAAATCTAATAATTAGTTCTGTTAGTGCGACGTAATATCTCTGATCCCTATTGACTGTCGTTGTATCCGGATTCTTCTACTGTAGTCTTTATTGCACTCCTCGAAAAGAACAGGGGGCCGATTTTTGAGTGTAGAACGCTCGATTTTTCACTCGAGATCTGTCAAAAAACTATGACGTTTCGACAGATGTCGAGTGTTAATTCGAGCGTTCGACACTCAAAAATCGACCCTCAGTTCAGAACATAGGTAGGCTTAAAGTAGAGGTGAACAACAGGCGATCTTATTGCTAAAGATTTATTTAGTTGATTTTTTCACCCACTTAAGCAATCGAAAATATGCATCTTTTTTCGTGATGCCATTCGAACCAGTTTTTAAACAAATGTATATATGGAACAATATTTATATATTGTACTTTTATGCAATACAGTTTTTATTCGACTATGAACAAAGATTGCTTTTGCATAATAGCTGTCATACATATTTCACGAAATGCCATGTCGTTTCAGCAAAAAAAAAATATATCGCACTCTACGTGGACCGTGACATGTTTAAATTAAATCTTGCAAATGAATAAATATATATTTCTTGTATAATTTTATGACTAAAATTGTATTTTAACATGTATATTATAAGTCAAATTCTAAGTAATTTTTTGTATAATTGTTTGATTTTCTAAATACACACATACAATTCTTACAAAGTACATAAAAAATACCTAAATAATAATTAAAAAAAACTTGCCAGAACAGAATACAGTGAAATGTCGTCAGAATATTTTCAATCCAATGTTTTCGCATTTCATGTTTTCTACGAAACCCAATTTGTTATGAGGCTATATATATATATATATATATATACACACGTAAAGCTACATTCATCGATGTTTTTTTATACATTAACATGCAAATATGTATTCGCCACATAGTATATTTAATAGTTCGTTACTTCACATATTACTTATACGAATGAATAAGATCTTTATAGCAATTTAATTTTTTTTACAAACGTATTAAAAATAAGTAGAGCAACGTTTCGTTGATTTGCCGTTTTTACCATTTTTGGAACATCATAAATGTTAAAATGGAAGCCAAGTTCTACATTAAGCATATACCTGGTTTTCGACTTCTCCGTCAAGACAATAGGGATGTTGACTAAAAATTTATTATTACTCCATACGAAAGAATATATAAAACTATGCCAAATAGTGAAAGTCCTATTCAAATATCTCAAAAAATAACAAAACTACAACCGTTAGAATGTCTTTAATTCGAGAGAGAAAGCGCTACAGATCAGTGACGTCACTGACCTCGAGCGCCATAGTAAATGACGATCGTTCAATACAGAGGTGCGTTTTGCGGAACAGGGACAGAAAATGCCCCCTCCTAAAACTTTGAAGACTTATAATTATGTAATTATTTATTCTTTTGAATTGCTTTTTTCGCTATTTGATTGAGAATTTGATCCTTTTTCGAGAAAATTCGGTTTCATTGATTTTCTTATTTGGTGTCAACATCCCTATTGACATCTAAATGGATGCTAAGTTCTAGTATAATAATAAAAACTGAAGTTGGTTAAAGTTCTAAACTAAATTGAAAATCAATTTCTTGTTTTTACAAGTACAAGAGAAAACCTGAAAACCCATTGCCGAAAAGTTAAAAGCCAATTGCCGGAGCTGAGTGCAAAATTTACCACAACATCCTGGGAGCTACTCGTAGAGAGGTTACACTTGGTAGCCCGTTAAAACCAGGAAATCGGAGATCTAGTGTCATCATACAATCATAGAAATACGAAATCTGCAAGACTCCGATGGCTCGGGCACGTATAATTGTAGGTACCGAGGATGCTGGCGGCATTTCCTCGCTGTATCGCAATGCTGATACGTTGTGCGAGGCTTGATGATTGATAAATTAATAATTTAAACATTTATATTTAGGAAAGAATCACCAAAACTTACAACGTTTTAGCTGTGTAAGGCGACTTCCTGATTTGTCGGTGCGGAGGCAGTACGATATGAGAAAAGTGTCAAATGTCAGTGTCAGCTGTCAGTCGACGCGATACCATTTTTTACTACGCCCCTACATTTAAATGAGTGCTTCCTGACTGGCGCGGGATGCGCGGTAGCGGGACGATGCGAAGGCGGTACTGCTTCGCTTCTGCGCATGATATTACTACTGCGCAAACGTAATACTGACAGTATTATATCAAGTGGGAATCCTTGCGACGTCAGTAAGTTTACATCAAAGAAGAAGATGTCACATATCAATCCCGCCCCGCCAAGTCAGGAAGTCGCCTAAGAATCCATTAGCAGAAATTTAAAAAAAAGCTGTATTAAATAAATAAAAATCACTTATTTCAGACTCATAGAATCCATATTTGTTAGTAGTTAGTTACATCTCAAAAATAAATAGGTGTTAGTATAACGGTTAATTTAAGAATGCTCCATTTTCTTACTTACACCTTGCTGCGATGTACCATCGTAAACTTAATCGGGATATAAATATTATAGCACAAGTTTCGTAATAAAATTATAGCACGCGTGTTTAATATCCTGGATTATAAGCCTGAGAGCGAAGTAATAAAATCCACTTTACGAGCAAATGTGTTGAAAAGTTACTAATTGCTGTTGTTGATGGCGAGACTTACGTTTACGTTTTTGTTTTAAGCACAAATCTAAAAAAAATCCCCAAAATTGTAACCACGAATAGGTAGGTAGGTATGCTAGAAAATAAAGCCAATAAAAAAGAATTCATAGTCAATAAAAAAGAATTCCCCAAAAATTCAATTTGACGCAAAGACTGTGTATCTAAACTTTTATTTAGGTACTTCATTTACAGTTATGTAAGTTAAAAAAATATAACAGATTTAGGGAGTAAAAATTGGGAACGCAACAAAACAGGCAAGGCGAACAAGATGGATGTGTTTACTTGGTTCGGCGGGTTATTCGAGTTGTGTGTTCTGTATTTAATGTGCTGCTTACATAATTTAACGGTTAATTACACAACAAAAGGACAATTGTCCTACATTTTGATGCTCAATATAAATTCCTAATCGGAGATTGATGGCGAATAACGGATGTAGTGCCAAAGAGAGTAATTGTACTGAGCACTATCCATCTCATAATAGTACCTAAGTAAGAATAAAATATAACGATTTTTTTTTAAGCTTGCTCGGTACAACGCCGCCTCAAGGGTATGTTTTGGATTTAAGTTAGGTTTAATAGTACATTACTTACCAAGGGCGATAAAACAAAGAATGTCTCAGATCGCAGGCATTTTACGCCCGAGCCGAAGGCAAGGGCGTAAATATGAAAAAAATCCCCGGATTTTCCTCAGAGTGTTTCACTAAGTACTTTACAAATTACGTGGGTGCTCAATTAAAATGTCCTTTTCAAAGTACATATAACTTTATGTGTCAGTAAAAACTAAAAAAATCTAAATAAACTCGAGACATTAATATCTTATCATCAAGCATTAATCGTATATCTGAAAAAAATTCAAATTAATAAAACACATGGTTTAAGAGAAATAATGAAATGAAAGTCTTTACCTGTTATTATCCTTTGTAAAGAAGATAAGGTAGACCAAGCCATGTCAAGTCCGTATTTCGAATTCTCTTTGTATTTATTATTTACCGAATTTGTTTCTGCACCTATTTTAAGTTATAAAACATAACACACATACAACATAACACACTTATTACTTTAGATATGTACCTATCCTTATTTAGCTGAATGGGTTGAAGGGTTGATACCTATAATATGGGTAGTTTTTTATCGTATGGCATTTATTTCGAACCGTGAGAGCTTCGAGAAGACAGTACGGTTGCCAGTTTTTGTTGCACTTTTAGAACCACCCAGGGGTCACGTATAGGGTAGCGGTGGGTACTTTCCCTACGGACGTGGTGCAAATTCGACCCCTTGTTATTTGAGGTGAAAGAAAAATGTAACAGAAATAAAAACACACATTTCGGTCATGTTTATTTTATTACGAAAGTTAGAATGTAGGTACACTAATCGGGTTCTTATTATAATCAGAGATTAAGTCCTGCAAACAAGGCACAGTAAATGTTTACCTACGTCAAAGAGTTAAATTTGACAAAAACATGAATTTTCAAGCAACTCCTTTTTATTTATTTACGAGTAATAATCTATTAATCACTGATCACTGATCCACAGAATATTACCTAGTTACACATTCTTTTTCACTATTAGTTAGGTAAGGTACAAGCATCGCAATCAGGGGGCCGATTTTTGAGTGTCGAACGCTCGACTTTTCACTCGAGATCTGTCAAAAAACTATAACGTTTTGACAGATATCGAGTGAAAAGTCGAGCGTTCGACACTCAAAAATCGGCCCCTAGGTCTGATACTTATTCAGCATACTGTGACAATGGGCACATGTGTTGATACTCAGGGTTGGTAAAAGGGATTCGGTTGTCTCTCCGCTATTTCGCTAAGAAAACTGTTGGAGCAGTCTCTCCTTCGGCAGATCTTGGAAAAAATATGTTTACGTTTGTCTCTGCATCATAATGTTATTAGGAGTACCTACTCCT
Source organism: Cenopis cana (assembly GCA_951800055.1). Classification (NCBI taxonomy): domain Eukaryota; kingdom Metazoa; phylum Arthropoda; class Insecta; order Lepidoptera; family Tortricidae; genus Cenopis; species Cenopis cana. Next base: position 9,456,616 of record OX637484.1, read on the forward strand.
CACAACAAACATACCTAGATATAGGTAGATACCTATCTATGATTGACATATTAGGCGACTTCCTGACTTGGCGGGGCGGGATCGCTATGTACATTTTGTTCTTTGACGTAGACTTACTCACGTCGCAAAGATTCTCACTTGACATAATACTGTCAGTATTACGTTTGCGCAGTAGTAATATCATGCGCAGAAGCGGAGCAGTACCGCCTTCGCATCGTCCCGCTACCGCGCATCCCGCGCCAGTCAGGAAGCACTCATATAAATGTAGGGGCGTAGTAAAAAATGGTACCGCGTCGACTGACAGCTGAGACTGACATTTGACACTTTTCTCATATCGTACTGCCTCCGCACCGACAAATCAGGAAGTCGCCGTACCTAGTAGGTATATGTAAGGTTGCATACTACATGTTTGTAGGTAGTCAGAATAATGCGCAAGCAATTTTCAACGTCACAGGCGGGTTTGCAAGAGGAGAAGAGATTTGCTACCGAGTATGAAAACGCTTGAGAGTGACATAAGGGTGAAGTTTGAGGTAAACGCCGCAGGGCTTGACATGGGCCCAACACGTGACATTTTAAATGTTAATTCAGGACCTCTAACTTAGGTGAAGGATCAGTGTCAACTATTGGCCGTTAAGGTGTCAAGCATTAGGAAGTTTATGTATGTTCGTATTTAGGACACTATCGTTGGAAAACATTGGTACGGTGCGGTTGTATAAAGATTGTTACGTCAACTACCGCACTCACACAATATCGAGTCTACTACTAATACTTGATTATGACATTTAAATAACCTACCTATGGATCTTTTATAAATGCACATAATATTCTCCGTAAAATCTTAAAAACTGTAGTGAGTTTACAAGTCATTAGAATAATAAATTGAGAGAAATTATCCTTTATTTTATCCTCGGTCACAGTTTGGCACGTAATTGGCAGAAAAAAAGATTTGAATTGGAGATGATGATTTACTAACCATCCTTCTTCTTCTTCGTCGTCTCTTGTCAGAGTGGTCGTGGCCGTCATGCTGTGGGTGGCGAGCTTTACCACCCGGCGCCATTCCTCCCTCACGTCTGCACGCCTGGCGCTTTCGTACAGCGGGCAGTTTAATGCAGACTTAATTTGGTCAGTCCACCTCATGGGGGACCTGCCACGTGGTCTCGTGCCCTCAACTCTGCCCTGTGCCACAAGCCGTTCGATCGAGAGATCTCCACGCCGTGATACATGGCCAAAGAACGTCAAAATCCTTGACTGCACCGTGGAAGAGAGACGCTGCTCTATATGGAGCTCTCGAATAATGGATACCTTGGTCCTAAATGCTGTCCACGGTATTCTGAGCATCTTCCGCCAACACCACATTTCGAGAGCATCTACTTTTCGCTTCTCAGTCTCTCATAGCGTCCAAGTTTCCGCGGCGTATAGGAATACCGGGAGGACCAGTGATCTGACTAACCATCCGATTAGTAGGAAATAACGAGACTCGGAAGGGCGCCAAAAGTATAGTTTCGAGTGAATTAAGTCTCCCTTCAGACCTGTAGCTCTAGTATAAGTTTTTCGAAACATTAACTAATTCGAACGCGTTTGATTTTTGTCTCAAAATGTATGAAAGTGGTATGAAAACGTGAACAGCGCCTCTGGTGGTCACTAGTGGAAACTAAAACAGCGAGTTGCGATTTGTTGCTAACCGATGAACGCGCGTATTTCAAACTCGGTGAGAGCGTTTTCATACATTTTGAGACAAAACGCAAACGCGTTCGAATTAGTTAATGTTTCGAAAAAACTTATACTAGAGCTACTGTAGCTCTAGTATAGTTATTCGAACGCGTTTGATTTTTGTCTCAAAATGTATGAAAGTGGTATGAAAACGTGAACAGCGCCTCTGGTGGTCACTAGTGGAAACTAAAACAGCGAGTATAACATTTGTTGCTAACCGATGAACGCGCGTATTTCAAACTCGGTGAGAGCGTTGTCATACATTTTGAGACAAAACGCAAACGCGTTCGAATTAGTTAATGTTTCGAAAAAACTTATACTAGAGCTACGGTTTAACCGCAAAACAGCAACTTGTTTTTACAACGTTTGTATTTATCTATCTCTATCGGACTAGCAGATTTGAGCGACCGAGAGGAAAATGTACGATCGCTTTTGGCATTAGCGCCGCTGCTCTCTATTAGCGCCAACTTTTCACATTTATCGCAGCCGCGGGAACGCCTCCTTACCGTAGCCAAAACAAAGCAATTTATTATTCTTATTACAGCCTTTTGTCAAGAGTTTTACACAGTTTGCAACAATCGCCAATTAGAAAACACCTGCCAACTTTAGCTTTAACTTTTCTTATTGACCGCAGAACAAAACGAATCGTAAATTTTCCATGTATGTATATACCTAATATTGTATTTACATTTTTAATATAAGTAAGTAATTTCCCTCATTGTTGGACAGTTCTGTTTTATGTTAGAATGTTTATAGTCATATTCATCAATTTGTTCTAAAATTCGTCCAATGTTTCACTTTTTTAGTCTCAGCCTTTACAATTTAGTATTTTTTTAATTCGTGCCTGGGTGATTTCTATTGCAAAATTTAACATTTTCTTAATTTGTCCACACCGGGCCCCAATTGTTAACGACTCTTGAGTGATTATTATTGACTTTAACTATTTTAACAGTTACGGACCCAGGTATAGAGTAAACTGAAGTCAACAATAAGTTTAAATTGCACTCTGATATCCTTAACTTTCATTTAACGTTCGGGCCGGAGTGGACATCAATTAACTTTAACGATAAGAATTATGAATGGTCAATTAGTTATTTGTTGATTAATTAGTATGCCATTTTCTATTGACGATATTTGATAAGTCGCAACATATTTTTTAAATCATTAGCGACTAATTATCCATATGGGTTAGTTTATATTTAGTCAGCTAGGAGTAGTTTATGAATTCTATTCTAGCTAAACATTTTATTTTATTACTAGGTCTGTTCAATGTTACGTGTCCTATCATGTAAACAAACTAATTTTAAAGACTAATAATTATCACACTTTTATCTAGGATTGCAATACTTTGTGAGCTTCTTTAAGTATTTTCATTTATCATAATTAGGCCCATCAATGTACGAGCGCCTACCCGCCACACTTAAAAATGAATTATCGTATGACATATTTGAGCGCCGACTGAGGGAACTTTTGTTATCGAAATCGCTGTATTCCGTAAAGGAATACAACGAAAAAATGATAAATCTTTAATTTTTTTATTATTATTAATTTATTGACATTATTAAATTATATTATTGTTTTTTGATTTTTTAAATGACTCATGTTTATAACTTTTATTTTATTATTATTGACTTTTTGACATTTTATATCTAGGATGCCCTAGCTATTATTGATAATTTTGACATTTATACGCATTTTGAAATTTTTGACATTGTAAAAATTGTAATTTTTTTAAATGATTCATTTGTATTTATTTTTTTAATTTTTATTATTGTTTATTATTTATATACACTCTGACGATCTTTTTGTGAATTCATGCTATTTTAATTTTGTAAAATGACATGTTAATTTTCAATAAGAAATAAATGAATCTAATCTAATCTAATCTTAGACCCCGTTATCTTGTCGCACTTGACATTGCTTTACAGTAGAGTTTGAATGTTTTTATATCGACCATCTCCATATCGATGTTTATATAATGCAATTGAATTTCCGCCTTTTAAGTCTATGCCCATTCTCAATGAAAACTTCTTGATTAAAAATAAGTAGATAAACCCATTGGTCTTACGTGAAGTGATAACCTTACATAAATGATTTACCTACTTGCAACTGCATGTCACATTGACAGACGCAATCCCTTGCAGTTCTTCGGAATATTGTTTGTTTAATATTGACGTGGAGTTTATTTAATTTCTAAGTAGGTACATATTACTATGTTACAATGGAAGAATACACTAACGATTCTACCTGTTTGAAACATCCGAGACCTTTGTTTCTTCGTTTTTTATCATATATATTTTTATATCAAAGTAATGTGTCTAGTAAATCCGCTTTAAAATTATCAGTGACATTTATAAACTTTAAGTTCTACACTATCGACATTTAAATAGTCGATATAAAAAACATTCAAACTCCACTGTAAAGCAATGTCAAGTGCGACAAGATAACGGGGTCTAATCATAATTATTAACATTTTAAGTGATGATTATTGTGTAATCCTAAAGAAAAGTGTGATAATGAATAATGACATTAGTCTTCAAGAGGATTTGTTTAGGTACATGATAGGACACGTAAGGATGAATACAATACAATACAATTCAAATATTCTTTATTGTTCACCAAATAAAGTACACTAAAACAAATAACAGAAACAAATGGTAGACAACAGGCGGAATAGACCGTAGTTTCTTCTTAAAACTGAACGAACTCTCGTAATAACAAATAAAAAAAGATTTAATCATTTCAACCACGGATCTGAGGGTCGATTTTTGAGTGCGAACGCTCGACTTTTCATCCGACATCTGTGAAAATGAAAAATCGAGCGTTCGACATCAAAAATCGGCCCCCAGGTGTCATTTTCTCGCAAACACAAATACCTATATCAAAGTGACAGTTAAATACAAATAAATTATAAGGGCATTTATCAAAAATATAGTTTGTCATTTATAAATACGGTTATTTTATATAGGTATATACTTCGTAATTATCTACTAAACGGGCATATTTATTTTATATTCTGTTTAGCGATATTTCAGAATTATGAAAAGGGCGTTCAATGTAGCGCAGATCGCGCTCCTAATACCTATAAAAAAGCTCAACACTTTAATATGCAAAGCATATTCTTGGTACTGCAACAAAGCCTCTTACTGAAATGTAATGAGAACTAATACGTAGAAATAGAAATACGTACACTAAATATCCTTTCTAAAGAACATGGCATTTTTTGTTCCATTTTTGGACTTTGGGACTTGTTAGAGGACTGCAAATATTATAATCATATCCAGTATTATAGGTCTATTGCAAAGCAAGTAATTACAGTCAGCAACACAATAAAAATATACAAGAACCAAATCCATAGAATCTGTACATGACTTTATACCTAATGTAAGTACATAAGTTAACAGCAGGTAGCGGGCAGTTAAGCAGGTTTGTGTGCGTACATTTAAGATGAAATTTTCCATTTAAAGTCTGTGGTAGGAAAATTGCCATGTAAAACGAATATACAAATGAATAGTAATAATTAATTTAGCTTGATCACTGTAACGATGGATGAATTGGGCATTATAAATACTTATATAAAATATATGTCACTTATTTTTTGTTGCATACCTTCTCACGAGTTAGTTAATTAATGACTTTACGACTAATGCTTATGGGAGAAACCCAGCAAGTACGAGTACCATCGGTCTAGTTACAACATAATATGAAGAACAGTCAGAAAAGAGTCTTCTATCCAAGCCACTCACTTTCTCAGTCACTCAGAGATTATAATCCCATTTTTTCTTCTTTCACGCCTCCAACAACCTTAAAGCTTTGACTTTACCCATTTTATCCTACATCTATCTGATACTGATATCCATTATTATTTAATTCACTTAAAGGTTATGTAACACACGAATCTATCACAATCCATGATAGATTCTCATGAAGTTTTAACGCAGAATAGAAATTGAATGTCTAGCCGCGTGATCGGTTACCTCACCCTCGTCAAAGCGGATCAAACTATCATCTTTTAAAATAGATGTCGCAAAAATGTCACACTTTAGTAAAAGTCAATGTTTCCGTATATATTTAGAAGTTTGTATTGTAGTTCAACTGAAGAGGGATACCTCTAGTGACAAATAAATCTTCCAACATATACCTAAAATAAAAAAAACCGGCCAAGTGCGAGTCGGACTCGAGCACGAAGGGTTCCGTCCCATTATCTTTAAAAACTGCAAAAAACATCACGTTCGTTGTATGGGAGCCCCCTTAAATATTTATTTTAATTTGTTTTTAGTATTTGTTTTTATAGCGGCAACAGCAATACATCATCTGTGACAATTTCAACTGTCTAGCTGTCACGGTTTTTGAGATACAGCCTGGTGACAAACGGACAGACAGACAGACAGACGGAAAGCGGAGCCTTAGTAAATAGGGTCCCGTTTTACCCTTTGGGTACGGAACCCTAAAAACCTGCTACGTAAAAGATTTAAATAAAATATAACGAGAAAATATTGGACTAAATTGAATGCCTACACAAAATTGCTTCAGCGCTCGCAGTTAATAACGACGCCAAGCTTTTCAATACGTGTTTCTTAACTTAATGGCACTTTGTATAAAAGGCAATTTTTAGCCTAAATGTAAATGTTTGTATCTTTCAATGCTGGTGGGAGAGCGAGATTTTACACCCATTGATTCCATCGGCTGAGTGCGCACTAGTACTCGTACAAGCTTAAATTTATGTGCGCTCGAGTAGTCACGCCTAGTGAATACAGGAAAAGTGCTTTTAAACTTGATGAAAACTCCACTTCAGTAGTTTTACTGGAATAGTTTTCCTTTTGTGTTACGGGTTTAATCTGTTCATTTAAATTCAAGCGTAATCGGCGTACCTATAACTATACCGTACTACAGGCACAGTCTCTAATCGTTGTTAAAATAATGACGGTATACGAAGTCGAGTTACACCAAACCGTATGTAATAATTACCTATTATGGGTTGCACATGGCAAGTTTCACAAGTTCCTGTTGGATGGCAGCTGCCGGTGTCATAGTTTACGTTCACTGTACAAGTTGCATAAAACAGTGCTTTATCCCTTCGGTGAACAATATAAGAAAGTTTAAACCAATATTCACAGAAGTTTTCTGAAGAGCATCGAGTACCGAGGTCCATGAGTTTGTTTTACCGAGTTCGAGTCCTTCAAACTTGAAAGATAATAATAATATACAGTTTATTGCGCACTACAAAGGAGAAATATTATAAACAAAAACTTATGAATCAATAAGGCAACAACAGGCGCTCTTAAGATATTACAATATAAAAATCCAGTTCTCTGAAATTCAGTGTTCCGTGAAAGGGCTCTTAAGCAAGAGAAAATAGCACTCGTTATGTCTTTTTTATTTTCAATGTTTACTTTCTTTAGTAAGTAAGTACCAAATGAAAGATATGTCCACAGACACAAATAGTCCCTATTCGTCCCGGTACCGCCACATACTAGGTAGAGTCAGTCCGACCCTGGTCAGGCCTAGCTGAGTTTCTTGCTGGATTCTTCTCAGCTATAGGCTAGGTTTAGTGAACCAGCAGCAAAACTGACAAACTTCAAATTCGGTTGAAACCGCTCAACCAATTACTGGAGCGCAAACTCTTCGAGTATTCCAGTGTTTAAACCTCCCGCGTGGTCGTGTCGGAGGTTTCCCCTGGATTTTCCCCAGGCCACTCTCCAACCGCGCACTCCTATCCTTTATTTGGCCCGGCCACAGTCAGGTTCAAAAAAAAGGAAAGATATGTAGCGAACTATTTGGTCTTGGGCACTTAAATCTATGCAAATTAAATGTGCTCGCGAAATGGTTAAATAGGCGCAAGGCGCAACCACGGAAAGGAATGTACCCACCCAATTTACATCTGAGCCGAATTTATTGCAAAAAGCCTGTCAAGTAATAGGAAATTTAGTCGCATGTGTGACAGCCGACAAGGCTTGTGTGGCAGCGACAACTTTTGTAGAATTGCGTGACGTGGCTTGACGTGGCTAAATAGGGCGGGACTCTAATACTCTGCCTCTTAACACTTAAGATTGCAATGAATGTCGTTATGTAAATTATACCATAACGTTTATAAAAAATACTGTAGGTTAGACACCTAAAAATCTTAAAAATCACATAACGAATGAGATATGTTCCTCACGTTAACGGTATGAACGCAATCGTAAATTTCACGGCTGGATAAGTGCAAAACGAAGCGAGAAAATTATTAAATAGTTTAAGTTGTTACTACTTGTTACTATATACTACTAAACGGTTAATACTCTAAGGCCTTTCTGACGTGTTGGTGTGGGGGGTACGATATGGGAAATCTGTCAGCTGTAAATATCAACTGTCAGTTGAGTCAGCATCTCTTCTTTACTTCGCCCTTACTTTTCAATGAGTGCTTCCTGACAATCCTGACTGGTGCGCGATCCGCAGAAGCGGGCCAATACGAATGAAGTACTGCCGAAAGCTTGGCGCATGATATTACTACTGCGCAAATTTAATACCGGCAGTACTGTATTCCGTCTAGTGAGAAAATCCGTACGAAACCAGGGGACCGATTTTTGAGTCTCGAACGCTCGACTTTTCACTGGACATCTGTCAAAACGTCATAGTTTTTTGACAGATCTCGAGTGAAAAGTCGAGCGTTCGACACTCAAAAATCGGTCCCCAGGGGGCCGATTTTTGAGTGTCGAACCTTTCACTCGATATCTATCAAAAATCTATGATGATTTGACAGATGTCGAGTAAAAAAAAAAGTCGAGCGTTCCACACTCAAAAATCGGCTCCCAGTAAGCTCACGTCAAAGAAGAAAATGTCACATATCGATCCCGCCCCGCCAAGTCAGGAAGTCGCCTAACTAAAGCTACTAAGCTACTTCTAGTGACAATTAATACGTAAGTTTGAACCGTTTAGTAAAATATAGTTTTAATATGACTCACGAAAGTTTAAATGCAAGGTTTAGTTGTTGGTTGCATTTGCAGTTCCATTTAACCGCACGTGACGGCTTATAGACCGAACGTGCTTTATACGTTGCACTATTTTAAAAGTATGAGAAGAGTTGTAAGTATTCAGTTATTCCTAGAAATTGAATCGTGGAAACTGATACTTTATTTTCAGTGAAGTCGGTTTTGGCGTCTTTCCAAGGATGATTTCTTATGTCATGATTTAACTATTAAGTATGAATAAAAAATGAACATTGCGTTACGTAGGGTGAAATATGGAAGCCTTCCAAGATTGTTTTCTTAGGCTTCGTTCACACGGAAATGTCCTGCACGTTTATTTTTATAGTATCTATACGTCTTAACGAATGAATAGTGGCATATTCTTTGTGCATAGAACATTCACATGGCGTTTGTACTGCAAAAAATCGTACGTTTCTTTATATGTTTTTAAACGAATACTCACCGGACTTATCAAGCATATCGAATGAACTGGGCCATTTTACGGAAAGTTGTACACTCGACTTTTTTTTAATTTGGATAAAATCGGGTTTTTTCTATTCAGAATCGAAAGTACTTTCGAATGATATAGGAGAAAAAAAGTTTTTTTATTCCATTCCGTTACCGTTTTCATACTAAGCATGTAATGCTTGTATGGTGGTAAACGGAATGGAAAAACTGGAAATTGTATGAACAATTTGGGACACTTTTTTTCTCCTATTAGGTTCGAAAGTGCTTTCGATTCTGAGTAGAAAAAACCCAATTTTATCCAAATAAAAAAAAAGTTGAGTGTACAACTTTCCGTAAAATGGCCCAACTACGTATGGCTGGTTTTCAACTAGAGCTATGCTACGCAGCTACGCTGCGAGGATGCGCTACGAGCTATGCGACCGTTTCCACTAAAGCACTAAAGCTACACGCTATGTAGCTGTGCGAGGTAGATGCGCTATGAAGATGCGCAGCCGCGAGGTAGCTGTGCGAGGAAGATGCGCTATGAAGATGCGCAGCCGCGAGGTAGCTGTGCGAGGTAGATGCGCTATGAAGATGCGCAGCCGCGAGGTAGCTGTGCGAGGTAGATGCGCTATGAAGATGCGCAGCCGCGAGGTAGCTGTGCGAGGAAGATGCGCAGCTCGAGCAGCGCGTATAACACTATCCTGAATTCAGAATCATGAATGAGTTAGGAAGCAGATTCAGGAACGTGTAATCGCATTCAGGAAGCAAGGATCCTAAAAAGTATCCTACCTAGGACGCCAGGATGGTTCCGGACGAACTGAATGACAAAGCATCCTAGTTAGGAAGCTGTTTAGGACAGTGTAATAATATTTAGCCAAATCAAATCAGTCGGCTCGCGCCAGCGGGCGACGCACGTGTAGGTCGCGTGCATTGAACGAAGCAAATGATTTGGTAGGTATTCATCCGGAAATTACACTTGGAATGTTTACCCGTTAGTGTATTCCGTAAAAGGAAATATTCCTTTACCCAAATTCTCCTTTTTTAGGGTTCCGTAGCCAGAATGGCTCGGAACCCTTATAGTTTCGTCATGTCTGTCTGTCTGTCAGTATGTCACAGCCGATTTACTCGGGTACTATAAGTGCTACAATTATGAAATTTGGTAAGATTCTTTGAACCGCTACATAAAAGTGATATGAAATTAGGACAAAGAAATATTTTAGGGGGGGGGGGGGGGGGGGGGCACCCCATACATGCAACCGGGTAATGAAAAAGTTTATTTCAATGCAAGTAGTTGTGAAGGATATTTTTGGATAGGGCTTTAAAAATAATACAAAGGTTGCAAGAAAAGGTTTCCTATAGCATCTTCAATCGTTGGTGAGATATTAGCTAGTAGCTAGGACTAGTAGATGTCAGTACGGAACCCTTCGTTGTGCGTGATCCGACACGCACTTGGCCGGTCTTTTTCTTTTCTTTATTGGCATGGTTGCCACTTACGAAGTAACTAAGTATTAATCTGTGGTTGCCACTGCTAATGCTAAGCCAAGGCCAACTTTATGGTTTTTTGACAATATCGGCGGCATCGGTACGATACGTCTCACTCCGTCGAGCAGTGGAAACGAACTGATTCAGAGACTGAATTCAGTGTAGTGTAATCAGAAGCTTCCTTCCTATCCCCTCCCTCGCATTCTAGTTAGGACGCCTGAATTCAGGACAGTGTAATACCCGTGAGGCGGGAAGCGCTCACGCATCCGTAGCGCGCATTCGTAGCGCGCATCCGTAGCACGCATCCACAGCACGCATCCATAGCACGCATCCGCAGCTCGCATCTTTCCATATAAAAAACATAGCTTAGCTGAACCCTTTTCCATTAGAGCTATGTTATGTGAATAAAGGAATGTGATTGGTGGATTTCAAACGCTTCCATAGCAACGTAGCATAGCATAGCTCTAGTGGAAAACCAGCCTATTGGCCGTATTCGGTTTGTAGTGGCAAGAAGTACCTAAAGCTCAGTTTCATTCACACGGCACGATGTCATAAGTTTTTTATCGAATTGTATTGTAATTGATGATGATGATGATGATTGATGATTGTCATCTAATCAGCTTTAATGGTATATATATATATATATCCCACAGTACCAATCCACATCCCTTTCACCGCTGAACCTCGGCGAGCATTAGAGCGGCTGCAATGCAGATGCCTCTGCACGCCATAATTTATTTTCTTGTTCGCGTTCTCTGCTGGCATAAAAATATATGTCGTAATTTGCAAGTTATGACTTTTTGCAGAATATATGTTTTTTGGACACTGACTTATTACGGCATATGTCCCGCGCTACTGGTTTTAATGCACCTAATACATTCCATACGTAGACTTGCTGCATACTGGTTGTATTAATCGACTTCAATAAAAGGTAAGGAAAAGGTTCCTAGTTCGTCTCCATGTTTATTACATCAATTTCACAATATAAGCGTCGCGTTTCGGCTCATTGGCATTGTCTCAACGAATAGTTGATAAGATAAGTACCTAGGTACCTAACTGTGCAATCGGCAAATATAAAATTTTAGACACAAACTTATTTTAAACTAATTTGTTGTGTTTACACTGTTTGGCGAGACGAAGTGCTGGTTGTCAATGAAAAGTACCTAGTTTAGGAAGGCTGGAGTAGGTAGCATATAGCTAGAGTCTGGCTAATGAAAGCTGAGACTGAGATTTATTTAAAACTTTTTAAATGGGTTTTCAATTGCTATAATACCTTTGCAAAGCGTCAGCAAATTGCCGTGTCCATGGAGACTGTCCTTTACGGGGCAATAAGAGGGTTTAGTAAATCGCATGTATATATCATACATACGCCCTAGCGTTTGGCACGCCAATGTCCAATGATTGTTAGACTGCTGTCACTTCTATTGTTATGATTTATAAAAGATGGCATACCTGGACAGTGTCAAGGACTGGCATGTGTATATTATAAAGGCAAGCTACTACTAGATACACCAGCATTACCAGCTTTTTTCAAATTACTTTAATAACGGTTCATACTAGGTATGTCAACAAATAGTCATTTAGTCAAAAATAAATGCTAAAGTATCATTACTGTTTTGTCGCATTACACGTGGTGTTACAACACGAGGGTTTTTTTTTTGCCGCCATTTTCTAGTCTCAGCTTTCATTAGCCAGACTCTATATTAATTAAATTAGGTAATTTAATCAGCTTTAGGGTACTTTGATAAGCAAAAATAATGTCTCCATATAAAATACCTAAAAAGGCAGAGATAAATTAGCATAAAATACTCGTAGTTGGAATTAAGTAAGCAAGAAATCAAAGGTTTAGTTCCGCTTAATTATAGTTCCTTGAGGAATGAATGTTTGCAAAGATGATTAGTTCCGATTACTTATTTTAGTGCTACGGTTAGCTCGATTCCACTCACTCCTCAGATTCACACAACACAATTAAGGCGATATATCGATTGAAAGAGACACCCTTTGTTTTTCGCTCACGACAAAACGGGATGCAACCCTCTCCGAGAATGGCTTTTTAGACAAATCTCGTAAAATATCTGACTGTGTGCAGGTTTATTAAATTTCCTCTTGTCAGTACCTAGATGAGGTAAAATACCATCATATTAACTTAATCGTGTCTTTTAATAATGCGTTGTTTTAGTAGGCTGAGGAAAAAAAGGAAAATATAGACTCAACTTTGGATTTATTTTCTATCGAGGAAATTTTAAGCAATCATGTTTCGCTATTGTTAGTACCACAATCATATAGTCAAAAATCATATATCTGAAAATCAGCCCCTACTGTTTGCTAGTCTGGGCAGGACAGCGTTTCAAAGTCTCCAAATTTCTCAGTGTAGCGCCTTAATTTTACACACAACACAATTAATTTTACTGGAGCGTAAACTCTTAGGAGTATTCCAGAGTTTTTGTCACGTCGGAGGTTTCCCCTGGGTTTCCTTCAGGCTACCTACTCTTCAACCGCGTAGGTAGTATTCACTCCGTTCGCATCGAAGGAGCATCGAATTTTCAGTACCTCTCGTAAGCATTTGAGGTGAGAACGATTCAGCATGCGAAGCGAATATGGCGGCTATAAGTGCTTCAAGTCTCAGCAGAATAAACTCGTAGTATATTTGGCAAAACTATCGCCATGCTTGCGTTAAAACCACATAAGGCTCGGAGCTGCATGCGGAGTAATCTCAGTGTAAACCACCCAAACATGCGAAACAACTATTAGGTCAGGCAAAGTTTAATAACAACCCGACCGACCGTCGACACGGAAATTGTTCACTATACGATTTATGAGCATTAGTTCTAGTGGTTTTCCTATCTATCTGATTTTACGTAATCCTATTAAATTATGGCATACCTACCTATTACCTACGAGTATGTATGCGCCTCAGTATGAGTGCAATGTTTGCATGAGTTTGCAATGTTTGCATTACCGTACGCGCTAGCGACTGCGTAAACGATTTAGTACCTACTTATGGCGATGCTTAGTTCTATTGCGTAACTGCCGGAGGCGCTGTACTTTTGGCCATACTAAATCGTTTACGCAGTCGCTAGCGAGTGCGGTAATGCAAACATTGCAATCTCATGGTAAGGGTACAGTCTGACTCTATTACTCGGGCGCCAGACATATTAGGTTCAAAGATTTGCACACATCTTTGAAGACTTTGCAAACACGCTTTTGAACGCTTTGATGTGTCTAAAAACCGACACCGCATGGCAAAATTCAAACCTTTCTTCGAACTTTAAACACATAGTCAAAGTCCTTTGCCACTCATAGCAATCAAACGTGCGTTCAAACATTTGAAGCTATGTCTAGCGCCGGCTTTAGGCGCGTGGAGGTTAGCACGGGTAAGAAATTCCATTCAATCGTCGAGTCAGATTCCAGGTCACCTACATGCGGTTAAGCATAAACAGACTTGGAAGGCTTTATGGTAATTGGTATTTTGTTCTTGGTCGTGAGCTCAGTGATGTAGCACAAATTTCCTCGATTGACGCGATACTGTCAATATTACACCAACGTTATCAAAGTACGGCGTGGAGTGTTTTCTATGGGTGACTACCATAGTAATGATAGCATTAGCGCAGTTGTCCCCGAAGTATCTGATCTGAAGGTCTACGAGTACCTTCCTTACGATCACATTTTGTGCCTCTTTAAATAACAAACCAACCTAATATATATAACTATTTTCATGACAGCTTAGGTAAGTACCGAGCGGCAGCGAAGGCCTCAAAATTATCCTCATACGACTGAATACAATATTTTATGAGAAACTAGCTGTTGCCCGCAACTTCGTCTGCGTAGAGCTCGGTTTTTAGTTAAAACATAGGAAACGGTAAAATAATTGTGGTACTTTTACCCCGGTGAGACCAAATTATTTATATGCTGTACAGGATATAAATCGGTCAACCCAAATTCTCAACCCCTCTAAAAATCCCTTTAAAGGTACCTACTTATCGGCTAAAAACTCTCATTTACTAAGGCTATTTTTTGTGTGAATTGACACGTATCTTGTCGTTTTCTCTTTGTTACTGTACGTATTTAATTATGAACCTGTAGAAATTTCGTTTCAAACATCTATCCAAATCCACAAATCCTGAAATCATTTAAACAGACAGTCTCTTCGCGAAATGAAAGTCTCTCAATTTAAAAGAAATTGCTCCCCATACAAACTTTGAACTTTTGAACCCTTTTTTAAGACATTTAGGGATGAATTTCGAACAACGCTGAAATGTGTTTTCTTGTATTTAAACAGAGACTCTGTAAAAAATTTGAAGTCCCTCAATTAAAATAATGTTGCTCCCCATACAAACTTTGAACCCCTTTTTAAACCCTTGAGGGGATGAAATAAAAAAAAAACGTTGAAATTTGTTTTGTTGTATTTAAACAGACTCTGTAAAAAATTTGAATTCTCAATTAAAAAAATGTTGCTCCCCATACAAACTTTGAACCCCTTTTTAACCCCTTGAGGGGATGAATTAAAAAAAAACGCTGAAATTAGTTTTGTTGTATTTAAACAGAGTATCTGTAAGAAATTTGAAGTCTCTGACTTTAAAAAAAATTGCTCCCTATACAAACTTTGAACCCCTTTTTAACCCCTTTAAGGGATTTATTTTAAAAAACGCTGAAATTGCTTTTTTTAATTATTATAAGGAACTTTTATACAAAGTTTGAAGACTCTCACTTAAAAAAAAATTGCTCCCCATACAATATTTCACCCCCATTTTCAACCCTTTAGGAGACGAAAATTTTGAAACCGCAGATATAACTTTTCTAGTCTTATTTTAAGGAGTCTTTGTACAAAGTTTCAATATTGTATCTTAAAAAAATTATTGCCCCCCATACAAACTTTGCACCCCTGTTTTACCCCCTTAGGGGTGGAATTTCCAAAAATCCCGTCTTATCCCTTGCCTCCGTTATATACTCTAACTACAGTGTAAATTTCAAATTTCTAGGACCGGCAGTGTCGGCGGGGCGGTGATTAGTCAGTCACCCTATCAACTTTATATATATAGTAGCTGTTGCCCGCAACTTCGTCTGCGTAGAGCTCGGTTTTTAGTTAAAACATCTTAATATCCAGGAAACGGTATAATAATTGTGGTACTTTAACCCGGTGAGACCAAATTATTAATATGCTGTACAGATATAAATCGGTCAACCCAAATTCTCAACCCCTCTAAAAATCCCTTTAGGTACCTACTTATCGGTTAAAAACTCTCATTTACTTAGGCTATTTTTTGTGTGAGTTGACACGTATCTTGTCGTTTTCTCTTCGTCACTGTACGTATTTAATTATGGACCTGTAGAAATTTCGTTTCAAACATCTATCCAAATCCACAAATCCTGAAATCATTTAAACAGTCTTTTTGTGAAATGAAAGTCTCTCAATTAAAATAATGTTGCTCCCCATACAAACTTTGAACCCCCTTTTAACCCATTGAGGAGATGAATTAAAAAAAAAACGCCGAAATTTGTTTTGTTGTATTTAAACAGAGACTGTAAAAATTTTGAAGTCTCTCTATTAAAAAAATGTTGCTCCCCATACAAACTTTGAACCCCTTTTTAACCCCTTGAGGGGATGAATTAAAAAAAAACGCTGAAATTAGTTTTGTAGTATTTAATTTAAACAGTTACTGTAAGGAATTTTAAGTCCTTCACTCAAAAAATTTTTGCTTCCAATATAAACTTTGAATCCCTTTTTAACCCCTTTAGGGGATGAATTTCAAAAAACGCAGAAATTAGTTTTGTTTTATTTAAACAGAGAGTCTCTGTAAGAAATTTGAAGTACCTCACTTAAAAAAAAATTTGCTCCTCATACAAACTTTGAACCCCTTTTTAACCCCTTTAGGGGATGAATTTCGAAAAACGCTGAAATTACTTTTTTTGTATTATTATTAGGAACTTTCATACAAAGTTTGAAGACTCTCACTTTAAAAAAAAATTGCTCTCCATACAATATTTCACCCCTATTTTCAACCCCTTAGGAGACGAAAATTTTGAAAACGCAGATATCACTTTCATTGTCTTATTTTAAGGAGTCTTTGTACAAAGTTTCAAGTCTATACCTTTAAAAAAATATTGCCCCCCATACAAACTTTGCACCCCTGTTTTACCCCCTTAGGGGTGGAAGTTCCAAAAATCCCGTCTTATCCCTTGCCTCCGTTATATAACCTAACTATAGTGTAGATTTCAAATTTCTAGGACCGGCAGTTTCGGCGGCGCGGTGATTAATCAGTCACCCATCAACTTTATATATATAGATGACTTCACTGTCAAATAGTAGCCGTTTAGGTGTGATTGGTCATGTTATACTGATAAGCTATTTTCCTGCTGAGTTTTACAAGCAATATAATATACATATATTGCTTTTAAAACTCAGCAGGAAAATAGCTTATCAGTATAACATGACCAAAATCACCTACGCACAATAATGTTCATAAAGATAAACAATATTTTAAACATGTTTTAAAGGCGACGAGTTAGAATTCGGAAAAAATATTCAACAGAAAAGACGACTGTTTGCCACCGTCGCTGTATAAAAAAAAAGAAAATCCTCTGCCGCCGAATTTTCTGCTGTTGGCTACGAAATCCTAAAACTATCATAAAGTGTGTCGCCTTTCTTATCTAGAAACTAAATTTCCCATCAGGCGTGAAACCGACGGGTATCCACGTTACATTATGGCTGACAGATCTATAAGTATGCAAAGAATTTTCCGAATTGAGAGGTGAAATCTCGAGAATCTCGACTCACCACTTCAGTTCAGCAAGAGGATCCGTGCGTGACGGTCGCGCGATCGGAAAATTTAATTCACCTCTTTACGTATCGGTATATGACAAGTACTTTGTTCGAAAAATAACCTGAATTAAGCAAACAACATATAGGTACATGACTCAACGCGTAAACTTTTCTTTAGGCACGTCATTATCACTTTCATAACATGTTAAAAGTTTCAAACTCTCGAGAGCTTACTTAACTGAAACATAAAGGGTGTCCCAGAAGTAGGGGGCGAAGTCCTTAAGTGCCGTTGTTTCCAGTTGTGGTCTTGTAATTAAATAAAGGGGAGATGACCGCTCAACTGTCTTACTGATTGGATATTAATGGATTGGTTTACTATTAACGGTGAATGGAGCTCAAACTTCGTTCCATGAAGTCTTATTTATCTGTAAAGTTTTTCTTTAATTTAACTGAAATTAGAGACAAGGAAACGCATGTTAATGTAGTAGGAAATCTTTCGAATTATGTGTAACAATTTTGTTTACGAGTATTTATTAAATATTAGATTCTACAACGCCCCATTGATATATAAATTTGGTTAAGCTACTAGGTAGGTACTTTATAATATTATTTAATTGTTATGCTGTGTATAGGTTTGTTGCTCAATTGGTAACATCACGTGAACAACTACGAGTAGAAAGTGATCGAAAGTGCTTGAAGAAATGTTGTTTATAGTGCTGAGTGCGGTGTTCCTTGCAAGTGAGTATTTTATACTTAATTTTCAGAACAAATTAAAAAGATATTTACATAAAGACACACTTCATTCGCCTATAGTTAAATTAATTCCAAAATTCATGCTTAAATTTTTTCTAGGTAATTTTAGTTGGTCAATCGGATGGTATACCCATATTTTAGTTGAATCAAGTTTATAGTGTAAGTTCGAAATCTTTTATCTATAAAAAAGTAACATAACATCTAAATTTCTTATTTGCTAAAACACCTTACAGCACTACATAATAAGCTTCTGCTCGTAGATAAGTATTTATTCCTCTTTCTTGAACATAAATGGAAGGCATGCATGTTTACAAAAACAACATAACTGCTTAGACTGGTTGACACTCTGTCAAGAACAATGGAAATGATAGCAGATGTCGACCAGTCTAGTCAGTTATGTTGTTTTTGTGAACATCCCTTCAATTCTAAGACAAATAAATAAATAGGGGCGTTCTGTCTCAATATGTACCTTTTACTTTTTCTCAGAATTGATTGATTGTTTACCCGCGGCACGATCGTTTCGCTTGGGTTGCACTTCTACCTAACCACTCCTCATCTTAAGATGCACTACACCCACCTGCCCTAGATAGTATGAAGATACAGGACATAAATGATATTGTGACAATCTCGACTTCTATTATTCTACTCTAAGATGAAGGTACGACGACGAGCGAAGCGAGGAGGGTTGATTTGGTAACTGCATCTCTCCAGCGCGTGAGCCAAGCGAGCGAAGCGAGCATGCCGCGGTAGCGGCCGGAAGTGAATACTTTCATGAGTCATGACATTTTCCCGTAAAATTATTATTTAATTGATATTACTTGAATTTAAACTTTCGTGAGACATGTTATAACTTTATTTTACTAAACGGTTAAAACTCACGTATTAATTGTCACTTCGGGCGACATGTTTCGAACTATTCGGGAGTTCTTCATCAGGATGAGTGCGTCTGCGACCCGCGCCGATTGCACACGGTCGAGGTAATACGTGAGTTTTAACCGTTTAGTAAAATAAAGTTAATTGATATTATTGATTTTCGATATTTTTTATGTAGAATGTAAGAAACTACTACTTACCTATTTTCAAACCAATCTGTAAAATCCTGTCGTGATAGGTGCACTTTAGGCATTTAATTTTAGGTAGGTATTTAGGCGAATCGTCCATTAGGGTATTTCATCCGTTTGGCGTTTTGAACTTTAGTTAGGTATTTTGTTCAATATGTTATTTGAACGTATTTCAAACTTTGGAAATTCAAACTGTAGGTGAAATGATTGTTGGGATTTTAAAAATAGGTATTACAAGCATAGTGTGTGTACCTAAGCGTCTCCTTTGGTATGCCATTTACCAATCCTATGCCAAAACGTTGGTGCATCTGTTGCAATGCAATAATATCCAACATTGAACAGGACAGAGGGTATTCTCCGAACATCGAAATCCGAAATTCATATCGTGCCGTCCCCTGCATTCTCGTGTTTATACACTATAAGAGTGAAAGGGATGGCACTATACGAAGTTCGGATTTCGATGTCCGGAGTACAGGCCCAGGTTCACAAAGAATTGACGATGCATGGCTCCAATATCAAAAAGTGATGATCAGTGGAATCAGAGTTTAGGGCCGGTAAAGATCGTGAGCTGTAACACGGGATGGGAGAACCTACGATGATATTCTTCTATCAACAACGGCGTTACTCTATACTTACGAGGCAATCGCATAGGGTGCCTTTTGTCGTGTTTAAAGGTGTCTCTATACGAGACTGCCGACCGCCGACACTCAACAAACGGAAACCAAACACCAAACTTAAAATGTTATAGGGGAGAAACTAGCAGGCGTACCTACATATAAGGAAAATATCTACCATACCATATTTTAGTCGTTTTCCTCTTTTAGGGTTCCGTTGTAAACACGGAACCCTTATAGTTTCTCCATACCCTGATATCTAATAGTAGTAAGTATCTAATACGTTGAGATTTACAATAAGTTGCAGGATTTGCTATTTTAGGTTTGGTGTTTGGTTTCGCTTCAGAAACCTCTATGCAAAGTAAGTTCTATATTTGCATTAAACGTGGTAAATAATAGGTCTTACAATAAAATGAATGTTCTCACATTTAGCAATTTTATTGCATGGAAAAATTAAGACATCATAAATTAATATAAATTTTTCCGTTTGTTGAGGGTGGGCGGTCGGCGGTGTCGTATAGAGACACCTTTAAACTTTTAAACACGACGCCTTCCCTTTCACTCTACACGAGAGTGAAGGGGGCGGCACGATACGAATTTTGGATTTCGATGTTCGGAGTAGACCCTCTGTCCTCTTCAATGTTGGATATTATTGCAACAGATGCAACAACATTTTGGCATAAATGGCATACCGAAGGAGACGTATCAAAATAACTATGTTCGAAATACCTATTTTTAAAATCCCAACAATCATTTCACCTACAGTTTGAATGACCAAAGTTTGAAATACGTACGTTCAACACATTGTAACATATTGGACGAAATAACTAAAGTTCAAAATTGGAATTCCCTGCCGGCATCTGTATTTCCGAGTTCATAATTAACCTGGACCTATTTAAGGCAAGAGTGAATAGGCATTTTCTGGGTGAGCTCGCTTCACGTCGGCCTCATCTTTCCCCCTGTCTAGTGTCTATGCTGGCCAAGAGCAATCCCATTTTTAGGGTTCCGTACCAAAAAGGTAAAAAAGGAACCCTTATGGTCTCACTTTGTCTGTCTGTCTGTCTGTCTGTCTGTCACATCGCTAAATATCTCAAGAACTACTTATGCTATCGATTTGAAATTTAGAATAGTTATAAATAAGGGTAACCCAAATACATGGAAGATGGTTTTTTAAAATATTTTATTTTATTTTCTGTGAATAATGACAGATAAAAGGGGGTTCCAAATTTTAAAGTCTGGCAACTATGTCAAGTGGGGTATCATATGAAAGGGCTTGACTTGTACATTCTGAAACAATTTTTAGTTCTTTTTTTCGTTGGGGAATTTTTGATTTACGAGGGAAAATGTAAAAAAAAATACCAAGAAAAAAATTTGAAATTATTACACAACATTAATATGCATGTATATTTTACAGGAAAATTATAGCCATAGCTCTATCTAGTTTTTCTTTTTTTTAATCATCAAAAAACTCTTCTATACTAAGTTTGTAATTTAATCACCTTTGTATATATTTTTGTTTTATATATAAATTTACAAAATTACGGTGAAAATACCTTCTTTCAAATAAAAAAACAATTATTGAAATCGGTTACTGTGATAAAGAATTATCCTTGAAAAACCAACATACGTACTAAGTTATTCAGTCGCGCAAATTAGTAACACAATGCGCCGATAGATGGTGCTGTCATGTTTTTTTAAGATTTTTCCTGAATTAATGGGGTCGGGACGGGTACACAACTAATATACAAGAACTGTGTACGGAACCCTCGGTGCGCGAGTCGGACTCGCACTTGACCGGTTTTTTTATACTAAAGAAACTATACCTATTTAGATTTTTGACGCAGCAGAATCAGAATTATTTTATTTGCAAGAATACATAATTAATATAGTACAGGGTGTTGAGGTACAGTACAGAACTACAGTATTCAGTCGATGAACGACATTCAAAAGTTATACTTAGTTAAGGGCTAATATAAATATGTCAATTATACATACGTGCAATGTATTGCCTATGAGATAAGATAAATAAATAAATTATTTGAATACTTAGTCATAGTCTAAAAATTCTTTAACACTATAAAAACAATTTTCCACTAACCAACCAGTGATTAATTTTACTTTATTACATTCTAATTGTCGTATATCTGCTGGAAGGTTTTTGTATAATACAATGCACATATTGTACGCATTCTTGCGATAAATCGCAGTGCGGCAAGCAGGCTGGTACTTACAAATAGATCCTTATACTGAGATCTCTGCTTCCCTACAAAGACATCGGACCGATTCTACCATCATTCTCACCTGCTTCTAAAAAATAGTAGTTTGTACATCAAGGGGATTAAGCACTGTTTTATGTCACGGGCACAATACTGAATTCCGAACGCAACGCAGGACTCCCAATTTTATTCCCGAGCGAAGCGAGGGAATTTAGACTGAATCCTGAGTGCAGTGAGGGATTTAAGGTACAAACACACTAGACCGTTCCGTGTCCGGGCCGGCCCGTTTTCTAGTACAAGAAATCGACGGCCGTCGCGCGTCTTGTATTAGAAAACGGCCGGCCCGGACACGGAACGGTCTAGTGGGTTTGTAAGTACCTTTAAGCGCACCCAAGACAAAAACAGCTTTACCCCCGAGGAGTATACTCTACATTTCTCACTTCAGGCAATAAAAAAAACCAAGGCTACTAGAAATATTATCAAATCAGGCAAGGTCACAAAATTAGACTTTAAGGCCATAAAATTTAAAAGTATGAGAAGTGAAATCACATTATTACCCAGCGGATTTTAATGACATTCAAGACAACATTATTACGATCAGGCTAAAGACAAGGGTGTAAATAATTTTCTTTCGGTAAGGTTTGCATGATTTGGCAATGTCAAGCAGGTGGTGTGAAACATTAGGCATTTTCGCTTTATTCAGCCCGGCCTATAAAGCCACAGCCAGTTTATAAAAAAACATTATATAGTTAAGATTTAAGATGGCCGGCTGGCCGATATTTAATAAAACTGTTATTGGATTTTCAATCTTCTGGAATGCTTAAGTCGCTTTTTGTACCGATCACTTTGATACAACTCGGCCAACACAAATAACCTTAAAGGTACAAACACACTAGACCGTTCCGTGTCCGGGCCGGCCCGATTTTTAATACAGGAAGCGCGACGGCCGTCGATTTCTTGTACTAGAAAACTGGCCGGCCCGGACACGGAACGGTCTAGTGTGTTTGTACCTTAAGACTGCACCGAGCAAATTTCTGAATAATTGCGATGGTTGGATCACTTGCTGTATTATTATTACTAAAGCTTGAATTCTGTAATTCCTATATATGATATTTAAGGATACACTCTACACGTCATGTGTTTCAGAAACACAATTACTTATAGTTTTCTTCATAAAAATTCAATCCAAAGTTAGCTCTACTAAAGGAAATAAACGCAAACTACAACGTTAATACTTTATGAAAGGTCTTCAATTTTTGAATAGTAACAAAACTACATGTTATCTAGGTCGTATGTGTTTAACATTTGCAAAATGTGGAGATTTTTTTAACAATGCAAAGGAAATTCCGAAAATTTGACCGGCCGCCGTAGTTTTCTTGCCGGCAGATGGGCTCCGGCCCTCAATGGGAGCAGACGTATGCTGCTTTTCTCAGTTTGACATCTCATAAAAACACGCTTTTTGACAGCTTGCTCGTATACAAATACAAAATGTATACCACACACAAAGATTGCATTAATTGAAGTAGGGTAAATAAATGTTGACGTGTGGCTATTGAAGATTCTTTTAACATGGAATTTTTAGTATTAGCCATTCGTTATAACATAAAAATGCAATCTTTGGTCCCCAATGTATACTAATGCAACTAAATTATAATGATTTCCTTTACGAAAAGGCATTTTAAACGTAAAAAGGTTACCGATGTATTTCAGTTCAAAGTAATTTACTTTTTATAAATTGGCCACCCAGAACGGAACGTTATGACATTTATGTCACTCATCATATTTCAAATTAAAATTTGTAAACTAATTGAAT
Source organism: Cenopis cana (assembly GCA_951800055.1). Taxonomy (NCBI): domain Eukaryota; kingdom Metazoa; phylum Arthropoda; class Insecta; order Lepidoptera; family Tortricidae; genus Cenopis; species Cenopis cana. The sequence continues at coordinate 9,480,422 of OX637484.1, forward strand.
TTTTATATTTCAATAATTTAACGAATCTAATGCTATATTTTATGTGTATATATATGTACGGCGCTTTCACGTCAAACAATGATTACCTAAATATATCGCAGAATCTGCATAAACAAAACATATCCCAGAATCTGTACAAACATGCACAATTATTATGGTGCTTTGAACAGAAGTTTATAAAATATCAGCGTTATACCAAGAAACAGATCTAGAGTGCTCTCTTGCAGCGGGAGCAGAAGAAATAATATCGGAGTTTCTTCGCCAGTTTGAGTGATGTGGATTTAAATTGTGTAGTGTCTAAGCCGCCTGGTCATAATATAATTATACCTAGAATGAAAATAATAAACCTATGTTTCATTTATAAATAATAAACCAAGTAGTTGTTGGGGATGTGGTGACAATGACGATGTCTAACAAACAAATATGCAGTAATTACTTATAATATTAAACTGCGCTAGTTTCTATCTAAAGCTTTCATGCGTTGGAAATCCCGTTGCTTTGATTTTGTACAAGTAAGTACTTACGTCGCATCGCAATAATTGTCTCGACGTTATAGTAAACGAATAGCAAATAATAATAATTGCTATTTATTATTGATGAAAATAGACGCAATGTTAACCATTATTGAACCTTATCTCGTTGCAATAAGGTTCACGGATGTTCAGTTAAGTGTCATCGACGGCACGACTGTATAAAAGTTAATTTGTCAGAGCTGATACAGTAGTGGTCCGGCCAAGTTCCACAATTGCAGAATGTTACAATGACTTTCTTGATGATATTTGTTATATCATTAGGTTTTATAGTGCTTGTCATTCACGATAACGACGATGCGCAGGGAATGTCATACTATTCTATGCGCAATTCTGCGGATTGGGTTACGACGGGAGGTCGTGAATAACAAGAACTACCTATAAGGTTAGGTACTGGTTCCTCAAATACAAAGTTGATTCACAATATTGCTGCAGTTATCCCGTGCCGTATAAATAGTTTCAGTAGTTATTATATATATTGAAATAAAACTACCGCTTCTTCTCTTAAAACTTGCATTAAATCAGTGTCCATTTTAGAGTTAACCAACTGATAAACAGAAAATAATCAATTTATGAAAAGTTTTGCTTAAAATAATCTATTTAAGGTACAACATATACTCGTATCATGAAAATCACCAAGTAGACTCTCAAAATAAGTACCTAAGTCATAAACATAAAACAGTCATAACATGCACGAACCGATTAGGAAAAGTCTTTCTCTGTTTTAAGTTGTATAAAAATGAGTCTGTGAGGAAAGGGCAAAACAAAATACATTTTACAAAACAGGGGTTCAAAGTTTTATTTTATAAACAAGGAACTGAGTATTTTACTACCACAAATTCCAAATTCAAGACATTTTCAGATACAACTAATACTTGAGTTTTGGATACAGATCAGAACTTGACGATTTTTGTTACACTTCTCTTATGCACCAAGAAACCTTTAAATATTCAAAATCTATATTGTCATAAGTTGACACAAACATGGGTCAATGACCCGACCCAGCAAAATGAGGTAGTGTGCGTGAATAATGCATGTGTGGGTTAATTGGGTAAATTATTTAAAAAATTGAAATTTGACAGGCGCTGAGAATTTACCCCGCACGATAGGCCCTTAAAAGTGAGTATGTACTATCGAACTAACTGAATCGTGGCCCACCGTGGAACCTTGTCACAGAAAGTGTCATAATGATTTTCCTTGTCAGGCAGTACGATGTCACAATGACAAGGTTCCACGGTGGGTCACGATTCAGTTGGTTCGATAGTATACCTATTTGCATACCGGTTTTGCCAAGTTTGTTTTACAGAACTTTAGACCATCGACCGTAACTGTGTTTAGAGTAGAATTGGGTCAAATTATTCTCGGTCTAGTAAATAGCTCCCATAAATGAACAATGTCGGCAGAGCTCCCGAGGAGACCAGAATTGATCTTTGGTTATCAACAAAACACAACGAATCCTCAATATAATAAAGCGATGCGCATGAAATTGTACTGAAGTCGCAAACGTCCATCTTTACGCAACGGTAGTCTATTTATTATGAGGCAAAGGCAGGTCGTAAGTAGTTTAAACCCCATCAAAATCTTAATGTGAAATAGGGAGCAAAGTTCAACATTAAAAATATCGTGGTTGTCGACTTCGCTGACAAAACACTTGCGGACCAGGGGACCGATTTTTGAGTGTCGAACGCTCGATTTTTCACTCGACATCTGTCAAAACGTCATACTTTTTTGACGGATCCCGAGTGCAAATTCGAGCGTTCGACTCTCAAAAATCGGCCCCCAAGTTCTATACCTATGATAATCCATAGATATAGTATATACTCTGTAGTTATAGATGCGCCAACAAGCGACCGGGGCTATGTCTTTCTCATATTATGACGTCAAAATATGGGGATACCATGGTTGCAAAAAATTACCCCAAAAATTTAGTCGGATAGTACTTAGTTACAAGTGATCAAATTCCATAGTGACTAAGTCGCCATTTTGACTCACTAACTAAATTTACACAACATCGTAGGCGATATCGTAAAATAAGTGATCTCGACCGGCCACTTTTTTTGGGATAATCTTACCTATAAATACATAGTCACCGGTTATCACCGTTGCATCAAACGGCGATTTCACTGATCCAAATCTATACATTTTGTTCTCGCCGCTCGCCGCTGGTCGCTGGCCTTCCTGCTCGCCGCTTGACTTGCTGGTCATCACGTCACCCAAAGAACCATGCTAAATGTTTAAGTCTCTAGACGATGAAAGTAGTAAGTAATGTAACCAGATAGTGCTTACTATTTCCATGCCCCTTTTTGTCTTTCACAGATAAATTATGTAGTTGTTGGAATAAAAGAATAAACTTCAATTTAGAACAGGTAATTTATTTACAATAATATATTACATTTATAACTTTATTTTTCAATAAATAAACAAATATGTAATAAGCAGTTATAGATTATTTTACCCAATTTAATTTCCTGTTCCCTCAGTCCTGAAATCCATTTTTTCGGGATTCATCCTCTGTTGAAAAACTGAAAAAATCAAATTACTTGAAATTCCCGAAACGTGGGGTAATCTTTAGGGGTTTTTTTTATTATTTGTTGGTATCCCGAAATCGAATTATAAACCGACTGAATGGTGGGACATCAATGCTAAGCTGGCTTCTATGGTAGATTTCTACTACGCGATTTGACCGGTTTGTATGTCAAATGTTTGGAGGTTATTTTTTAATTAATTCACATATTTTTCCTATTTCATCTATTGTCTCATGATATAACTAATGATTTAGCTCAGTAATTTGGTTCCGGTGAGATTTTAGAAATAAACACGGGTCCAAAATTCAAAGAAAATGTACTTACGCATGGAATGTAAGATCCGCCTTTTTTCGGTCGAAATTGCTTTTACAGCCAAACACTGAACACCCCACTATGTTTGCACTGAACAACCAAACACTACGGATCTGATGATTGGTAAATTATTATTCATTTAAACCAAATTCATCATTAATTTTCCACTTATAAATTGCACTGCAAAATATTGCCACTTTGTTTTGCAATCTTCTTGACACATAAGCGGGTATTACACTGTCTTGAATTCAGGACACTTAGAAGGGTTCCGACCTATACGTTAGAGCAGGATGCTTCAACTCCCCTCCACTAGTTAGGACGCCTGATTCAGGACAGTGTAATACCCGCTTAATGACAGATTACTTTTACCCGACCATGAAAAAATGTCCGGTCGGTGATAAGGACAAAACATCGCACTTTTTTCTACTTCCTCTCATAGGAATCGCAATAAGGCTATCTTTCTCTTACAAAGCGTGTCAGGCCCTTGTGATAATCCTGCACAAATTGAAGTTTAAAGATTTAGTTGTATGTCGGTACCTATTGTAATATTTGTAGTCGATGCCATTGCCAATCTGTCAACTTTAGGCAATTTTCTTGGATGGATGGCACCGACTTTAGAAATACCTACCAGGTACCTATTAAACATATATTAGAAGAAGCGTAAAGTCTTAGAAGTTAGACAATAATTTTTAACTTATTTGCATTTTTTTACCGAGTCGGTTTTTATTTTTTATTTATGGAGATGGTTTTTATATAAAAAAAAACACTTTTTAGTGAGTTACCTTATCTGGGTGCATCTCATGATAATTCCAATAAGCTATAAGCACAAGCTGCACTGTATTATTACGGAGTTTCATTGCCTACCTTCGGGCTTCAACTACCAGATCAGGTAGATGGTATCATAACCTCAAGGCGCTACACTGAGAAATTTAGAAACTTTGAAACACTATTCTGCCCAGACGAGGAAACAATAGGGACTGATTTTCAAATATAATATAATTCTTGACTATATGATGATGATAGCCGAAACATAATTGCTTAAAATTTTCTCTATAGAATATAAATTTTAGAGAGGAACAAATGTGTGTATGGAAAAACTACAATTAAAACAACACAGAAGACGAAAGAGGAAAACAGTACAACATAATGGCCGAGCCCTGAAAACTTTCCATACTAAGGCGACTTCCTGATTTGTCGGTGCGGAGGCAGTACGATATGAGAAAAGTGTCAAAAGTCAGTGTCAGTTGTCAGTCGACTTAGTGCCATTTTTTACTGCGCCCCTATATTTAAAATAGTGCTTCCTGACTGGCGCGGGATGCGCGGTAGCGGGACGATGCGAAGGCGGTACTGTTCCACTTCTGCGCATGATATTACTACTGCGCAAAAGTAATACTGACAGTGTTCCGTCAAGTGAGAATCTTTGTGACGTCAGTAAATTTGCGTCAAAGAAGAAAATGCCACATATCGATCCCACCCCGCCAAGTCAGGAAATCGCCTAAGAAGTGAGGATGACGTCCAATACCTATGCGCCCGCCCCGTATTACCATTGTAAGAAGTTTAAGTATATCTATATAAGTAGGTATAACAAAAACATTGTTCAATATGTGAGCGCACTATTCGCTAACAAACTGCCCTCAGTTTGGCGAAATTTGATGTATACCTACCACTAAGTTTGTTTTTGAATATAAATAAATAACTAAAATCCAAAAACTAGTAATTAACTGTTTTGTCGTTGTGTACCATGTAGCGTTTACATCATTTTTCGAAAATTTCTAGCGTAGGTGTCTCATCATCAGCCTATATACGTCCCACTGCTGGGCACAGGCCTCCTCTCATAGATGAGAGGGATTGGGCAGTAGTCCCCACGCTGGCCCAGAGCAGGAGGGGCTTACTACCGTGACGTCATCGCGCCGCGCAAAGTACATGCGGCCGCCGGCTCACACATTGTGTGACTATTCAATGGCTGCGGAGCAGCGTTACGGATCGCACGCGCACGCGCTTGTACGATCATAAAAAATAATTATTTTCGTGTAGTTTCGTGTTAAATAATAATGTCAAAACCACAGCATTATTGTAATGCAGCAGGTTGCACCAATAATAATAAGAACGTAGACGTAAGAACGGTCATTGAGTTTGGTATTCACCAACGGTTGACATAAAAGAAAACGAAAATGAAAACGTTGGTTCTAAGCATGTTCTAAGAAACCTCTTTTTATTTTTAAAAGTGATGCCTTTAAAAATTATATAAAACTTTGTATCCCCTGGTTACATGTATGGAGTGCCCCCTCCCCCTACTTTAATATTTTTTCGTCATTTCACATCACTTTTACGTAGCGGTTCATACGAGTAGAACACACCTTCCTGCTATTTTTTTTAATTGTATTTGTAGTACTTATAGTCTCCGAGTACATCGGCTGTCACATACAGACGAAAAGACGGACGGACGGGTTCCGTTTTCACCATTTTGGCTACGGAACCTTAAAAGTACTATTCGTAATTGTATTGTAAACAACACTACTAATAATAAAATACATATATTAAAATAGGTTCTCGCTGGTGGTAACCCTAGCGCTGAGGGCGGGGCCTCGAAAGAGCGCGTTGCGTGCGATTGAAAGAGATGGCCACGTTTAGGCACGTTTGGCATACCTAAACGGGGAATTTGTTAGCAGAGAAACTTCTGTACTTGTACTATTACTTATTCTGTGCCCAGAGCGGGTTGGGGACTTCACATACAACTTTGAATTTCTTCGCGGATGTATGCAGGTTTCCTCACGATGTTTTCCTTCACCGAAAAGCTAACGGTAAATATCAAATGGTATTCTGTACATAAGTTCCGAAAAACTCATTGGTACGAGCTGGGATTCGAACCCACGACCGCCGCTTGACAGCCGCATGCTTGAACCACTGGGCTACCGTAGCGTAGGTGTCTATCTTTATTTATTTGCTTTTTGAGCTATATTTGTATATGTTGGCCGGGATGTTAATAAAAATGTGTCCTTTGAAGGCTTTTATCTTCTGCATGACTCGGGGGAAACACGGCACGTCCTACCAAATTAAATATACGTAGTTGGCGGGACGTGTGTCGTGTCCGTGATCTCGATTATGAGACGGATGAATGAATGTCCGGGGAAATCGAGAATAAATAATAGAATAAAAACTTACTAAAGAAGGTAAGTAGAGTAAAACTTATCTTAAAATGAACGCTACTCTAGTGTTTTTTTTTGCATCACACGTTTAAACATAGGTGCAATACAAAGAAGCTTACTCATTGAGAAAATAGGGAAGGAAATTAGGGGAGGCATTAATTTTAAGACTGGTGCTATTATAGAAGAATATCAATATGAGCGTCTAACATACTGAATTATAGTTTGATAAACATAAAACCAGTAACTTAAGGCATTTGTTCTAAATTTTATTGTCCTAACTTCAAAATTACGAATGTCAATTAAATCTTATATCTTTAAACGAGCAATTATTGTATATATTATATATTTATTTATTTCGGGGATCTCGGAAACGGCTCTAACGATTTTGATGAAATTTAGTATGTGGGGGTTTTCGGGGACGAGCAGTCGAGCAATCGATCTAGCTAGGTCTTATGTCCGGGAAACGCCGAGCAAAGCTCGGTCGCCCAGATATTATTATAGCTGATATGATGTTAAATGTATACTGTGTCATCCGTCATGATTGTATTACAATTAATGCATTATTTTCGTTAGATTATAATCTACCAAAAACCTTATTAAGAATTTTAATTAAAATTAAAACTATGAGGTTTGGAAATTAGACATCACTCATCAATCAATTAGAGTCACTTTTTATGACTTTCACAGCAGCTCTTCATCTCATTAACTATTGTGTTAAATGGAAAACTTATAAATACCCTACACGACTATGTGCATAGAAATGTTTCTTCATCCCCTGGTAACATGTATGGAGTGCCGAGTAAATCGGCTGTGACATACGGACGGACAGACAGACACGACGAAACTATAAGGGTTCCATATATTATAGACATTTTGGCTACGGAACCCTAAAAAGGAATCATGTTTGGTGTATGTACTGCAACCGAAATGAAGAGTGCATCAATGTGTTTATTTTCGGTATCTCATCCAGGAATATTCACCTTTCCGAGACTACCGAGGCACTCGTCCATCCATTATAACATATCTGGTGATTGAAAACGTGTTAATCTCTTCCACCGAAAATAATCCGGATTTACACTTTTAAAATACATCTTTGGGACTGTGACAAAGCTTTTTGAAATATGTTACACAGGTTTAAGCGTTGTCATGGACAGAAAATCCAATATAAACGAAATGCGCTCGGTTTTTCGGTTTTAAGAGGATTGTCGTTCCATTTAAAAAACTCGTTGTTTTGCAATACAATATTGAATAGGGATTTATCGTAGCACTTCGTATTACTCTGATCGGTACAAGATAAATAGATGTAATCATAACACGATATTTTCGAAAAAACCTCAGCATCGTATGCGACCATTTAGGTTCTAACGTGTGAGGTTGAATGCTCTGCCGACGGCAGAAAGCAGATGTCGAACAGTTCTTCGCAGCACAACCGATTATATGAACAAGCGATAGAACACGCCCAGCACCTATCTCTTAGATTTGCCGTAGGAACTAGTTTTAAGAAAGCGTGCCATCTGGCTTTCCAAGTCTTTCAACCCAGAGGAACAAACCTTGTTGGGAATACACCGGTTTCCTCACAATTTTTTCCTTCATGGAAAACGAATGGTAGTTTCGATTTCATACGGCCCAAACAGAAAGAAGGACACAACACAACCGATGTATCAGTTAACTCTCTAAAATAGATTTTTTACAAAATTTTACTTTTGAATTGATAAACATGTTCATAGAATAAAATTCGGCGTAGCGTATTGTAGGACGTAGGGCATAAAAAACATATAAAAATTCAATTGAATTTGTCCTCTCGTTACGCTGCCTATTACACGCCAACCCTTTTATTTGTGTGACATTCATAAAACTGCCAGAATGAACTACATTTACTAACAACCATTCTCTCTTTCTAGGGTTCCGTACTCGCAGGGTCGACGGATCCCTATTTTTTTATTTATTAAAAATGGGGTCGCTCTTGTCCAGCATCTATTACTATTGCTGTTACTCACGCGTCCGTCCTTCGTCTGTCACACAGGTTTACAGCCAACGGTTGGAGCTACAGTCTCCAAATTTTCACAGTATCTTGTCAGCCCAAAGCTATACAAATAGTTTTTATCATATGTATTTTTAAGGAGGCTCCCATACAGCTAAAGGAGGGCAAGCACTGTTTTAAACTTACCCCTTCGAGTGGGGTATCGTGGTTTAGAGCTCGTTGAGTTGATAAATCCTGAATTTTTGTTTTAAATATATGGGAAAACGAAGAAATGAGAAGCCACCAAAGTCAGCTTTTTTGCAGGATTTTGTTCCCAAGATTTTTTAACTTCCCATTGACGTACGAACTTCAAATTTGGTGATTATCTTTATACGTACGTATATTTTTACCAACAAATACTAGTATATTGACAAATCTTTTTTTTTTCCTTTAAAATTTCCATATATATAATTGTCTTATTAAAACCAACTTAATTTTGCGGTCGGTTCGGTACTCAAAAAAAAAACATATAAATGTGCGAAGTCCGACACGCACTTGGCCGGTTTTTACCAGTGCTTCGTACTTTCTTAACTTATAAACGAACTATAATAGAAAAAGCCTGCCTGGTTTAATATTCTACTTCCGCATTAAAGAATATTTTTTCGGCGAAAGTATTTTCTATGCCTGAGTACACCTAAAAGACTACGCTTGCCTTAGGAGTTCGTCAGACATTACAATTTTATCTCACTACCTATTTTATCGATACTCCGACCAAATCACCGCTGCTTCCTTTTGTGATTCTACATAATGTACTTTTTACATCATTTTCAGGACAAAGCATTACAATGCCTGATAAAAGGCAGGCATTTGGCTGTTATAAATCTGCCAAATTGTTTTCTTTTTATTGTTCAAAAAGCGAACAACAGAGGTAGGTAAAGAAAAGCGACCTAACAAGCCTTTTAAAAGAAAGGATGATCTTTTAAAAGGCTGTCATAAACAGCTTTAGCTTCTGGTGAGCTCTAAGAAGTCTAAGAAAAAAAACCGGCCACCGTGGGCCAACAACAGTGTCTCGATGACCAAGTTCCTCTCGCATGAAAACTTCTACAGGTTGAGGAGCAGCAGCCTCCCAAAGATGTAAAACAAAATTAAAATCCAGTACTTAATTTCCCCTCGACTGAAACTAGTGTCAAATGATAGCTAAGCCAAGACCTTAAGCAATGCAGTTCATCTCCCGGTTGTAGAGTGGTGGAATAGACATAGACATAGAAACGTTTTACTTTACGTTTTTGAATACCCGTCAGACGAAAAAATGTAATTGAAAATCGATTCATAAATCACGAAGTTATGCCGTAAAATACTCCTTTTTTTTGAAGTCTGTTGAAAATGGAAAATAGGTACCTTATTTGCCATCCATTTGAATAACCCCTTGTTAGTCTTGTTACTGGTCGTCCCCTGAAAACAGCTGTGAAGTAAAACACGTGTTGTTTGCTTTGCAATCCAAAGGTACACAACCGCGTAACGATGAGCTTTGATACCTATATACTCGCGCTACAGCAAATAGAAATAGTATATTGTACCTACAGTCCGCCATTAGATATATAGTGTTGTAGTCATCCACGACCGACGACGCGCCCCTACACAGCGCATCTCATATAATCTATGCGCAGTTGTACGGAACGGGTGGTGGAGGGGCGCGTCGTCGTGGATGGCGCGCACTATACCTAAGGGAATAATGTGTGAACAAGTGAACATGAATCTATTGCCTTTACATATTCAAATATGTTTTAGCACCCCGGTTTCAGCTTAAGGCAATATATCGATTGAAAGAGACACCCTTTGTTTTTCGCTCAAGACAAAACGGGATGCAACCCTCTCCGAGAATGGCTTTTTAGACAAATCTTATTAAATATCTGACTGTTGTAGCTCCCCCCCTCTCTCTAACCCGTCTAAACATTATATTCCCCATACTTTAAATAAAAGACCCGTGAAAATAAATTGATTTGATTTGATTTGGCCATGTGATCGTCTAGTGATAAACTACGTTGTGTACCGAATAACCTCGATTCTTTTATGTGAAACGAATCAGACTTGAACTCTTCACTATTTGTCCTAAGACCCTAAAATACCTACTAATTTTTCCTACCAAATCTACCACGTATTTTTCTACTAAGTAGAATTATTTCTACCAAATTTCCATACATTTACAATAGCTTTCCTAACATATTTTACCTACTCAAAATTTAGATTTTGAATACATAATAATAATATTATTATTGGTAATCTATCTCCAACAAGATCTACGTGTTCAGTTACGTTATTAACAGCTGGAGGTTTCCAATGGGCGGCAAATACCCTTGAAAGCCTTACTTTTTTCCCCTAAGTCAAAATCATCCTGCTACCATAAATATGCAGTAGAAAATAGAATCGTTGATACCCAATTTTAAGCTACAGCTAAAAAGGATAATTTTGACTGTTGTATGGTATGTCTTTCATAACTCATACAATGCTGTTAACACGCCAAGATGGAGATTGAACCTATTCTATACCAGAACTAGACATATTAATGAATATAAATCCATACTAATGAAAATAAATTCATTAATAAATCTTTAGATGAGAAGCATCTTTAACTACCAGTTCCCTCTACCCTAAACACTTCCCAATGTTTCCTAACCATTTACAAAAGTATATCTCTACTCTTTTCCAGCAATGAGTATTCTTTCACTCATGATATTGGAAAATAATACTAGTAGACTGCTCCGCCTGCTACTTTCAGAGTTGGTTCCATCTTTCTGAACCAGCCCTGCTATCCTAATCATGATTGGAAGAATTGGACCTTTACAACACATAATACCGATAAAAATCTATGAAAACCAGTATTTTTAGTACCTATTTAAAGAAATTATTAGATACCTCTTATTTTTTTACACAATACACCAATAATCGCGTGAATACCTAATACCTAAACCTAGATCCCTAAACCCTCTTTCCTAACGTCCTAATCCTACACATGACTTTAATCCTAATCTACTTACGTCCCCATATAGCTCTAATTCCTACTCTAGTGTATGCAAACCTCAACCGTGAGGTATTTACCATAGTGTTATGTAGTGAGGCCCTACTTTTACCTATATACCTAAACAGTTCCCTACTAGAACGTTCAAGTGGCTAGCTTGAGAAAATCAACCTAAAGCCTGTGTATTGTGCCATATCACAACTGACCGAAGTCTAAAGGGATCTGTGATATGAAACGCCCTAGCATATAATAGATTATATAAATATACATAATAAAGACCGGCTCCCAAATACTGGACAATTTCATCACGCGGAGTATACACTCCTTTGCCAAGGTCTGAATTGAACAGAATAGGCCATGATTACGTTGCCAGCTGGACATTGAGAGACGCTAGGAGTAAGTTCACCGCTTATGTTGATATAAAAGCTGGTGCCAAGTCCTCCATATAACTTGGTAAACTAATAGACACCGAGATAAATTTGCTTACCAACCGCTAGGTTAAATGTATCTCGTCAGGCTAAACTGTATGCCTGGAATGTGATCTGGCTCTCTAAAAATAAATAACAATAAATTTTAACCCCGTAAAATAATAATTAAATTGAAAGTAAAGAAGATTCCCTCACTATGCGGAACATTTCCACATAACAACGGAATCTCAAACAAAAATGACGAGAAACCCACCAAAAATAATCTATAGAACCAGAGACACAGACAGTCGAAACAATAATCATCCGTCCGCTCCGCGAGCCCGGCTATTTATAACTAAAAATAACATCGCCTGCATCACCTATATCGCAAAAATCCTCCGCATCGCAACCATTGCCTATATCGCATGCATCACTCCAAACGAAACTACTCCGCGCGCGCTTACGTTTACGGTCGCAATTTATTACGCTCTCATGACATAGGCTCTTATTGAAATATGTTGTAGCCGCGCCGGCGTCGGCCATTTTTGTGATTATTAATAGATTTTGCGTCGTAATTTGTAAAGCGTTTATTTAATTGTGTATATAACTTTGATTAGTTTTTAATGAAATACTTAAGATAAAATTACCGATCTTTGTTTAGCATTCGGTAAAGGACAGGCGTTCATTGTAAGCGTCTAGTTACATATTCGCCCCCTCAAGGATGTGCCATGTAATTGCTAATGTAATGAGCGATTCATGACGGATCCTTGAACTACTAAAATGTTATATAACATACCATAGATTTGTTAGTGAACCTATTCTCCCCTCCCCTTCCCCCCACCCCTATATTTTTAAACGTGTATGAGTATTTAAACCAGTACTCATTGATTGTTAGTGACTCGGCATAAAACTTAGTCTTATGAATTTTGATAATGAACCATGACTATCCTTTCCTCGAAATCTTCCCATTTGCCCAAGGTTCTAGTTTGTGAGGCTAGAAGACCCGAATAGTCCGCATTTGCAATATCAAACTGAATTTCAGAGTCTGTCCAGGCACTCATCCATTCAAAATCCACATTGCCCGGATCCGATCTGATATCCCAAAAGCTCCCCACGCAAAAAGAAAGACCCTCTATGTAAGTACTAAGAAATTCAATCGCCATTAAACCAAAACTCTAACCAAATCTCAATACTTTGTCACCATTTTCAATCAAGTTTTCTTGGAACATGTCACAAACTTGAATCAGATATTCGATTTCAGACTCATTTTCACACCAATTTATGAAATGTCCATTTATGAACTTAGTTAAACGACATTCGTCACCTCAATGCTCCTGCATTCCCATTCGTCATTTAAATGGCCACAGAACATTAAAACTCGAAATGCGCTTAACTATATGGATATGTCAATATCCATAACATCCTGTTATCAACATAACCAATTCCCCATTCAAAATTAGCCTTTAAATTAATTTATCATAAATTTATTCATGTAGATACTACTAATATAATAAACATTTCACCTCTAGCGTGATAAATGAGCCTTACTTTAATACCAATAAATAAATTGTCTTTCTATCAGACATGTCAAATATCATCAAATATCAAATAAATAATAATAATAATATCAAATATCATTTACCAAAAGCAATGAAAAGATAACATATAATTTATAAACATTATTCAAAAATGATTGCATTTCGCCATATCATTTTATATCATATCCTACTAAGCAGTCGGATATTTCTGTTTTCGAATGATCCTTCATCAAATCGTGGTGTGTGTACAAAACCTTGATAAAACCTCAGCTAATAGACTTTTAGTCCTAGCTTCTGTTTAGTACTAGTCAATAAGGATTACCCTTATTAAATGGGTCGAATCGATATACGATTTTAACCTACTGATAAATCCTTGCTGACTAGTTGTGTGTATAGATCCCTCAAACTACCAACAAATCCAGGTTGATTACAATCTTAACATTTGTCTACCTGCAATAACCCATTTTCACAAAATTTTCCCCCACCCCCCTGATTCCATACATCACCATCATCCATCAGTTTCAATAAACCTCTGTAACTCTGTCACTCAACTACTTGCATCATTCCACACTCGCTTTTTCAAACGGTTAAAATTACAGATAGCCAAAGTCTTTGATATGCAATCATTAGAATATTCTTCTAATTGCTGAAATATTAATAAAAATAATAACTAAGTATTAATAAATTTTACCTTTTTCTGTAAAAATGAATGCCAAACAATGCACCCAAGATTAAAATTTCATAATTATATACACATATTTATACATTTATTTTTAAATATTTCTTTTTAGTCCAGTGACTGACAGATAGAGAGCCTTAAAAAACTTCAAGTACGCCATTTGTACCCCTTCTCTATGTGCTATAAAGTTTCGGCAAACAAATTTACTATAAGCAATCAGTCCTTATTTATTTGTAATATAAAAATATTTTATTTTTATTCTATGAAATTTATTGAAAATGTTGATAATATTATTAAAATCATAATTCTGAATCTAACTATCTTTTACAAAATTTCTTTTCTTTTTGAAGAAAAACCATTTAAAGAACCGATACATTGCTTATATTAAAACCCTTCACATTGCATGCACTATAATACCAAAAAGAATATCTAAGTTGAAGTCTACTGTTTGTAATTAAAATATAATGTAAATATAAAAATACATGGCCTATTTCAATAAAAGAACCAAATTTTAAACTTTTCTTTTCCGGGTAGAGCGATGGATAATCATGCATTACTAAATTTTTCTTTTCTATATTGAAAACTGAAAATCGTTCTACTATTATAATTTGATTTGATAGAAGCTTTAGTATAAATTATACTAGCAAAATACATAACCCTTTGAATATATATACTGCCTTAAAAATTTCTTCACCACTAAATTTTCACCGCTAAACCAAATTCTAAATTTCTAATCCCAACCACTTCTAAATACTTCTACCACTATATTTTATAAAACCCAGGCAATTGCAAGCCAGATCCACCTACTGAATGCTCAACACAACTTTACAAGCAAATTCTACAAATGAATCCGGGATCCTGCCCGACAATTAACCCGACAACTTTTCCAAAATGCAGTTATTATTGATTGTACCCCAACATAAATTGAATACTATAGAACATAAATTCAATTAAAGATCTATTCAAAACTGCTTCATGCAATGAAGTAAAAATAAATAAATAAAAAGAAACTTGTGACAATGTAATATCAATATACACCTTGGTTAACTCACTTTAAAACTTTACTCTAATTAAAAATAACTTTATTGCTACAACTTAACTTCAAATGTTTAGCATCAATAACCCTTTATGTGCTTGTAGTATATAACAATATTACATGTCAGTCTTACAATGGCCGGTCAACGGAAAATATTCTACAAATGCCAACTCTACAAATGATTTCAACATGCAGACAGACAATTTGACCTTATAAGAGCTCCGTGCTCTTACCCCGAAAATTACCAAAGTATCACTTACAAGAGAACTGAGAAAATAAATACTATTTTCTTCCCAAGATATTCACTGTTCACTATACTATAGTTATGTTCAAACCCACTTACTTGTTTTAATCCTAATCCTAATGTTGACTCCAATATAAAATACCACTCACATTCCATTTACACTGCACTTAATCTCAAATCACTCATTACCTAGACTTCCTGATTAATTTATAACAAACGACACATTAACTTTTAGTTCAGACATGGTATTTATCTAGCTTCCAACTTTTACTAATGAATGCACTATCTTTGACGTCTTCGCACACTTTAACTCTACTATAATGTTCGATTCGATTATTAATCCACTCGGAAAACGTATCATATTTAATTATTTTTAACACCATGATACTAAAGAAATTACAATGATTAGCAAAACTACTTTTCTCTCAACTCTCCAAGAACTGTCAAATCTCAACGACATTCATATACTACGTTCAGAAATTGGTATCTATTGTCTACATTATGAATCCATTACGCCTCTTACAAACGTCAAACGTCATCTACTATTTTACTTAAACGTTTGCAAACGACGGTTTTAAATATTTGTGACAGAAAATCATATTTTTAAAGAAATATATCATAATTATTAACATCATCTACACAAAATAATTTATTTAGAAACGTTAAGGAAACCAGTATACGTATATTTTGTTATCAACTCAACTATTTCAGGTCGTATCCATACCATCCGATACGATACCCATACGAGAAACCACATATACTCCGATTTTTTTACACTATTCGATACGTCATTGACCCGATATCGCGATATCGCTGTCTTATTCATCTATAATTTCAGTCCCAATGCTAACACATAACAGCAATAACTACAACCGAATATATTTATTATATTTAAGGAGAAGCAAACCTATTCATTCGGGAAGATATTGGATAATCTGTATAATAATAGTTTTCAGCATCCTTGATATTGTACGATCACTTTTAATTTTTTTTCTCTTGCGAGGAAAATATAGCAAAACGAATCGCAATAAATTTTAGCAGATAAAAATTTATAACCAAGCTGTCAAATTTTAAATGACACTAACAAGCGTATTTTCCGTCGGGCAATTGACTTATTGGATCCCGCAATGATATCCGATAATGTGGACACTGCCTCCTGTCCTTTTTTTACTGACAACACTGATCTTAACTTCAAACCTACCACTACAAAGGGAATCTACTAACCGATACTCTATCCTTAAATTGTTAAATCAAAGATGGATGACAATTCTTCATTTGTTGTTGTATACAAATACAATATTTTAATATACCTAGTGACATAACTATTTTCGTAGTATGAACAATAATTTTAAATGCAAAAACTAAGTGAAGTATAAATTACCACCGTGTGAAATTAAAGAAACCTAGTTTGTGACTGACTCGTTTCTTTGTTGCCAAACAAAGAAAGTAAGTGCTTCGTGTTTCTTTGAAGCGAACGATTTTGATAAAACTTGAACCCGATTTTTAACTGGTAAGTTATTTTTATATTTTCTGTCTCTTCTATTGATTAAAACCATCTCACATACATACTTTGATGAACAATTTCTATAGCCTATACGAGCCTACTTGAAAAGTCGAAACTTTTATGTTAACTAAAAGTTGGTGTACCTATGTACAATGAAAAATACCATTTGATATGAATAACTCTTCGCTACGAAATACAATTCAATGTAAATAATACAACGTAGTTATACTGATAATGTCATGAAAAGGATTTCTTGTTTGCGGAAAAAGCTAAACTCCTTTTCTTTGTTTCCTTTCGAAAGTGTATACGTACAAATTACCACATGATGATGAGGCCCTGACCAATTTCAGTCTTAATTACTGTATGCTAAATTTCAGAAAACCATCTATAAATGAATATATTTTTTCTCACCTGTCAAATTGTATGAGAACCAAAAATAATGATGATGACGTTTTCCTATCTTATTTATAGATTATGTCAAGTTATTGATATAATTGCATAAAGTCAGTAGTTCAGTACTTAAAAATTTACTCTAAATCTTTATACCTCCGTTCTTCAGAATAAATAAATGTACTATTCTACATCAAAATATATAATTTCTATTGTTTTTATTTCAGGTCCATGGTGATAAAATCTGCATATAGTAATGATCTACTCATTAAATCGATAACATGATAATCTGCTAACAACATGCTGAGAAAAACCTGACTTGGTCCGCTGACTCGACTACAAAAATATAACAGCTACCTGTTTGATCACAAAATACGAGTGACCCAATATGTAAGTACTTAAACTAATCAATCAAATGTCCTCATAATAATTTTTAGATCAAACAACCATACCCAATTCCGATTTTAGTGAAATTTCAATTTTAGTTTGATCACTCTCCATCGGGCTCCTTCGATGGAATTCCGAAATATACCTATTTATGTTATTTTCTTAATTTTTATAGTCTAGAATGTTTCTATTAGCTCCTATAAATATAGATAATATTGTTATCCTCTTATAATGCTAATATTTAAACTTTTCAATTTTCAGTAGAGAACGATGAACAAAAGTCGTTGACTGCCGGAAGAATAGCAAAACTTCTCATTTCCTACCTTCAATCAACATGGGTGACTCCTAATGTAAGTATATAAAATTAACCTATATATTGACTAAATTTCATAACATACAGATGTATAGTAGTATATTTTTTTGATGAAAACAAATTTCAATGTAAGCGTTCCGTCAACAGTTTGAAATTTCAAAAACTATGGCATTTTATTAATTTATTTCCTATCTAGAATGTTTGTATTAATTCCTTAAAATGCAAACAATAAATGTTATTCTTATTTGATGTTAATTTCTCTACTTTTCAACTTTCAGAAGACGGCGGTGAACCACTCGGGTCAGTAACTTCCGGATGATGAGCGGCAATCTACTGCAATACTTCCTAAGGTAATTAATTCATTTATTTCTATACTGTATGTAGCACTAATATTTTTATAATAGAGATGCCCATATTGCTTAAAAAATTAGTGCCTACGTCAAACCTCGGAATCAGACAATTGACCCAGGCCAACCTAGTACACAACTAAAGGTACTGAAACTATACTAAGATTATAATGATGATGTCAGAATAACATAAAACTAGTGCCTACGCCAATTCACAGAACCGAATAGCAAACCCCGGCACTCTTAAGTATGCAAACGCATTAGTACTACGCTACGATTATTATGATGATGATTTCTTTTATATTACGTCGGTGGCTAACAAACACACAGCCAGCCTAGCTGATAATGTCCATACATGAATATCTCTTTAATGCTTTCTATAGTGGTCTTTACTTTATGACTGAAATATGATATGATGTTTATTTATTTATTTACAATGATGAATTGCTATCATTAGTTACTATATGGAAATGACTTGTACCATGCCATAACTCATAAGCTTACAGATCTTTTATTAAGATAATTATGACGATGATGATAATACGATACGGTACTGTATGCCAACGCCCCCTGTGTCAACAGACTCTCATGATACAAGCCACAAATGATGATGATCATATTATAACGGGAACGCCCCCGGTATCAATAGACTATGATACACAATCGATCGAATGATCGCCCCCTAATGCAGTAAACTATGATAACTTTAACCAGTCTTTTACCCATGAAAATGTAATCTAGCAGTATGTAAACTTGTCACTAATGTTAACGCATTTACTTTTCTGTTCCAGATGCTGTTCATAACATACAGCAGTCTTCAATCGATCCTACACTGCCTCGCCGACAATCAACCAAGATCCGCCCAGCAGCGACCACCGGACGCCCGCTATTACATACTTTACTTACAATACTTGTTATTTTAAAACCCAACCAGTGATTTAATTATTTAGTCGTATGGCATTATTCAATGATAAATGATTACCGCAGCCTACAAACGTCCACTACTACTTACTTTACTTACTTTAACGACATACTTGTTATTTGACTTGATTGTAATAATAAACTATAATATTTTTCGTGTACAATTTTATAAGCGAAGGGTCCAAGTCCGAATTCGATCACACACCGTTTCACGACAACAAAATGTTGCCAAAAGGCAACCATAACCTATTCTAAAACATACAGAGCCCTAGGGCTCCCATCCTTGTCACGGCTTACCAAAATGTAGCTCCCCCCCTCTCTCTAACCCGTCTAAACATTATATTCCCCATACTTTAAATAAAAGACCCGTGAAAATAAATTGATTTGATTTGATTTGGCCATGTGATCGTCTAGTGATAAACTACGTTGTGTACCGAATAACCTCGATTCTTTTATGTGAAACGAATCAGACTTGAACTCTTCACTATTTGTCCTAAGACCCTAAAATACCTACTAATTTTTCCTACCAAATCTACCACGTATTTTTCTACTAAGTAGAATTATTTCTACCAAATTTCCATACATTTACAATAGCTTTCCTAACATATTTTACCTACTCAAAATTTAGATTTTGAATACATAATAATAATATTATTATTGGTAATCTATCTCCAACAAGATCTACGTGTTCAGTTACGTTATTAACAGCTGGAGGTTTCCAATGGGCGGCAAATACCCTTGAAAGCCTTACTTTTTTCCCCTAAGTCAAAATCATCCTGCTACCATAAATATGCAGTAGAAAATAGAATCGTTGATACCCAATTTTAAGCTACAGCTAAAAAGGATAATTTTGACTGTTGTATGGTATGTCTTTCATAACTCATACAATGCTGTTAACACGCCAAGATGGAGATTGAACCTATTCTATACCAGAACTAGACATATTAATGAATATAAATCCATACTAATGAAAATAAATTCATTAATAAATCTTTAGATGAGAAGCATCTTTAACTACCAGTTCCCTCTACCCTAAACACTTCCCAATGTTTCCTAACCATTTACAAAAGTATATCTCTACTCTTTTCCAGCAATGAGTATTCTTTCACTCATGATATTGGAAAATAATACTAGTAGACTGCTCCGCCTGCTACTTTCAGAGTTGGTTCCATCTTTCTGAACCAGCCCTGCTATCCTAATCATGATTGGAAGAATTGGACCTTTACAACACATAATACCGATAAAAATCTATGAAAACCAGTATTTTTAGTACCTATTTAAAGAAATTATTAGATACCTCTTATTTTTTTACACAATACACCAATAATCGCGTGAATACCTAATACCTAAACCTAGATCCCTAAACCCTCTTTCCTAACGTCCTAATCCTACACATGACTTTAATCCTAATCTACTTACGTCCCCATATAGCTCTAATTCCTACTCTAGTGTATGCAAACCTCAACCGTGAGGTATTTACCATAGTGTTATGTAGTGAGGCCCTACTTTTACCTATATACCTAAACAGTTCCCTACTAGAACGTTCAAGTGGCTAGCTTGAGAAAATCAACCTAAAGCCTGTGTATTGTGCCATATCACAACTGACCGAAGTCTAAAGGGATCTGTGATATGAAACGCCCTAGCATATAATAGATTATATAAATATACATAATAAAGACCGGCTCCCAAATACTGGACAATTTCATCACGCGGAGTATACACTCCTTTGCCAAGGTCTGAATTGAACAGAATAGGCCATGATTACGTTGCCAGCTGGACATTGAGAGACGCTAGGAGTAAGTTCACCGCTTATGTTGATATAAAAGCTGGTGCCAAGTCCTCCATATAACTTGGTAAACTAATAGACACCGAGATAAATTTGCTTACCAACCGCTAGGTTAAATGTATCTCGTCAGGCTAAACTGTATGCCTGGAATGTGATCTGGCTCTCTAAAAATAAATAACAATAAATTTTAACCCCGTAAAATAATAATTAAATTGAAAGTAAAGAAGATTCCCTCACTATGCGGAACATTTCCACATAACAACGGAATCTCAAACAAAAATGACGAGAAACCCACCAAAAATAATCTATAGAACCAGAGACACAGACAGTCGAAACAATA
Source organism: Cenopis cana (assembly GCA_951800055.1). Lineage (NCBI taxonomy): Eukaryota > Metazoa > Arthropoda > Insecta > Lepidoptera > Tortricidae > Cenopis > Cenopis cana. The sequence goes on from OX637484.1 coordinate 9,501,803, forward strand.
ATCATCCGTCCGCTCCGCGAGCCCGGCTATTTATAACTAAAAATAACATCGCCTGCATCACCTATATCGCAAAAATCCTCCGCATCGCAACCATTGCCTATATCGCATGCATCACTCCAAACGAAACTACTCCGCGCGCGCTTACGTTTACGGTCGCAATTTATTACGCTCTCATGACATAGGCTCTTATTGAAATATGTTGTAGCCGCGCCGGCGTCGGCCATTTTTGTGATTATTAATAGATTTTGCGTCGTAATTTGTAAAGCGTTTATTTAATTGTGTATATAACTTTGATTAGTTTTTAATGAAATACTTAAGATAAAATTACCGATCTTTGTTTAGCATTCGGTAAAGGACAGGCGTTCATTGTAAGCGTCTAGTTACACTGTGTGCAGGTTTATTAAATTTCCTCTTGTCAGTACCTAGATGAGGTAAAATACCATCATATTTAACTAAATCGTGTCTTTTAATAATGCGTTGTTTTAGTAGGCTGAGGAACGAAATGAAAATATAGACTCGACTTTGGATTTATTTTCTATCGAGAAAATTTTAAGCAATCATGTTTCGCTATTGTCAGTACCACAATCATATAGTCAAGAATCATATATCTGAAAATCAGCCCCTACTGTTTGCTAGTCTGGGCAGGGCAGCGTTTCAAAGTCTCCAAATTTCTCAGTGTAGCGCCTTTCATAGCAGTAACTTAGAGGATATTACCTAGAGAAAAAAAGAATGTCGGTGGGCGTAAGATTGGCTCAAGACGAGTGGCATATTCGAAGAGAGGCCTATGCTCAGCAGTAGGCGATCACAGGATGAAAATAATGTTAATGATGATGAAGTATCAATTCGATAATTATTGGAATTGAGGTGTCAAACTTGGGAACGTTTAGGTACGGACAGGTACCTACAGTAAAAGAAACGTAAACACGGTATTTTTTTAACCTGACTGTGGCTTTAGAGATAGGAACGTAAATACGTACGTACGTACCCACATCTAACTTGTTTTCTTTGTATATCCAATATTTACCAGCAAAAAAAATTCTATTTGGGAGTGACAAAACCGACGAATAAAACGTGCCCAAAGTTTGTATGGAGAAGGCCTTGCCCTACCCTGCGCCTTAATCTTATGTGACATGTATTTTTAGGGTTTCGTACCCGAAGGGTACCCTACGGAACCCTATTGGTGACGCCCAGACGTCCGTCCGTCCGTCCGTCCGTCCGTCGTCTGTCACACAGGTTTTACAGCCAAACGGTTAGGCTCCCATACAGTTAAAGGTGGGCGCGAAATTTTTTTTAATCCTAACCTATCGAGTGGGGTATCGTTGTTTAGAGCTCATTGAGTAGATACTTACCATATTTTTAATTTAAAAAAATATTGGAAAACAAAGGAATGAAAAGTCACCAAAAACAGCTTTTTTTACGAAATTTTGTTCCGAAGAATTTTTTAACTTCCCAAATATAAACTAAAAATTTGGTAATAATGTTTGTTATTACGTATATTTTACCAACAAATACTAATATATTGGTAAATTAGATTTTTTCTTTGAAATTTCCTTATTTTTCATATACAAACCAACTTAAATATTATTGTTTATAGTTTGAATGTAATTATTATTAAATCATCATCATCCTGTTATGGATTAGTTTTTGTTGACATTGACTCTGAGAGAGACCTCTATATTAAATTGTTTTTTTTCCCTTTATATTTAAAACTTATTATTTTTATTTTGACGCTTTGAGACCATGTACATCTCAAAGCACGTTAGAATAGTCATTATTAAGAATATTTTGACGCTCAGAGACCATTTACATCTTTGAGATATTATATTAAATTTTGTTATTCAGACTGAGACCTTATACATCTCTCAATTTTACTATTATTGTAATGTTTGTAATAGATAATTAATATTTTGACATGAAAAATGTATTAAATTCTTATTGATATATTTCTTAAATTGTAAATTAATATTTTCTCTGAATTTTGAATTCTATGTGTCTTAGATTTCTTGATCTTAAGTAGGTTAAGTATTATCATTGTAATAAGCATATTTTTGTGAGAAAATGGCTGACTGTCGAGTTTCTTTCGGCGTTTCTTCTCGGCAGTGGCCTCTGTGAAACGCTAGTAGGGTTTGACTTGTAAAAGTGCCATTGCGGCCTACTTACAGAATAAAGTTCATTTATTTCATTATTTATTTATTAATCTAAAATCAACGTCATGGTTCCTAAGAACAGATCTCGCTATCTCTCATAGTTTCCGACTTCACCATACTGACCCATTTGGAACAATCCAAAAACAAAAAGGGTGTACAAACACCCTGTATATATGATCGTCTCGCTTGGTAGTGTTGCGTTTCATGTCTGTATCTGTGGTTGCGCTTGGTTGAGCGGTTTCAACCGAACTGAAGTGTGTCAGTGGAATCGAGCTACTGGGAGTTATGTCGCTGGTTCACTAAACCTAGCCTAAATGAGAAGAGTCCAGCAAGAAACTCAGCTAGACCCGACCTGGGTCGGACTGGCCGTACCACTCCCGTGTCGACAAGTCAGGAAGTCGGTTTGCTAATATCGTACCACCTCCCTCTCGACAAGTCAGGAAGACGCCGTATGTTAATCAATCCGTTGCATCTCGAAAAACCTCCATTTAGACCAATTTTACAGAGATTAGCCTCGACGAACAACGTGTCTAAGGAGATAAACTATATCGCCGAATTCCCCGGCCTACAACAGCTAACTACGTCGTAAAATATAACGAGGATGGAATTCTATGGCTCGTGAACGCCCGTACATCCTCAGTCAGGCGTAGCCAACCGTTACTATACATAATACCTATAGGTGTAGTTATACATATAGGGTACCTACCCATATTATGAATTATTGAGACCAGAAAATTACATGTATGTAGTGACATAGCATATTTAACTGGCATCAACAAAGCATCAAATAATTGTGCTGCTAGGTTAGCCGGCACCACACTTCGCGGTATTTGTGCAAATATTCGTGTTGCATCTCTTTCTTCAATATCGCAAAAGGGAGGCGAATACGCAACGCGACACGAATAGCGAAGTGTGGTTCTGGGGTTACAATACAATCTTTATCTCTTGAAAGACTAAAGTAACATAGCATACTCTACCTACGTTATTATCTGCTTTTGCCGACTCAATAAGTTCATGTCCCGAATCAAAGGCTCTCTTAACAAGGTTTTACCTAGTTGATATGCTGCAAGAGTTTTACATTATTTTTATCATGTTCTACGTTTGTTAAAATTCATAGACCCTCGCTAAAACTCTGTTAACTTATTATTTATTGCGACTGCCATCTTTTAACTCTTTCAGAGTAAGGAAGGTACAATGTATACGTCGTATTTACGTTACGTTACGTTAAAACCAAAGACTACAGTGTTCTACAAAGTTAAAGCGTATGATCTTAAAATATTAATGTTTCAATGGAAATTTCTGCTGGAAAAAATAAAAGTTATAATATCTTACAAAAGTTTAACTTTTCCATCGAAATCTTGGTAAAATTGGAAACAAAATTGGTTTAAGGAAAAGACCCACCTTTTATTAAGTTACCGATACGTTAACGAAAGGCTCAATGCACTCATTAGCGTTAAATGACGTTATCGGATATTGTTTCTCCATCCATGCTCCATCCATTTATTAATGAATGTCCACATGAAACAATCCTTACCCGAATCGTCATGTCAACTCTAATGGTTTCTCAAGAGGCGGTACACATGTTGAATGATGGTTGAGGGCTATGCATATTGATGAATTGCATTGTTTGCTCACATATTACTATAGCATTGCTTTATGAGAACGCGACGTATATATGTCCGACATAATTAATACGCGATGAAATGGCCGATCATCTTAGCTAGGCATAGGTTACCTACGCGGCCAATAAAATTGTCTGTGAATAGGTAAGTGTTTCAGTTTACGAATCCTGCTGCGGCCCTCATTAGTAGTTACGATATCGTCTTATTGATTTGCATCGGTGCTTATCTAATGAAGCAACAAAATGAGATAGAAAAACTAATTGTTGTGATGAGTCTTTGTCAGCACTGTTTTTGGACTCATTGGATCCGGTCGGGCGGGACTAGGTTAATATGGTCGGATCCGGGGCCTACCAAATTATATCGGATCAGGCCGGATTAGGTACTGAACCGGAACGGTTTGCAATCCCTTATAACGAGACTAGCATTTTAATAAGAATTTGAACCTTAACATTAATAAAAGCATCTCAAAATGTAGATTTTTACCGAACTCGTAACTTGTACGGCAGTAGGTATGTACATAAATTTTATATGGTCGTTTGACACATATTATCGTAGGTAATATACCCTCATCATCATTTACTTTCGCACGTTATAAAGCTATTTATGAAGCAATGGTCGGAAAATAACGCTTAATGCGGGAGATAAGTTTCCAAATTATCCGGTTTGCAATAACGAGAAAAACAGGTTTACAGCACGTTTTGTAGCGCATCTTCGTGACTTGTACAATGTATTTATAAATAAAACACTTTGGCAACAGAATCAATTTTGATATGCATTTTTGTTGTGACACAAAGTTTATGTGCGCTATAAAATATCTTTTGGCTAATAACGTAGTGGCACCAGTAATGGACCTGGCTCCAGTAATGGACGCAAAAATCTTTAAAGTAGTAAATTAGTAAAGTATTTATTCATTGTAAACTGTGTACATAAAGGTCTTACAATACATATATATAGAAACAACAGTTGCTCATTTCGAGCGTACAATTTTTAGTCTTAAAGCTATCTTACCGCCTACTGGTATTCGAAAAATTCTTTCAAAGTATAGAACACATTATCCATTAAGAATCTTTTCAATTTCATCTTAAATTGACTACTCTCTAACATCTTAATATTATTAGGTAGGGCATTAAATACACGTATCGCTGTAATGAAGGCGCTTTTAAAGTATTGATTATTATTGCTCTTAGGTAGCAGTAGGTTGTATTTATATTTCGCACGCAAATTATTCTTAAATGATGACTTCTTAGCGAAATATTCCATGTTACTTTTGACAAAAGTACATAATTCAAGAATATATATTCCTGTGAGAGTAAGCAATCGCTTTTCTTTAAATACATTACGGAGCGATTGTTCACTACTCATGCGGTATATAATACGTACACATCTTTTTTGTAGAAGAAATGTACTCTGCACATCTGCGGAGTTCCCCCAAAAAATTATTCCGTAGTTTAAGAGAGGAAACACGTTCCCAAAGTAGGAATTTTTTACTACGCTTTCAGAGCAGGTTCCCGATAAAATGGCCAAAGCATAACATTGCCTAGATATAGCTTTATTAATTTTTGATATATGAGTTTTCCAATTTAGAAAAGTGTCGATATTAACACGAAGAAAACGTATATTATCAACTTCTTCAATTAATGTTCCAGCCTCTGTTAAATTTAATTTAATAGGAGTGCTTTTATAGCTCCTAAACTGAATAATTTTAGTTTTATTTAGATTTACGTTTAAATTTAAAGTATGCAGCCAATTTATTACTTTTTTAAGGGTAATGTTGATATTATGCTCTATATGAGATACATTAGATTTGTCTCCTGAAAAAAGTATAGTGGCGTCATCTGCAAACAGCACGCACAACGTATCAACAATCTTGGGAAGTTCATTAATATAAACTAAGAATAAAAGGGGTCCTAGGACGCTACCCTGGGGTACCCCCATATTAGTTACTTCAAAATTTGACAGTATAGTATCAACTGTTTTTATTTCTTTTTCGAACGGTCGAAATTAAGCAACGGAAAAGTATTATAGTCATGGCAACACTTTAAGCGTAAAGAATAGGCTTCTATGTATCACATTGACAAATGACATACACCACGGTCATTTTGTTTAAAAATGGCGCGGCGGCAAAAAGTGTGCTCCGGCATTTTTCACGAATAACCTAAGTTTCTTACAGAAATAACTAAGGAAGTAGGTTTACGTTTTTGATTGTAAACTTTATTTTCTCTAAACAATATTACTTTGATATGATTTCGTGAGAAGCGTTACATATTTAACAATACTTTTTTAAAGTGTTTATTGCATTACAATCTAATTTGAATGATTTAGAGAGGATGTACATTACTGGTTCCTGTTTTTTGTTAATCTCCAATTATGGACAATTTCTCCATGATTGGTTTTCATACTGAATTCTGGTTACCCAATTATGGACACCCAATGTTGGACGGATTTATTGGCGAGGTAAATGTTTGAAAAATGCCACCCAGTTTTATTATAATAGTAGTTTATCTACAAAAATATCATAATCCTCTAAAATGCGTCCAGAAACCGTAGGCAAATGACCTTCATTTTAACATCAATGTACTTATGAAAATTTTCTTACCTGTGGTGAAGTTTACCAGCAGTAATATAATATTCATTATAATATCCTATTTAGTATTATAATGTTTTTTTTTTTTAATTTGGAACAGGAAAATTAAAATTCAGTCGATACGAAAGGTCAGCTCGAAATAGGTTATTTTTTTGGGATAAGAATTCAGGGAGAAGGATTCCAAATTTTACATTTATTTTAAATTTTAAGAATAAAAAATATTTTTTTCGAAAAATCGTCATTATACTCGATTTCGACTGATTCGGGGATGAGGATTTCAAATTTTATGTTAATTTTGAATTTACAGTGAAAACAACATTTTTTTGCGAAAAACCGTCATTATACTCGTTTTCGACTAATTCGGGGATAAGGATTTCAAATTTTATATTAATTTTGAATTTTAAGTAAAAAAATTTTTTTTTCGAAAAATCGTCTTTATACCTACACACATATTATAAGTACTCTAAGATGGGTTATAGTAGCCGGTATTATATAACATTTGAAATCCTTAACCCCGAATTAGTCGAAATCGAGTATAATGACGATTTTTCGTAAAAAAATTTTTTTTTACTTAAAGTTCAAAATAAATGTAAAATTTGAAATCCTTATCCCCGAATTAGTCGGAATCGAGTATAATGACGATATTTCTAAAAAAATATTTTTTTTTAACTTGAAATTCAAAATTAATATAAAATTTGAAATCCTCATCCCCGAATTAGTCGAAATCGAGTATAATGACGATTTTTCGTAAAAAAAAAATTTACTTATAATTCTAAAGAAATGTAAAATTTGAATTCCTTATCCATGAATCCTTATCCCGAAAAAAAAATACATTATTGCCGTGGCCGGGGAAAAAAGCAATTGCAGGCTGAGTATTTGTTGTTGTAAGTGACGAGCTTGCGAGTCCGTTTAATTATAATACGAACCCTGCAATTGCCATTCCGGCCGAGGCTAATATAGTACTTTTCTCAAAAATGGAGGAAATACGACAAAATTTGGGTAAATATTTGATAAACATAACCTTAAAACGTCAAAAACATCATGCTCAATAAAAAATAAACAGCGGGATGTTTATTTTTTTTAACAGAATCGCAAGTGTATTGTTTTACCGAAAAACGCAAATTATTCAAGACTTAAAAAGACGTCGCGTTTCCAACAGAAAAATACGAGCTGAATTGGCTGAATACGACCTGTGCCTCCTTTTATATGACAGTTTCTACTTTTTTTTAAAGTTTGGAATTCAACAAATAAAGGAATTTATATGTGAAATTGCAGGCGGTCTACAATGTTTTTAAACCTTAAGGTGTCCAAGATTGGGTGTTGGGTGTGTGGTTGAAAGTTTTTCGACTTTTTCAGATTTGGAGCAATTTTCTCGGAACTTACAAGTTTATCCAAAACTTTTGTATGTTTATTATAATTAATGATTATTAAGCTACATTTTCTTTGAAATAACTAACATCAAACTTATAAAATGAAAAATGGTGCCATTACGTTATGCCTTATCTTTAAAAGTTGATTGTCTTTTTCAAAATGATAATTCTAGTTTTACATAATTTACAAACAATTTCCAAAGTCGGAAAAATGAAATATAACTAAATTAACTATTTCAATTGCATTAACAGATTGTTTTTGAAAATCTAAATCCCACTAAAAACATTTTCATGTAAAATGTAGCCAACATAAGACCATATCTTGCCCGCATCGCACTGTCAAAAAATTAACCGATTTCATGTTGAGGCAAGCTTCTAACTCTACACGCTCTATCTCTACAAACCCTCTATAACTATGAACTGTAGGTACAACACCATAGTCAAAATATGTGGGTACAAAATTCAAATTGTTTTGCTCTGATAAATCTGTTAGAGGCTTTGCAAATACAAACCCAAAATAAATAACAATATAAAAAATATATAATTAGTAAAAAAATAGTTAAGGTGAGTAAAATATGTATATAAGTAGACCCTTAGGATTGCTCTTTTAGATTTGGAGCGCTCCTCCACTAACTAACAAGTAACCTCACCTTAACGTACATTGCTATTGTATTGTATAAATTATAATACACTTAACTACATAACACTTTTTATTAATCTGTAAAGTCCATTTTCTTTTACGGAGGGAGAAAACAAATCACGCGGCACCAAGCCGCAACATGACAGTTTTATTGTATTTTGGCAATGATTTGTGTAGAGATAGTGTCATTGTTATAATTCGTTTGGGCTTGTGGTTTTGTTTGAAAGTTCTATATTGCATGTTATTTTCGGAACCGTGAATTGAAGTGGATTGGTTGCTTACTGAAGATTCTGTAGGATATAAATATATAAAAGAAGTTCTATTACAATACAAGGTATTCTTGTGGATTCTAAGAATTCACACTGAATTGAGTGCGTCAGTATGGATTAAATAAAAAAAACCCTCAGAAGCTCAAAGAGTTTATACCCTATTGTGTGCCAAAGATAGATAGATAGATAGATAGATAGATGTCATTTATTGTCCAAACTGTGTACATAAGATCTTAAAATGTCATACATTGAAGGGTATCAACAGTTTGCCCATTTCGGGCGTACAATATTATATTATTATTGAACTTAAAATCAAACTTTATCCTTTGTATTGTAGTTCTAACTATACAAGATTAATTTATTCATAAATTTGTGCCATGAAACCACTGAAATATCATTGATGCATAGGCGTTTGAGCGTTGACGTCGATTGCTATTTTAAGAGATATCATAACATAACAATTGAGTTGTAATCTGTTAATCTGTTATTCTAAACAGAAGGCTGTTGTTGCTCTCTTGTGTCACATGCATGGGTGACATAAGCCAGGATTGATAATTTAAGTCTATATTTAATTTAGGTACAATATTTATTTAATAGTAACTTAATAAATTACGTAGATATGAAGATTTAGTAATGCGACACATTTGCCTGATTGATTTGTTTTACCTAGTCTCAATTTGTAAGGCAACAAACAGTTAAATCAAAGGCCACCAGAGGCGCTGTTCGCATCGCCATACAAACGTGGAGACTTAACGCAAACGCTTTCGTTTTGTTTTGTTTCGAAAACATATGTTAGAGGTTTTGACGAGGATTGACGTGTCGTGACGCGATAAAACAATATCGTTGTCATTTTAAAGTTAGATTCATATTCGATGCGCTATAACGTGGCGGCCTATGCTGTGTCAGGCTTCAGTCAGAGCGCATCAGAGAGCATCGCGTCAGCAGTTTAACTGAAAATCCGCTTTCAGATATGTCGAATTGTCGACTGACCCAAGTATTTTTAACACGCTTTTATTAGGTCGACCTGTATGTAACTATGTAATGGAATCTAAGGTAACTAATTTAACCATCTTCCAAGCATCGTAGCGTCATAAAAATTGGCAGCTGTATGTAGTTCTGATGACAATACAATAATATGGTACTGTCGAACTGATCTGATGATGGAGCCGGAAGATATGAACTGGAACTTCATGATGGAACATCGTAGAATAACTGTGTTTGGATTTGTTAGAAAAGTCTTGTAATGAACTTTGACCACGATTAGGTTTCAAGGTCTGATAGGTCGACCTGTATGTAACTAACTATGTAATGGAATCTAAGATAAATAATTTAACCATCTTCCAAGGATCGTAGCGTCATGAAAATTGGCAGCTGTATGTATTTCTGATGACAATCTATACATATAATAAAGCAGAAGAGGGTCGAAAATCTGTACATTGAAGATATTAGTAAAAAAATCGATGGAGGGGTCTAAGAATCGATAACAGAACACGTTTCAACTGTTTTTAGAATTCGTGTCTGTTTGTCTGTTTGTCTGTTTGTCTGTTTGTCTGTCTGTTTATTTGTCTAACTATCACGCGAAAACTAGCGAATGGATTTTAATACAGCCTTCACTAATATGTTTATTGGATCTTCGGCCAGGTTATAGGCTATAAAAATCATACAGGTTAGGGATGAAAGGGGGTGAAAAGAGGGGTTAAACTTTGTATGAGAAGTCTTTCAGTTCATGATTTACAGGCTTGAAAATTGGTAAGTATATACATGGACGCAAAGTAAATAGAACCCCATTCAAACATTTTATAATAAACAGATAGTATTTGAAAAAATGGGGGGTGAAATAACAATACCTCTGCCTCTCAGGGCTAAAGACAAAAATACAAAAGTCCCTCAAACCATATTAACTGTTTGAAATGAGAGATCTAATTATGTTGGTCAGTCAGTCTCTATCAATATTCACAAACCTTACTACGAAACCTCGGTTTTTTTTCGTTTTCGATGGAGGGTACCTACGCAGAGCGGCGGGCTCTCGGTTGCATGGTAGCACTTGCGACATGTACCTATATATTAGGTATGCGCATTTTTGTATAAAATATTGTTTTTTGAGGTGCTCATTACAAGAATGATATCCATTTTCAAATCGAAGATGGCGGACATTTATTTATTTACTTTCCTTAATAATCGATATGGGTGTCATTGAGGTTCTTCGAGATGCCGATTAGTTGCGTTTTCCGTCAGCAAAATGTATAAAATACGTTCAGCGCGTAACAGACATAAATTTAGGGTATATTGGTATTCTTTAGTAAAATATACCTACGTAACAATAAACATCAAGTATGACCAAATTCGAAAGTTATAGGCGGATAGGAAGCAAAAAAAGACAATTCTCAGAAAATCACATAACTCTTAGAAGCAACCAGGGTGGGTGCGCTATCAACCTAGGCCTCTACTCCATCTTCGAAAGTAAAAGAACAGACCAAAGTAGGTATTCAGTTATACCTATGTTTTACAATAAAGCACTTTGAACTTTGAAAGGTATTCCACTAATTTATGAACAAAAAAATATCTATTCAACCACCTCTTTACAAAGCCATTTGATAGGTCAACAATTTCTTTTTGTTCAATCATCTACATTGCTTGATGCGTATGAAGTATTTTCCGTACCTGCATCATAATGTTCGAATCATTTCGCACTCGCTTTTTTATCTACATTACTTGACGCGTAGGAATTATTTTCCGCACCTGCATCATAATGTTCAAAAACGTTAGCGCGCGCTACGCTCGCTTTTTCATCTACATTACTTGATGCGTTTGAAGTCTTTTCCACACCTGCATCATAATGTTTGTAAAAATTTCGCGTTCGCTACGCTCGCGTTTTCTTCTGCATGACTTGATGCGTATGAATTATTTTACGCACCGGCATCATAATGTTCGAAATATTTCGCGCTCGCTACGCTCGCGTTTTCATACACATTACTTGATGAGTATGAAGTATTTTCCGCACCTGCATCATAATGTTCGAAAAATTTCGCGCTCGCTACGCTCGCGTTTTCATCTGCATGACTTGATGCGTATGAATTATTTTACGCACCGGCATCATAATGTTCGAAATATTTCGCGCTCGCTACGCTCGCGTTTTCATACACATTACTTGATGAGTATGAAGTATTTTCCGCACCTGCATCATAATGTTCGAAAAATTTCGCGCTCGCTGCGCTCGCGTTTTCTTCTACATTACTAGATGAGCATTTTTCGCATCTACATCATAATGTTTGATAATTTTCGCGCGCCCTACACTCGCGTTTTCATCTACATTATAGTTGATGCGTATGAAATATTTTCCGCACCTGCATCATAATGTTCGAAACATTTCGCGCTCACTACGCTCGCGTTTTCATACACATTACTTGATGAGAATGAAGTATTTTCCGCAATTGCATCATAATGTTCGAAAAATTTTGCGCTCGCTGCGTTCGCGTTTTCTTCTAAATTACTTGATGAGCATTTTCCGCACTTACATCATAATGTTCAAAAACTTTAGCGTGCGCTACGCTCGCTTTTTCATCTACATTACTTGATGCGTTTGAAGTCTTTTCCGCACCTGCATCATAATGTTCGTAAAAATTTCGCGTTCGCTACGCTCGCGTTTTCATCTGCATGACTTGATGCGTATGAATTATTTTCCGCACCGGTATCATAATGTTCGAAATATTTCGCGCTCGCTACGCTCGCGTTTTCATGCACATTACTTGATGAGTATGAAGTATTTTCCGCACTGCATCATAATGTTCGAAAAATTTCGCGCTCGCTGCGCTCGCGTTTTCTTCTACATTACTTGATGACCATTTTCCGTACCTACATCATAATGTTCGAAAATTTTCGCGCGCCGTACGCTCGCGTTTTCATCTACATTATAGTTGATGCGTATGAAGTCTTTTCGGCACCTGCATCAGAATGTTCGAAAAACTTCGCGCTCGCTGCGCTCGCGTTTTCATCTACATTACTTGATGAGTATTTTCCGCACCTACGTCATAATGTTCGAACATTTTCGCGTGCCCTACGCTCGCGTTTTCATCTACATTAGTTGATGCGTGTGAAATCTTTTCCGTGCCTGCATCATAATGTTCGAAACATTTCGCACTCACTACGCTCGCGTTTTTATCTTCATTACTTGATGCGTATGAAGTATTTTCCGCACCTGCATCACAATGTTCTTTTTTTTCATTTTGCGCTCGCTACGCTCGCGTTTTCATCTACATTACTTGGTGCGTATGAAGTCTTTTGCACACCTGCATCGTAATGTTTGAAAGAATTCGCGCTCGCTGCGCTCGCGTTTTCATCTTCATTACTTGATGCGTATGAAGTATTTTCCACACCCGTATCAGAATATCCGAAAAATGTTCCTCTACTTCCTTCTTAATATATATTTTGTCCTCTGTCATGTGTTTCATGTGGGCGCATTGAGCCGGCGTGCGCAATGTTTGGCGAGACAGCCGGTGTAGAAGTTGATATGGATATTCACGCGAATGAAGTCGCGGGAAAAAGCTTAGATAAATAAATTTAAATCATAAAAAATCCTCTCCCTGTGATCCTGATCTGTGTCCTTTAATTGAGGTGTGCAATGAAGATTAGGTATTTGTTGTTGTTTGTTGTTGTTTAAAACTGGACTACCCGTGCGATTGAGTCCTAGGGAAGGACATAGGATACTTTTATCCCGGAAATCATTCCTTAACGGGGTTTAAGTTAGAATGGAAGAGAGATAACTAGGTAAGCGCAAGAAATAGAAGAATGAAATAACATTCTAACGTGATGACCGAGTTCTACGCAGACGAAGTCGCGGGCAAAAGCTAGTACAATAATATGGTACTTTCGAACTGATCTGATGATGGAGCCGGAAGATATGAGCTGGAACTTCATGTTGGAACATCGTATCATAGCTGTGTTTGGATTTGTTAGAAAAGTCTTGTAATGAACTTTGACCACGATTAGGTTTCAAGGTCTGATAATGAAGCCGGAAGATATGCACTGGCATTCCATGATGGAATATCGTATCATAGTCGTGTTTGCACTTGTGAGAAAGGTCGCGTAATGGACTTTGAACACGATCAGGTTTCAATTAACCCGCAAAGCGTGTTTTTCTAGTATTTTTAAACTATTAATTTTTTAATACACTGCTTCGTTTCTTACAAACATCGAACTGAAGTTAGCTTAGCTCATCTGTTTCATATTCCAAACAGCATATTTACTTACGTCTCACAACCTCTTTCTGACACGTTCGCTTGGCGTTGTAGCGTGTGCGCGAAACATTAAAAAATAAGCTTACCAATGCTTGACACTAACCCAATACATGGCACTATCAATCTTATATCAGAATAGGTGTTATCTATTGGGAAGGTGACGAGCACTGGGGCGTTTACTTTAGATTATACATTAAAAGTATTTTCTCTGACCAGGCGGAGAGGGCGCAACTGTTGGAGAAGCGGACAATTGTGACCCCAGCCAACTGAACATATGTGTGGAGAAGATCCCAAAGACTCCAGTCGGCTTACCGAAGACCAAAGAAGAGCTTGATACACATTGTCGGTGAGTGGCCAAATCATGGTGTCATACTTCAGGCAGATACGCAATTTAATAGGTTAAATCTGGCTAATGAAAATGGGACAAGAAAATACAGGCAAATTTTAAAAAAAAACCACGTGGTAAGTATAAAATAAAGTGACAAAACAATAATGATACTTGGGCAACAAAATAAGATGTTCACACTACACACACACTATGTTATACTACATAGTACTTAGTTATAGTTATGTATACTATGCGATAACATTACCATTACCAGAATGATAATTATGGAAGTAGCAAATTCAATTGGAATAATGTACTATGATACGATTTGCTGTATCCTGTTTCTGAAGTGTAAAGGATCAAGCAATGTTTGCCTCCATTGACACGGCAATTAGTTAAGTGACGTTTGACACATTTGATGTAGGTAGATATTATAGTTGCCATTTAAAATATTCAAAATTGGTCTCGGCTTTCATTAGCTAGGTTTTATTAGAATTTCGTCACACTCAATTTATGCTTTACGTCATCAATATCTATCGTTGCACGACGCGCGACACGTCGAAGCTCTGACTGCCAACGATTTTGACAATAAGCGCTTAAATTGTCATATTTCAGCGCTTAACTGTTTAAACGCTACAAGCCCCCTGAGCCAGAAACTGATTTTCGTTGTGATTTATAACTTCAAATATTTGACACATGACAACTTCCATAGAACGTAAACAACCATGAGTCATCGAAATTATAAATAAAATCTGGTAATAATAATACGGCTTCTCAAGTAAATAAAAAGCTTATTTAACTTTTCTCAAATATAATTTAACCCACGTTACATTTTTTCAGATCATAGTTGTTGAGGATTTTACGATAATAATTCACAACCCAAACAGTTAAGAGTTATGTATTTTATTTTTTAAAACCAGTGTTGTGACCAAGTCTGTCGTTTCGATTCATATTACATTTCCGTAAATTGTTAGAAATCGATTCGGTATAAACGATACATTTATGATCAAAACCAAATATCATACAATTAAACTATGAAGTACAACACGAAAAATAGTCAAATTGTACTACAAACCGTGAACGTACCTTTGCCATGTTGGAATAAAATAGTTATCGATTTCTGAACGAGAGAAAGTATAATTAATTAATTCATTCTTTGTGTAGAATGTGATATGAAATGTATTTATATAGGCTTGATAAAATCATTTCAAAAATCGGCTGTATAATCGATGCAATGAACCATTCGATAATAATCGCTTGATTTGACAGAGGAGATGTCTTAGCCTCAACACTACAAACTTCAATTCATATGTCTCAAATATTTGAAGTTACATATCACAATCTATATTAAGGGCATGTCCATACATTGGTTCCTGTAGGTAACGTTTGTTCATATTTACAACACAATGTTTACTCTAGAAATGTTTAACTTGGTCAGATTGCCTCCTATCCCATAACTTTTGCATATTAAGCACACCTGTACACCTGTTCTGTGAGAGTTTGGGCTTATGTTCTAACATAGTACGGCATTGTTATTGAACTGGGTAAAAGCTGCCGATCCCGGTTTCACACGGGTGTAGGAAATGAAAAATACATACATGAAACCTGAAAACATTACACTCCTTTTTTTGGGCAGTCGTGTAAAAAAATAGAGCAAGCCTTTCCTCTCCCGTTACATTAGGACCATATATATAACGTATTTTTCATCTCTCCTGTTAGGAGAGTTTAATTTTCATGTGAAAATCGCTTTTCACACCCTAGGGTAGGAAGTAATTATTTTTATTACTTTGTTTCATAGTATAACGGGCGCGCGACCTTTGGTTATATAACAATCTATTATTTTGTTCTTTTTTCACAAAGCAACCCATAACAATTTTGTTTTCGGATCTTCAAATGTTATAAAGTCAGGAAACGAGCAACTGAACATCAATGTGTCAATATGTTTAAATCTTTTATGGAGAGGTTGCCCAGTCTCCGGCGCCATATATATGTATGTTTAAGACCCACCTACATTTAGTATGTTGGTAGATAATAGGATCAACTGTAGTCCACATCATATTCCTTTCTGTTCAGGCTAATTATTATATTAATGTAATAGGTATCGCTGCCAAATTGTGTTCGTTGGGAGACCTCTCCGTAACTTTGACAAATAATGAGACTGAAGCCTTTTGCTCAATGATTTCCCAATTGAATTGCTGGATAAAAAATACTCATTCTAATGAAAAAAAAATGTTGTCTTGAGTCAAATTAATTTTTATCTTTAATAACGATAACAACATAACTTCTGTAGCTCTAGTATAAGTTTTCTCGAAACATTAACTAATTCGAACGCGTTTGCGTTTTGTCTCAAAATGTATGAAAGTGGTATGAAAACGTGAACAGCGCCTCTGGTGGTCACTAGTGGAAACTAAAACAGCGAGTATAACATTTGTTACTAACCGTATTTCAAACTCGGTGAGAGCGTTTTCATACATTTTGAGACAAAACGCAAACGCGTTCGAATTAGTTAATGTTTCGAAAAAACTTATACTAGAGCTACTGGAGCGATTTTTTAGCAAATAACTTGTTACGTTTACTACAAAAGTTTTATTAAGCACCTAGCTTTTTCCCGCGACGTTGTCCACGCAGAATTCGTTCATCGCGTTAGAATTTCATTGCTATTATTTTATTTCAGGCGCTTACCTAATTATCGATCTACCATACAAACTTCCACCCCCTTCAGGAATGATTTCTAGGATAAAATGTATCATAAGTATGTCCTTTCTCGGGACTCAAACTATCTCTAAACAGGAGGCCAATTCTCGGTTCGCTCGAGATGATGTCTATTCGAGATGATCTCGATTGACGCAATGTCTATCGAAAAATCTCACCAAAATGTCGAACACAGCTAAATTTCTTATTCTGGGGAACGATCGAGATTATGTCGAACGATAATCTCGATGTCTATTGCAATACGCGTTCCGTTTTTTTCGATTGTGTTAGTTTACAATCGAGTGTAAATCAATAAATAATTTTATAAGGTTTTCCACTTAATTAAATATATCTTATATCAAAAACAAAAGCATTATTCATTTACAATTAACTAATAAATAAATATGGTGATTTAACACATCAAATATATTTAAGTATATTTGCTCTTTTATATACTTACGTGAAATGGAACGCATAATAACTTTGACTACTTTCTTTCAATAGGTATATTTGTAAGCTGTCAATTCAATACAATATTTTCCGCCAACTTAATTCGGTAATTTATTTTAGAGCAAGGCTCCTCGAAAGCCTGAAATTTTTTACAAGCGCGGTGTCCCGCGTTTCAAACGCGTTTTCGCGCCACTGTATGCCTCGCGTTGCACCCCGCGCTGCATCTTCGGCCGCTAAAACTTCTGCGACGTCCACAGCGTTGGCGATTAAATTATTTAAATAGATTGACATATTTTTCGTTAATTTTTGCTGCTTTAAACGCACTTAAAGTATTGTAGCCTATGTCCAGCAGTGGACGTCTTTCGGCTGATATGATGAAAGTAATGTAGTTAAGTAAATCAAATTCCACATTTCTCTACAATACCTGTATTACATATTTGTCTGAAATAGTCGATCTTGTACAACAAGTATACTTATTGTAATAATATTAATTTACAACATTACAACAACCATTTTTTACCGATCGATAATTATGCCAACTGCTTCCTTAACTTTTTAATTTTCCCGTCAGACAGGAGGCCGCGGTAATAGATTAGTTACACATATCGGCCACCACCGCGGCGCCACTGCCTACGTCATCGGTATCGCCATCGCCACAATTATAAATGATTAAGGCTGGTTTTCCACTAGAGCTATGCTAAGCAGCTATGCTGCGAGGATGCGCTACGAGCTATGCGACCGTTTCCACTAAAGCTACGCTATGTAGCTGTGCGAGGAAGATGCGCTATGAAGATGTGCTATGCTACGTAGCTGTGCGAGGTAATGCCGGTTACACGCAATGGCTATGATGCCCCTACGTATTGAGCGCAAGCGTGAGCGAGCAACATGTTTCGGACTGACACGCGACATATTTTGGACTCATCGAGTAACAGTTTCAGATTCACACGCGACATGTTTCGGACGCACTCGCGACATGTTTCGGACTGACACGCGACATGTTTCGAACTGACACGCGACATGTTTCGGACTCATCGAGTAACAGTTTCAGATTCACATGCGACATGTTTCGGACACACACGCGACATGTTTCGGACTGACACGCGACATGTTTCGGACTCATCAAGTAACAGTTTCGGATTCACACGTGATATGTTTTGGAATTCACACGCGACATGTTTCGGAATTCACACGCGACATGTTTCGGACTCGCACGCGACAAGATTCGGACTCATCTAGTAACATATCAAATTGCAATATCTATGGTTGAGTCCCTCAATTTGTTCGTATATTGGGTTAATACCTAGAGTTCTAACAATATTTCCCGCCATTGACAGATCAAATGTCAAAAAAATAGTGATGAAACCATCTCGATCGCTACTGACCACTCGATGTATCTCGAACGCTGGAAGTAGACATATCTCGAGTGTGAGATTTCGAGAATACGGAAACTTGGTTTTCGATCGACATCCGCCATTTTTTTTCGAGATATGTCTAATAGACATCATCTCGAGCGGCCCGAGAATTGGCCTCCAGGTAACACATAGACAGACAGACAGAGACGCTTTCGCCTTTATAATACCAGTATATGGAATGGAATAGTATGGATTAATTCTTCGAAAGTAATTATGTTTAGGTATTCCTTCAGCGATATTCGATTAACCAATTCAATAGAATTTAGGACAAATTCCAAGTCTCACAATTTAATTGAAAATTTCCGTAGCTGTTGAAATACGAACTTATTATGATTTAGTACCTCCTTGCTGTAATCTACTTATTCAACTATAAAAATAAACGGTTTGGTTTGGCAAATTTGTGTGTCAAGCAAGATCTTTATGACTGTTATGGATAACTTGATTGTGGCTGTATTTTTATTATTGTTTAATTGCTATCTCGTGTGTGAACGTGTGAGGATAATGAATATATATTTATAAAACACTATGTGATTTTCCATATCTTAATAACCTTGTTTGTATGTATAACCATTATTCAACCGTAGGAAGCACAGAATAAATAATAGTAGATGCTTATGTACAGAAGGTTTCTTATTGAGCAAAACTGATGTTTGACAGTTTAAATACACCGATTCATGCTATACCGCCCTACCATAGTAGCACAGACTCCTTATTTGTACCTATACAGCGGGAGGGCAACAGGGCACACAGAACAATAATAACCAAATCCTGGATCCGCACCTGTAAATATGTATGTAAATGATGGTACATCCATCATAAGCCATGTCACGACCCATGGGCCATACGAGTATCTCTGAATAAGTAGTTATGCACCGACTGATGCCGCGCTGAAAAATACGTTTTCTTTATCGTCGTCAATGAATACCAAACGACTTGCTCATTTACGTAATAGCCCCTTTTGTACGTTCTCGAACAATACATGTCACAAACTCTGAGTTGGATTATTTTCCATTACGTTCTACTTTTAACAAGTGTTCCTTCTTTGCCTCTTGATCATTGTCGATTATTGATGTGATCATTATCGAATGTTTGTTTTCTTTCCTAAGCTCATGTTTTATAGATTTGATTTTATTTTATTTAGAACAATTTTTGTTCGTCCATTCGTTATTCCTAAACCTGCCTATGTACCTATGTACCTGAACGCAGTATTTCACGATCTAAACAGCTAATTACTCGTTTATCCATACAACATAGTACCTAGGTATATATACCTCTTAGTGAAGAGGAACTGATGATGAAGACCGGAGATGACCACCGGAACTCCTTAGTTGTTAGTGATTCATGGGCAGTAAATAAGATTTATTGAGAAGAATATGAAGCTACTTTTACTCATCATTATGCATTCAGTGAAGTACAACAGATGGTGAAGGCCCTGGAGAACTCCTCAATGATTAACGGCCCTGCAAACTGGACAGCGGAGGAAAACTTGAATATACTTAAGTCAATTAAATAATTTAATTAAAATATCTTTTCCTTTATTTAATTTATTTACATTTTAAACAGACCTTTATGAAACTCACGTGTGTCACGTTAAATTTAAGACAGTAGGCGTCACCCATAAAAAAAAGTACATATTTTTCTGGCGATACCCGTATTTGACGTCACAAAAGACGCTCAATTAACATGGAGCGTTTTTAGGGCTCTTTTGTTACGCTGCACTTTGAAACCCATTTTTGCCTTTTGTGTAAGTTGTTCTAATTGTGCCTACTTGTTCATTTGAAACAACAAAACTCTCCAAAAACTGGTTCGAATTCGATTGGAACCATGAAAAATAAATGCATATTGTCAAATTTATTATATATACCATGATTTTTTTCAAAAGCCCAATAGCCACTTATCTAATACAATTATCACTTTAAAGCTTAATATCACGCCAACAGATACTTGAACCAAAAAATGGGTTTAAAAACATGACAATATTTTTGAAAAAGATATTCAACGACACCCCACACGATGGGTTCTGAAAAAAAAAACCAAAATTTGCAAGCTCAATCTACACGGACTCTTATACACACAAATGTATCTACTGTTTGATTAAACTATGTAATGTTGGATAGGGTATTCAACATCGGCATGAGCTGCATGGACAAGTGGATCAAGCGCTGCCTGCCGACGGACGGTCAGCGGGTGGTCCACCAGCAAATCGGCGGCGCGCGTGCAATCATGCGCTTCCTCTGCGCCAACGAAACTACAGCACTGCGCCGAGGTGAGTACACTTGCCCACTAGAAGATCGGTGGCGCGCGTGCCTTCATGCGCTTCCTCTGCGCCAACGAAAGGCCTCCTTTCTTAAAGGCCGGCAACGCACTTGTGGCACCTCTGGTGTTGCAGGTGTCTATGGGCGGCGGTGATCGCTTACCATCAGGCGATCCGTTTGCTCGTTTGCCCCCTATAACATAAAAAAAAAAAAAAAAAAAAAACTACAGCACTGCGCCGAGGTGAGTACACTTGCCCACTAGCAGATCGGTGGCGCGCGTGCCTTCATGCGCTTCCTCTGCGCCAACGAAACTACAGCACTGCGCCGAGGTGAGTACACTTGCCCACTAGCAGATCGGTGGCGCGCGTGCCTTCATGCGCTTCCTCTGCGCCAACGAAACTACAGCACTGCGCCGGGGTGATGGATACACTTGCCCACTAGCAGATCGGTGGCGCGCGTGCCTTCATGCGCTTCCTCTGCGCCAACGAAACTACAGCACTGCGCCGGGGTGATGGGTACACTTGCCCACTAGCAGATCGGTGGCGCGCGTGCCTTCATGCGCTTCCTCTGCGCCAACGAAACTACAGCACTGCGCCGGGGTGATGGGTACACTTGCCCACTAGCAGATCGGTGGCGCGCGTGCCTTCATGCGCTTCCTCTGCGCCAACGAAACTACAGCACTGCGCCGAGGTGAGTACACTTGCCCACTAGCAGATCGGTGGCGCGCGTGCCTTCATGCGCTTCCTCTGCGCCAACGAAACTACAGCACTGCGCCGAGGTGAGTACACTTGCCCACTAGCAGATCGGTGGCGCGCGTGCCTTCATGCGCTTCCTCTGCGCCAACGAAACTACAGCACTGCGCCGAGGTGAGTACATTTGCCCAGGAAAAGAGAAAAACTGTAATATAATTTTAGAACAACTTTTCAATATTAATGTCTCGTAGCGGCAAACGGAACTTTGGCAAATATTTAGGTAGGGTATGTTATTAGGTTTCATAGAAAACAGTCAACATATTGCATACAGTTGCTTCATTTTAGTGATTCTGTGACCTCTGAAAATGTTAATATTGTATCCAGAATTCCTGAAGGAGCAGAGTTGCTGGGCTCGCGTGTCTCCGGAATGGTCGGCCTGCGTCAACGAGCTTCAGAACGCCGTGCGCGACATCAGTGACCGCGCTCAGCTCTTCACATACTTCAACAGGAATGGAGAGCTGTGCTGGTGAGTTTTTTTTTGGTGAGAAAAATACCATAGACAAATATAATATATTATGTACGTAAAACCAGCCGTCAAAATCTTGACCTTGAATTACAATTACGAAATAATCAGCATGAAAATGATGAATGATGAATGATGATGAATGATGAATGATGTTGGCGTTTTTACGATAATACATATTTAGGATTTTTTCACAGAGTTACCAAAGCATTTTTCAATATTTTATTCGGTTATTTTGTTACGTTCTTTCTTTTTCAATCTACAGTAATTTTTGTGTAGTGTAATTCTACATTATTTCTTCACACTAACCTCAAACTTTAATATTTCGTCGATTCATGAACTGGCCTCGCCTTAATAGTAGTATTGTTTCAGCGCAAGAGACGATTTCATGACATGCGTGACACAAGTGGGCAGGCTGTGTTCAGCTACGGCCGGCAACCTGCTCCGGCGCCTCGCGTGGGTGCTGGCCCAGGACGTCGCCGCCTGCAGCCAACCACACGTCTACTGCATGGCCCCGCCCGCCGCCGTCAGCGGACCCATACTCACAGCACTATCTACAGTTCTCCTTTACCCGCCGCGACTTTAAACTCATTAAATGTAGTAGTATTTAAGTGTCACAGAAACTGACTATTCCATTTTGAGGTTAACTCGGTTGAATGTGAGGTTAAGGGTGTGAATTGATGTGATGTTATTAATTTAGTAAAGTACTAACTCATGGCCAATAACGCTGAAGGGCGCCGTTCGAAAGCCTTTATTAGCGTCCACAACACCGCAAACGCGTCAAGAACAATTTGCATGCATTTTTGGAGAAATTGAAAATAGACTGTGGTAGATCAAAGTCAAAAACTTTAATTCCCGGCCGGATGACAAAATAATGTTTTGTTTTGTTTTTTTTTTGCTGGGAGAGGTCAAATTAAATAAGAGAGATAAAGATTAGATTTGATAGTGTAGGTACTGTAGGTAGTATCTACTTAGATTCTCATTTCCTCCACCATCATGTACGTGCGTTACGTTACGGTGCGTGTATTAAATTCAACCCAATAATTGGAATGCAGGTCTCAAGGAGAATTCCGAATCACACGTACCTAAAATACTTCCATCGAAATGGGGCCAAATGATTGTGATATAGGTATTTGGCTACGGCCCTGAAGGGAAGTCCGCGTTGAGATTTAATAAATAAGTAGGCATTTATATTTTCCGAACTCCTTTCATTGCGTTTAGATATTTAGAAAAAACATTAAACCGTTTCCTGTCAGGCCGAACCCACACTTGGTGTTTTTTAAATATTCATCATCATCAGCCTAATTACGTCCCACTGCTGGGCACAGGCCTTCTCTCATAGATGAGAGGGATTGGGCAGTAGTTCCCACGCTGGCCCAGAGCGGGTGGGGACTACACATACAACTTTGAATTTCTGCGCGGATGTAGATATGCAGGTTTCCTTACGATGTTTTCCTCCACCGAAAAGCTAGCGGTAAATATCGAATGATATTCCGTACATAACTTCCGAAAAACTCATTGGTACGAGCTGGGATTCGAACCCACGACTGCCGCTTGACAGCCGCATGCTTGAACCACTGGGCTGCCGTGGCTTTAAATTTAAATTAAATTAAAATATTAAATTTGGAATCAGCTCAAAGAGCCCTTTCAGTTGATACCCAACTCGATAGGTTTATGCAGAAATGTTTTTTCTATTCCCATGATATAGCCGTATGATCATAACCGGAAAATATACCTAGGGGCCGATTTTTGAGTGTCAAAAATCAGCCCCCTGGTGACGGTTGTCCACCCGAATCTGAAATACTTGCCTACTAGACTCCTACTCTCCTAAACCTCCATACGCGGACTTCCCTACTAGACCATAGCCATAGGGACCATAGGGACTGAACTAATACCAAAAAAGGAAAAGAGGAAGTATATTTACCTGTTATTTGCTTGTTATATATATATTATGATGTATTGCTCAATTTTAAGTTGCGATCAATACTTTTTTCAATATTTTTTTACTGTTTTTATTATGTATGCCCATATTACCTACAACAATTAGGTTGGCGTGGTAATAGTAGTTTATGCAACTGGTACATAATGAGGGGCATTAAAACACGATTAATAAGGTCACACGAGTGTTTTAATGCCTAATTATGTGCAGTTGCATAGTTTGCATACATTACTTTATCTACACACATATTATGAGTACTAAGATGGGTTCAAAAACCGAAGTAAATAAATACAATAATTGTATTAATACAACCTTTTTTACACGGTTGCGAAAATGTCGAAATTAGAACTGGCAACCGATACCTGAATGTTACTTTAAAAAGTAAAGAGTCCCTATTCTGATTATCATGTCGTTCTAGCTCAAATTTCGTGCGATATAATATATACTAAAAAAACATCGAGCTGACATTTCGCATCGACTGAATTTGAATTTTCAGTGATACTAGAATAGGGCCATATCAACTTTGACATTTAAATTTTGACTGTTTTGTATGACGTCTAATATTATTATAACACTAGCTTTTGCCCGCGACTTCGTCTGCGTAGAACTCGGTCATCGCATTAGAATGTTATTGTTATTATTTTATTTCAGGCGCTAACCTAGTTATCTCTCTCTTCCATACCATCATCCACCCCCTTGCGGTATGATTTCCTAGATTAAAGTTTCCCATGTCCTTTCCTATGTTTCGAACATTATAGTAGGTATGAATCCTTAAGTGGGAGTTACAAGTCATGATAAAGTTTGGCCACACGATGGAAACTGTTCCTTAGGCTACTTGTAACTTATACTGAGCGAGGCCAAAAAATCCACGCAAAAAATTCAAAATGGCGGCTATTTTAGTTTCCAAATTTTTTTATTTTTTTTAGAACTCAAAAATGCTTCGTGCTACACAAAAACTTTGTATGAGAATTATGTTTTGCATAAATTTATCTATAACTTTGGTTATTATCATTTTCTCGATATATCTAATAGTTCATGAGAAAAATGGTGTTCAATATTGCGTTTCTTGTTAAAACACTGTTAGTCAAAAGGCTTAGCAAAATCAAACTGCATCGTATGCAGAAATCAATCCATTTTCTCCAGTGATACTAGGAACCAATATAAAGGATTTCATCCGGCGAAATGAAAATTTCATCGACGGGAATTCAAAATGGCGGTCATTTATCAAAGGGGGAGCCGCATTTTTTAAAAAGTGTATAATTTTAAAACGGCATCTGCTATTTAAGTAATATGGGTATCAATCGATTGGTATTGACACCATTAATTAAAATAAGAAAAATACCATGTAAAAAATTAAAGATGGCGGCCACCTATAACAAAATTGTAAAATTTTCATTCTTCTTTTTTCCGTTATATTAAAAATAACAACTAAATGTCCAATGATATAGTCAATTTATATATTTACATAAATTCTCATAGTATTATCTACGCGACAAAACAAAAATTATGACAATCCGTCGATTAGTTTTTGAACTATACGAATTACAAACGAGCCTCGGCGAGTGTGTCATAGTAGTTATGGAAACAAACTGCACTTTTGTAATGAAAGCAAGTCGCTTTTGCGCAATGGTATTAGTGAAGAGACCAAACTTGATTATTTTTTCGATAATATCTAATTTTCACCCGTCAGTAACCGAGACTACGCCACTTCGAAATTATAAGTCTAAAACGTTCTACTAAGTTAAAAGGTGGCCAGATTTGGACAATAAATGTGGCAATCGATAGAGAAATATGTTGTTCAACTTAAAAAAAAAAACGCTTATTGTTACAAAACTTAAGAAAATTTTTTTTACTGTGTTTAGCAATAAACTTTTTATTTTATTTTTATTTTTTTAATATGTATACTCAGTAAAATCCTACACTTTGTTTTTTCTGCGTTTAAGAACATTTTAATATACCGTAAAATGGTCCTACTTTGCTCCTTGGGTGGTAACTATGCTCCAAGAAAAAAAAAAGTTAAGTTCCGTTCCAGACGAAAGTGCTTGTTAGCTGGGTAAATTTAAATGTTTTTGTCGGGTAATACAAGATTTCACCTGGCAACACCGGTATGATTGACTGTCAAAAGTTTAAACGTCATATCAGTAGCTGTCAAAACTTCAACACGCGTGTGTGCAACCGATTTTGTTTATGCAAAAAATCTGTTCCAATCTCAAACATCTCTGGATGAAATTTGGTAAGTGTTTTATTGTTTCATTTAACATTTCATTACCTATCTGGAAACATGATATTTAAGTGATTGCTTCGATAGTTTCCAAATTATTAATTTTTTTCACGGACGGTCTTACTATTCACATGGTTTTGGGGATATTTTGCTCTAGGAGCAATGTATCCCTTTTAAACATTTTTTTTAGTTAATAATTTTTCTGTTATGGTTTTTTTTAGATAATCATGCCCAGAAAGTACGTGAGAAGGATTGACGCAATATCGGCCATGCAGAGATCCCGCAAAAATTGGAAATGGCCAAAACCCAAAGATGAAATTATGTACAAATGGGCGGACGTCCTAGGAGGCATAAACGTTCCCAAAAAAGTAGGAATACGAGTTTTATTCCATTCCTGAACTAGATTATTTGTGGGCTGTTTGATTTCTTATTCCTTAACTAATATTTTATTTCGTGTTGTTGAAACAACCTTTTTGTTTTGTTTTGTTTACATAGGTAGGTGAAAGTTACCTGATATTTTGTTTTGTTTTTATAGGTTGGCTTTAGATTTAATGGTTGCAATTAAAAGCAATAACTTGCGAAATGTTTATAAACGTTGATTTATATGAACTTTGTGTAATAACAAGAATTATTCAAATTTAAGACTGATTCTAATGGAGCTACAACGTATTTGATTGATCTCAATAAAAAAACTGTGATTCTGAGCGAAATTTGTGTTTTTCTGGTATCCCAACTATCATCCAATGGAGCATTGATGAATAAAGCACGCTATTTAATGCTCCAAGCCAGGAATAGCCCCGAATCCAAAGTAATCTTGCCTTGGAGCAAAGTTTCCTGCTTCATACAGATTACTTTGCTCCAAAAACAAAGTTTAAAAAAATCTAATGTATCAACTAAACTGGAACAAATTTCACCCCAAAGGGTAGTTAAAGAGTACATATTTCCCAGAAAACCATTGAAAGTACCATAACTCCATATTTATAAAAGATGCGATGCGATTCGTAAAAGTGGAGCCAATTTTGGAGCAAAGTAGGACCATTTTACTAGTACATTGTGCATTTAGGGAGGTAAGGAGGTTATTACTAACGAAAGTCTAATGGAATTACTTTTATTGACTTGAGTTGTAATAACCCTTACTATACATACATACTTACACACATCATATACTCACGACCGTATCCCATTGGGGTAGGCAGAGACCAAAGAACGCCAAGTACCGGTCCTTACATACATCTCTTGCTGCAGTCACATCTATACATCTCCTCATACAATCTCGTCGGTTGCGGGAACTCTTACCACCCGTGATACAAATATATTTTATGTCACACCTGGCCATAAAGTGGCCATTATCGCACGCTCCGCGCGCGAAAAAAACCACTTCCTGGCCAGGGGGTGACATAAAATTTTGTACTTACCACGGGCGATAATAAAGAAAGCCTCAGATCGCATATTTATCGCCCTTGCCTTCGGCTCGGGCGTAAAATACCTGCGATCTGAGACATTCTTTGTTTTATCGCCCTTGGTAAGTAATGTACTAATATTACTTACACTTTATCATGTAACTTTTATTCAACTTCTATGTAATTTTTGGTGAGCAATAAAGAATATTTGTATTGTATTGTATTGTATCATGGCTTATAACTCTCATAGTTGTTTTTTTATATTGGGGAAACTTTCTGTAGTGTGATTGTTTTTGGAAAAATATATTCTTTTCAGGTTCAAAAAATATATAAGTTATGAATATAAGTACTTATAGGGTATGAATATCAAAAGTTTATTGCAAAAAAAGGATTTTTTTTCTTAAGTTATGTTAAATAAAATCACAGCGTTATTTTTTATGTTGAAAAACATTTTCCTGTATCGATTGCCACATTTATTGTCCAAATCTGGCCACCTTTTAACTTAGTAGAACGTTTTAGACTTATAATTTCGAAGTGGCGTAGTCTCGGTTACTGACGGGTGAAAATTAGATATTATCGAAAAAATAATCAAGTTTGGTCTCTTCACTAATACCATTGTGCAAAAGCGACTTGCTTTCATTACAAAAGTGCAGTTTGTTTCCATAACTACTATGACACACTCGCCGAGGCTCGTTTGTAATTCGTATAGTTCAAAAACTAATCGACGGATTGTCATAATTTTTGTTTTGTCGCGTAGATAATACTATGAGAATTTATGTAAGTATATAAATTGACTATATCATTGGACATTTAGTTGTTATTTTTAATATAACGGAAAAAAGAAGAATGAAAATTTTACAATTTTGTTATAGGTGGCCGCCATCTTTAATTTTTTACATGGTATTTTTCTTATTTTAATTAATGGTGTCAATACCAATCGATTGATACCCATATTACTTAAATAGCAGATGCCGTTTTGAAATTATACACTTTTTAAAAAATGCGGCTCCCCCTTTGATAAATGACCGCCATTTTGAATTCCCGTCGATGAAATTTTCATTTCGCCGGATGAAATCCTTTATATTGGTTCCTAGTATCACTGGAGAAAATGGATTGATTTCTGCATACGATGCAGTTTGATTTTGCTAAGCCTTTTGACTAACAGTGTTTTAACAAGAAACGCAATATTGAACACCATTTTTCACATGAACTATTAGATATATCGAGAAAATGATAATAACCAAAGTTATAGATAAATTTATGCAAAACATAATTCTCATACAAAGTTTTTGTGTAGCACGAAGCATTTTTGAGTTCTAAAAAAAATAAAAAAATTTGGAAACTAAAATAGCCGCCATTTTGAATTTTTTGCGTGGATTTTTTGGCCTCGCTCAGTATAAGTTACAAGTAGCCTAAAGAACAGTTTCCATCGTGAGGCCAAACTTTATCATGACTTGTAACTCCCAAGATCCATTTATATGGGGATTCACACCTACTATTATGATGCAGGTGCGGAAAATACTTCATACGTATCAAGTAATATAGGTGAAAACGCAAACGTAGCGAGCGCAAAATGCGTCGAAAATGATGATACAGGGGCGGAAAATAATTCATACGTGTCTAGTAATGTAAATGGAAACGCGAGCGTAGCGAGCGCAAAAATTTTCGGACATAATGATGCAGGTGCAGAAAAGACTTTATACGCATACGCATCAAGTAATGTAGTTAAAAAGGCGAGCGAAGCGAGCGCGAAAAATTTGGAATATGATGATACACGTGCGGAAAATACTTCATACGCTAATAAGTCATGTAGATGAAAACGCGAGCGCAGCGAGCGCGAAAATGTTCGGACATTATGATGTAGGCGCGGAAAAGATTTCACACGCATCAAGTTATATAAATGAAAACGCGAGCGTAGCGAGCGCGAAATCTTTTGAGCTTTATGATACAGTGTGCGGAAAATACTTCATACGCAAGTATTGTAGAGAGCGTAGCGCGTGCGAAATTTTTCGAACATTACGATGCAGATGCGGAAAATATTTCATACGAATTAAGTAATCGAAATGAAAACGCGAGCGTAGCGAGCGCGAACATTTTTGGACGTAATGATGCGGGTGCGGGAATGATTTTATACGCATTAAGTAATGTAGTTGAAAACGCGAGCGTAGCGCGCGCGAAAATTTTCGAACATTGTGATGCAGGTGCGGAAAATACTCCATATTCATCGACTAATGTAGATGAAATCGCGAGCGCAAATTTTTTCGAACATTATAAAACCCAAACCAAACCTCATTTCAACAGATCTAGTGAGATTGAACAAAATTAATGAGTTGTTGTTGGTGGTTAATTAGATTAAAAAAAGATAGATATATAGAGATATTTTTTTGTTTAAAAATTATTGGAGATCCTTTCTACCTTTGTTTGTCCTTTCACATTCGAAGGTGTAGTAGCACCCACCCTGGTTGTTCCTGGGAGATGTGTGATTTTCTGAGTGTTGATTTATTTTCCTATCGGCCTATGAATTTCGAATTTGGTCATACTTAATGTTTATTGTTACACACCTTATTTTAATAACAAATACCTATATACCCTAAATGTGGAAAGTCTGACCCGGCCGGTCTTCGGTATGTTGTATTGATCAGTTAGTTCATTCAAATTTGCAATTTCGAAAAATTTTTACTTCGGTGCGAACCGCGAGAACATAAATAGGGCCATTTTTGAAGGGCCATAGGCTTATAGGTAGAGCTGCGGTTATGCTTAATTTGTTTCGAAATAATTACATAAAAAAACGTATTTTATGAATTTTGCTGACGCAAAACGCAAAGTTTACGACTTGTGGAACAGAGGGACTACCGCGAACCGCAAACGAAGTTTTCCCTCTCTGTCGCACTTGCAAGTCTGTAAGTAAGTGCGACAGAGACGGAAAACTTGTGGTTCGCAGTAGCCCCTCTGTTGATACTGGCCATAGGGGAAAAAATCGGTATCGCAATGATTTACACATTTTCTGCCTTTGAGACTTTAAATTTCCGCCATCTTGGATTTGAAAATAGCACCCCAAAAAAAATTGTATATAAAAATACAGTAAAAATATTTAGATTAAATTATTTTCGTTGTCCGAATTTCTATAAACATGTTATTAGATTCTGAACCTTATTATTTGAACAGTAAAAATAGCTTTTTTAAACTAATAAAGTTGATGCAACTTGGCCAACTCAAATTATTTCAATCATACGCATACATTATATGCCGCAAGTGTATGTTACAATGCAACCGAGATCCCGCTGCTCTGCGTAGGTACCCTCCATCGAAAACAAAAAAAAACACCGAGCTTGCATAGTAAGACTGGTATGTAAGTACCTAGGATTGTGAATATTGATAGCGACCGACTGTCCAACATAATTAGATCTCTCATATCAAACAGTTAATATGGTTTGAGGGACTTTTGTTTTTT
The DNA here is from genome assembly GCA_951800055.1 of Cenopis cana. Taxonomy (NCBI): domain Eukaryota; kingdom Metazoa; phylum Arthropoda; class Insecta; order Lepidoptera; family Tortricidae; genus Cenopis; species Cenopis cana. The sequence goes on from OX637484.1 coordinate 9,533,031, forward strand.
TGTCCCAGGCCTCTCAAGTATATTTCGTCCCCCGTTTTTTCAAATACTATCTATTTATTGCACAATGTTTGAATGGGGTTCTTTTTACTTTGCTACCAAGTAGATGCTTACCAATTTTCAAGTCTTTAAATCACGAATTGTAGGACTTCCCATACAAAGTTCAACCCCTGTTTTCACCCCTTTTCGTCCCCAATCTGTATGATTTTTATAGCCTATAACCTCGCCGAAGGTCCAGTAAACATATTATTGAAGGCTGTATTAAAATTCATTTGCTAGTTTTCACGTGATAGTTAGACAGATAAACAGACAGACAAACAGACATGAATTCTAAAAACTGTTGAAATGTGTTCTGTTATCGATTCTAAGACCTCTCAATCGATTTTTTTTCTAATATCTTCAATGTACAGACCTTCGACCCTCTTCTGCTTTATTATATGTATAGATTGCACAATGTTTGAATGGGGTTCTTTTTACTTTGCTACCAAGTAGATGCTTACCAATTTTCAAGTCTTTAAATCACGAATTGTAGGACTTCCCATACAAAGTTCAACCCCTGTTTTCACCCCTTTTCGTCCCCAATCTGTATGATTTTTATAGCCTATAACCTCGCCGAAGGTCCAGTAAACATATTATTGAAGGCTGTATTAAAATTCATTTGCTAGTTTTCACGTGATAGTTAGACAGATAAACAGACAGACAAACAGACATGAATTCTAAAAACTGTTGAAATGTGTTCTGTTATCGATTCTAAGACCTCTCAATCGATTTTTTTTCTAATATCTTCAATGTACAGACCTTCGACCCTCTTCTGCTTTATTATATGTATAGATGTATAGATTAAATAGGAAATTATAATGAAAATTATATTTTTATACTCGTCGACTACAATATTACAATTAGAACTTCATAGACCATTGCACAATATTATACATTTTAAGCTGAACTAAAAGTCTATGCTCTATGGAGTAATATAATATTTCATTGTACAACTGCGCGGAGAATCGAAATATCATTCAAAAATAGAACGCCGTAATTTGATGAAAAAAAATAAGTTTAAGGAGACTCATTTTATGAATATTTCAACATTGATAGTGCTTCCCGCGCTTCTGAACGTAAAAACGTCAATGCACTTGTCAAATTGTCTACCTACTTAAACGGTCGTTTGGATACTGGCCATAATCATTAGAAAAAAACACTTAAATTCTCTTGCGTCGTGATTGGCCGAAATTTGACATGATGCCAAAGACGGGCATGGACTGATAATTTTTTTTTTTCAATCTTAACAGGGCACCGGCCCCGTGGGACTTGTTATTACAAATTTACAATACTTGTGATATTATCGTAAATTTAATAATTATTTAGACTTGTTTTCAATATTCATCAATACCCACGTGATACGTATTGTGATATGTGCAGACCACGTGCTATTAATCACCGTGTAAACCTACATGCACAAATGAGATCGTTTCAGCGGCAACTTTCTCTTATTTTGTTATTTTCGTGGACTCGTAGAAAAAGTATTGTATACAATAGTTATATAATTAGCTTTTTGAGTCTCGAACCTTACTTAGACCACTCGGCAAGCCTCGTGGTCTAAACGCGGTTCTCGACTAAAAAAGCATTCATTATATAACGATTGTATAAAATACTATACTGCTGTAGCCTTAGCCACAGATAAGAAAATTGTCATGAATACATTGAATGTTGAAAAGAGAGTAATTTTCTACGGTTTCCGAACGCATATTAGAGGATTTATGAATGTGTGTAGATAATTACAAAACTATTATCTGTTTACATAGACAAAGTAGTGACTAGCAGTTGAAGAGCTCAGTGATTAAATTATACACATGCTGGCAATGTCACGGTAAAATGAGTTTTATAGCGCTGAATCTGAGCCTGCTTATATATTTTTTATGTTGCATTTTTAATCAGTTCTTCAATAAACGGTCTTAATAATAATTTACTTGTTTAATGTTACCTATAGTATGTACCTAGTTAACTTGGAAATATTCCATACCAATAATATCGTATTTCATTGATCAGAAATAAATCTTGTTGACTGTTTCCTGTTATGTTTGAGCATTATTGTTTGTGTTACGTTTGTTGAGCATTTATAATTTTGTGTATTAAGGATACGCATGGTTTTCAAGATACCTTAGTTTTAGTGTCCGACCGAAGTTTCGGTTGCGGTTTCGGCAAGTTGCGGCATATGAATCATGTTTCGGCCGAAGGTTCAGTTTGAGCACAGAATAAGTAGGTAATAGAATTGGCTATGTGCACGACAGAAGCGCCACCTAGCGTTTGAAACTTTACGGGCTAATGTCAAATTTTGACGTCTACGTATTTTGCTTATTTAAACGAAATAAATTTAATAAAAAGCTAAAAGACGAAGCTAATATCTTGGAGTCCATGGTAAGCCATCAACACTGAAATCATAAAGCACAAATAAGACACGTAATATTAGAAAATCTTCGAATAGTTCAATCGTACTTTAAGGTTATGTTACTGACTTTATTCTCTTCACTGCAGCGATCCATTTATATCTCTGATCTAATTTCCAAGGCGCTGTAGGAAAATTGTAGAATAGTACAATCACTATTCCTGCCTGTATTTTTACAATTCACCACAGAACAGCTTCTGTGACCCATTTCAAAATTTAATACAAATTGTATTGAATTGTAGGAAATGACAGATCAATTTTGCCTGACAAGCCCGGTATAGTTCACATTTCAGCCACGGCGTGCGCTGCAGTCGTTTTACTTACGTCACCACGTACTTCGCACATAGCCAATAGTACAACTATTTTCTTAAGAGAGAGTATTTTCTTTTCTTGAGAACGTAACAGAGAAACATTTGGAGGGAGGCCTTTAACACGTTGGAGGAGGATTTTAACACGTTGTAAAAGTTTTGGTTTCGTTTTCGGCCGAAACTAGACCCAAAACCGCATGCATTTAAGGATTCAGATGGCGGAGCGATAGTAGCGCCAGTTCTGCAAACTCGGGAAATTAAGCTGTCATACATACCTGGTGGTGGTTGTCAAATTATCCTTTCTTCGGTGTTGTCATGTACAGATTCACAGATAAAAGATAAAAAATTGCTGGGGTAAAGATTTAAGCCCGACTATATCATATTGCATTGTATTTGCTTATCTACTGCAATCCATATTCATAAAGCCAATCGGAATAAGTCAGCCAGTGGTGATCCAGTCATTGTTAGGCGTTTCACCTCGGAATGAGAGATATGTTTGTTAGTAGTCGTAAATTTAATGCTCTAAAATCTGTTACTAGACTATGTTAAATTCATCATATACAGATTCCTCCCAGCCAGGGCTGTTATTCAGAAACCGACACGTGTCCAAACCTGTCACCTCAACCCTCAGCCGTTTTAATATAGAAACTGTCGAAAAGTGACAAAATATGACATTTGACGGTTTCCATATAAAAACGGGTGAAGGGTGAGTGAGATGAGAACGAGTCGGTTTGTGAATAGCATGCCTTGGGGGCCGATTTTTGAGTGTCGAACGCTCGACTTTTCACTCGAGATCTGTCAAAATACTATGATGTTTTGACAGATGTCGAGTGAGAAGTCGAGCGTTCGCCACTCAAAAATCGGGCCCCTGGACAGATTCCATATTTTCTTAGTAGGTCCACTTATCCCTTTGAAAATAATAAGAGAAGATAAAAAATACATCATTATATACATCATCATAGACAAAAATATATACCTACATAGCATCTTCGACCTTGGTTTAGTTTAAGGCGCCTATATACGCAAGCACTCCCCATACAAACTTTGTGCAAGTTTTTCTTCGCTTGTGTTTGCATTACACTTACAATTTTTGGCCAGTACACTTATTTTTTATATAGAACCTCAACAAAAAAAATGGACTTTTCTATTCTATTCATTTTTTATTTTTTTTTAGAATTTTTTGGTTTTTTTTGCTTGACATTCTTCGTATATCTATAATATTAAGGGAACAAATAAAATGATCACCTAAATAACTTTTAATATCATCAAATTTTCGAACCCTAAAATAAGGTTGAACACTCAAAAAAAATTATCGATCAGCAATTCCGAGTCACCAAAAAACTTCTACCTATTTTTGCAGCACTTGCACCTATTTTACTTATTGCGTTCCTATAAATTTATAATCGCATCAAAAAAATTGTCAAGTACCACCAAAAACACTAAACTACCACCTAATCTCATGCACCTTTTTTCATTAGAATTACATCCAAATATTATACACATCGCATGCTACATTTTAGTAAACAGTTACAAATTAATTGTTTTTAGCACTATAAATATTTCAGTCATTTCCAAAATGTTATAAATTAGAAAGTAAAATTCTAAATTAATTTAAAAAGCAACGCGCAATGTGGCTGTGTGAAATAATAACACGTATACTGCTATCTCACTCAATCAAATACAATGAATTGTCTGAAGCATAAAACCTATTGATATGTCGTTAGAGTGAAAGGTACCTATTGCTGTTTCATTCTAACTACCTATTGCTGATGGTTTACAAACTACAAGAAGTTTTTTTTTTTAATGCGTTGACGTGAGCGCGTTTGATTGAAACCTTTTATTTGAAAATGAGTTTTGTTGATTTATTAAATTGTTAGTTTGTTATGAAAATGGATAAAGGTCCTCAAATGAGTTTACTTTATTAATATAGATAGACTTTCATGGAAAAATTAAAGGAAATTAATAGGTAGAAATAGGTATAGGTAGGTTTAGGTTATGTTAGTTTTGCATCGGCCCGAAGGGCCAAAACAACTCAAAATAGGAGCTCCGCGCCAGCGGAGATCCGTCAATACTGTTCCAATGTCCACTAGTTTGAAATAAAAATAGCTATTTTTATTTCAAACTTCAACTTCTTAAAATCATTTAGCGCTGTCTTGCTCGCACGCGGTGCGATGTGCGAGCGAGACGGACCGTATGGAAAACCGCATCAGTGTGCTAGCAATGAGGTTAGACTAGATTGGAACTGCTTTGCGCGTCGGACATTAAAAAACAATTGCCGCGTGAAATTTGGTGATCATCTAGTATTTCTGGGTATCGAAAGAATTATTTGGGTGTAAATAATTTTAATAGGATTACGAGCCCTGTAATATTTGGATGTAAATTATATGAAATTTGGTGTTTGAAATTAGGTGATCATTAAGTATTTTTGGGTAGTGACTAATTTATTTGGTAACAATTTAATTTAATTGGTTATCGACATGTTACTTCTTTGAGTTGCACTTTATATTTAAAGGGAGTTGAAAATTTGGTGCGAATCTAGTATTTTTGGTAATCAATGTAATTTTTTAGAGCATCATTCGGCAACTAATTTGGTGGTTCGTTAAATGCTACCCTAATATTAACAAGCAAAATCATATGCGGTTGTACCAAAACTGACGAATAAAACTTGCACAGAGTTTGTATGGAGAAGGCCTTGCGTATACAGGCGCCTTAATATGAAATCAAACCATCAAGTGAATCCAATAGATTTGTTCTATTCTATCTGAAATAAACATATACATTAATTATCATAAATGGCTAAAAGAATAAATGGAATGTTTGGAATACTTATTTGTTTCTTTATTGCTTTTTTTATAATTATATTTAAAAAAGATCGTAAGATAAGAAGAATTTCTTTACAATCCAGCAACTATTTCTTAAGTAAAAAGTTTTGCTTATTGCTGACCCTAAAAAATTTAAGACTGCCGAATTATTTGAATAAGGCTATCGAATTTGACGACCGCTTTAGCTTAGTTGGTAGTGACCCTGCCTACGAAGCTGGAGGTCCCGTGATCGAATCCCGGCCGGGGCATTTATGTGTGTGATGAGCACAAATATTTGTTCTTGGGTCTTGGAAGTTTTCTAAGTACTTAAGTATCTATTTATCTATTTAAGTATGTATATCGTCGCTTAGTACCCATAGTACAAGCTTTGCTTAGTTTGGTAAGATTCGGCTTAGTAAGATTGCCACAAAAAAAAATGGAATCGTTGGGGCCACTTGGAGCTCTATGCCACTCGCTCCAACCCAAGACCTGCGTCGTGTCATCTACGAAGGCGCGCCCCTCCACAGCCCAATCCGTACATACAATTGCGCATAGATTAATGTGGAGGGGCGCGTCGTCGTGGATGGCACGTACTGCACCTACTACCTACAGTTCTGCAGGGACTGTCGGGAATATGGAGATTTATTTCTCAGGAAAGTGCAGCAGGAGTTTTAGTAAGTATTTTAGACTTGGTAGTCATTCGTCAACTGGTAGGTACATTTTCCAGTTATGATGTCATCATTTTTTTTTAATAAATAGTAAGTGTTTTTTTTCAGAAACCTATCAAGTGGGGTATCAAATAAACGAACTCTATGAGCTTATTCCAGAATAAATAGAATTATTTTTAGGTTTAATACCTAACAATATTTTTTAAGTCACATTTATTGGAATTACATTTATATGGAATTATGTTCTGAAAATGTGAATTAATATTTTAAATTTTCAATACAAAGAATATATTATGATACGCTGTAATGGGTAGTCTCGTAGTGCCATTGTCAAATGTCCCACTCTAACACGCGTGAGTTTGCAATTAACCATCCCGCTCTCTACGTAAGCTCAGCGCGTACTTTTCGTAAAAATTGATGTTTATTAAAACATGTACATAGGGATAATCTTTTTTCTCAGGTTTGAGAACTTATCATTGACAACTATTAAACCAAAAATCATTGTTAAAGATGGAGGGTTTTAAAGATCCAACCAAAAACATCGAAAAGAATTAAGGGTTATGTTTGACAAATAATTAGACACTCGTATCTACCGGCAGACCTCATGAAAACAATTATTGTTCCTATTGTTAAAAATAAGACCGGAGATGTGTCGGAGGTGAATAACTATAGGCCAATATCGCTGGCTACTATTGTGGCAAAGGTGCTGGACGGGGTGCTCGAGCGACACCTACGTGGATATGCCGCTCTACAAGACGGTCAGTTCGGGTTCCGGTCAGGACTATCCACCGAGAGTGCAATTCTGGTCCTCAAGCACACCGTCCGGTACTATACAGATAGAAGTACGCCAGTTTATGCTGCCTTTCTTGACCTGTCAAAAGCCTTTGACTTGGTGTCGTACGAAAAGCTATGGGAAAAACTAAAAATAGCTGGAGTTCCGACAGAGCTCATTAGTTTGTTTAGATTTTGGTACGGCAACCAAGTCAATTGCGTGAAATGGGCGGAAGAGTACTCCGACGGCTACAAGGCTGAGTGTGGAGTAAGACAAGGGGGGCTGACGTCTCCGTTACTTTTTAACATGTATGTTAATCAGCTGATTGTGGAGCTCAGTGGTACCATGGTCGGCTGTTCCATAGGCGGTAAAATAATAAACAACATTAGCTATGCCGACGACATGGTGCTGCTGGCTCCAACGGTGGGTGCCGTTAACAGGCTGTTGAGAGTGTGTGAGGCTTATGCGGAACGACATGGACTCTGCTATAATGCCAAGAAAAGTGAGTTACTCATATTTAGGGCGGGTCGCAAGAGTCCCTCGGTCGTGCCGCCGGTGACTCTTGGTGGACTTGCCATGAATAGGGTAACTCAATTTAAGTATCTTGGCCACATAGTTACCGAAGACCTCACAGATGATGCCGATATTGAGAGGGAACGCAGGGCGCTGGCTGTAAGGACGAATATGTTGATCCGCAGGTTTGCGCGCAGTACGGCTGAAGTTAAACGAACTTTATTCAGGTCGTATTGCCAAACATTTTATACGTGCAGCCTGTGGATCAAATATTCGAAACGAACATACAGTGCCTTGCGAGTCCAATTTAATAACGGGTACAAAATGCTGATGGGGTTGCCCCGATTTTGCAGCGCATCTGGGATGTTTGCGGAGGCTCACATGGATGATTTCCATGCAATAATGCGGAAACGCATTTATTCCCAGATGTGCCGAGTTCGGGGCAGCGCCAACAGTTTTCTGGCAGAGATAGCGGAGAGACTTGATAGTCCCTTTTATAAACACTGGGTTTCGATACATGTGCCCATTTTCCAGTGTCCAAAATAAAATAACTGTGTATACTAACATAGCAGTAAGCAATTTGTAACTAACAATCTATGGATCTGTGATGTCTGTAATAAAATATAAATTAAATTAAATTAAAAATTAAATACTCGTAAAAGTATCGAGATTTTTTTTGCAAATCGTGTTTTTTTTAGCAGACTGCAGGAAAATAGTTCAAGATTAAATAGAGGTCGATAAACATTGACAAATTTGCATATGTGGACTCTTAAAGATTCAATAAAAGTTTTAATGCTTAATATTGTTTTAGTTTAATTAGGTACCAAATTAATAATAATCTAAGTCCATTAAAAGGAAAGGAAGCATAAAATACTGTTATTCGTATCTAATTTCTTTATTAATTTCGGAACCTTGATAAATGTTATAAATAATAATATTAAATGGAGTGGAATAATCTCGTAGTCGATACAAGCGTGTGCGGTAATACGAGTATGATAAGCTTGAATTCAATCATGTGTGATAATTTACTTTGCTAATAAAGCACGCAGGTATTATAGGAGTGGTCGTAATTCTTAAATTGCGAACGCATGTCACGGATACGAAGCGCGGCAATCATGGTTTCTCGCGGAATTGAAACATCTGTGCAGGAACGCGTCTCACATTTGGGATGAGGTATTTCGAGGTTAAGGGTCCTTAGGTAAAAAAGAAGAAGAAGAAGAAGACTTACTTACTTACTGCTGTGGCGCAACGACCCGAAGTGGATCTTGGTTTCCGACACCAAAGACCTCCAGGCTCCCTAGCTATCTCCATCCAGTCGACGACGGTCTGAAGCTCAGCTCGGTCCCTCTGGTCCCCATCGGTACCTAGGGCGCCCTACAGGTCTACGACCCGATGGACGACTCGAGTACGCTCTCCGGCCAGCACGATCATTCAGACTACGTGCCCGAGCCATCGGAGTCTTACAGGGGGCCAATTTTTGAGTGTCGAACGCTCGACTTTTCACTCGAGATCTGTCAAATCATCATAGTTTTTTGACAGATCTCGAGTGAAAAGTCGAGCGTTCGAAACTAAAAAATCGGCGCCCAGATTTCGTGTCTCCAATGATGTTGGGCTCGGACACTAGGTCTTCGATTTCTTGGTTTGGAGAGGACGGCACTTGGAGGCTCCGTAGAAGAAGAAGAAGAAAAGCATTTATTCATGACGACACAAACAAATACAAAATAATACAAATTAAAAACACACGGAGTCGTCACGAAAAGGTCTCGCCTCAGTATAATGCCGACTCAGGGAGCCGGCGCTGATCTTCCGGCGAAACCGCTCCGAAAAAAGGATCATCTATTTGGGCCATTTTCTGTTTAAGTGACACATATTATGACATTGTCTTATTTATTATTATTGGGTTCTACATTACTATTTATTATTATTGGGAACCTAACCCTACCCCCTACTTCGTGTCCCACTGCTGGGCAAAGGCCTCCGCCCTCCGTTTCCAGTTCTCCCGATCTCTTGAGCAGCCTCCGGCCACTCCTTTACGAGTAAAAAGGAGTCTGACTCGTCCCGCCATCGCCTCGTCTCCGCTGCGAGCTCTTATGTTTTTATATGGAAGGTTCTACATATTATTGTTTATATTATTTCTGCTATTAAAATTGTATGCGTAACATTTTTACAAACCTATAATTATTTACAATAATTTACGAAGGACAAGCCTCAATGAAAGGTTTTTGTATTGCGAGGAATAAGTAAGATCTAATGACAATTTTGTCAAAGGAATAATTTTAAAGTAACAGTAATTTAGCCGGACTACAAGTTTTTGGATCTAAGCCAACATCAATTAATTGAAGCATTTTGTGGCCAACAGTTTGCGGTTGATGCAAACAGCTGAGAGTTGCGACTATTGTGACGGAAAAACCGATAAGCTATTAATCAGGTCCGAATAGTTTCCATTCATTAGATGAGACACTCATTAATTCGAATAACGGTTTCGCACGGGTCGTCCAGTTTTTTTAAATAAATAAATAAATATTTTTGGACAATCTTACACAAATCAACCTAATCCCAAACTAAGCAACGCTTGTACTATGGGTACTAAGTGACGATATACATACTTATATAGATAAATAGATACTTAAATACATAGAAAACATCCAAAACCCAAGAACATATACTCGTGCTCATCACACAAATATATGCCCTGGCCGGGGATTCGAACCCGGGACCTCCAGCTTCATAGGCAGGGTCACTACCAACTAAGCTAAAGCGGTCGTCTAATGTTTGATCTACTTACCTTTACTGCTTTTGAAAAAGCAAAAGTGCCTAAACGCCTTGGAAAGAGATGTGCTGTTGAGGGAGGTGGTGTAGAGTATTCCAGTATTACAATACTTTTCTTACCTTCCCTTACCTTTTCTTCATCAAGTTCATCACTCGCCGTCAAATCTGTTTCATGGACCAGACCGTATTCTGTCCCAAGTAGGTGCTCAGCAGGGAACCCCTCTTGGCTCTCTCGCCTTCAGCCTCGCTATTCATAAGGTTATCGTCGAGATCAAGTCCCCTCTTAACATCTGGTACCTCGATGCCGGGAACATTGGATATTAATCAGAAGACATGGAGCAAGAATCTCGTCTTGTTGCCGCTCCTTAAGGAATTGGGGCTGGACGTGAATGCGGACAAGTGTGAGTTTTTCTCCTATGGTCAGGCGTCATTTTCTCTTTTTCTATCGTTTGGTTCAATTATTCCAAGCCTCAAGAAACTGGACGAAGACTCCTTTTGCTTACTTGGTGCGCCCATTTTTCTTCTCGCAGTTTCTGAGGCTCTAAAATCTCGCGGGGATCTAGCTCTGGTTCTAATGCAGAAGTTTTTTACATTATTACAATTACCTTTTGCGAACGTCACCTGTGTGGCGACATCGGCTCATTTGACGCGACTATCAAGTCTTCGATCATTATATCATTAACATCTCCCTAAGCGAGGACCGTGGACTCAAGCCGCTCTGCCGATTCGGCAAGGGGGTATTGGAGCGCGGCGTTGGAGTAAGCCTACCGCTTGGCGTCGGCACATGGGGTAGCAAACCTAGGGGCCAACTTTTGAGTGTCGAACGCTCGACTTTTCACTCGACATCTGTCAAATCATCATAGTTTGACAGATCTCGAGTGAAAAGTCGAGCGTTCGACACTCAAAAATCGGCCCCCTAGTCGCTAACATACTTTCTGTAAATGGCGATAGAGCGAGCATACCGTATGTGGCCGACGCGTTGGAGGCGTGGTCGGCTCTCAACCCGGAGGCGGTTGAAGTCACGTGGAATGATGCAGGATGTAAACCTGTATGATTTTTATAGCCTATAACCTGGCCGAAGATCCAATACACATATCGTGATAGTTATACAAACAGACACGAATTCTAAAAACAGTTGAAATGTGTTCTTTTATCGATTCTTAGAACCCTCCATCGATTTTTTTTTACTAATACCTATCTTCAATTTACAGATTTTCAACCCTCTTCTGCTTTATAATATGTATAGATAAATGTGTTTTGATGATTAAAAAAATTAAAAACTAGATAGATCTATGTAAAAAAAATCCTGTAATAGATTGATATAATATATTTTGTTAATGGTATGTGATAATTTCATATTTTTTTCTTGGTAAACTTTGGAGACAAGTAACTCAAATCAGGGGGCCGATTTTTGAGTGTCGAACGCTCGTCTTTTCACTCGAGATCTGTCAAAACACTATGAGGTTTTGACAGATGTCCAGTGAAAAGTCGAGCGTTCGAAACTCAAAAATCGGTCCCCTGTTCATCCGTTAGGGAGCTACGATGCCACGACGGACACACATACACAGATACGAAGAGATACACATAATAAATTGATAACATTTTTCTTTTGCGTTGCGAGTCGGAGCTTAGAAACAATCCACGAGAACATCTACACAAAGAAGGCTTTGTAAAATTATACCCTAAATCTTACCATAAAAGCGTGCGTCGCGTTAGGATTCTTTTGTTACGTAGATAACATCATAAACACGAAGAGCATCATATTATCCTTCGTTTTGCAGCGTCGTTGAGCATTATTCAAGAAAACAACGTAAAAAAGAGAATTTGGTCAAATTGCTGTGAAATATTAACATTCAGATTTTAATTTTAGATAGGCTTTTGCAATCGTCTATCGTGTGTCAAACCTATTTTTCTACCGGTGACATGAAATATGCCGATGCCTGTTGTAAATCTGAAACAAACATTTGGCATTTCATTTCGATTCACATTTTCTTAGTATGAGTTTGCCAACTTTTTTATTAATTTTTCGCGCCTAACACCACCTAATAAAACGGCTGGACCGATTTGGATAAAATTTTGTGTGCATTAAATTTGTTTTTAATTGCTTTGAAAACACAATTGGACCCGGTAGGTGGCGCTGCTTTTCCGGGCAGGACGAGTTCTACTGGGTCCGCTAGTATCCATACTTAATATTATAAATACGATAGTGTGTCTGTCTGTTACTTTTCTTCAGATTTTGAAAAAAAAAAATTTTTTTTTGAGCCTGTTTGGGTTATGTACAACCGCGTCTATAGGCTGCGGTGTCCGCTTACCATTAGGTGGACCGTACACTTGTTTACCACGGTACCTATACCTAATTATATAAAAATATATTTTTTGTCAGATTGACACTCCAGAAGAATGTTCGAAGCTGTCTAAGTTAATGCATTTTTTAAATATTCAGTCGATATAATTTTTTTAGAATGTCACTCAACTCCATCTACATTAGAAATAGATTGAGTGACGCTAACACAATTTACAATGGATAACCGATTTGGACTGCGAATTTAGCAGTCCAAGGCCTGCGGTAAATTGCAATGTTAATTACGTTTGTGTACTGTGTGTGTGTGTGTGTGTGTGTGTGTGTGTGTTTCGAGTATACCTACGACGACGGTGGCAAACAAGTTTGCGACCGGCTTGATCGTAAGCAGACACCGTAACCTAGGGAAACTTGCAACTCCAGAAGAATTACAAGCGCGTTGCCGACCCTTCATTGACTTGAGGATTCGTTGTGTTAACAGCTAGGGTTGACAAGTTCAGGATCGGCATATAATGTAAATTGATTGTTATTTTTTATATCTATAAGTGTTCTCTTATTGTTTGTTATTTTTTAATCGTTTGTCTAAGTTTCGTGACGCACTGGTTATTACTGTAATGTCATGTGAACGTTATTATCAATAAAATAAAATAAATAATAAATAAATAAATGTGTCCTGAACTTGACAACGTTGCGGATCATCAGGAGCAGGAGCTAATTTATTTATTTTATTAACCTTATTGCACAAACAATATAAGAACAAAGGGGATAAATAGATTCTACATAATTCTACAAGTGATCTCATGGTTCCTGGATATATTTTACAGATATAGTACATTGTTGTAGAGGCTAGAAAGTAAGCAATAGATGGACGAGTTAGTTCGAGGGCCGACGCGCAGCGGAGGCCCTCGAAAGTACGAGATCCATCTATTGCACTTTCGGCCGAGGCTTAACATAGTGCTTTTCACGTCTACTGAGAGGAAATCAAATCCATTTTTATAGTTTGTTGGTTACAGCAACACAATAGGTAACTTTTTCACAATCTCCCGCCTTATTTTTTTCCAGTACTTACGTTCTTAATGGCCAGTATGTTATTACTGTTATTAGATAATTCAAAGGCGTTTTTATGTAATAAATGTTCAATGCAAACTTTTCAAAGCACATAAAAATCTTAAAAACGCCAATCAATAACCTTAAAATCTCCCGCCTACATTTTTTTTTCGAGTACGTTCTTAATGGCCAGTGTGTTATTACATAATTCAAAGGCGTTTTTATGTAATAAATGTTCAATGCAAACCTATCAAAGCACATTTAAAAATCTTAAAAACGCCTTAAATGGCGTCAGTTACACGGTCAATATTATCACGCGATACAGTATTGACCTCTCTCTCACTTACATGAAAGTGAGAGAGAGGCCAATACTGTATCGCGTGCTAATATTGACCGTGTAACCGATGCCATTCTCCCGCCTACATTTTTTTTCGAGAACGTTCTTAATGGCCAGTGTGTTATTAGATAATTCAAAGGCGTTTTTATGAATAAATCTTCAATGCAAACCTTTCAAAGCACATAAAAGTCTTAAAAACGCCTATCAATACCTTCTTTTTCATAACATAGTCCGCGATACCAAAAAATACCTAATTTTTACGAGTTGTGATTGGTTGATTTTGTGTCATATGAAGTACGGGCGTGTTCTGATTGGACGATAGCACTACTATAACCGCTACAACAATATAACATTGTTGTAGCGGTTTAGGTGTGGTTTAGGTTCATAGTTAGTTGTCCTGTTCATGAGTCTACTACTATTGACAATTTTGACGCCCCAATTCCCGCCATCTATAGCCATATTTCCGAGCAGTGGCGTGAAAAATTATTATGTTTAATAACTAGCTTCTGCCCGCGACTTCGTCTGCGTGTAGGTTGTATTACTCGTTAATCGCCTTAAGGAAATAAAACGCCTGTAGTTATCTATAAGTTTGTGGCATCTCACTTGCTCTGTCCATCATAAATAAATAAATATTTGTGGACAATCTTACACAAATCAACCTAGTCCCAAACTAAGCAAAGCTTGTACTATGGGTACTTAGCGACGATATACATACTTATATAGATATAAATAGATACTTAAATACATAGAAAACATCCAAGACCCAAGAACAAATATTCGTGCTCATCACACAAATAAATGCCCCGGCCGGGATTCGATCCCGGGACCTCCAGCTTCGTAGGCAGGGTCATCACTACCAACTAAACTAAAGCGGTCGTCAGAATCTATATCCTATATCCTTCCCTATCTCTATATTAAATTTCATCTAGAAATTGGTTGAGCAGTTTAAGCGCGAAAATATTTTATCAGAAAGAGAGGCGTCTCTTTTTCTTGTTAAAACATGATTTTATAATATGAGTTTCATACACTAATACAACCCTTGCGTTAATTAGCCAAGCTTATATTTATATGCTTTTACTGAAAATGTAAGGTAGGTAATTTCTAAATATAGGCCCGGTTTTACAAGTACCTATGGTTTACAGTCCAACCCCCGGACTGGCTTAAATTAATGAATTGTGGTTTAAATCCCTCTGACCTGTCAAATGTTTGGGATAGCTTTGTTGGTTAGGTAATTTGTCTATAGCATTCTATTGTTATAAATGTAACGCGATATTTAAATAGGCATCATATATCTTAATTTATAAGGAGCGGAGGAAATGGAACAAAAATATATTTCCTAGAATCATCCACATCCATTTATTTTTTATTAAGGGACAATATTACACAAATCGATCCACTTAAATCATGTTTAAATGCACAAATTGTATTTTTTAAATTATTATTTTTATGTTATAGGGACAAACAAATAGAAGATGGACGCATCGCTGATCCAATCTAACCTCAATAAGGTAAATGTCCCTTGAATTTGAAGGCCCATTGGTCGTAGACACGCAAAAAAAAATCTCATTGATTATGAATATACGTAGGCAATGCTTTTCCCGGAGTCGAGTCGTAATGTAGGTTTATTCCCATATTGATATCCAATGAAAATAAATTGTCATGTCTTATACGCATACGCAAGTCGCCGAGTTGGGACAAATATGTTCAATTGTTTTATTTTATTTTATTGTTTATTCTTAGATCGTATTATGTTTTGTGAAGTAAATTACCTTTTATACGCATATTATACATATCATCTGGGAATAGAAGCCACATTTATTTGTTACTCATTTTTTGGGTTCCGAAGCCAAACTGATGATAATGGAAGTAGAGTTTCGTCATGTCTGTCCGTCCGTAGGTCAAAGCCGATTTACTCGGAGACTATATATACGTACTACAATTATGACATTTGGTAGGATGATGTCTTCTATGAACCTCTACGTAAGTGATGTGAAATTATGACAAAAAAAATTAGTGTTGGGGCACTTCATAAATGTAACTGGGGGATGAAAAATAAATTTTCAATGCATCTTCTTCTTTTCTTCTTTAACCTTGCCTTGGCTATTCGGTTGATATTCAGATATTCGGTGATAGTTTGTTATCGTCTTATAGAATCGTTTTATCTTGCCTGACAAGGTATTTTAGCATATACACCTGACTTTAGAAATAAAACTATCAAGATTTTTCTATCCAATCGTATTTTAATCTTAACAAAATCTTAACATACGATCTGCAGTAAATGTAGGGTAAAATAACTGGTAAGTTGAAGGATAATGCTACAAAAAAATCAAATATGTACATACATAGGTGCACAGAAATGGGCAGGTATCGCTTTAAGTGTAGGTATAGTACACATGGAGGCTAATTTGGGTTTGTCGGTTTGTCCCTTTTCCCAACCACAAATGCCAACCCGAAGGAGGGTCGTTTCCGGTACCAGGCAGTTATTACTTGTTATAAAGTCCATTTCATTTCTGTAGGTCTCGTCTAGCGATATCCAGGTCCATTATTTAGTCTGTTTTTTCTTGTATAGGGTATTTAAGATGGTTAAATTATTTTCGAGGGCCATGTTTACGATTTTCTTCCCATTCTTGCTTCTTTTTTCACAGGAAACAGGCTGTCCTTTTTTTCGGTTTTCGCTCATATGTTCTATACGAAGCATCTTAGCGTAAATTTATCTACTAATAAATTGAAGAACATGAAATTCTGCGTCTAATAAGTACAATAACTTAATAATTTAGTCAAGCGATACAGTAGAAAACCTTCGTCAAGTAAAGAAGTTTTCCCCAACTTGGACAAAACTACAGCATAGTGATTCTTAAGCGTCTACGTCTGCGTTTGAATGTTGAATTTATCTTAGATTATTTCCTCAATCGTACGAATTTACATATTAGAGAGTTACCTATATCAACATAATTTATCAATATTATATTATTGGGTACCATTTAATTTTTATTTTATTTTATTTTAACTTATACACTTTTATTTAAATGTTTAAATGTGATTTTTATATTTGTATTTACAACAAATGGGTTTTTACCTGTAAATAAATAACTATAAATAAAAAAATATATAATACCTAATAATTATCGTCTACTAACTTTTCCCGCGACTTCGTCCGCGTAAACTTCCATTCCCTATTTCATCCCTGCAAGGGATGATTTTCGGGATAAAAATATCCTGTATGTTAATCCGCTAACGAACTTGTTGTATAGGTACCAAGTTTCACGATAATCTGTGTAGCCGTTTTTGTGTGATTGAGTAACATTTGATTGGTCTGTTAGCCATGACCTGTAGGTTTTTTTTTTAAATTATTTGGGTATTTTTTTGAAATTTTTGAAAGTTTCTTTTTCAGGATCTTCGTATATCCAAAATTTACGACCAAAAAATATATATTCGGGAGTGTCAAACGGTGTTGGCCTTGCCCTAATCTTGCCTTAATCTTAATTATTCGTTCAATTATAAACAACCCATAAATAAATTGTTACTTTGTAACATACCTAGTTTTTGCGTTACAGAACTGAGATGGCGCAGATGCCAAAATAATATATCTAAATTGAAAATAATTCCGTAATATTTTGGACCGCTCAACTGTCAGCCTCGTAATAGATGATCGCAGAAAATATAACTTCCTTCCTTTTTCTTGAACGCTCTGCTTAAGTAGGTAAGGTACTTTAAGTCTACGAGAAAATTTACAATCTTAATTTTATCAGCTTTCCTCGCTAAGAAAGTAATTTATATGCAAAATAAACAACCAGTTTCTTGTGTGATTTAAGCTGAACGTTTATACGGGATATGAAAACTAACTCTTTACCGGTAAGTAGGTAGAAATGATTCCTTGAATGAAATTAATCCTTCAGTGTCCCTGCTAACATCGGTTAATATAGTATTTCCAAACGTTTGCTATGCGCGAGGCCATGGAGTGTGTAAAAATGAAAGGTTTTCCTTTCTCACATTTCATAGCCTCTCGCCCGCTGCGAGCATTCGGAATCATCCGGAAAATATTCAAGAATCTCATCAAATTGTGATTTGTGGAGACATATCAATGATGCTACAACAGATTTCAGAGAGTGCAAGGCTCTGAAACCTACTCTTATCACTCTACAGTGGTTATTTTATTTAAAAAATAAAACATATTATAACTTCGATCTACTTTCTGACTATGTACAACGTACATTTTAAAATTCAATCGATGGTGTTATGTTTTTAGTCAATACAACCTCCAGTTCTTGCTATAACTGTTCAAGTCCCGTATGAGACCATTAATCGAATTCACGTTAATATCATTTAACAAAGAATATAACAGCATTTTATTTATATTATATACATAAATGACACTTGGCGAAACCATTAAATAACCATTGTAATTAAGATCACATTCCTGATAAACGCGTAGTCACCATTGGCGTATAGGAAAATGTGCTTGACATGGTGTAGCAATTTCCTGTTTCATTTGTCACTTACTTCACATAAAAACTCGTGAGCAATAAATCAGTCTGTCTAGTACGAGTGACTTGACGCGGTTTAGTTATTATACCAGACTGCTCAAGTCAGATATGGCTAAGACCGAGTTGTTTCTTGTCATTCCGGTAGGGTACAGGATTCAAGTGATTAACTTGTCTACGGAGCGCTGCTGAGTGGGGTCTCCTAGGGGTATTTTCATACGTGCGTAGGATTAACTACGTAAATATTATTATGGACTTAATCTGAATGGCCAGAGGTTAATTTAACATAAATCTGCGTTTATAAAAAGATCATTGGCATTACGTACTTCTCATAACGCAACCTGGACCGACCTGGAGTCTAACGGCATATAACTTGTACCTACCTAAATATGTTAGGTATGACATTCTTAACATATGTATGTAGTACACATATGCCATATAGTTATTAATTTTAATTAAGTTTAAGTTTTATTTAATGTACCTATGAGTTTTTTGGACTTGAAATAAACAATTAATATTATTATATTATTAAAGCCTTTTCAAAACAGGTACGTACCTGCTAGTACTCTGTCGTGTCCCTTCTCCATATTTATGCAAACATATGATAATATCTTAAAATCAGTCAACTTTATAAATATGTTGAGTGACCACATCGTCGCCCCCATGCTAAACTAGCATAAGTGCATTTTTGTCAAAATTGAGTTATTGATGTAATTATGTACCAAATATGGTAATCTACAATGTCACAAATTTCTAGACTTCTATCTTTTAAGATTTCAAAGTTACGGTTGTGCTAATCTGACATTTTATCTGTTTTATCCCATGGTAGACTTGCGAAGTGTAGATAAGGCATTTTTCCTTGGCCGATAAAGTTAGGACGTCTGTGAATAATTAACGAATCTGCCATTTTCGTTAACTTTCTATGGTGGAAATTATTAATGACCGGTACGATTAGCCTATAGCAAATTTGCGATTCTGACAGATACGATAGTTTACTATGGTGGCATTTATTCCTCA
Source organism: Cenopis cana (assembly GCA_951800055.1). NCBI lineage: Eukaryota > Metazoa > Arthropoda > Insecta > Lepidoptera > Tortricidae > Cenopis > Cenopis cana. The sequence continues at coordinate 9,552,483 of OX637484.1, forward strand.
TCCATATTATTAATTACAGCATATTTGCGAATCTGCAGATTGGTTAATTTAATATAGTGGCAATTATTAGTCAACCAAAAAAGTAGACTACAGCAAATTGGCGAATCGGGCACATACGTCAGTTTATTATGGTGGTATTTAATTCTTATACATTCATAACCTTTAGCAAATTTGCGAATCTGGCATATTAGTTATTTTGCATGGTTGCTATTATTACCACATCACATAAATTGGACTATCAAACTTTGCGAATTTCACATTTCCGCGAGTTTGTAATAGTAAATCATTCGTATGTACCTTAAGAAAAACTTAAAATAATGCATGTTTGTTAATGGCAGTTTTTGTTATCGTTGATAATCATTAAATTAAATGGTGCGAGTTGTAATTTTTTATACATAAACTAATTATTTAAATGTACCTACTTTTTAAAAGAGTATTTTTTTGCTGAAATGTTAATGCCTTTGCCTACTATGTTTTATAAACTTTCATCCTGACAGTACATGCAAATTAGCAATATTAATATTATAGAAACTTGTATTGCCTACATGGTGACGTACTGCAAAAGTTGGTCTGTATCGACTAACGAAGCGATGTTGTCGATAAACAGATATCGATAATTGAAATAAGTTATAAAACGTGTCTTATATTCCAATTACATTGTAATGGGATTACGGGACTGTATATAAATAAAACAGCGTTGTATTATAATTTAGTGCGCTTAAAAATATTTAAGACATTGTTAGAAGTGTGTATACTAAAATTAATAAGCATGTCGACCAACATGGCTGCATAAAAAAAAATAGAAGCATGTTCATAACTATCAGGTATCTCACTGTCAGTGTCATAGGACTCATCTGTGACCGTGGCTTCTATAAAACATTAAAGACTGGAGACACCATTAATATATTCGAACTTAACCCTCTGCCCAAAGTACAGGAGTAAAATCTGCCACGTTAATAAAAACTACTTATTTAATCGATTAAATATGTCAGTCTCAAAATCGTTTCCGGCGTCAGAAGAGCGTCAAAATACCTTTATTTGCTTTTCAATCTTTATCAAATCTACAAAAATATTATAAATAAATAAAATAAATATTTGTGGACAATCTTACACAAATCAACCTAGTCCCAAACTAAGCAAAGCTTGTACTATGGGTACTAAGCGACGATACTCATACTTATATAGATAAATAAATACTTAAATACATAGAAAACATCCAAGACCCAAGAACAAATATAATTAATATAATTATCGCCACATACACATTTATTTTTGCTTCAGTTAAAAAATTCTGCAAAATTAATGATTTAATTCAAATCATATATCGAGCATCCATACCCAAATCGATTAAAAATATTCGTACTTGGCCGCTATTTTGACGTCTCACGTCACCGTATTTTAGGACCGTAAGGACTACTAGCTATGAGAATTTATTTGAAATGTGATCCTTAGTGGGATTGGTAAATTTGGCTATTCGATAGTGGACGTAGAATTCCGAGAAACTTTATTAAATCGGGGGAAATAATTTGTGTATATTTGAAAATTGGTACAGTTATCTTTTATAGCATGTTCATCTGAATACCGCAATGTAAAACTATACCAATTTTAAAATCTACACGAATTATGTCCCCTTATTAATTTAGTATTTGGCATAATTTTTCCAGACATGGTATCGAATTCAGCATTTTGAATCATCTTTATTTTAATCACTTCCGTTGGGTTTTATTTTATTTTATTAAACATAGGATTGCTCTTGTGAAGCGAGCTCACCCATAAGATGCCTATTTACTCATGAAAACAGCTTGGTTCGAGCAAGAGCAATTTCAACCAGATAAGGATGGTACCTAACCAGCTGTTCGTCTGGACGCCCGATGGAAGAAGGGGGAAGGCGGTATGAGTACAATTTGTAGAAGACGCACAGACACGCTACTTTGCGTATATGCTAGGCTCTGCAGCTTAGTTGCTACTACCGTACTGTCCCCGTATGAGCCCCCTGCTCTGCGATTCACCGAGTCGATTGCGGCAAGTTGGTACTTAGCCAAACAATCCCAAAGGACTACAATATTCCATGCTGGATAGGACTTGGGCTGATTACGAATATTAGTAATCCATTTATATATCTTATAGGCGGAAGGATTGGAAGTGATTAAAATGTGGACGATTGAAATTGAATCGATTTCGATCGATTTAATCGATTTAAACTGGAATCTGGAACAAGAAATGACGGCCTCACCCTTATTTATAAATTCCTGTAATGGTTTTAAGTATTTTGAAATGAATTGAAATGATATTATACAATATATTTCTGTTGGATTTACAAATAAATACAGATTCGCAAATCAATGTCTCAATACAAATGCATACGAAGGCATTCAAATACACCATAGTTAACACACGAAACTGTTATTTTCGTTACTTTACCTAGGTTCAAATATATTACAAGGAGTTTTAATTTGCGAAAGTGGTAGTTTCGTGAGTTTATTATGGTGAAAAAACTTACCTTTGTTGCACTTTCTATGGAGATGCAAAATTGCGAATGTGCTGTAATTTCTAAATCCAATAAAATAATGCTTATCTGAGAAATTGATCATGTAATACATCCATTTTGAAGACACTACATGTATACTATATCATTACAACTTCAACTAATACATAAAAAAAAATTAATATAAAATTTTTAGCACCTTTAAATCGCTCTCCTCAACATTTTGTTTTTTGCAGTTATGTTAGTTTAGCATGGGGGTGACGGTCATCAAAGGAGAATTAGGTGTTACATTAAAAATAATAAACGAATAATATTTAACAACAATATTATTCTTATAGCTGAGGAAATAAGATGTGTCCGCCGGATTTTTTTTATTTCTCTGGAGCGCGCTTCCATCAGTTGTATCATAAAGAGATTTGAAGAACTGGCGATAAACTTCCACGCAGGTGGTTACTAGTCGTGTTCTGCGAGTGTCAGGTAGTGGAAGTGTTGGCTGGAGCAATTTGCTTTGGAGTTAAGAAGGAAAATATTTTATTTCTCTGTCCTTGGTAATGGGCACATTTTTATTACTCTGGTAAGTTTTTAACGCTAGTATAAGCTTTAAAAATTTTAATTTATGTTTGATTAACTGCTTTAAGTACTAGCTTTCTGTAGTATTAACGGTAATCTACCATTATCTTCGTATTATGAAACATAAGCACTTTTATATATTTTTCTTATTCCTCTGTCCTTTATTCCTATGGATAAAAGGACAGTGGAGTAAAAGAAAATTGACTTTTCATAGGTTTTTCCATATTGGATGATTTATTAAATTTTTACTGTCACAAATCAGAAAAAAATCAAAAGCAATTTATACATCCTTTTTTTCCCAACTTTTTTCAATTTGAAAGGTAGTGAATAAAGTAGTGGAGTAAGACTATATTAGGTAGATAAAACTATTCCAAGAGTATTATCTATTTTTATGTTTATGAAGTAATCAAAGATATGGAGAATATAACGTATTTAATGCAATTTTTCTATACCTAACTTTATTCCTCTGGACAGCAAAATAAAAAAGTTAATTAGTTTCTGAAGAAGTTCATAAAGAATAGTGGCAAAACAATAATTATATTCGAGAACAAATCTACGTTCATATGAGCATGCATATTTAAGTCAAACAATTAAACAAAAATTGGACAGAGGAATAAAACAAAAAACGCGACCTCGGAGAATCACCCATATTGAGCCTAAAATGTCCCACTGCTGGGCAAAGGCCTCCCCCCTCTTTTTCCATTCCTCGCTGTCTTGTGCAATATCGTCTTTTAAAAACCGGCCAAGTGCGAGTCGGACTTCGCACATTTAGGGTTCCGAACCGACCGCAAAGTTAACTTATTGTAGCTTAGACATCAGAATAGGACATCTATATAGGTCATAATTTATTTCAAAATTCATCCCCTTGGGAGGTTAAAAGGGGGTGGTCATTTTGTATGGAGAACAAAATTATCTTTAAGATAGAAACTTAAATCTTCCCTAAACAACTAAACATTAAAATTAAAGAAATCTTTTTCATCGTTTTTGGAAATTCGCCCTCTGAAGGGGTGATAAAGGGGTTGAAAGTTTGTATGGGGAGCAAAAGAACTTTTATAGACCTAGCATTACATTTATAAGAAAACTAATTTCAGCGTTTTTGGATATTCACTCCTCTATAGGTGTGAAAAAGGGATTGAAAGTTTATATGGTCAACATTTTTTTTAAACAGGGTACTTGAAACTTTGTTTTTAGACCTAACATCACATTAACTAATTTCAGCGTTTTTGGATACTGAAGGGGTGAAAAGGGGGATCGCAAAGTATTATGGGCAAACTGTTTATTTAAAGTGAGTCAGTAACTTCATTCTTGGAGTGTAGGTAGACTCTCAATTAAAATGTAAGAAGAGTAAACGCAGGATTTTTGAAAATTCATCCCTTAAGGTTGTATGGAAAAAGAGTAAGTACCTAACTAAGTAATACATTTGAAGTGAGCGACTAGAAATTTCGGTTTTAGTAATATACCTATAGTAGAAAAATATATTAAAAACTGCCCTACCCGTGCGAAGTCGCGGCGGGTTATAAATGCGAAGGTATGTCTGACTGCCTGTTACCCTTTAACGCTTAAACCGCTGAACCGATTTAGATGAAATTTGGTACGGATATAGTTTGAGTCGAAAGGAAGGACATAACTAGTTAGGTAGATAGAGAAGAGAGATAACTAGGTAAGCGGCTGAAATAAAAGAATAGCAATAACATTCTAGCACGATAACTGAGTTCTACGCAGACGAAGTTGCGGGCAAAAGCTAGTAATTTATAAACATTAGACGTCCTTATCGTTCAATCAACTTTCATGAAATGAAACGTTCTTTATTTTAAAATGGTGTTTATTCAATGGATCAAATTTCACAAAGCCCTACAGCAGACGGTAATTTCCGGAGCTTAAGGCCCGGATGACCGTAATGTTTAATTTGGGATCGTCAGGATGGTTGGACCACGCGAGATTGTGTAAGTTTGAGCTAACCCAGATGTAGTAACTTTTTCTTAATCGTATCCTCATTGCTGAAGGTCGTCTACCACAGCAGTCTTGTACCACTCTCCTCCAGGTACTCCTTTTCTTAAGGAATCCTGGGCGCTAGTTCCCACTGCTGCATTTACAGTAGGTATCTTTTACCGGCCACGTGCTCGGCCCCCACCTCTCATCCCTTCCACGTGACCGACCATTATCAAATTTTCCAAGCTGTCCTCTGTCCCTATGACGTGCCACGTGTCCTCTGTCACGTGTCCAATGTCACGTGTCCTCTGTCACGCATCCGACAAATTAAGGTAGGTACGCGATGAGTGCAGATAGTGGAGAGTCGCGTTCAAAACTATTTGGTACCTAACTTAAATAATTCGTACGTTACTAAATTTCGAGAAATTTGAAAAGGAAAGTGGTGCATTGTGACGTCACGATGTCTGGGATTTAAGTGGCGGAAAAACAATCTCGCGTGGTCCAGCTATCCTGACGCTCACCTTTAATTTGATGATCGAATCGAATTCAAATATGTTAGTTTTTGATGATAGATTCTTAGTTTTATATAACATGTCCAAGGCTTTTGTCTCATCACATAGATATAATTTATATAAATATGCTTGCCTTTACTTTGTTCGACTACTACCATGCATCTCCTCGGAGGAATCACTGACTCCCGAATCACAGGCTCTGACCATGGACAGAGACTCAACCTTGGTGTATCTGTCACAAACCGAATGTAATTGTTTGTTATTATTTGCAATGGTAACGAACCGTTGTTGTAATAGGTTTATTCTTAAAAATATGACTATTATTATTTTTAGATTGGAGGACTTATATTAGATCACAGATTAGGGGTCTCGGCAGCTCTGGCAACCTTAAATACCACCGGGGAGCACAAGAACACAACCCACCACCTACCTACAGAACAAGTAGTGGTATTATGGTATAATATAAATACGCGGATTTTAAATAACACAAGGTAATAAATGTTCACATAATTGATGTTGCGGTTTATTCGCTTCCGTAGCCACAAGCTGTTTAACTATTTTATCGGTGTTCTTATTCAGTAGGAAGAAACTTAAACTCACATAGCAATAGCTCTAGTATAAGTTTTTTCGAAACATTAACTAATTCGAACGCGTTTGTGTTTTGTCTCAAAATCTATGAAAGTGGTATGAAAACGAGAACAGCGCCTCTGGTGGTCACTAGTGGAAACTAAAACAGCGAGTATAACATTTGTTGCTAACCGATGAACGCGCGTATTTCAAAGTCGGTGAGAGCTTTTCATACATTTTGAGACAAAACGCAAACGCGTTCGAATTAGATGTTACGAAAAAACTTATACTAGAGCTACTGGTACAAACGTACCCGTTTAGGCAATGATTAAATGAATATGAATATGATATTTTAAAGCAACAAAAAAAATATATAAAATCCTGAATTCAGTATTTTTAAAGTAACGTAGGTTTTAATTGCATTGATGCTTTATGACATTAACCGCGAGAACAAAAGATTATTAAGGAGAAAGACTTTCTCCCTTTAAAATCTCATTAAATTCAATTCACTAAACTCATAAATATTCATCCTAGCGAAAAAGTGTGTAGAACCTTTCTTATATAGTATTTTATGTAGATTAATCATGTCTAAGAATATTTTTTGCTATGAGCCACCGTTTACGAGTTTTTTAAGAAAGATTTAAAAAAATACCTTTATGTCACACCTGGCCATAAAGTGGCCATTATCGCACGCTCCGCGCGCGAAAATACCCACTTCCTGGCCAGGGGGTGACATAAAATGTTGTACTTACCACGGGCGATAATACAGAAAGCCTCAGGTCGCATATTTATCGCCCTTGCCTTCGGCTCGGGCGTAAAATACCTGCGATTTGAGACATTCTTTGTTTTATCGCCCTTGGTAAGTAATGTACTATTACAGCCCCCGTTAGCTCCACCCCCATTCGTCAGGATTATTAGTATATTGTTAAGGACATCTTTCCCTACAATTACGTATGCCAAAATTCCGCCAAGTTTTCCTTAATTAACTGAATCAGTTATTGTTTCCTCGTCGGGCAGAACACCGTGTCAAATTAAGTTATATTTCTCGTTGTACGGCCTTAAGCTAGAGCCGAATAATTGTTGTGCACCAATAGATGCACTTCAGGGCAGTTGGAATAACAAACAAAGCTCCGTATTTCAATTTCAACGTGTGTTGGAAACTCGTATGTATCTACATCAGTTTTGAGTGGAAATTTAAATGTGAACAATAATTTACTATAGTAGTTAGGTTAGGTTGAAAAAAAATGTGTTCTTAAAAAAATTGTATGCTTTTGAAAAAAAATTTACGTATCGGTAACCATTGTAATTTAAAGAGAAAAATAAACGCATTTGTACTTGTAGTTTTGTATTTGTGTTTTGTATGTTTTCTATGAAATGAAAATTCTACCAATAATATATCTAATATCTAGGCGGCCGAGCTTTGCTCGGAATTTTCCCGGGCATGAGACCTAGCTAGATCGATTGCTTGTCCCCGAAAACCCCCACATACAAATTTCATCGAAATCGTTAGAGCCGTTTCCGAGATCCTCGAAATTAATATATAAATAAATAAATATACAAGAATTGCTCGTTTAAAGATATAAGATAAAACTTCTGTCCGCGAAACAAAGTCGGTACAACCGATAATACGTACATACATATGTACCTACAGTCAAGGGCACCAATATGTATACATTTTTTTACCTTACTCCATTGAAATAAGGTCCAAAAATGTATATATATTTATGCCCTTGACTGTACCTAACGCAATTCGGACAATTCAGCAAATAAAGTCGGTTGAAATAGGTAAGTATTACACAAACGACTTTTTTTTTAAATGTAGTAGGTAGGTAGGTATATTATCGGCCCAACCACTCGGGGACACAGAATCGGTGCCTCTCCACAGTTCCGGCCAATTTAAGAGGCCTTACAAGTTAAAAAAAAAATGATTACAAATTTTGACAAAAGTGGTGATAATATCTATAAATTGATTGAAGGATACGATGATTTTATTAAAGTTTTAGATAGTAACCTTTTTTGATTGCCCTGTAGTAGATTTTAAGCGGAAAAAAGCCGTTTTTGGCTCGAAAATGGTCGATTTGAAGTGATGTTGAAACAATATTTCTAAATGAAAAGTCCAAAAAATACATTTTAAACTTATGAAATTACGTCGCAATAGTTCTGTTCTAGACAGTAACATTGAGAAAATGTCAAAATATGTCTCAATGAAACAACATAGGAATGGCCTAAATAGATGAGCGTTTTTTACCTTATAGGACCCTTAAGAGCCCGCTGATTAATCTGAGCTAGGCCGATATCCGGCATTATCAACGACGAAAATAGGGGATTGTTGACCGAGGGTTAAAAGCCATCCATTTTAGACGAGATATTATAATTATTCGTAAATATTATAGCAATCTACTATTTTCGTATAATTTTAATATCCCGTAGCAAGGGTTTAAAGTACCCTAAATCGGACGAGATATTGTTATTTTCATGTCAATAGATCTTGCCTAGACTAACCTACTGCTTAATATCAAATGATATTTCGTACATATTAACTTTTAAGGGTTCCGTATCCGAAGGGTCCAAACGGAACCCTATTTCTGTCACTTACCTACTTGTCCGTCCGTCACCTGTCACACAGGTTTACAGTAAAACGTTTGGAGCTTCAGTCTTAAATTTTCACGGTATAAGTTTCTTGTCAGCCCAAAGTCATACAAACAGTCAAAACTTATTTTAAATATTTTTAAGGGGGGCTCCGATACGGCAAAAGGGGGGCACGAAAAAAAATGAACTAAGAAGACAGCAAAAGTCAGCTCTTTTTACAAAAAAAATATTTCAAGGAATGTTTTAACTTCCTATTAACTTATGAACTAAATTTGGTGATAATGATAAATTTTATTCACGTATATTTTTAATTATTGATTAATTAGATTTTTTCTTTGAAATTTCCTTATTTTTCAGTTATAACCAACTTAATTTTGCGGTTCGTTCGAAACCCTAAATGTGCGAAGTCCGACTCGCACTTGGTTTTTTTAAACACGGGGTTGTAGCCCGGGATAACCAGATTGAAATGTCATTAAGTAATCGAATTGCTTTTTTTCAGAGGGTTTGCTAAATTCATGTCATCTACATTTAAATCAGGCTTCTGCTGATGAGACACTATTTGAATTCATGCACAGTTAACACCATAAAGTAGGTATTTCTCCCATTAAGAGGAGGGGTAGGGCAAGCTCTCTCCATACAAACTTTGTGCAGGATTTACTTCGTTTGTGTTTGCATTAAAGTTACGATTTTTGGTCAGTATGCTTACTTTTCTGTTAGCTATTTCGTGATGTAATTTTTTTTTTTTACTTTATTTTTAATTTTTTAATTTTTTTGAAATATTTGAAAATTTTCACATCACGATCTTCGCATATCTAATATTTAATACCAAAAAAAATATTATATTTGTTAGTGCCAAAACCGACGAATAAAACGTGCACAAAGTTTGTATGGGGAAGGCCTTGCCCTACCCTGCGCTTAAGTCGTAAATAATTGTGATTATATTTTGCCTATAACGATAATTGTTTTTTGAAAATTGCGCACCTATCTAAGAAATTGTATGTGATCTATTTCAGTTTTTCCACCGTATGATAGTTGGTTATATAATATCAGACTACCAAACATCCTGTAATATTAACGGGGCTGGAATATTTCACAAACGATCGACCCCTAGCTTGGTAACGGCCACAGAGGCAAAAGACGTCCATAATTCCATTGTACTAACTCGCTTCGCCACTTCCTTTGTTGGCTGAAGTCCAGTGTATTTCAACTGTCTGTAATTCATTTCAGCAAATGTTAAGTCAGTAACGCTGTCTACTCTGCACAATAGAATAGGGACGGCTATTGCAATTGAAGTATTTGGGCATTTTCTACCCCCTACTTTTTTCAGATCTAGGTAATTTTGGGTTTTCTGGCTCAGAATCACGAGTATCATTATTTATAATTAAACCTTGATTTTTCATACAAATGTTCTGTGTCAGTAATGTGACGAGCCATATAAAACTGTATGAAAAAAGCGCCACAAAACTGACTTTTTTTGGGGACACTTACCCGAGGCCTTTCACCGCATTTGATAAATATCAGCGAGCATCATAATATATTGAAATCTAATAAACAGGTTACTCACGTCTGTATCGTCTAATATCGCTCGACATGTTACCCGTTTATTAGATTTCAATGTCTGAGACTCACGGAAGTTTTCTATTTAAACATCATAATATCTTTGTTCAGTGCACATGTTATGCAATAGAATAAGTAGACCTACTTATGTAGTGTCTGTGGTTAACATGTGCAAAATTATAACTGACAGTGTCCGAAGAGAATGACATCATTATTTTCAGTTATTTTATGAGATTTAGTTAACTTGTTTGACGACCGCTTTAGCCTACCTACTTGGTAGATAGTAGTGAAAAAGTGGTATAAATAAAACAATTTGAGTAACAAGAAATGTAACAAGTGATAATTTTACCTAAGTTGAAACGGAGACGCTTCGCTCGCCTCTTTTGCTGAGTCGATAGTATCAGTTTCGGCATTGCCGAAAAGTTCGGCAGTTTTTTGACCGAAACCAAACCGTCGGTAAAACATAATTGTTATGCCGAAACCTGCCGAAACCAAAACCGAAACTTCAATCCGACACTAGGTAGTGATCCTGCCTACGAAGCTGGAGGTCCCGGGTTCGAATCCCGGTCAGGGTATTTATTTGTGTGATGAGCACTAATATTTGTTCCTGAGTCTTGGATGTTTTCTATGTATTTAAGTATCTATTTATCTATATAAGTATGTATGTCGTCGCCTATAGTACCCTGTACTATGGGTACTAGGCGATGATATACATACTAACTCCAGCTTTGCATAGTTTGGGACTAGGCCGATTTATGTAAGATTGTCCACAAATATTTACTTATTTAATTTTATTATTTACTTACATGCTGGCTTACTTAGAAGCTGGCCTCAGACCGGCAAAGATGGAAAGAATTGCATCAAGCTGCACCGAAAAGAGCCCGGCTCTTAAGAGAATGAAGATGAAGAATGAAAATCTTTTGTTCGGTGGAGTAAGAGGAACACATGCCTTCAGTCTCAGAATATATGGGGGTCATGTTATAGCTAGTTGCACACGTATTTTGGAACTGGATCTGATGTTTGTAACTATCATAACATGGTAGCTATCTAAATATGGATGTATACAACAGTGTCCTCCAACCTCATCCATCATCGCAGAAACAGAGCAGGGGGCCGATTTTTGAGTGTCGAACGCTCGAATTTTCACTCAACATCTGTCAAAACTTCATAGTTTTTTGACAGATCTCGAGTGAAAAGTCGAGCGTTCGACTCTCAAAAATCTGCCCCCTGTACTGCCTTCGTAACGCCCCGCTTCCACGCATCCTTCGCCAGTCGGGAAGCATTCATTTAAATGTACGAGCGCAGTAAAAAGCGGTTCAGACTCGACTGACAGCTGAGAGTTTTCTCATATACCGCATCCGCACCGACTAACCAGGAAGTCGTCTTTACTCTAACTATAGTCAGGTACAATACTAAAGTGCCACCCACTACTGCCGTGCTCCAAATTACATATCTACCGAGAACAGAGTTATTGTCCCACAAGCTGTTGGCATGCTATTGTTAGATTTGCATTTAAGGGAACATATCGCAGTGCACTTTCAGCGGAAACTTTTGTTCGGATTTCACGTACACCTACACTGCATTAGTGAAACCAGACAATTGTATATGGTGTGTTGTATTGCATGTGTGGTAGGTATTTGTAGTTTAGTGGCAGTGGCATTTCAGTGTGTGTTGCGCTAATTTATGTATGTACTAGCTTTTGCCCGCGACTTCGTCTGCGTAGAACTCGGTCATTGCGTTAGAATGTTATTGCTATTATTTTATGTTAGGCGCTTATACCTAGTTACCTTTCTTCCATACAAAGCTCCACCCCCTTGAGGGATGATTTCCGGGATAAAAAGTATCCTATGTCCATCCCTGGGACTCAAACTATATGCATACCAAATTTCATCTAAATCGGTTCAGTGGTTCAAAAGTAAGTGGTAACCGGCCAAGTGCGTGTCGGGCCACGCGCAAGGTAGGGTTCCGTAGTCGTCCACCCGTTACATTATGTGGACTATAGTACTAGTACTATAGTAGGATATGTACTATGTTTTTGACAGAATTAACAACATTAAGTATCTAAGGTATCAATGGAAATTGTACGAAAGTTTGCTTTTGTAAAGTACATTTCTGAAGTTCGACTATTACTCGTTAACTAGTAATGTGTACTTAGCTGTGATAGTTTTCCTTTTAAATTCATCGTATATACTACTACCATGTTTTTTTCACATGCCTAGTAGCCACCGTTTAGCTGGCAGGGGGGTTCGGGACACTTGACCATAACAAAAATTATCACTTCAAAGCTTAATTATCACGCCCACCGACCACCGCCCACTTGAATCAAAAAATGCTCCTAGAAACCTTATAATCTTTTTGAAAGAGCTATCCAACGACACCCCACACAATGGGGTTTGGAAGAAAAAAAAATTACACTAACTACCAATTTACATGTAGGGGAGGTACCCTAAAAAAATTTTCTTTTTCAAGATTTTTTTCTACCGTTTTGTCGGCGTCATTATTATGTATACTCATGCCAAATTACAGCTTTCTAGTACTAACGGTTACTGAGATAAACGGGGGACAGACGGACGGACGGACGGACATGGCGAAACTATAAGGGTTCCTTGTTTACTACGGAACCCTAAAAAGTCGACTTTAACACATCTAGATTCTAACTAGATTCTAATTCGCGCTTTTAAGATTTTTCCTGAATACCTGATCCGTGTACAGAACCCTCGGTGCGCGAGTCGGAGTCGCACTTGACCGTCTTCTTTCCACTTGTGGCGAAGAATCTTTGGTATATTCGACTTGCATTTGATGTTCTCCC